>JARFJB010000209.1:1442500-2070000 GCA_036346205.1 Vesta saturnalis | reverse complement strand
ATATACCCATTCACCAGCAACCTCAACACAATTATAAATATAACCAACTACCAACAATGCTTTTTCGCACAAATACCAGAGTGAGAGGGCCTTGTACTGTCTTTTTATTTTAGCAGATTTCAGCTTAATGAGTCTGCGTACGAACAAGATACCTTTGCAAGGCAATGTTTGATCCTTTTAATACGTTACATAGGCTGGTAAAATGATTGGCTGCTAGCTTGCATTTATATAAAAATACATACTTACACTAGAATAAATATTCCCTTAATTGATCACACACACAAATCGTTAACATACGCGGTTTAACCCCGAAAGAAAAGACAGCTTAGCGTTCGCGAATTCAAAAAAAAAGTACACTCAAGAATTATTTTAAAGGTAAACTGTTTACAATGAAGGTATTTAATTAACCTAAAAATTGATTTGGCTCCATTGACACGCTAACTGTAACTAACTCCCTTCTCCCCCGATTCATACCTAACTATCATTCCTCCCAAAATCAACTCCCGTCTTTCAAAAGTAATAAAAAAAACAAGAAACTTTAATTTACGTTGGAGCAGTTTCATATTATTATTGCACGGCATCTTAATTTTAAAAATATGCATTCGTCTGTAACAACACTACATTTCTCTCTCGACGTTTCAAGTAACCAACAAAGAAAGCTTTTGATCGCGGCCCGTTCAGCCGTAATTAATCATTAGAGAAATGACAGTTTTACATCAAGAGCGCGCATAAGAAATTCCAAGGATTCGTTACGCCCCTTCCGTAAAGCATTCTTAAGCGTGTACCTGCCACTCACCCCCCAACATGTGTTTTATAGACTCCGACAAATATCAGTTACAAACAATCCCACATTCCTATATACAATATATATATATATATATATATATATATATATATATATATATATATATATATATAAATGAAACCTTTTGAAAACATTAGCAAATTACGACGTATTATCAAAATATTAAAAGCCCACTAATTATCTTTTCTATCGTGGTAACAATGGCGATTTGACAAACGTTTATTACAATACTAAAATTTTTACGGAGCGCTACCTACACTATTAAATATAATATTTACAAAAATGTAATTAGAAATAGTTGCATATCTTGCGCAGGGAAGAAAACTTAAGATACGATATGCATTAAAACTCAGACGGAACGGAAATGAATTAAGCGTCAACGCGTTTGAGTTCGCATTTGCGCACAGAACAACAAAAAATGATGTGTCTAAAATATACACAGGGATTCGTAGTTATGTAGACTAAAGAGAAAACATCGAGATATAACAAAATTTAATTATTGTAAGAAAAAGAAATGTCTAAAGATACTAATGTAAAGTAAATATATTTAGCAAGAATAATACAAATCTCGGTACTTAAATTAAGGTAACGATAGCCAAGAACTGAAAACAAATTAAAGTAAGGAATCCAAGAACTGGCTTAGAGTGGTAACTGCATCCGTCTGCTTATTTTCAATTGTTTTTATATGAGGCAAAAGGGACCCCATAGACAAATCGATTTCCTCCACGCTAAAATTCACACTGCTTTTTCGATTTTGCTCCGTTTCTAATAGCAACAAAAACAAACAAATTAGTACCTATCACGTATGAATAAAAATAATACCTCGCGCTTACCTTGAAAACTACAATAAGTTAAATAATGTTAAACAATTTGGGAAGGCATTCAACGCTCGGATGTTTCCTAGGTTAAGAAATCTGTTGCAATGGCCACCAATGAAAAAAATAACCAACATGCGCAACGAAAGTACACACGTGCTTGCTGTAATTTGTGTGTGTATGTATCTTTGCTTGTTGTATTCGAGAAATTCACAATTGTAAGGGACGCCCAAGTTCAGACAAAAAATAAAAAGGGCAGCCAACAGTACAAAAATATATGATAATCCTGGTTAGTTAACCGTCATATTAAATTATCCTAAAGTACACATGTTGTATTAATCGTGGTTAAGTACCTCGATTAATTTGATAGTCTTGTTAATAAACCGAGCATTTAACCGGGACTCAAAGTACCGGCCCTTAATAGCGCTCTCGTACAACTTAGGACAAAGTATTTTCTTCACACGCGCGAAATTTAAATTTTAAATTTTTTTTATTTTGAAATTTTATTAATTCAAATCATTTACATTTATTCAAAATTATAATTTGTATGTGTGAAATACATTACATATTTAACAAGCAAGTAGTAAAATGTAATTGTTTTTATGTAAAAGTGAAAATTCCCATTTTTTTTCTGTATTGTCAAATTAACTTTTTGCATAAATATCAAATGAACTCCAGGATATAACTCTACTTAGCTAATCAACTTAATTAAAGTACTTAAGGTTTTTAAATTACATTGTAGGTAAACGAACGTTATTCAAACTTCAAGAACTTTGTACGGCACGATTAATTCAATGTTAAAAAAACGAGAATAATTTTACAATGTAAACCCAAAAAAAAGCGACTAAAAGTTATAAATAAATTACCAAACAGATTACTAAATTATGTATCTTACAACTAAGTATGCATTGTGCAGTAATCTGTTATTGTTTACTAAAGTCACTAGATAGAATAAAGTACCGAAAATGCTTGTTCCGATGTGCTAGAGAGAGGACTACATTTTCTGGCCACAACATGGCTGCCTGACAGAGAATATGACGTGCATTTGAAACGCGCCAAACGACCGAACAGCAAGCTGTCAAACTGAACTGACTAGTTTTGGTTATTTTATTAGTCGTTCTGTTAATCGCGAACGTGTGCACGTGGAAAGCTTTGGATGTTGGGAATTGTGCTGGAAAACAGTAAAGATGTCAAGTTGTTGTCGCTGACGCGAAAGGTTATTTCGCTTCCCTACAGGTAATTATTGAATTTGGATATCGTTTTTTATTTTTGCCATGAAAAGATGCAGGACGACGCAGTATCTAGATGCATCTAATAGGGAAACAAGATATGAATGATAACTCTAGAATATGCAACCTAAGTTTTTAGAATACTTTATTTTACAAATGAATACTATAAAAGTACACAACTCGTCGAAAACTCAAAGAAGCCACATACATCGCACAAAACTCGTCCAAAACTCAAAGAAGCCACATACATCGCACACACAACTCGTCGAAAACTCAAAGAAGCCACATACATCGCACTACCACAACTCGTCGAAAACTCAAAGAAGCCACATACATCGCACTAGCAGAAAATCCAATAAGCCAAGCTAGTGTAGAAATGAACCCCATATGGATTCCAATAATGCGCGAAGAACTTAAGCGCAATACACCTGCGCAACATGCGCAATAAACTTCTGCGCAACCACGAAAAAGTTTATATATATATATATATATATATATATATATATATTGGATTACTCAGTGGCTCAGTGGTAAAGGTGTCAGACTAGTAAGTGAAAGGTACCAAGAGTAGTTAAGTGCTTGGGTAAAAAAATTATATATAACATATGAATTCGACTCAAGTGCGAAAACAGTCCTTCTCAGGACTAAGCCTGATGACGGAAGCAGAGTCCGCTTCCGAAACGTCGCGCTCAAAAAGCATAAACTGTGGAAATAGGCCGATCAACTCCACTAATAGGAAACCACAGTTACAAAACACTTATAATACAGAATTAGTAACTCGGTACGGCCCCGAAGTCAAACAACTTTTCAGAAAGCTTGAAACATCAATGAACAAGCTAGCACTAGAGGAGAACCACCTAACCTTCCTCTGCAAAGCCCGTGATAACAACGTAATACCCACCGGGCTCAACATCAAAACTCCGATACACAGCCGGAAAATATCACTAATCGCAAAGAGAGCTAGCGAAGCGTTAGTCAAAGAACGAATCAGACATCACCGTTTCAGAAAGTACCAGCTCGAACACCAATCCAACGAGATTAGAGAAACCATTCGAAATCGAGTGAACGAACAAGACTTTGATAGGATAAATACGGCTACCAGAAGTAAATATTTGAAGACCAAGGCACTGCACAAGGAAATTCAGCAGAAGAAACTCGAAAAGCTAATGAAGGAAAAGAAAGAACCAACCAACATCAATCGAAAAAACACTGTCATAAACATTTCTAAACGACAGTTGAACGAAAACGAAATGCAGGTTCTGGACAAAGGCTTGAACTATGCGATAACACCGAGGTATATTCCGAAAGTAGATTTAATAACCGGAGTCGAAGAAACAGCTATGAAATTAGATCCTGAAGAAGCCGAAGAATACAGAAGTAAGGTTAGATCAGTCCTAGACTCATCTAGGCGAACTGAACCTAACCTCTCTAACCTAGAAAGGAGAGCGGTCATTTCCTTAAGAATGACCCGTCGATCAAAATTCTCTCGGCAGACAAAGGAAATGCGACTGTGGTAATGGATATGGACACTTACAACAGTAAGATGCAAGAACTACTAGAATTCCTCTGAGAGCAATTGTGAGCTCGAGAAATTCACCTTGCCACCCATTAGCACATTATCTGCTAGGTATCATCACACCCTTATCGGGAAAAACCGAGTCTATGGTCAAAAATACGCAGCACTTCGTGGAAACCATCAGAAACTTCCAACCAAACTACGAAGAAATACTGGCAAGCTTCGACATTGTGAGTCTATTCACAAATGTGCCTACCGATAAGGCACTAACTATCATAACAGACAAGCTGGAAAAGGATGAAACGTTAGACGAAAGCACGCAACTCTCGCTAAACACAATAATGGAACTTCTGACAATATGCATTAGAACTACATATTTCCAGGTAGAAGACAAATTCTACCAACAAAAGTTTGGGATGGCGATGGGTTCCCCACTATCATCCATAGTGAGCTATATATATATATATATATATATATATATATATATATATATATATATGGAAGACTTTGAGGACCAAGCGATATCCGAATTCACAGAGAAACCAAGGATGTGGCTTAGATACGTGGACGATACTTTCGTAGTTTGGCAACACGGCAAGTATAACCTAGATGAATTCCTACATCATCTAAATAGCCGCGCACCCTCCATAAAATTCACAATGGAATTGGAGTCAGAACAAAAACTGCCATTCCTGGATGTACTTGTACACAGGAATGACAACACTTTCACGACAAGTGTATACAGGAAACCTACCCACACAGCGATGTACCTACACTACAACTCCAATCACCACAAAAACGTGAAGTTAGGTGTGGCAAACTGCTTGTACGATAGAGCAAAAACGATATGCTCAAAACTAGAGGACCTGAACAAAGAAAAAGAAAATATCGCTAGAACACTCAAAGAAAATGGCTACCCCGATCTAACACCTAACCTAAACAGGGAAAGGGTAACCGAAAAAGAAGACCCTACATATACAGCGATAATACCATATATACAAGGTACCTCAGACAAAATACGAAGGATAGACAGCAAATACAAGAGAAACGCACTACCTTCAAATCGACCAGAACACTCAAGGGAATACTAACCAAAACCAAACCATACAATGAAGATCAGAATTCCTAGAATTGTGTATACAACCTACCATGCGAATGCGACAGAGCATACATAGGAGAGAGCAGTAGACCACTCAAAGTGAGAACGCAGGAACACAAGAACAACGTCCGCAAAGGCGAAACAGAAAGATCAAGAATCGCCGAACATGTCTGGAACGAAGACCACCGTATCTAATGGGATAACATACAGATAGTGGTAAAGGACGAAAACACAACTCGTCGAAAACTCAAAGAAGCCACATACATCGCACTAGCCGAAAATCCAATAAGCCAAGCTTGTGTAGAAATGAAACCCATATGGATTCCAATAATGCGCGAAGAACTTAAACGCAATACACCTGCGCAAGAGGCTACTGCAGAACATGCGCAATAAACTTCTGCGCAACCACGCAAAAGTTTAATAAATATAAGTTCATAATAATTATATATATATATATATATATATATATATATATATATATTGGATTACTCAGTGGCTCAGTGGTAAAGGTGTCAGACTAGTAAGTGAAAGGCACCAAGTTCGAATCTGGGAGTAGTCAAGTACTTGGGAAAAAATATATATAACATATGAATTCGACTCAAGTGCGAAAACAGTCCTTCTCAGGACTAAGCCTGATGACGGAAGCAGAGTGCGCTTCCGAAACGTCGCGCTCATAAAGCATAAACTGTGGAAATAGGCCGATCAACTCCACTAATATAAAAGTACTATTATGTTAGTTGCAATTTTCTGAAGAAACATTTGGAACGAAAAGAATTGATGGAAAGACAAAATTGAAGCCGAATACTGTACCCAATCTTTGTCAAGAATCTTTCTGTCAGTGGTTTCGGAACACATACAAATTTCTGAAAAGGTGGCCGTGCTATAAAGTGGTCAAGACGGAATCAGAAAAGAGTCCTGGCTGTGATGGTGAACACGACTTTGAGCCTAATGTGAATAATTCAGTGTCGAGTGCCCCTTCATGTGATGGATAGGAGCAACTCAGTGATAATTTGCGTGCACATTTGCAGAAAGCTCTACGTGAGCGCAATAAGTACAAACGGGAATTGGAGAATGTTTTAAAAAATTTGGACGACTGCTTCAACAGGGATCAGGTGCATTACATGAAACGCGGAAATGAAAGGGGTCATTTATGGTCTGAAAATACTATGAGCAAGGCTCTGAAATTATATGTTTCTTGTGGTGCTAAGGGCTATGAAGAGATAAGACGTCAGCATATTCCTCTCCCTAGCATAAGAACTGTTCAATATCGCATCAGGAACATTCAACTTAATCCAGGTATCTTAGAAGATATTTTCAAAATGCTTAAACATAATGTTTATATATACCGACTGCTCACTGAATTCAGTTTATTAAATCATTTTATGGAAGTTTAATATGACTTGGAAATATTTATGTTGCTGACTACAATTTTGAAATCCATTTGTAGCTTGTATCATTTCATTCTAGTACATGAATATATGTTTTTATTATTTTAGGTGGAGATATTTAGCGAGGAAGAAAAACATGCCGCGTTGCTAGTGGATGAAATGGTGATACAACCAGGTCTCCAAATTGATCCGTCTACTGGGTCGACCAAGAATGAAAAATGCTGCTGGTGGCTACAGTGACTACACAACACACGTTCTAGTATTCATGATCGATGGAGTGAGCACTCGTTGGAAACAAGCTGTAACATACGAATATACAGGAAGTTCTTTCTGTGCAGAAGAAATGTAAAACAAACTATTTGCTATAATTCATAAATGCCATGATGTGGGGCTGAACATAAAAGCAATCATTTCGGACATGAGAGATCAGAATAGAGGATTTTAGAAACTGATGAACATTAATGCTAGTCGCTACAGTCTCATTTAAAATTCCATTCCACATCCAGTGCATGCAAATGAAAAGTTGTACATTATGCCAGACTGTGTACATGTTTTCAAAAATATTGCTGCCGCTTTGACCAATGGGAGGAAATTTTATATCGATATCTATAGTAGAACGAGAGCAGTTGCCGTCAAGTCTCGTTTCCATAGACGCCATTAAAAAAGTTTCTGAATTGGACCAAAAGGACCCTCTGAAATTGTGCCCTAGGTTGAACCAAAAAGTCATCACTCCGTTTCATTTTGAGAAGATGAATGGGTCACTAAGTGTGGCTCTTTTACATCATGATGTGGGAGCAGTCATTTATTATCATATTGCGAAAAAGGATATTGGTCCACAATATGGTACAACAGCGTAGTTTGTTACCCTAATGTACAAATGGGTTAAACTTATGACTGGACGCTACTTTCCATATGCTCGTTCATATGCGAATATAGAAACTTATGAAGCTACACTAACTTTTTTTTGAAGACTTCATCAATATTACACCCAACATTACAGTGGACGATAATGTTTGGAAGCCGTTTCAAACTGTAATGCTCTTATCAACGCAATGTGCTATCGATTTGCAATGAGTGTATCTTAATGATGCAAAATTTAAACATTTATTATTGAGTCGGTTCGCCCAAGATGCTTTGGAAAACCCGTTGAGCCAAATTCGATACAGGAATCCAGTTCCTAATACACGAGAGTACAAAGTTGCTCTCCAATTAATTTGCTTGTCGCAATTTGAGGGAGGCATTCGTCGGGAAAGTATCATGTAAATGATCAATATCATTTGATTGGGTATTACAACGAGATCAATGCTTTTGACAAGAACAATACTTCTGACGCAACTAAAGGTATATCTGGTAAAATTTGTGATGATTTACAACAGCCTACAGCTTCTAAGGAACGGGCAGGTCTGCATTATATTGTTTTGTAGGTACATTATTGCGTAAGGTAAAAGAGCAATATTCAGTATGCTGATTGCTTTATTCCTTTGTTGGCAAGTAGAGACAATTCTCTTAGTTTGTTTACTAAGTTCAAAGAATATAAAGAGAATCTTCTCCACTTTACATCAGAGGAACTCTACAATTATTTCCACCACTGTGAATTCCAATATCGCATTAATCCCAAAAATCTTTTGGACAATGATATAGACAGACATGTGTTCTTAGATAAATTATATCAAGACAACTGCTTTGTTAAATAACATTCCACAATGTCATAATATTTATTTATTTATAAATGTACAAAAATATTTGTTCAATGTAGGCGATTTTTCACTGTTAGAGGAGAGAATGCAAAAAATATAATTAAACGGTCCTCCAAAAGTAGTCGGACACTTGCAATGAAAAATGCCATTTAATAAATAATTTAAACCAATACATGGTGTTTGTTTCAATTAGGTGACAATTTGTTCGTTTTCATAATAAAATGTCATAGCAGTTGAAGGATCCTTGTTCACTTCTGTTTGAAGTTGGCGCCCAATTTTGGCCACAAATTAGATTCCAATTGCGATACTTTATTCTAACTAGTGACTTTATTTTTTACTTTTTATGACTGCCCTCTATTTAATTGAGAGGAAGTAAATTTATCTCAAGATTGCTTATACGAGTGCCCAATCTCCCCACCCTCTTTGGATTTTAGTGAGCTTAAGTTATTGTGGGCAGTAATTTTCATTTCTTGTTGATCTCGAATATTTGCATTAGCCAATTGTGTTACTGCTGTTGATCGATATGAACGATTTGTAATTTGTTTTTTGAGTCAGAAATAGCCTTTATGTTGTTGTACTTTTTCCCATCAATTTGAAAAATAAACGCATTGGGCACACATCAGAATTTTTTACATTCGAGACTAACCATTTACTATCGCAGCAACTATAGTTTCCTCCTTGATTGGCTTTATTAAATATAGGATTGTACCCAATTCGGTTTGTAATCTGCTCCGAATTATCCTTTTCTTTGTTGAAATGCGAAACTAGTGCAAATACACCTTCGTTGCCACGCCATTCCAATTCTTTCGCGATTATGTTAAATAATTCTTTGTTAATAAAATACTTATCTTTTTTGGAGTTTTTAAATAGTGTAATTTAAATTATACAATCTAAACGTTTCGATAACACTTACAGTTGTCTTCGTCAGTAGTAATATTTGTTAAAAATTGTTAAAGATGTTGTAAACAATTTTGTCAAAGTTGAAAAATTAAAACATAAACATCAGCCTGCTATTAATATAACAGTTTGAGAAACGTATAAAGCTAACTATAAAATTAAATTTTAGTAAAGAATAACTAGGTCATTAAAAATTAAATATTGTTAAACTGTCTTAAAGATGACAAATCAGAACACTCTCTACGGCGAAAGCTAACAATGAAATTTGTCAGCCAAAAAACACATTTAACAAAATTTAATCGAGTTATGATGTAAGTGTAAAGTTGTGAAAAAACTTCAATTTGACACAAATCCAAACATCACATCAAATAAAATAACCCAGTTAAATCTAACAAAGAGATATCTTTATCAATAAGTGGAAGTGTTATTAACAATGAAATCATAATGCAGAACGTTTTTTGTAATTTTTAATTTTAATTTAATTTCAACTACTTTTATAGTTGGCTTTATACGTTTCTCAAACTGTTATTAATAGCAGGCTGATTTTATGTTTTAATTTTTCAACTTTGACAAAATTGTTTACAACATCTTTAACAATTTTTAACAAATATTACTACTGACGAAAATAACTGTAAGTGTTATCGAAACGTTTAGATTATATAATTTAAATTACACCATTAAAAAACCCCAAAAAAGATAAGTATTTTATTATGAGTGATAATGGTGAAAGTTTACATTTTCAAATTCTTTGTTAAGCCCTTCATGCGTATTCTCGTTCCAAACTTTTTGCATTTTAGCATATTCTGTTGTAAATGCAACTGCACTAACCTTTCTTTTTTCTTGTATTCTTTGTAGTTGCTTTTTTTACTATCATGAGCTGCCCTGGCCTCTATAAACTCAATATCAGAAAAAAGGTTGAACTTGATCTTCTATTCATTCCAAGAATTTTTCTTGGATTCTCTTTGCAGCAGAATTCCATAAAGTTTTTACTATACATTCTTTATATTCTTGTCCATCTTGTTTTCGCATAACTTTCTAATATTGATACAACTTCTAATTATTAACACTAATTATACTAATTATAATTATTATCGGGGATAATATAACTAGTGTTATGATTATCATCGATTATTAATCATAACACGTGTTATATTTGGTAAGAGAATATAATGAACGTTAATAGAAAATATATTTTTTTAAAGTCTACAGTTTTAAACGGTGATAAAATTATCACCGATTTGATAGCCTCTTCTGCGATTTTGTTTTTCTATTTTAACCAATAAAAGTAATCAAAAATGTACCATGTGACATGTGAATTATATTTTCGCTAATATTTACGAATTAAACCGAATGATATTTCAGAAACCAGGTGTTATATTTGACATGAGAAAATAAGTAAAACTTCAAAACATTACGGATAAAAAATAACTCATAAGCCTAACCCATGATAAAATTATAACATTTTTTGTTAAATAATTCTGATGAACGTTCTTAAATTGCAATAAACTTCCTGTAATTATGATACATAAATTATTTTCATGTGGTGTAATATGGCACATGTATCATTCATAATCGAACATATGGCTCGTCAAACCGAAGGTGCAACTGGGGTTCACTCGGAATAGGTTATTAGGTTTTTGATTTCCTTTTTTTTGAAGTGATATTGTGTACTTAGGAGAAACGTAGTTAGGCCATTGTACAAATAATAAACTCAAATTTAATTTTCTGTAACGCGTCAAATATTTTTGTAGTTTTTTCATTCTTAGTATAGATTAAATGCAAGGTGGTTGACAATCAATCAGGTTATATTACTCTGCGTCTCTTAATCGACTTAATCCCCTAACGACCTATTTTTTGTTATTTATGGTGGTCTAAAGTAAACAGAAAGAAAGGCAGAGATTGTGAGAAACATAAGAAGGGTGCAGACGCAGTTTTGTGATGTATGTCTCGAGAAGTGCACATATCTAAATACATGTTAAGTGTCGATATGAGTTAGCTAGCATTTTGATAACGCATTGTAGCAAACATGCATGTTAATATGTGAGCGCTGATATAAATTGTGACGTCATTTAAGTATGCACTAGTTAGTGCGGTAGACTCAACGTGTTGGTATATGAGAGTTGATATCAAGTAGGATATAGTTTGATTGCACGTTGATGTCGAAAGCCTCTATTGATAAGTTGTGAAAACGGCGCCATACCATCGAACTGTACTACAAGTGGGGGGCCTGTATCTTGCTGCTGTTCGGAATGACACGAATAGGTAAAATGGTGGCGTAATGATGACACTCTGATATCGATTCGTTGGGACCCAAACTGTTTAGCGGCAGTTATGTGTCCGGGAAGCCTGCACTTATTTTAGGTGACACTAGCTAGTTGTTGAAAAAGTTATTATTATTATTCTAATTAATTCACAAATGGAATCGATATAAAAAGATGAATAATGGATCATAGAATATAGTAAGGGCCGGAAAATCCCCCGGTGAGCACACCTAAAAATAAGATTATGCAGAACAGTAATTGTAATCTTTGTTGCATGTTTTCTTATACATCTCTTGTCAAATACCTACCTAATACCATGAAACTCCGAGGGATTGAATTGCATTGCGATACTGACGTAGGTTACGAGTAGATAAAATGCACGTATAAAATCTACATTAAGCAATTTAACATTTCTTACATTTCAAATAACATTTTACTAAAAAAATACGTTTATGATCTAGTGTACGAAGGTGGTGTCGTGCGCACTTTATCGGTATATTTACTACCTTTTAACCGGAAATGGAATACGGATTTAATGCTAACAAACAGGTTCTTCGCTATACATTAAAATGCTATTCTGATTTGTCAGTTTCATTTTTTTGGATTTGCATATTTATTCCTAAATATTGTTATTTTAAAGATAATCAATCACAATTAAATATTACATTATTAAACAATATTTTTTATTTACCTACTAATGGCCAAGTAAAACCGTTTCTTTTCTTTTTGCATGAACGTAGAAAAAATATCGTATGCAACTGGTGCAATAAGTATTTATTGCACTTGAAGTGACTCGTGTAATAAATATTCACCCTACTTCTTACAAAAATAACTGTTGATACTTTCAATATGGATTATGAATAATGAGACATTCATTTTAACTTACTTTAAATAATCTCATTTGCATATAAAGTTTTTTATACTCGGGATGTTGTCTAGACTAATCAGATAATTTTTTGCTGAAAACGGAATATAATTATTATTTGCCCATTAATAATAAAATTGCATATATTTGTGTACCAGTTTAAATATCTACGTGAGCGTTACAAGTATTATGTCGTATTTGCATAATTTTGTATTTACGTTGCAATTTCAATTTTGTGATCTATTTAAATTAATCTCGTTTGCAAAATAGTTATTGTGATGCCACATGCAATTGGTATTATTAATCACTAACTCAAAAGGATGGTGTAATAAACAATACGGCTTTACTAAAACATTAAAAGAAAAATGTAACGTTTAGCATTATTACACAATGCAGACTTTTGCTGTTTATGCATATTGTCGCCTGAATATAGTCATGTCATTGTATGTAATACAATGTATGTATAATATATACAACTTAGCTTAATGATTCCGCGAAGGTTTAGTGGCCAGGGTCATACGACTATCTGTGTATGTCAATTGTCATCGGTCATTAACATCATCCATTACCTAATGAATTTAGAAATGTTTTTTTACATAACTTTAATCAAACAACAATTCATTTTTTATTAAACATAGAAAAAAATTCTGGAAATAACATGTTACCATGTTCTATCGTTAACCTTTCGCGACTAACATGGCTCGCTGAGACACATAAGCTAACATCGGTCTCAGAGACCGACCAAAAAAAAAATAATTTCCAGTGAAAAAAAATACGTGTTAGTGTTTTTCTGTTTCAAGCGGGATAATAAAAACACAATAAATTGGTTTTTGCTTTATAGCTTATTTTCAAACGTTGCCGCAAAATTTTTAACTAAACAAGTCGAAAAAAAATACTAAATTAAAAGAACATACTGAACTAAAAACTAACATTTTCTATTTGGAAAAAACCAAGTATAAAAGTATTGTTAAATCATTAATAAGTAATAAAAAAATAGCAAAAGCTAGAAACATTAATCGTGGAACTGAATTTTAAAACATAGTCTATTGCCTGTTTTCTACGCATTCTCGACAAATTGGAGTTAAATGCTGCAAACACATGCACTTTCTACATCTGTGGCAACTGTATCTGGTCTTTCTGCTTTTCTTGGAGGAACAGTAAAAACATCGTCCATGTGTTGGATTCGCTGGAGGTTCCTGTTCAATTCGGAATATTATAGATATCTTGAATTCTCAATCGTGTTGGCAAGGATGTTGAGTTCAGGCGTATATGAGTTCGACTAACTGATACAAACTTTCTAGGAATGATCTTCTAGATAGTCTTGGTTAATTTTATGTATAACATAAGAGTTGATACCACATTTAATGAGCTTCGACTAACTGATACAAAACTTTCTAGGAATGATCTTCTAGATAGTTTTTCTTGGTTATTTTTATGTATAACATAAGAGTTGATACCGGCCACATTTAATGTACCATAAAAAATTACCATTGGCAGCGTCGTGTAATTCGCGCACAGTTGTAAGCTACACACAGCTTGTCCACCGTGTCGACACCATCTTTCGTTTGATTATAGTCAATAATCATTTCTGGTTTACCTGTGTCTTTGTGCATAGCATCATCTCGATGCATAGTATAGAGAATAAACACATTTTTGTTACGCCTTGGAATATAAGAGACCATTTTTCTTGGAAGGCAAACATGGTAGGTTTTTCAGGCCTCTTTATTTTGTCTTAAAGTGCCCAAAACGGTTAATTTATATTCATTAAGAAGGGTGGTGACTAAATCAGTACTTGTAAAAAAATTATCCATAGTTACATTCCGTTTTGATCCCCAAATTGGTTCACACAACCTTGGCACCAGAGCAATGTTGATGTATTTAGTTTATATGGACCTATTGGCTGTTGTCCAACATATATTTCCATTTTGGCAGTGTAAAACATTTTCGCATCCACCAAAGGATATACCTTTAGTCCATATTTATTGGGTTTCGACGGAATATATACTCTGAAACCACAGCGCACTCTAGAAGCCCATAACATTTCGTCAACAGTAGCATACTATGAGAGAGAAAAGTGTTTAGGAAGATTTTTGTTAAACTCGTCGAAATATTCTCTTACTGCTGCTAACTTGTCTTCTTTGTTTCGACGGAATATATACTCTGAAACCACAGCGCCCTCTAGAAGCCCATAACATTTCGTCAACAGTAGCATACTGTGAGAGAGAAAAGTGTTTAGGAAGATTTTTCTTAAACACGTCGAAATATTCTTTTACTGCTACTAACATTGTCAATCTAAATATTTCTAATCCCAAACCATTTGTGCTGAAAAGATCAATAATATTTTCATGATTACTCTTTCTTTTGCCGGCAATATAAAGCAGTCCGAGTAGAGCTTTAAGTTCATCAATGTCAGTTGGTCTTGCTGTTCGATACTCTTCAGAAAATTGTTTTAATTCAATATGGATATTAGTATAGTAAACAATTTTCTCCAACATATCATTTGTAAGAAACAAGCTCCATAGTTCAATCGGTGTTTTCTTCTGCTTAGCTTCGCCATTCACTCCTGGCAATTGGGTAATAATGTTACCAGCACGTGTGCGAACATTTGGACTTTTCCCCAAACGGTTTTTCCACCTAGTTCCATCTTTACCAATAAAACAAGGCTCTATTCGGTTCAAGTCCAACAGCTTGTAGTATCTCTCCATCTGACATATCTTGCTCTGTATCTGAGTTCTCATGTTGAATTTCTAATTTATCTTCTTCTATACTAGAATCACTATCGCAAGATTCTTCTAAATCAGTTTCGACTTCCTCGAAATATTGAAAAAGCCTTCTTTGTTCTTTTTCATAATCATCTGCAGCCATTTTCTATAAAAAAATTTAAAAAATCAAATAAATTATTATATCAAAAATATCCAACTTACTTTTTATGTTTATGATAATCACTCACTTCGTAACTAACATCCGTCCCCTAGACCGACTTTGACCAGACGCACGTTCAAAACTTGACAAATCGACACTAATTAAAGGTTCTTGGGTTAGGAAGGTATCGGGGAGGGCTCGGTCCGGATTGCGACTGATTCGGAAATATTCGAGAAAGATTGTTGAGTCGCTCTCACAGATCGTATGTTAGTCGCGGAAGGTTAATGGAGCGTGGCACCAACAGTTTCATAATATCTAAAAATTGACAGATTTATTATATCCAGGCACAAACAAATGTAGACCGCGAGGCACAAGGAGTTAGGAGCAGTCAAGATTATAATAAAAATGGTAGATTTTGGTTTAAGGATTAATACGTTACACGTTATTGAATCGTTTGTTCACAATCATAAATGTATCTTTGTAATTTGCTTCTTCCATTTGGATTCAATAGACATTTTAAAAAACGCGACGTCATCATCTCCGATGTAATTCTAGCCATTAATTCAGGGAACATTTTATGTATGTGTGTCCAGCGTTGACAAAGGTGTCCAGTGGAAAAATTTGATGTGAGCAAATTCGCGACCATGTTTTTGGCAATTTCACGTATTTCAGTGGTCGTACACGCAAGATTATCTTGATTTTCGTGTTTTGTGACAGAATTTGGATAAAACAAAAGACGACTAGATCAAATTTTCACTTTTAAAATTAAGACATCACCAACAGCCACAAAAATTCCTAAATCAACTAAAGTAAAAAAGTTTTGTCTAAAAACGGCATAAAAAGTGCAAATTACAAAAAATAGCATAAAAAACGTGTTTCATACGACCTTGAAGCACTCTTTCTTTAAAAAACTCGTGGCTACGCTCGTTTTTTTAAACTTGAATTCGTGCTTCAAGACTGGTCTTATGAAACTTTTTTTTAATATACTATTAGTTGCATGTTTATTGTCTTGTTAAGTATAAATTAATATAAAATTATAAAATAAATTTTGTGTCGTTTTTATAGAGAAGTGGGATTAGTTATTCACGTACGTTATGTGGGGAAAAATATAGATATCGGCGAGACAGCACGTCAAGTAGTTCGTTAACCCATTAATTGTCAACGTCTCATAAACGAAACATTTTAAACAACATTTTTTTTCTAGAACTAACATTGTTTGTATCGATTTATTTGTTTACCATTGTTTTAATAGAAGTCAAAAAACATTTTTTTCGATTTATAAAGGTAAATAAGAAATTTTCAAAAATCATTAATTTCGAACCGTCACATATATCTTCACCTCCTAAATGTATGTGTATTAGTAAACCTACTTTATTACTCGTTGAAGTGTGCTGAATTCGAATATATGAATTTATTTGTTCTTGTGTTTGTTTTGTATGTGTTGTACGTAATGGCGTCTAAACATAAAATTAATGTGGTAAGTGTTCTAGCAAACTAATTTTTCGATAAAAATAACGCTTGCGAATTTAGACTAAGAATAATGATATCAAACGGTCGCCGACGGTGAAACAACTTCTAGAATGTATTGAAAATTTATCCGACAACGAAATTGATATTGCTTATGTACTTACCGCCCGATGTTGACACGATTACGGATGAAGAGGATGACGACGACGATGATATAGTTGACAGTGATTTGCCTGCTGACGTTCCAGGAATTTTTGAAGTATTTACCAAACATAGAAGACGCTGTACAACCAGTAACCAAAAATACGAATTGAAACCGAATTGGACAAGAAATATACCGACATATCCTTCACAGCCTATATCTCATGAACAGGAAAATAATCTAATAAAAGAAAAGATTGATGATATGTCCCCACTGGACATATTTTCACTTTGCTATAAACTACTAAAAAAAATAGTAAACTTATTCTGTGAAATATGCAGCTGAGAATAACCGCCATGGGTTCGAATTTAACGTGGTTCATCTGAAAAAGTTTTTGGGAATTTTTATTCTATCAGGGTACCACACACTACCTGAAACAGATTTATATTGGTCTTCCGATGAGGATAAAGGAATTCCACTTGGAACGGGCGTAGCACCCTTAGATACTACTTTTGTTTGTTTAACCCGCTCCAAAGAATAAGATTAGAGTTCTTTTAAACTTTTTTATAATATCAACATCATTGAATAAAATTTAATGATTCAGATGATTATTTTTTATTACGTTTTATTAAAACTGAATGGGTTCAATTTATAAAGATATCATTTACTAGTTAATTCTTCGCTTTATGTTTACTAACTCCTTTCTTAATTGGTTGCAATGGCTAGCTCAAGTTAATATAAAGAAACGATTTCTGTTATCATTGCCCACAATTATGCTCATTTTGATTTATTTATTTATCTGGATCCCTATTGCGTTGACCTCTTTCTGCATTTATATATTCAATAATTGTGTAAGCTTGTGATTTTAATAATTTTTAGCAAAAATAGTAAAAAAATGTTATACTCGTTTAATTAAATTTCAAACAGAACGAAAATGCATCAATGTGTTGGTTCAAATATTTATCAAAATCAAACCTAAATCTACAATAACCTTCTTAAAACTAACATATAACAAATATAATCCTTATCAGAATTAAACGCTTGTTTTTCGTTTAATTGTGACAGTCAAATGTAAAGTTTCGAGAAATCAAACACATTTTATTTATTAACACAAACAAAAAAGGTTTTTACTTATTTTCGTTGCAAAACTGTATTGTAATTCTGGCGTTTCTTTGACCAATGATAAGAGGCCTCAGATAGGTTAGAGCCTGCTCTTCCGATGATGTCACCTACCGGCACCCTGGAACCGCTTCTCTATTGTTGTCCTTACCTTTCCTTATACCATTGTGTAGTTGAATACGCTTCTAGTTTTCTTTCTAGTTTTCAATAAAATCGAGTTATTGTCCTTTATACTTCGATTTCCCAATTTGGGTCGATTGCTGTCTATTATATTTATTGTTCACCACTTAAACAAAATTGATTACGATTCTGAGACACACAAAACGCGTTATCTTTACTTATTACGTCACCTTTTATTATTTTAATACCGAACGTAATTTTCTACTTCTTCCCTATCACCGTTAACTAATCCTTATTTGTAATTTTAACACTATAGGGCAGCGTGTCTATACAATGTCGCTTGCACTGCGAATTCTGATCGTTTATTTTTATGCGACCCTTTCTGTTCGCTTACTTATCGTGACTGTTTGTGTTCGCTCACTGTATGCGACTGCTTTAAAAAATGCACATCATTTCCTTCCACCACATTAATGCACTTGCAAATGCCGCGTATTTTAAATATTTTCAAATTGAATATATAGATAACTTATTGAAACAAATTCAAGCTTTTCATCTTAATATTAATTACATTCAAATACAAATAAACAATAACCATTTCTTTATCCAGAAAAATAATATATAAATATGTAATCTCGTATAATTTAGCGCGGAATTTTGATTCTTCTAAAGCTCCCATTACACACTAGTGAGAAAGACTATGTCAATGAACCGCTTTCGCGAAATAAAGAAAATCTACATATGTCTGATAGTGACCATTTAGACAAAAATGATAAATTCGCTAATTTTTTCCCAATATTCGATATTATAACTCGGCAAAAATGTTCATTAGGGGCAAGCCGGTGAGATTCGGATTCAAGATTTGGTGTTTATCTCCCAGTGGTTATACAAAATTTGAACCATACGGCGGTAATAACACTGGAATAGTTGATTTAGGGTTGGGGTTTAGAAGCTCAAGTTGTCCTAAATTTGCTGTTAGTTGTAAAGACTCTAACCGGCCACAAAATTTATTTTGATAACTTTTTTACGGGATTTCACCTTCTAAATAGTTTAAAGGATTCGCTACAGGAACAATTGAAGATAATCGAGTACTTGCCTGCCCTTTACAAGGAAGTAAATCTATAGTCAAAAGAGAAAGAGGTTATTATGAGACTGCATTTGATTCACAATTGGGTGTAACTTTAGTAAGTTGACCATACTGTGACCATTCCAACGAAGAAAGATGTTGTCATTGAGCAACCAAACGTAATCCCAGATTTCAAAGCCATCATGGTGGCGTTGATCTGCATGATAATGGCGTGGCAACTATCGCATAAGAGTTCGTGGTAAAAAGTAGTGGTGGCCCCTTTTTATTAATCTAATTGCAAATGGTTTATAAAACATGAAGAAAAACGAAGGAGAAGATGTAGAGTCTTACACAATTGCACTATGTTTAAAATGTAAAAAAATTCCAGGTTCGTTTATATTCGGAGTGTTTTGGCAATAATCATACCATATTCTTTCAATATTTGTTAATTATTTCGCAATTTTTGTAATAATAATCGAAGTAAAACCGTAAAAGTTTTAGTTTTGTTACTGCAGGTCAACTTATGCAATATATATTTTTTTTAACTGCAAAAATGTTCTTATATGTACTGAGACAGGGTTATATGTAAAAAAAGGATACAAAATTAACAATTTCAATGGGTTAAGTTCAAGTGCATCTCGTGAATTAAAAAGTTCCTTTAGAAGGAGGGTGAAACGTTTGAAACAATTTAATAGTAAAACCCATGATTATATATCATAATCAAGATATACAGGGTGTGGCATTAGTACGACAAAGCGAATTTGCGACTAAACTGTGCACAGTAGAAAAAATGTTTTATTCAAAAGTTGCTTGAATTCAAGCACGCTTCAAAATATTTTCGCATATACAGAGTGTTTCATAACAGCGGTACATAACCTATCTTTCTTATTTTAAGTAGAATGGTATAGTTTTTATTGTGGATTTAGTTTCTACTCTGAAAAGCAACCGCTTTCTATTAAACATGTCGTATAGTTAAACTTAACGGTTTTGGAAATATTTATACTTCTAGATAAAAACCTATCATTTTTCGTCGTAGTTCAAAAATTTATATTGAGGTTACTACCAAATCTATGAATTTGTAACTCCGCACGTAATTAGTGCAGACATTGATCTTTTAAGAAATATTTATACATGGTGTTTCAGAAATATGAATTTATAATTTTAACTATCTTATCTTAAATACAACACCCTATATATTATTACGTTATTCGAAAGAAATTGAAAGACCTACATTTTTTGTAATAAGCAAATTTGGACTATTTGTAACAGGTTTTGAAATATTTACAATTTTAAGATTTTTATTTGAATTCTTCGCGGTATAAGCAATGTGCACTCTGTATAATAATATTGACCAGAAAACAATCATAACGGTTGGTATACTTAAATAAATGGTAAAATGGAATGACTTTTGTATTACGTACGTGAGAATGTAATTTCATAAAAAAATTATAAAAATATAAATTCAATATTATACAGGGTGTTCCAGTTTTTTTGTAGCAGGACTTTAATAGTCGATAGAGCTTTCAAAATTAAGACAAAAAGTTCATATAAACATAGGTTTCCAAACGATTAGTTTTGGAGATACAGGATTTCAAAGTTTTAATTTTTTTTCAGTTCTTTTAATTTACCTTCAAAACTAGTTAAAATAATAAATCCAAATTTAGTACACATATTATACTGCTTAAACTCAATATTAAGAGTAATTTAACGTTTATCAATATCTACAGGGTAGTACATTTTCTGGGGTGGTACACCCTTTATCTCCACCGAACTTTTTCATGCGACGCCTCTAACTCTTAAAAACAAAAAATTTAGATTGCCCATTTGATTTGATTTAGTGTGCCATGAAAAGAACAATAAAAAAAATATATACAAATTATGTCAATTCTTACGTTTTTTGTCTCTTAATAAAAAGTAGTACTCCACTGATTTTTACTAACTTTTCAGTTGAATTAAATAAACAAAAATAAAAGTAAAACAACAAAATAAATATTAAAAAAATACGTATTTGTTGGAAAAAATTGGAAAGAATTTCTATTTAAGATTTTAACAAGAACGAAACGAACGAAATAAACAAATAAACTAAACCTATAACAACAAAACAAAAATGCTATCGTAATAATAAATAAATTTAAAGAAACTGTTCAAAATGTGAACCATTTTGTTGAATATATAACGAATAATTGCACGTGGAATATTAACTAAACATTGTCTTATTTCATTACACGCATCCCTAATCCTATTAATGAGTTCATCTTTTGTTGTCACAGGAGTTGCATACACCCTTTCTTTTAAATACCCCCACACAAAAAAATCTAAGGGATTTAGGTCTGGACACCTTGGAGGCCAGGGAACTGGGCCTGCACGACCGATCCATCTTCCTGGATAATGGTTGTCCAGTCAGTTTCTAACGATTCTGCTATAATGAGCTGGACAGCCATCAAGCTGGAACCAAGCCGTTCTTCGTAAATTTAAGGGAATATGTTCCCACATATTCCCATGTTCATTCTCTAAGAATTCTAAGAAAGCCGCAGCATTCATCCTAGATGGTAAAAAGTAGGGCCCAAAAAGGTGATTATTGTGAATACCTATCCAGACGTTCACAGTAAATTCTTGTTGGAAATGTCTCGGGCGAACTACATGTGGATTTTCACGTGCTGGTTGTGAAAATTTACCACACCACGGCGAGTGAAGCAGGATTGATCGGCCCATAAAACATTATTTAAAAACCTGGATTCTTATTATTTTCAGCAATAATCCATAGACAATGCGCAACTCTACGTTCTGCATCCTTTCGTTGTAGTCCTTGAACAGATTGTAGATAGTAAAGATATGGGTGATCCCGTCTTAATGATCGGTGAATAGTAGTATTTGAGACTCCACCTAAAGCTATGGATACTCTTCTAATGCTAGTTGTGGGATCTCTGTCGAATTCACGCAAAATTCATCGTGCAATATTTCTTTGTTGCCTATGATTATTATTTTGACGACCATGCACATTATTTAACCCCTGACTTATAATTTGTTAGTGATCTTTTACAAATACTGAAGGATGCGGAGCTTTTCTAAAAGGAAATCTTCGCCTATATTCACGGGCTGCTGCTGCTGAACTTCCATTTACAAAGCCATACATAAAATGGATATCCGCTATATCCTGATTAGAAAAGAAAAATGGCATTTTAAAAAAACACTTTTGCAATAAAAATTAACATAATAAAATATGTAAATAAATTACATTCCTTCTTATGCACAAGTCGTATTTAAAATAAAACGTGAGATTTGACATAATTTGATTCTTTTTTTTTTATTGTTCTTTTCATGGCACACTATTTTTTGCGGGAGCATCAGACGTTCTTTACTTACCATTTGGAAGCTGTTCATGGATTACAGCTAATTTATCTCAAAAACTATGCATTTTTCGAAAAAAAGCGGAAGACAAAAAAGTTCCTAAATCAAATGGGCAATCTAAATTTTTGGTTTTTAAGAGTTAGAGGCGTCGCATGAAAAAGTTCGGGGGGGATAAAGGGTGTACCACCCCAGAAATTGTACTACCCTGTAGATATTGATAAACGTTAAACTACTCTTAATATTGAGTTTAAGGAGTGTAATGTGTGTACTAAATTTGGATTTATTATTTTAAATAGTTTTGAAGCTAATTAAAAGAATTGAAAAAAATTAAAACTTTGAAACCCTGTATGAACGTATGAGCGTTTGGCAACCTATGTTTATGTGAACTTTTTGTTTTAATTTTGAAAGCTCTATCAACTATTAAAGTCCTGCTACAAAAAACTGAAATCCTTGTATTGTCGAAAAATTTTTGTGACAAACAACACTATATGTTAACTACCGTACCAATTTTTGTAAAAAGTTGTATCAGTCTAGAACGAATTAAACTAAAATTGTTTTAATTTTCCTAAAACCATTTACCAGCAATAAAATTTATCATATAGCAAGAGCCATGCAAAACAAAGAAGCGAATAAATCATACCTAACAAATGCATTTAAACGCTACATTAATAAGTATCAAACGTTTGAACATCTTATGTTATTTAAAATGCCAGTACACTTTGAAAAAGGAGAATTAGTAGATATGGTATTTATTTTCGGCAAAGCTAATCGAAATGTTTTATTGGCACAAAGTGGTATAAGTGGTACCCTAAAAGAAAACGCCCATCACTAAGAACTCTTACAACTGTAATCGGCCGATTTCTCGTACTGGTAGCGTTGCGTATGAGAAACATGCTAGACAGAAATCTGCTAGAAATGAAGAAACAACTCTAAACACCATGTTAGGAGTAATTGAGCAGCCGAGTACAAGTCAAAGAAAATTTAGGTGACATGCTAGCGCGCAGTACGCGTGCACTTGAGCGCATATTAAGGGAAAACAGGTACCACCCATACCACATAACAACGCACCAATTAGTGAGAATTTTGTAACTAGGCATTGTTAAAGTTGCAGGAAAACGAAAGATTTTCCTGAATGTAACGTTCACGGACGAGTCACATTTCACAGCACTTCTGTGGGTAATCGACATAACACGCATCTATATGGTTAATTAAATCCCCATTGTGGTTTCATCAAGACGGAGCCCACATCCATACTAGTCGTATTGGCCGGGGTTATTTCGATGAAAGATTTGAAAATAAATGGATCGATCGATTTGGACCAATAGCATTTCCGACAAAATCTTCAAATCTAACAACATGACTTCTTCCTATGGAGTTATGTGAAAGAAATTGTATATCAAACGCCCCCAACTACCAAGGAGAACATTAAGCAGCGAATCCGTGAAGCGTGCGCATCTATTACACCAACAATGCTTAGCAATGTTGATAAATCTTTTCAGCAAAGGATTTTGAAATGTACCGTCAAACGGGGTGACTTCGGACGGTGGAGGTGACTTCGGACATTCTTTCGTTCGCTACTCATTATGCGTATTTTACCGAATGCATGCATTTTAGCGCCAATATTGTAATGCAAGGTCATAGTAGCCAGTATTCATTAGATCATAGTGCGTGTAGGTCGCTCTGAAAGCGAAACTTCGCCGCGTGCTACGTTTTTAATAAAAAATTGAATTTCGTGAATATAAAAATAGTGAAAAAGTAAGTATTCTACACTGAACTACTTAACACCTGCGACATTTCTGAATATTTTGCTTATTAGTACAACTATTTAACAATCATTTGAGAACAAAATTAATTTTTTTCCTAGAATAATTTTTTTTATACAGGCCATTAACAAAAAAAATGTCTTTTAGGGGGTGACTTCGGACAATGCCACGAATGTATAGAAAAGTGTTAGGAGGCCGTAGTTATCAGAATTACAATCACGAAAACCTTAAAAAAGCTATAAAAGATGTTAAAAACGGAACCAAGTCGTTAAGAACAGCGTCAGAATTTTATGGTGTTCCAAGATCGACCATAAGTGTTCTTAGTGTTGCCGAAGAAAATCGTCTGGTTTTGTTAATACAAAGTGCCTGTGACTGGGGATTTCCACTAACTGAGTATGATATCAGAGTAATAATAAAACAATACTTGAATAGGAAATAGTGTTAATATTGAAAAATTCCGTGACAATATGCCCCGACGCGATTGGACAAAATGTTTTCTGTCTCGTCATAATGAATTAACTGTAAGATTCAGCCAAAATATAAAATGGCTTCGTGCACAAGTTTCTGTCCAAACTATAACTGAATATTTTAGGGAACTAAAAAAAGCATTAGAAAATATTGATCCAGGAAATGTTGTGAATTATGACGAGACGAACTTTAGTGACGATCCTGGCAAAGCCAAGGTATCAAGATATCAAGAATGGGAGGAAAACGGTCCTCCTGGATGTGAATATAGCATGAGCAAGTCGGGATGGTTCGAGGCAGCAACGTTTTACGAGTGGTTTAGTAAAATATTATTGCCATATTTTCGAAACAAGGAAGGAACCAAGCTACTGATTGGAGATAACCTTTCCAGCCATTTAACCATAAAAGTTATAGAGGAATGTCATAACAATGATATAAAATTCATTTTGTTGCCACCAAACTCGACACATCTGTGTCAACCCCTTGCCGTGTCGTTTTTTGGGCCTTTAAAGAAGGCTTGGCGAAAAATATTGACGGAATGGAAATACCAGAGGAAAGGTGCATTTCAAAAATCAGACTTTCCACAATTGTTGCAAAGAACACTACAGTTCATTCAAGCTAAGTCCGAAGCAAATATTGTTTCTGGATTTCGAGGATGTGGAATAGTTCCGTTCAATCCGCAAGAAGTCATCAAACGTTTACCAAAGCATATGAGGCGTGATGAAGAACCAGGCACTATGCTTGATGAATCTTTATTGGATTTCTTAAAAGAAAACAGAAACCCTCAGGAAAATAACAAAAAAGGAAAACGAAAGCGGATAAATGTCCCACCTGGTCGAGAAATTACTAAAGAAGATATAAATGCACCTCTAGCAAGACCTTCAACTTCAGGTTGTCAAAAAACTACACAATCTACTTCCCAATCTATTGTTGACGACAGTGATCCTTCAAGTGATTCGGATTCGGACTCAATGCCATTGACTGAACTCATACAGAAACAAAAGAAGGCGAAGACAACAGAAACTGCAGAACTACAAGTTAATGACTTTGGGATCATTGCTGTTCCTGTAAATAACTCCTCGAAGAAAAAATATTATGTAGGAAAAATTATTAATAAACATGGAAATCATATGCATGTGAAGTTTCTAAGAAAGAAGAACACCGGAGAAGGTTGTATTTTTATCTTTCCAATCATAGATGATGAAAGCGATGTTGCGGCAGAAGACATTTTCCAAAAATTGATCATCCTCCAGCAACATAGAGACCGTTATACTTTTCAAAATTTGCCTATGAACATTACTATTGAATAATTAGTTTGACATTTGTTATTTTTCTATGTTTTAACAGTTTTGTAAAGTTTTGCATAAATATATAAGTTTTCAGTAGGCTTTCATGTTGAATTTTACAAACCACATTCTTACAAAACATTAAAAAAACAAAAAAAGTGTTCGAAGTCACCCCAGTTGTGGGGAAACATCGAAATCCGTACGATTTAGAGATGTGTCCAAAGTCACCCCACACTACGAGGTGACTTCGGACACTTAAAAAAAATAACAATGCCCAGTGGCGTAAAATAAAATCTGTACTAGTATTTAGATTTTCCGATAATTGAACTACACTTTGGTAAAAAATATAGTCTGGATAATATTTTAGTTTGGAAGAAATATGAAGAAAACTCTAAAAACTGTCCGAAGTCACCCCGTATGACGGTAGTCAAGCTAATGGTAATGTTTTTGAACATCTTTTATAATTGTTTGAAGTCATATTTTAATCTGCATTTGAAGAAATAATATCTTATACCACAGTGAATTATAACTGCGTTTGTGTTAATGTATTTGTTGTTGTGTTACTGTTTTCAGACTGGTCAAATTTATTTGAGTGTAAAGCGTAAGTGTAGTGTACATAAGTATAAATTTGCAATTAATGAAAAAGTGTTAAATTTAGGTCAGGTCCCTTTTAACCAGTTTAACCTTACATCGGATATTATATCTTTATACAGAGTGTCGTATCGATGATACAGTTATGAATTAATACGTAAAGATAAACATTGTAAATATTTCAAAAACCGTTGCAGATAGACAAAACTTTCTTATTACAAAAATTGTAGGTCGTTTAATTTTCTATCAAATAATGTAATAATATACAGGGTGTAGTATTTAAGATAAGATAGTTATTTACATTTGAAACAAACAAACAATAAATTCATATTTATGATATACCCCGCAAAAAAATTAAATAAACCATGGTATTTCTTAAAACGTCAATGTGAGCACTAATTACATGCGAAATTACAAAATAATAGATTTGATAGTATCGTTAATATGAATTTTTGATCTTTGACGAAAAATGTGAATTTTTTATCTAAATGTACAAATATTTCAAAAACGGTCAAGTTTAGCTATTTACGACATGTTTAGTAGATTCCGCAGTAAAAACTATACCATTCCACTTGGAATAAAAAAGATGTGTTATGTACCGCTGTTACGGAACACTCTGTATATGCAAAAATGTTTTTAAGTTGAATTCATTTTTCTACTGTGCACAGTTTAGCCGCAAATTCACTTTATCATACTAATGCCACACCCTGCTTAATCAACGGTAAAACTTACAACGCACCTTCGAGGAAACGCGCGAAAACAGTATGATGCATTAGATAGAACCGTGTAAAGCTTGGGACGAAATAAAATGCATATTATGCAAATATTTCCGTTTAATACAAAATTCGGAAGGTTGTTCGTGTAAAAAGTTAGCTAGATTAAGAAAGTTAAGGTTAGATATTAGTGCTGAAAACATAATTGACTATAATCATTGACTAAAAAATCAATCAACGCTATAATCAAGGGCATCACTAACGAAAATATTAACGTGTCAGCAAGGGAGGCTAATTTTCAATCAGTAGGACTTTTGGTGAATTATTTAGATTACGCAAACCAGAGACTAAATAATTCTAACGGCAAAAGAAATGATTTCTTAAATAACACAAGTACGCCCAAACGAATGTTGAAATTGTAAGGGTCAAAGGTACATGATTTAGTTGTAAAGGGACACATGTTAAAAATTGCTCTAAACCAATAGTAAGATGTGATAAATGTAATAAACGAGGTCATAAAGCGGAGCGCTGTTTTAATAACAGAAAAGATCTCAAATTGTGAATTCTTTAGAGGGTAGTAATAAGGATATGCCATTTGGCAAGTGCTGTCATTGTGATGATATAACACATCACTTGTAGATGACTAATAGAAATAAAGAACTGCGTAAGCGATGTGTAGGCGTTCGTGACCACACTACGATTTATCGAGCAGTTTAGTGTTAAAGTGTATCAAGTGTTTATTTATAAATTATAATCCCTGTTTAACCACGCATCTTTGTCTACATTAACTATAATCTGTCCAGAAACGAAGCGAAGGAATAAATCAAAATGTTTGATAGATCCCAGTGGCGTTGGGTTGTTTTATGATAAAAAATATAAAACTGAAGTAATTAATTAAAATTAAAACTGACATTAATGCTAATTAAAAGTTGGGAAGGAATGAAGATATTATTTATTTGTAATATAATTTTTTTGTTTCCAGATTAAAAGAATTTCGTGGGTGATTAGGTAATTTTTTATAGTTAAATTTTCAATAAAACATTGCGATCGTCATTTGTTTGTCTGTAAAACCCACGTACACCCCTATCATCTTTACTTTAGAACTCAACAACAGGTACGTCCCATTGTTAAAGGATTAGCAGCTATTGATAAATAACTTACGTTGTAACGGTACAGTATGAAAGCGGTATATTTAAGAAAGTTATTAGATACTTAATACAAAATCGTGTACCGCTTATATGTGAAATAAATGAACCATTTTAATTTATTCCTTCGCTTCGTTTCTGGACAGACTTTAATACAATGCACTACAGAGATGTATATTATGAGAACTCAGATGTTTTAATTACTTTACAGTAAATAAACAATAAAACAATTTTAACAGGACAATTACTTTTAGTACATTTACGTTATTGACATGTAATCCAATAAATCTGTCAGCAACATTATTCTTGTAAATAGTAAATGTAAATAGCATTATACAAAATTTATTTTCCATTATGTAATTGAAAGTTAATAAAATTTATAGGTTTTTCAACACACGTGTTCCTTTTTCTTTGTCGAGTTCGTTGGGTAGTAATTAAAATAAGGACCTCATAAATCTGTCACGCTTAATAAACTTAGGGGAAAGATGACCTAATAGCGATGGTCGATAACAATATCGATATACAAATTACTAATGTTGACTTAAAGGACTGTGCAAGGAATGAATGGCGTGTCGGTACGTGGAATGTTAGAGGTATATATGGTAAAGAATTTGAAATTGCGAAAGGCACCCTGATATTCTGTGTGTATCGGAGACAAAGCGCAAAGGAAAAGATACTGTGGAGATGAAGGATGACAGACCAATGCCGAGGAGTTGAGACTAAAGTGCATGGCGCAAAAGGAGTTGGAGTGATCGTATGTGAAAGAGCGAAACGATGTGTTAAACAGTATGAATTGGTATATCCCCAGGTAATGTGGGTTACAATGAAAGTGCAGCTTCGAAGAATCATTCTGATTGCATGCTATGCACGGGTGAATGGAGAAAGAGATCAGGAGCGTGAGAACTTCTGAAATGTAGTAGAGAACTGAACGCGTTCTCGGAAAGTTCGGAGACCAAAGAGTCAATGAGAATGGTGAACACCTGGTGAACATCTGTGTGGAGAGAAGCCTGTTTGTATCTAATACTCGGTTTAAACATAAAAATGTGCATGTGTATACGTGGCAAAGAGGTGAATCTAAAAGTATGATAGACTTGATAGTGTATGATGAACGGCTTAGAAACCTGGTGAAAGACAAAAAAGTAATGCGCGGATCGGAGTGTGGATAAGACCACTTTTTGGTTGTATCGAGAGTGTGTTTTGAGCAAAACTGAGTCTGGAGAAGGAAATTAAATGCAGTGCGAACGTCCAGAATTAGGGATAATTAGTGAATAATGGTGCGAGAATGAAATACGCAGATGCTGTGGGTAAAGAGTTCAATGTGAATGAAACAGTGTGGAATAAACAAATACAAGACACTGACGTTGAAAGTGCATGGATAAGCTTAAAAATTGTGTTGTCAATTGTGCGGCGCGGATATGTGGAAGAGTGACTGTAGGTAGACAGAAAAAATGTGCTTAGTGGAATGAGTCGGTAAAAAGTCAATATATAAGACAAAAGATGCGTACATGGCAACGATTGCTGCAAAAACTGAGACTGAGAAAAAGCGATTGCATGAGGTGTACAGATTAAGAAACAAAGAAGCGAAGGAGGCAGTGAGAATAAGTAAAGAGGAAGTGATGGTTGTGGAAGGAGAATATAGAATGATTTTGAGGGAAACAAAAAACTCTTCTGGAAATGGATCAAAAATACAAAACGTGGCCCAAAACAGAACGCTGCAGGAGTGATGAATATGAACAATGAAATAGTATGGGACGATTGTGAAGTGAGGAAATGCTCGCAAGAATATTTCGGAAAGCTGTACAGTACTGAGGAAAGTAATACTGAAGGGTTAAATAAGTAGAAGGGTTGGTGAACGAAACTGAGCAGGATATTGGGATAAATGAAGTAGCGGAAATGGCAGGAAGTTTGAAAAACGGCAAGGGAGCAAGCGTAGATGAAATCACTATTACTAAAATTAATTGCCTGCCTTACTTTGACTTTCCCGGCAATAATTAAATCTATCTAAATTAGATAGGCTGGATGAGATAAGTGCTGCATCATGAGGGGCAGGTAAAAAAAATGAAACTACTCAAATTAAAATTAACGAGCATTGCGCAGCGGTGATTCAGCCCGTCAATCTACTATTGTGAGAAAGAACCACCAATAAAACCCACTTTATTCATAAATAAGTAATTGCACAAGTACATTAATAAATCAAATAACAAAAAAAAAACAATGAAAGGGTTACATATATAACAAAACACCATTAAATCAGTTTAAAGTGTGTACGAATTATAGCATTAAGACAAAATGAATAAAAAGCAGTTTAGTTACACAGAAACACAATAATAAAAAAAAAACACATGTAGTCACACGTACAATTGGGTCATAAATAATCCAAATAAAAATCATACTAGAAATCGTAACACCAAACATGGGGCCCTTTACAAACCCGTCATGCCGGTCTTTAAGTAAATAAGCACATAAAATAATAAAGCAAATTACGGTACATATAAAATATATCAACAGTAATATTTCACAGGTGACAAGGTGAAAGTAAGAAGAAAAGAAAATAGACAAGGAATTGCACGTACCCAATTGTTTAGTGACCACTAAATAACAGAATACATAAACCAAATTACAATAAAGCAGATACAAAGAGAAATCAGCTCACAAATATTCTACTACAAACTGACAAAAAAACTGTTTAAAACAAAGCCTTGCAAGGGTAAGTTAGAAATAGATCACAACATCGTGACCGCTGTATAAGTTTGAGGACGTTAGAAAAATACAGTGCTCCTTTCTCAGGTTACACACTCATCTATACAACAATAAAAATAAAATTTCGAGGTGTTGAATGGCTATCTGATCTCGGGAGTGTGTACACCCTTGGTAATTGCCTTTTACAATTAGTAACCAAAGCGGTATCATATACCCTTTCATCGCACAAATACCAGAGTGAGAGGGTCCTGTACTGTCTTTTATTTTAGCATATTTTAGCTTAATGAGTCCGCGTACGAATAAGATACCTTGGCAAGGCAATGTTTGATTCTTTTAATACGTAACATAGGCTGGTAAAATGATCGGCTACGAGCTTTCATTTATATAAAAATACATACTTACATAAGAGTAAATATTCCATTAATTGATCACAGACACAAATCGTTAACATACGCGCTTTAATCCCGAAAGAAAAAACAACTTAGTGTCGGCGAATTCAAAAGAAAAATGTACACGCAAGAATTATTTTAAAGACAAACTATTTACAATGAAGGTTATTTCATTAACCCCAAAAATCGTTCTGGCTCGATCGACACGCTAACTGTAACTGCCCCCCTTCGATTTCAAAACTAACTATATCTACTCCCGAAAAACCACCCCCGTTTTCCAAAAGTAGTAAAAAAAACAAGAGACATTAATTTCCGTTGGAACAGTTTCATATTAATTATTGCCCGCGTCTTAATTTTAAAACTATGCATTCGTTCGTAACAAACCCTACATTTCTCTCTCAATTTTCCAAGAAGCATTTTTAATCGTGCACCTGCCACTCACCCCCAACATGTGTCTTACAACCCTAGACAGATATCAATTACCAACAATCTCACATTCCTTACATAAAATATCTAAATCAAATATTTTGAAAACATTAGCAAATTACGACGTATTATCAAGATATTAAAAATTCACTTATTATTTTTTCTATCGTGGCAGCAATGGCGCTTTGACAATCGTTTATTATGTGTGGAAAAGTGCCGAGGGATTATAAGAGCTCGATCATTGTACCACTGTATAAGGGGAAGGGGAACAAGAGTGATTGCAAGAACTACAGAGGTATAAGTTTGCTCGGCGTGTCGGGTAAAATATTTGGAAGAATACTGATTGATAGAGCACGAAAAACTACACAAACTAAAATTTCGGATGTGCAGGATGGCTTCATGCCAGGGAGACGATGTGTCGTTCAGATGGTTGCTCTCCAGCAGGTAATCGAAAAGTGTTTAAGTGTAAAAAGGAAGCTGTACTGTGCGTTTGTAGATCTGGAGAAAGCATACGACAGAGTGAATAGGAAGAAGCAGTGGGAAATATTAAACGAATATGTCGTAAATAAAGGTTTAATAAACGGAGTAAGGGCAGTATACAACAGTAGTCGGGCATGTGTTAGGGGGAGAGGAGGTGTGACTGAATACTTTAATATTGAGCAAGGAGTGCGACACGGCTGTGTGATGTCACCGTGGTTGTTCACTGTATACATGGATAAATGTGTTAGACAAACATGTACCGATACAAATGGTGTAATGGTTGGTGACGTAAATGTACGACTTCTTGTGTATGAAGATGACAGTCTTATTAAGTGACAGTGAGCATGCACCTAAAAGTAAACGTGAACAAAACTAAGATTGAGGTGTTCAATCGGGAAGGCGGAAGGGAGAGTAGAGTATTTACTCTGCAAGTTGAAATTAAGGAGAAGTGGACGAGTTGGTATATCTGGGTAGAATGAAGGCCGAGATTGGACGAATGGTCAATACTGGAAGGAAAGTGATTGGAAGTATGTGGACGATAATGAGAAACGAAAGCATGAGTGTTACGAGAATTCAAATATTAGTAGATGTAGAGGTTAATTACGCGTAAAAGATATTTACTTTAAATTTAAGTAGTTGTCAGTCATACTTAGAATTACACAGAAATTTGTAACCGAGATAATCCTTCCCGGCAGTTCAAAGAATGATTTAACTTCCATTGGTACCAGTGCGTACCAGCCAATATTTCTTTAAATTTTGTAACAATACTAAATATTCAATTGGTAGTTTGTGAAGAAGAGAAGGAATCATTGACCAATGAAATGTCGCAAAATTATGGAAAACTTTTACCTGTTAGGATTCAAACATTGTTATAGTCAGTCTAAATTCATAATTACATCAATATAGTCACACAGTTACGTGTATATATACAACAATATAAATATCTATTGTACATCTGTAAACAGAACAAATATTCAATAATAAACATTTTATATATCTTATAAACATCAATTACAACAACATTTGGTCCTTCGTACAGCCGAATACTGACAGCGATATATCAGCAAGTTAAAGGATATCAATAACAACAACTGGGTAAGTGAGCTCACACGATTCCTATTTATAATTTACTTATTGTCCTTTCCTGCTAAATCTGTGTTACGGTATTTAATTTTAAGCACCGTCTAAATAATCAAGTATAAGATGTCAATTAATGATAACAATATCGAATTATCAAACGAACAAAACGATTATACTCAGGTAACCGAACAACTATTGTTTAAAAGGGAAACACTGAAGGCTAGACTAAATTGGTTTATAACGGTAGTAAATACTTTTGACGGCATTAATGTAAATAACTTACAATACCGTTTAACAAAATTTGAAGTTACCTGGAGTGAATATGAGGATATCCAGTCCCAAATTGAAACTTTAATCGGTACGCATCAAGACGATGAACGCGAAAAATCGAAAACGCATATGTTGAAGTAGTCGTAAAGGCTCAAAACTTTATTTCAAATCGTACACCCTTAAGTATTTCACCTAATTCAAATATAACATCAACAATTGAATCCAATGTTAAAGTTAAATTACCAACGTTACATCTACCTTCTTTTAACGGTAACTATGAAAATTGGTTATCATTCCATGATACATTTAATTCACTCATAAACGAAAATTCAACTCTAAGCGATATAGAAAAGTTTCATTACCTAAAATCATGTTTAAAAGGCGATGCGCTAAATGTAATTGAATCATTAGGTGTTACTGCTAGTAATTATCAAATAGCTTGGCAATTATTACGAAAACGGTATGAAAATAAACGATTAATCATTAAAATCATATAACGGCACTTTTTAATTTAACTACGGTTAACAGAGATTCCGCGCAATCATTACGTCAATTATCAAATCAAGCTAATACTCATGTAAGGGCACTAAAAATTCTCGGTGTACCCGTGCAGTATTGGGATTTAATAATAATTCAATTACTTACGATGAGGTTTGATTCTTCAACTAACAAAGAATGGGAATCGGCAACGATAAAAGGTGAACTTCCTACAATGGAAGAAATGGAAGCATTTTTAGATCGTAGGTGTCAACTATTAGAATCATTAAATAAGCCGAACTGTTAAAATGTAGCGGTAAAGAGGAATTCAGTAAATTACACACCCCGCTTAATTAATCACATCAGAACAAATGAAGTACAATGCGTTGTTTGTAAAGAATCACATAGCGTTAATGAATGCCCCGCATTTTTAAAATTGCCTATATCAGATAGGTTTCAGGAAATTAAAAAACGTAAATCTTGTGTAAATTGCCTAAAATCAAATCATCAAACAGTTAACTGCAAATCAATATACAGATGCAGATTATGTCAAAAAAGGCATCATACGTTATTACATATGCCTTTTACCACCACAACTAATAAGGAAATAATAGATTCAATACCCAGCGACAGCCCATCAACATCAGTAAATCATTCTAACTTTAACAAATCACAAATATTACTCTCAACTGCTTTGGTACAAATCTATGATGCCACTGGAAACCCTCATATATGCAGAGCGTTATTAGATGTAGGTGCTCAATCGAATATTATTACACAACATCTTTGCGCAAAATTAAATTTAAGCATAAATGCAATCAATTCATTCATAACCGGAATTTCAGAATCAGTAAATAAGGTTAGTAAATCGGTAAACGTAACAATCAAATCCAGGTATAATGACTATTTTGCGAATCTTTCCTGTTTAGTATTAGATACAATTACGTCCAACTTACCAACGTTCTCATTTAACGTTAATAAGGTGATCATCCCCAATAACATCAAGTTAGCGGATCCGGAATTCAATGTATCCTCACCCGTAGATTTATTAATAGGCGCCGAGTTATTTTGGCAAATATTAGGTCGAGATAGTATCAAGTTAGGTGTAAACAATCCCACATTACAGCAGACGCAATTTGGTTGGGTAGTAGGTGGTAGTATTACACACGTTAAACAAACAAATGTAACAGTATGCAACTTATCAACTCGCACCCTAGATAATAAACTTACAAAATTCTGGGAATTAGAAGAGTGTTCGAGAAACAACAAATTAATCGATCCCTTAGAACTTGCGTGCGAAAATCATTTTAAACATAATTATATACGGGATCACACAGGGCGGTTTGTAGTTAAGTTACCTTTTAAAAAAAATGCAAAGGCGTTAGGAGTATCACGATCGTATGCAGAGAAGCGTTTAATAAACTTAGAAAGAAAATTAAAAACCGACGACTATTTGCGTAACGAGTATGTTAAATTCATAAAGGAGTATATCGATCTAGGTCATATGGAACTAATGTCACCTAACGAACTAATAAATGGCGATCAAAAGAACACATTTTATTTACCTCATCACGCAGTTGTAAAAAATTCAAGTACCACCACAAAGGTCAGGGTGGTATTTGATGGTTCCGAAGTCTTCTTCAGGCGTTTCACTCAATGACAATTTATTAGTAGGACCACCAAATTCAAGGTGATCTTTTATCAATCATAATTAGATTTAGGACGTATAAGTATGTATTGACAGGAGATATAACGAAGATGTACCGTCAAATTAGGGTGCATCCGGAGCATACCGATTATCAAAGAATACTGTGGCGAAATGAACCCACTAGCGACATACAAACATATCGATTAACTACAGTCACCTACGGCACAGCGTCAGCACCATTTTTAGCAATTAGGTCCATACATGAGTTAGCAGAGTTAGAAAAGGACAAATGTACATTAGCTTATCCGGTCATGTTACGAGATTTTTATGTAGACGACCTTTTAACCGGTGCAAATGATTTTCAAACTCTTGCTAAACTACGCGATGAATTAATTAATGTACTTAGCACCGGTGGATTCGAGTTGCATAAGTTCGCATCAAATCATAAAGATCTACTTCCTCAAGCAAACAATGTACAAAAAACCAACATAATTCACATAGATAAGGAAAACCAAACAAAAACCCTCGGATTACTATGGAACGCGAATTCTGATACATTTAAATACTTGGTTCAATTACAAATATCCCAACGCAAAATTACGAAACGCATCATTCTATCATTAATTGCGCAAATTTATGATCCGTTAGGTTTGATAGGACCTATTCTTATCACCGGTAAACTAATATTGCAAAAGTTGTGGACATTAAAATTAGATTGGGATAAAGAAGTGCCCTCCGAGCTAGCGAACATGTTTACCGAATTCATTAATCAACTAACGGCTATAAACAATTTAGAAATACCCAGATGGGTAATTTCGAACCAAAGGCCTGATACATTAGAACTACATGGCTTTTGTGACGCATCGGAATCCGCGTATGGCGCTTGTTTGTACGTTCGAAGTATATCAAATCGCAATAATTATAGTGTTCATCTCTTATGTGCCAAATCGCGCGTAGCACCATTAAAGAAACTAACCACTCCCAGATTAGAACTTTGTGGTGCACTTCTACTATCACAGCTCACTCATAAAATTAAACAAGGCATTAATTTACAGTTTACCAAAGAATATTATTGGACTGATTCAGCTATCGTTCTAAGTTGGCTCACAAACCCGACAAACTTAAAAATCTTCGTTGAAAACCGTATCGGGGAAATATTATCCCTAACTCAATCAGATCAATGGCAACATATAAGTAGTGACGATAATCCTGCCGATATAATATCCCGTGGTATGCCACCCACTCAATTAGTGAAATGCAATCACTGGTTTAGTGGCCCCAATTGGTTACAACACGATAATTCTTTATGGCCCAAAAGTAAAGTAGATTTTACAAAGATGCAAGATAGTGATCATGCTGAGCGAAAACAGTATAATTGTGTTCTAACCCATATTGATTCAAATTTCGTGCTAAAAAGATACTCAAGCTTTCCTAAATTACAACGAGTAATAGCATATTGCTTACGCTTCATTCATAATACAAAGCAGTCAAATAACAAACTAATCGGGCATCTAAGTTGCGAGGAATTACGTAATTCAAATAAAAAAATTCTTAGGTTAGTTCAATTGCAAGAGTTTAGTAAAGATTTAATCCACCTGGAAAAACATGGACACGTATCCAAAACCAGTAAACTGCTGTCCTTAAATCCATTTATCGATGAACATAATATTTTAAGAGTAGGTGGCAGGCTTAGACATGCAAACATTGATCCCGACCAAAAACATCCAATAATATTACCTCACAGGCACCATATAACCGAACTTCTAATAATTTTGGAGCACAAGCGGCTATTACATGCTGGACCACAAGCTACGCTTGCAACTATCAGACTAAAATATTGGCCAATTGCAGGTGCAAGCGTTGTGAGAAAAATTTTGCGTAAGTGTATAACTTGTTTTCGAGCGCGTCCCTGCGACATAAAACAAATCATGGGCGATTTACCGCAACACAGAGTCGAACCAGCACGCCCTTTCATCCATTGTGGCACAGATTATGCAGGTCCCGTATTAATTAAGGACGGACATGGTCGTACTAAACGACGTATAAAATCATACATCGTTCTTTTTGCATGTTTCGCCACTAAGGCAATTCATATTGAACTTGTTTGTGACAACGTCAAAAACTTTCTTAAGCGCTTTTAAAAGATTTATCTCTCGTCGGGGTAGGATCTCGCATATTTACTCTGATAATTCCACCACTTTCATTGGAGCAAACAAAGAGTTAATTAGTGATTTCACAGGCCTATTTAAGTCAAAATCGTTCGAATCTGATGTTATAGATAATTTGGTTTCGGAAAACATTCATTGGCATTTTATACCTCCCCGAGCACCACATTTTGGTGGGCTCTGGGAAGCAGGGGTCAAATCAATTAAGTACCATTTAAAAAGAATTATAGGTAGTGCTTCACTGACATATGATGAAATGTATACAGTATTAACACAGATTGAAGCATGTTTAAATTCGAGACCTCTAACCTCTCTAAGCAATAACCCAACAGATCTAACTCCTTTAACTCCTGCTCATTTTTTAATCGGTGAGTCTCTCATTGCCCCTGTTGATACGGACGTGGTATCTGTAAATCCGAGTCGATTAAGTCGCTGGGAACGAGCTCAGCAGTTAACTCAACATTTTTTGAAACGATGGCCATCCGAATATCTCTCTCTTCTCCATCAACGTACAAAATGGAATACAACACATCAGCATAAATTGCAACCGGGAATGATGGTTATCATACACGAAGATAATCTACCTCCACTACAGTGGAAAATAGGAAGAATCACCGCCGTACATCCAGGTAAAGACGGGGTAATACGAACAATTTCGATTCAAACCACCAGTGGACTAGTAAAGCGTGCGAGTGTAAAGGTGAGTCTGTTACCCATTGACACGAGCGGCAGTGAGCAGTGATAACGGTGTGTGTAGTGAGTAGTAACCATAACCTAAACCATTAGTTATAGTTAATTATAGTTTAAGCTACTTACTAACATGTAAATAATATTTAAGTTGTGTAAATCATAGTTTATTTGTATTCTGTGACCCAATGTATTGTTGAAAGACACCTTTCAACGGGGCCGGCATGTTACGAGAATTCAAATATTAGTAGATGTAGAGGTTAATTACGCGTAAAAGATATTTACTTTAAATTTAAGTAGTTGTCAGTCATACTTAGAATTACACAGAAATTTGTAACCGAGATAATCCTTCCCGGCAGTTCAAAGAATGATTTAACTTCCATTGGTACCAGTGCGTACCAGCCAATATTTCTTTAAATTTTGTAACAATACTAAATATTCAATTGGTAGTTTGTGAAGAAGAGAAGGAATCATTGACCAATGAAATGTCGCAAAATTATGGAAAACTTTTACCTGTTAGGATTCAAACATTGTTATAGTCAGTCTAAATTCATAATTACATCAATATAGTCACACAGTTACGTGTATATATACAACAATATAAATATCTATTGTACATCTGTAAACAGAACAAATATTCAATAATAAACATTTTATATATCTTATAAACATCAATTACAACAACAATGAGTCTTGCTGCGAAACGAGCAATCTATAATGGCGTGTTTGTCCCGTCAGTACTGTATGGTAGTGAGACATGGGTATGTCAAAACAAGCACGAAAGAAAAATAAATGCCATGGGTATGAGAATCCTGAGAAGCGCATGTGGTAAAACGAGAAGGGAAATAATGAGTGCATAATGACGGAGTGTAGCAAGAAAAAGACGATGATGGATAGATATAAAAGTAGTACATTACATTGGTTTGATCACATTAAGAGACTGAACAACGCAAGGTTAACGAAGCAAATATATGTGGGTGAGGTTAAAGATAAGACCCTGCCTGGTAGGCCGCGTAAAACTTGGCTGAATGTAGTAGAATGTATGATAAAGGACAGAAAGATAAGAAGTTTTAAAAATTAAAGGGCATGTCAGAGACGATGTATGAATCTTGCGGAAGCTAGGAAGGTATACGGAGATAAGAAAACATGGAGAAAGATAGTGAATGAAAAATAAATAAGAGGCAAGGACTGTTTTACCTATCCCGCAAGAGAATGGCATGAAGGTTTAGTTAAGTTAAGGAATGCTAAAGGCGTAATTAGCTTCAGTTCAAAAGGATGACTGTGTAGCATCTCAGAACGACTATTTATCACTCGTTCATACTTCCTCTGATATTAAATTTACAAATAGTAACTCGTGATTCGTACTTACGCTTAAGCAATTTAAAAATGATATACATATACGTCTGAAAACGTTTTGATTGTAAAAAAAAAAATAAATATTATATAGATCAATCTAAGAAAATTAGAATAACACCAAATCCCATATAAATTATTAAACAAAATGACGTTTTTAAATTATTAATTGATGACTGTTATTTATCCTTTGTCAAATATGAATATCATGGCCAAATTTACTTTAACGGTTTATATACACACATCGGACGTTTCAATTCATGCAATTGAATTTTAAGTCATATTTAGTTTCATATGAAAAACTTTTATAAGAATAACTTACCTAAAATTCAATTAGCTTTAAAAAAAGTTTAATGTACTACTTGCCACGAAGTTGATGGTTTTGGAAATATTCACAAGAAGTGCTTCAAGTACTATTTTAATTTTTTAGTATTCATTATGACCATATAGCCTAAAATTTAAATCTCTTTAATAAAGGTTTCTTCAATTTTTTCAATAATGATAACAGTTTTCGAGATATGCATGAAATGTACTTTCCTGAGGCCTTCTATAAAGTACCTTTATTTATGAATGCATTTTAACCAAAATTTGATAGAACCGAGCCATTTCAAAAATAAGTTTAAATATAAAATTTTATAAAAATGGTTACGTATTTTTTTAAGTTATCGTGGCTATAAGCACACAGGCAGAGAGACAGACAGACTGGCTGGCTGACACATGGACAGATAGACAAACACACACCCAAACACACGCGCATACACACTCACAACCCCGCTGGGGTTCTGCAACTTGGCCCAGTCTAAGGAGGGTTTGTTTGTAGCGCTATCTAGTGGTGTTCTTTAAACGCTAATGGAAGTTTCCTGTAATAGGGACTGACCGGGGTTCCATCGAACAGTACATTTTAAAAGCATTGCAAATTATTCATTAACGATGCTTAGTTTATTAAATAAATAATTTAAAAGTACCTAATACTTGCCATTAATTTGCTATTATTTGAACATATAATTAAAAATTCACAAATTGCAAAGATTAAAAAATGTGTTGATACTTACGCAATTACCACCTTTAGTGTTATAATCACAATGTTACATACAAATACAAATAAATTTTACATCTACATTCTACAATACATAATAAATGGAAAACCGTTGCTTTAATACCACTGACATAAGATTTCTGCTCGGGATGTGTTACGATGAGTAAGTACCGATGCGTATATTATTATCTTCTACTACGCGTAAATATTAGGACTATAAAGTGTATCTGTTAGTTCGCCACACAGTGAAAATAAAACTTGTTGCTTAATTCTCTTTAACATTATATGATACAGAGAAGTACATAACGTGTTAATGTGTATTCACAAAAAGAATCCGATTTGTTCAAAACTTATTCCAATTGACTATACAATCATGGTTTCCGGTATAAACAGATACCCAATTAATATTAAACCTTCAGAAGTTTTTATCTAGCAACCACCAAACGGACACTAATGTTGATACATATCTTTTTAGCTCTTATCACTGTCCTAAATACATGTAATTATACATATCCGGCTAAACATATCAAACAATACATCCGTTTCTTACTTTATCAACTTCCTGCATTCCATAGCAAACATTTTTCTTTTATAAATTAAAAATCACTTACTTGCACATGCGCAACATAAAATGTTTAAGTATTCATAGCCCACCACCAAAAAACAGTTATGTATACCTTTATTAAAAATTGGAAAGTATTGTATGTACTACGTAAAAATCTTCCACATTCAGTACACGGTTGAACAAGGCTATTTTTAACTTACTTCACTTATGTGAAATGTGCAATGTAATGTTTCAATCCTTACTTATTTTTCTTTTGCATCAGTTTTTGATCACCCTCGGATTGTATGTCTCAAAGGGGTGCACCACCTATGATTTCTCTTTTTGACCACATAATCTCTCCTCTCCTTTTCTTAGGCCACGTTCACTTTACTGCTTGGTCGCCCACCCCATGTACCATTGCTTATGATTGGCTCCCCACTGAGACCCCTTTTATAAACTCATGTGATCTCCCCACCTTGCTCAAGTGACCTCTCCTCACCTGCCTCATAGCTTATCCATCAGATTTCATATCTGTGAATCTTGATCTGGCATCCTAAATCATGGGTCCAGTATTTTGGGTCTTTATTCTTGGCCCCTGGACCTTGGTTTAACATGTTGGTCTGACATTTTCGACCTTGTTTATGGTTTCAGCATCCACTCTTGACGTAAGGTCCTTTTGGCAGAATTTGGTTTCAACGTCTAGAGTCGTTTCGGCAGAAGTCAACATATTGATCCTGCATCCTGTAACCGATTTCATTATCATGGCACAGTACCTTTGTTTGGTCCAGTAAATACATGCAAGTCTTCTTACCACGTCTCAAAGTGCGAACATCAAGGTTATAGCTTTCACTTATGACTCACCATCACAATGGTTGGTTTGTTGGTTGATTTACGTTCTGAATTATCATTTACTGGGTATGATTACAGTAATTGTTATCGAAACACAAAAGTTAAATGAAAGTTTGCATTTTCATATTTTAGTTGTAAATGCTTTCTTTTAATAGAAATTTATTACTTTTATATTAAAGAGAGGCTCATTGAATATAATACCCTCTAACTACCACGAAAGCAGTAACATTTTCTGTTAAGAATTCGTATTGTACATAATTTCATAATCATATACATAAAGTCGAAAGTATCAATAGTTTAACCTTGTATATACTAAAGTGAGTGTAAATCTAAAATTATATTTTTCCAGCCACTGGTCCCGCTCCGCCCAGAGAAAACAAGATGTTCTACCGCCTAGAGCTGTAATCAACCAGAGATCGTAATACAGAAATGAAACTTCAGTTTTAGTGATTTAAGAATCCATTGTCTTGAATTTTAAGCTTTATTTAGGCTTATGTTTTAGAAAAATATATTTTGTTTAGAGTAAAATTACCACTCAGTTAATTACGATTTAGTTGTGTTGTTTTGTTAGTAAGTTATTTACGAGGATTACTGCTAAAAAATTCGTGGAAAATATAAAAAATGCACACATTTTCAATGAAATGTTGTAAATAGTGTAAAATCTAATAATTTAAGAATGGTGCAAATAAACGGGTGTAAATGTCCTCAAAACAAATCGTTAAAATAACCAGAGAGTCGGTAAATTAAAGTAGGCCGGTTCAATCTTTTGATTTGCTTAATTACCACAAATTTCTGCTTGGTTATTTCCACTTAACATAAATGTAGTAACTACAATGTAGCAATAATAAAAATTATCTCGGACGCCAAGTTATTTTTTGATTATGCTCGGAATAACTAAACCGAGGATACTATAAAAATAAATCAAAATGTCAAAATAAAAAAATATACAAACTATATTTATTAAATATTTAAATTTAGAATTATATAAAATATATCTTAAAAACTAATCTAATAGCCTTAAATTACTAAATTATTAGAATATAAATACCTGTTCGAAACTTTTTTGTACACAACTTTTTAATAACATCTGGTATCTAAACAAATACGGAAATGCAAACCAAAAGTGATATATTCTTTGCACTAATATTGCGCAATATCTCGTAATAACAATGCTGTACGTTGTAAACCATACCAAAGTTGAATTTTACTTCTTATAAATTTATCTTCATGGAATTTGAATAATCCAGTGTTTATTGCATTCTCTCGAAAGTTCAAATAAAAAATGTGATCTAAATTTTGATCTGAATTAAATGCAAAATTGCAATCGTAAGCATCGAAAATGCCAAAAGTAAAAGTTCTAAAAGTGTAAAAGTAGTAAAAGTGCCTTCAAAAAGCAAATGTTTTAAATTTTAATATAATGCGAGTTAAATGTACCTTACCATTAAATCAATGGCACTTTTCACAAAATTTAGGCGGAAACCCAAAAATGGCTTCGTAATCAAGATAAGGTTCATCAGGTAAATGAAGAAAAGGGCGCTTAGGATGTCAAATGATATAGCGGTGCGCGAAAAAATGTGCGCAAAAAATTAAGTCAAAGATATGGAATATAAACCCCTAAGAAGATAAGCACTTAAGTTACACCAAAATGCAAATTAAGTTACCTACCACAACTTATAAATCATTAATAATTAAAAACTTGTTTCTTATATTTTACAACTAAATGAAAGAAGAACGTAAAAGATTAGTTACACATTACGTTGCGTAAAAATGTTATTGTTTTTCAAAGTATTCTCCCTAAAGATCTAGGCACTTTTGCATTCCGTAAAACCAATCTTCTTTTTGGCCACTATGAGCGAGGGTGACGAAAAACGCTTACCACACATTTTATTTTTTATGTTTTTGAACAAAAAAGTCATTCAGAGACATATCAGGCGCATATCGGCAATGAGTCATGAATTTGATATTTTGACTAGTCAAAAATTCTGTAGTTTGTCGTGCTGTGTATGCACTTGCATTGTCATGATTCAGAATGATTCGCTTATTTATATATAACATTTGCTTCATGATCGGTTTTTCCGAAACACAGGCAAACATTTTTTTATTAAACGCTTCGCGAGCGTACTACTTTTGTTGCTCTAGATTAATTTTAGAATACACATACAGATGATTGCTGTTTAGTTTCAGGCTCATGTGAATATATCCATGTTTCGTAAGAAACAGAATTTGAACGACCATGGTCAAATTTTTTAAGCGTTTCCTTGCACCACTAGACACCTGCTTTTCTTGAGATTCTGTCAGATTGTGAGGACATTTAAAGGTTGTTTCAAAATGGTATGTATTTGTTTCGCCGCAATGCCTAAGGATGCCTGTAACTCCACGTCGATCTGATAAAACCATTTAACGCACATCATCAATATTCTTTGCGACAACAGAAGTGCATGTCCGACCATCGCTAAAATCGTCATCAAAAGTAGATCTTCCACGTTTAAATTCTTTCCATTTGTAAACCATACTTTTGGCGGCGCTTCATCACCAAACAACAACTTTAGTTTTTTACATTATTGTGGCGATAAACAGTATCGAAAATCATAAAAAATCATTACTCGAAAACCAGGATTCGAAATATCCATTTTTTCACAAACTTACTACTTTTAAACTTCTACTGAAATGAACTGCTCTGTTTACAATCAAAATCTCAGTTGTATTAATGGTATAAAATGTCAAATTTTACGATTATGATAATTGCAGAACTTTAGCATTGCAAGGAGTACTTGATTTCGCGAAATTTAGCAGTAATCCTCCTTATATATAGACTCGTTTTCATGTTAATTTTACTTCCACCTAATACTAGACATATGTCAGCCTTCCGATGTTGCCTTAATAAATGGAAATCATCGAATGCAATCCCTATTCTAAAAATACAATTTTTGTGCTTATAGCTTTAAAATAGGTATTTCCTGGTTACTCCCGATGCACCGAAAACTTGTTTTGCCGCACTGCGGTGTTTTTTACTTTCCAACATAAACTAGGGTAATTACGTTGTAGGATTGGTAGCAGAATTAAAATGCTGCTGAAATAATGGCCAATGTAAAATCAGGTGACGTCAGAGGTTCTCCGTAATCACCCATTTTTCAGAAATTTAACAAAAATAATTTTAAAGAAACTGGCGACTCAACGTTTGAATTTTTGTTGACATGTAACCATAACAACAGTGCAACATTACAATGCCGGGTATGCTACCAATCCATGTAGAATAAAAAACCAAACAATGTTATAGTAGTTTTCGCAACTAGTGCGCTGTTTACACATTTCTTGGTGCGAGGTCGTCTTTATTACCCGAGGCTTAGCGGGGGGATAAAATATAAGGCCGAGCACCAAAAAGGTGACAGCGCACGTGTTGTGAACAAATTTTTTTGTAATTGTTTACATAAATTTAAATTTTGAAATATTTGTTGCTAATGTCAAATTAAATACATAAACAAAAAAGTTTTTAATAAAATACTTATCTTTTTTGGGTTTTTTAATGGTGTATTTTAAATTGTGCAATCTAAACTTACAGTTATCTTCGTCAGTAGTAATATCTGTTAAAATTGTTAAAGATGTTGTCGTAACCCAGATGTACCCTATCATGAAACGTGTAATTTGTACTTGTTCGCATTAATGCAAATTCAAGAGACAAAACAATAGCTAAAGGATGCATCTTAATTTGACTGATAAGATGCTACTATTAATTGCTTAAATTGATGTCACTGGGAACAATGCTACACCGGCTAATGTTAGGCTTACTCCAATTAATAGCTTAAATCTCCCTTACTGGCCGTGATTAAATAATCAGAGTTGATTTACAAATCTGATCTAGAACTCGCAAAATTCTCACCTGATTAAAAAAAAACAGTGATCGTCTAGGGGGCAAATAACCTACGTTGTGTAATGTGCATGAGATAGGGTCGCATAAGGTTAATTTGTTGCATAAGGTGGCAATGTAATTAAATGAAACACAACTACAATTGAGATGAACGAGTGGCGCTACCTGGTGATTCGCTCGTCATCCTATTTACATAGGGAGAAAAAGAATCGCCAAGAAAACTCCCTTTATTCCAATAATAACCACACAAAGAAAAAACAAAGATCAGATAACACAAGTAAATCGCAATCAAAGGATTAAATGGGTATCAACACTACTCTATCGGTATTAAAGGCGTACAAAATCTGTAACATTGCCTAAAACGAAGTTTAGTCACAAATAAACATAAAATCAGGGCTATGAATGGTATTCAAATTAAAGCAAAAATAAACAAGTAATAAATAACAAACAGGGGATCCCTTTTGGAACCAATTCCTGTCTGCTTTTAGTTAAATAATTACATATAAAGCATTATACAGGGTGTGGGACAACCGGACATAAACAGAACACAAAAAAAACAAAGGACATCATTAAATCAAGTTGAAAAGGCGTACCTTACAATATTTAAATATCACCAAAATAAAATGCAAGGCAATTTCAATAACTACACATAAAGGCAATAAATATAAACAGTGTGATCGTATCCACAATAAGATCGTCAATCAATCTAAAAAAAAAGGAAAAGGGTAATCCCGATCATGTGGCCCTTTTGTTTAATCAATCAGGGCGGTTATTAACAACCAAATACATTAAGCACTCTAGTAATACATATTACAAATTCAACCTACATGAAAAAATAACAACAGAAAATTAAACAGGTTACAGATTATTTAAGTAGATAAAAATGAAAAAGGGCAAGTACGTTACACATACAAATTTGTGGATACGATCACAACCAATGATACACATGGACAGTAACAATAAATGATATAATTGCGTACACAGAAAAACCATTCGTGGCCAAACCCATTAAATACGCAGTTAAGACAAAGTATAACATCTGAAACAAAGTCCTGCAACACCGATTCACCTACATGATTAGTAGGTATTATTACAAATGCAAGATAATAACGCTCTCAATTCTTCTTAGGCATAAAACAAAACACAAAAATATAGACATATAGGCATATAACGGTAACAAGAGAGACATTTGGATAAATATATAGATAACTAGATCATTAGGGTCAGCTTTCTGACTTTATGCCTATGATCGTTTGTGTTTTTATCATTATAAATACAGGTTAGAATTATCAATACACAAAATAGAACACATAAAGAAAAAAAGAGAGCGAGCTTCTCTGTGCCTGCGTAATTTCAATGAACACAACAGTTTTGCAAGTCAGGGTTTCAGTTTGGTTTTAACAATTTAAATGAGTAGGTAGAATGAACTTTTCTGTGTAATTTCACAAACCGTAAAATCTTTTCTTTTACTTACATTATCAATGTAGGTTATCCTTTTAAGCTTTCACCAGCACAAATGTTTAAATACTCGGATTTTATCAATTAACACAAAAAGAAAAGAAGATCTAATTAAACAAACACAAAATCGATGTCAAATCTTAATAACGCACGCCTTCAAAATTCAAATGCAACTCCCCATTCTAAGCACAACAAACCGTTTTTATTCCATCACCCCCTATTTTCTATATCAACTAACAAAAGCAATAAAAATATTTCGTGGAAACGCTTTTGCCTTTAATTATGAAAAGAAAGATTATTTCTAATTAACATGTGCAATCAACCGTAGAAATCCTGTATTTAAACTATCACATTTCAACTCATGAACAAATTTTTCTTTGACCGCGGTGTAATTTTTTGTATAATACTGACATTTTTATTTTCAAAACGCTTTTATAGACATATTTAGCAATTTGTCTTGCCCTTTCGATAAATGCAGTTGAGCCTGCACCTGCAACTTAAAACATCTGGTTGCGGGCCGCCCTCAGTTAAAACCCTACACAAATGTCTTACAAAAACAAAGAAATACAAACCATTCTCAAATAACAATTATTATATAATAACTTTTAGTAATTATCTTTTGCTATCGCGACAACAATTTTAATCGGAATATTTTCAATGTATTCATCAAATTTTCGTAGTGTGCTACCTACAATGTTGTATACAATTTTGTAAAAGTTGAAAAATTAAAACGTAAACATCCGAGTGCTATCAACATAACAGTTTGAGAAACGTATAAAGCCAATTATAGAATTAAATTTTAGTAACGAATAACTAGGTCATTAAAAATTAAATATTGTTAAACTGTTTTAAAGATGAGAAATCAGAACACTCTTTAACGGCGAAAGCTAACAATGAAAAATGTCAGCCAAAAAACACATTTAACAAAATTTAATCAACTTATGATTGGAAAATGGCAATCAGTCGACAACGTGTTAATTAATGTGTTTACAAACATTTTAAAATTTTACAATCTTGGATTTTTGTGGCCCTGGGACACCTTGGCAGTCGTTTTTATATGTCCACGTGAGGATCGTATTCTGGTCTATTTTGTAAAGCTAATAAACAGTTGGATTTTTTCTGATATTAAAGAATCTAATCAAGATAAAGATAACATACACAATTGATTTTAAATACGCTGTTAAATTCTATATAATGATAATAAAAACAGTTAATGGGTATTGCGTAATCAGTTAATTAACTTGTTGTTATACAAAAGTGAATGTACGATTTCGCAATTGAACGTAAACAATAATAATAAACATATCTTACGAACATGTATATATCGGGGCTTTTAGCTAGCACAGACCGTATTTGTTAGAGAGATGCAATGCAATTACGAAGCTGTATAATTAACTTAAATTACTAATTCAGAATAAATGTAAAACCGTCAACAGCCAAAACCAAATCTATATTTGCGCAAACAGGTTATTTAATATTGTGAAGTATGCAGCTAATTGCCTGTGTCCTCTGCTTTAAGCTAGATTTCGCCTCTATATTATTTTACATACATAAAAGTTCTGTCTCATTAGAAATGCCTCTGTCAAAAAACCGGTTTTAGATTTTATAATCAGGTTAAGCATGCATTGTGACCTCTTATTAGAGTACTATTTTTAAATTTTCGGGTTTTGCCGATAATGGGGTTGTCATACCATCACATAAGCCTATTTTACATACAAGCTCTGCCTTGGCAGCAATACCCCTGTCAAAAAGGAACTTAGATTTATAAAACAGGCCCCTAGGGAAGATATTAGAGCGCGGTTACAGAAACAAGTAGCGTACACTATACATAAACCTGTAGTGCGAAATTTACTCGAAATAGGTACATTGAAGGTAACATTTTGTTTTTCAGTTATGACAGGCGGGGTCTTTGCGGTATGAGAAATCTAAGTAAATGTAATCAAGGGTATAATTATATACTGACGGTTATCGATGCATTTAGCAAGATGGCATAGACACAAGCTCTGAAGCTGAAAAACTACATGTTCTATAATCGATGTATTTTCGGTTATTTTTCAAAGATGCGAAAATATACCTCAAAGTATACAGATGGATAAGGGCAGGGACTTTACTGCGAAAAATGTCCAACAATTCTATAACAATCTAATCATATAGGCAAAATTTAGCGATACGATGCTTTCATACAGGTAAGAATCGCACTAACGGATTACAGTTAATGCGAAAGTCAATAACCTTTACACATTATCTCTCAAGGCTTTATTTGATGTAAAACCTACGATGCATCGTTTAGGTAACTGGCCCAGGAAGACATCTTCTAATGATTTTTGCTGTATGCTCACAGGTATAGTTAGCACTCTTACTTCAGTCCTTGTAACAGAGTATTTTGCTGCAGTTGTTTCTAAGGCTTAGCGCATGCAATTAGAATGGTGGGGTTGATTCGCATACGTCTTACCAGTAAACTAGCGTCCATAATTCGCGTCTTGTAATTTGAACCGTGCGCCGCTATTAGACTAAAGGTATCTCTTGATCGTACAAATTTAACCTTTAACTCAACTCCACCTATGAGAAACTTTTCCTGATTAAATAAAATCCTAGTGCACGTGACCAATTATCTCAACCTGTTTGCTGGTCGCTGCAAGTACTTGACGTTTCGAGAAACCGTTATTTGCATGTCTCATATAGGTTGGGTGACCATATTTATTTTCAGAAAAATAAGTAGAGAAATAAAAAGTAACAAAAAGTTGTATTAGGAATAGATAAAAACGGACAAATCAAAGAACTAAATGTAGAGTGACAGCCAAGCATCAAAATGAGAATAAAAAATAAAATAATTTTTAATGACACATGCATATACATAATATATGTACCTATATTCCTATATTAGAAAAAATACAAACACATAAAATACTCTGGCAGAAATGTGTAATGTTATTAATTATTTTGACGTGCCTGCAACGCCATCAGTGGGGTCACCTTTGTGCCAATCGTATTAAATACTTCAACCCATCGATCTTCGGTAGCTATATTTTTCGAGTTCCACTCGGCAATTTTATCTTCTGACAGTTTAGCTTGTAATAGACTAACTTCATCGAAGAGTTCGTCCTCATTCAGTGTCGAACCCAAGTAGTCTTTAAAAGCAGCACATGAACACAAAATTTGATTCCATGAAACTTGGTTTCTCAAATTTATCCATTCAAAGAGCCTTAATTCATTTAAATTTGTACTCCAATTCTTCAAATAACTCACACAATTTGAATAAAATAATCTAACCTGTGAGATGAAGTCATCTCGATAGTTTAAACTACCTTCCCAATTGTCAAGTTGTAAAAGGGATTCTCTTACTTTAAGCGGCAAAAATAATTCATTCAAACGATTTTCAAGCTTATTTTGAAGATCGAAATACTCTAGAGCGGCCTCTGTTGCGCATATTTTGTCACCCTCTACCTTTAATATGACTTTGTGAAACATAGAAGCAATGTTGTGTACAAACCACATCCAAATTTCGCTGATGCGACACTCAAAAAATCATTGGACAATTTTCAATAGACAAAAAGTATGCTTTCAACGGTTCGTACATTTGTAGAATTCGTTCAATTGCGGCCATCAGACTTAAAAATCTTGTTTTAGAAAATGATAACATCTTTTTGTATTCAACATTAACAAAGTCGCAGAATTGTTTAAGTTGATTTACTCTCACTGTATAAATATAGAAATGCTTAAATAACTTAACAACAATAACCTCAACGTCAATTGGTAAGACGTCCGTAGCATTTTGTACGCAATTGTTCAAAATGTGTGCAACACAACCAATGCCAACCAGAGGTTTGCCACGAGAAGCATTCAATTTTGCAAATAGGTTGTTCACTCCCTTTCTTTTCATTCCAAAATTTGTATTGGTATTATCAGCAGCTAATCCAATACACTTGTCCACTAAATTGTGGGTTTTCAAAGTATTAAACACATAACTATTTAACTGTTCTGATGTTTCACCAGGTAAGTCTTGCAACTGAAGTAATTTCACTTGAATACCTTTTCACAATTAAAGTATCTCACCAACAAAGGTACTATTTTAATTTCTTTGTGGTTGGACGAATCGATCATGATGCTAACAAAATGTGCTTTGTGTAGATCAAGTTCCAATCGCAACTGGGATTCTTTAGCAAAAACATTTTTACAATGGCTTCAGTTTTGGTTCGAGCTGCCATAAATTTGGGCTCAAACATGTTCGCTATTAGCTTTGATGTGCAATCCAAAGATCTAAAACTCTGCTGATGCTTGATCGTATGATACGCGAAAGTACCTTCCTTGGCTGCAATTAACATATTTTCAGAGCTGAAGTTTTCACTTTTGAAAAAAGTGTTTAGTGTAGCGCTTTTAGACTTCGTATTTGCAGCTAATGTATGCTTTTTCTTGGTTAGATGAGCCTTAATATTGCTGCGAGCACTGTTGGAAATATCAACATCACTTCTACAAATTTCACAGTACACAATATGCAGACTCAATTTATTTTTTATTTTCATAAACGGATATTCTTTCTGTAACTCCAAATTAAAATGACAATTTCTTCGAGGCGGTGCCATGTTTACGCAAATAATGCACAAGTAGGTAACTGAAATCAAACGACGTTGCTTTTTAGTAAGCGAAACCAGCACAGAAAACCAGACTGCATTCAACAAAAACAATTAACAAATAATATGTTCGCTTGCTGTCGAACGGTAGAACTCGTGTAGAATTGAACTTGTTTAGTCTTAGTCCGAGCGCTGTCGCTATTTATATGCGGCTCGCTAAACTTCGCTTCGATTATCGCACGTTCCAGTCGCGGAGCATTCTGGGCTGTGCGTTTAGGATAATCGAGGGCGGACTGGAACGCTCGGGAAACAAACTACGCGAACATTCTCAACTTCTTAACGTCGTTATTGCATCATGATCAGTGAATCACCGATAAGCATTCTTTTTAAATAAAAAATAAATATTTTGGTATACCTATTCGCGATATTTGCATCTTCAAGAAAAAGAAAGTACATTTTAGTGTACTTCACGCTTCTATTAAGGACCTTAGGACACTGGCAGAAAAGAAAGTACTGTCCTACTAAAATAAGTACGTATGGTCACCCTACATATAGGTACAAATTTGCGACGCGAGACTTTCGGCGAAGGCTGTTTCGGCGATCTCACTCCAACCCTCCCCGAGCATAACCGAGATTGTAAGACAGGTGTAGGCTGTCGCAACTTGTTCTCGGGTCTTTGCCCCTTGTCGTGGTCGCAACTTGTTCGTAGGCCTTCGTGTATTGTCGTGGTACCCTTGCCGCAAAATTTGAATTTGTATTATAATAAAGGGCCTAATGCTAACTTGTAAGACAGGTGTAGGGTTGCGCAACTTGCTCTCGGGGCTTTGTCCCTTGTCGAGGCCCCAATGGCGGAAGATTTGAATTTGTATTTAAGTCTCTGCAGGTTATGGCTGAAAATAGGAATGTGTATTATAATAAGGGGTATAATGCTACACTTAACAACTTACTTTCAGTCCCTCGCCCCTAGACCAAAAATTTGAATTTGTTTGTGACGCCATCTATAAGGGGGAATTTGAATTTGTATAATAATAATAAGGAGGCCTAATGCTAACTTATAAGACAGACATAAGGCTTCGCAACTTGCTTTCGGGTCTTAGCCCATGGCCTGTTGGCGTGAAATTTGAATTTGTATTTAAGTGTTTACATTCTGATTACTTATTGAGAGAAATTTGAACTTGTATTCTAATAAGGGACCTATTGCTAGCTTATAAGAGAAAACATAGGAAACTGTGTTAGGGCCTGCGCCCTCCTGTCGTGGCCCTTGTTGGGAAATTTGAATTTGTCTCGTCATCTAGTTGTGTATGGCCTAATGAATATTTTCTGTAATAAAGGTGGCACTATCTAGCGTTGTATTTCTAGGACTACTCAGGGTTTTGTTTGTGGCACCATCTAGTGGTATATTTTTAAACTAGCGAATGTTTTCTGTAATAGAGGCGGCGCCACCTAGCGATATATTTCTAGGACTAATTAGGGTTGTTTGTGGTGCCATATAGTGGTGTAAAGGCTAATGAATGTTTTCTGTAATAGAGGTTGATCGTGTTCGTCTCTTTCTCAAACATACAAATCAATTAATCAAATCAATTAAATATTAAACTGATTTAACTTAATCATACAAAATCAGCTTTCAATTCAAAAAATAGCACTCAGAGTGCAAAAGAAAGCCAATCTCACACTTATTGTAGCTACCCATCTAACCGCCCTTTCGCATTAACTGCAGCATTGTTAGTGCAGGTTCAAACACCGTTAGGAAAAACAAGTTTATTAACAAAACTGAAGGAAAGCTTGGCGTTTGAAAATATATTATTATTATTATTATTATAAACAATACATCATTTATTTAATCACATCCTTTATCGGTCTTCTTCTTCTTGAACCATGATTCGTCGCTATGATCATCATGGTTTTGCGTCTCGTCATTCTCCTGTACCTCATCGCTCTTCTTCCTCTTCTGTGAATCATCACCATCACCTTGGATGTGAGATACATTCAGCTCATCCACGTCATCGTTTCAATCATCATCTTGAACGGTTATGTTGTAATAGTTTATTAACAAGTCAGTAAAATCTCTAATGTCCGCTGATGTTGGCTCATAAACAGGAGAATACATTATAATAATGCTCACTCGATGACGGTTACACTTTAAAGAGCGAAACGCGCAAGAAACGAGAATGCTGGCCTTGGGTCTTGTATGCTGGCGCACTCGTCAATGTTCGGGTAGAATCGGTTATCTTCGGGGAAGTTTGGAGTAGGGGTCGCCGAAACAGCATTCGCAGCCGTCTTAGGAGAAAATACCTCAGCCAAAAAAGGAGTTTAGATTTATAAACATGCCCCTAGGGAAGATATTAGAGTGTGGTTAGCGCAACCACAGATCATATCTCAACTTTCTATGCAAATTTTGCATGTGCGCGATTTCTCTTTCCGCACAATTTAGGCAAGTACCTCACATTCTTGAACGTGCATTAAATTTTCCTATTGCACAATATTACCAAATTTCTACAAACAAAAATATGCATATGTAATTAAAAATTATTATTAATTTTGTTAAATACATAATCTTTATTTTATGTATTTAATAAAATTAATAATAATTTTTAATTACATATTTACTTTTGAACTTATTCGTTCATAACAAAACCTATAATAAAAAATATGCATACATTTTCCTTACTGCACGTTTATACAATATCAATATATCATAAACTCACTCATTCATATGTCTACAACCACTTCTTCAATCCAAATTCTTTTATATACAATAGCAAGAGACCAGTAGTCTCTTACCAGTGCCGTCCCAGTTTTCATTCAAATATTCCTTCATGTGATAACTAACTCATTTCGTTTACATTCAAAATACGTTACATACATTATCAAAATACTGCACATACACGATGCGTCAAAATAACCTTACAAAGGTTACTGTAAGAACTTTAAAAGGACTTTAATCCCTTTTGAAATGAATTGCCTTCAATTTTTTAAATATTTCCACGATCGCCCCACGATGCGTCAAAATAACCTTACAAAGGTTACTGTAAGAACTTTAAAAGGACTTTAATGCCTTTTGAAATGAATTGCCTTGAATTTTTTAAATATTTCCACGATCGCCCAGATATTTTATGAATGGTGCCATTTTCAACGGACATGGGACGCCCAAAAACTTACCATAAACAACCAGTACTCATAATTTTGTATCTAATTTAGAAGATACTTCGTCCTCTCCTTCCCATTACTGAGGAGTATTTGGTATCCCTTGGACTCTTCGGATGATGCCCCCATGTCCCGTAGTTCCTTCTTATATAAATGGTCACATGTTGAAGTTTTTTTTTTAATTCTTGTCGAACGTGTTTTTGACTTACTTAAAATCTGAACAAATAACTCATCCTGTTATATTCCTGTTGGATGAACACCGCTCGCACCTGACGCAAGTAAGTAAATTTTGCAACAAAAATAAGATCATATTGATTTCGCTCTTACCTAATACAGCCCATGTAATGCAATCGGCGAATGTGTCGGTCTTTAGACTATTGAAGTCTGGATGGAAATCAGAAGTGAGAACATTGAAATTTGAGAAGTTTCCGTAAAACGTCACACGATATACGATATACAATGCAAAATTGTTTCAGAAGATCTGGACTTTTCCATTTGAAGCTAATAACATAGACTGCACAAAGTGCATTCCCACTAGACAAATTTTACCTGAACCATATAGTACACAAGATAACCAGAATAATAACCTAAGGTGGTAATTAATGAGATAAAAACAAGAATTGCAAAAGAAGAAGAGAACTTTTTATAGAACATACGCAAATAGAGAAGGGTGGAAAGAGAACCCAGAAAGCTTTATTCAAAACTTCAGAACAGCGTATACATGAGGATAAGGAGCGAGAAGGGTTTAAAATACCTACACCGCTTAATAAAGTCTTAGTATTCCACAACTCCCAAAAGAAGAAAATAACTAATATAACTGTTTGTTGTGCAATAAGTGTATCCGGGACACACGTTACGGCTGTGTTTATATTTCCCAGGGCCAGAATGTCTGAACAGCTTAAACGGCACGGTCCGATTGGAGCTTTGTACGGATGCTCGACCTATTTTGCTACTTTTAGATAACCATGATAGTCTCTCCTTGGCTGCATATGAGTTCTGTCGCAATAATTTTATAGCAATGCTATCTTTTCCTCTGCACACCTCCCATCGGCTCCAACCCCTAGACCTTACGCTTTTTGGTCCTTTAAAAGCTGCATATTGAAATGAATGTTATAATTTTATGAAAAATCATATCCATCAAAAAATAACCCCATATTTTCAATATTTTCAATAAAGCCTTTGAGATTGCTTCCATAGAAAAGGCCCAAAAAGGATTTCAAGTGAGTGGAATTGTTTCATACAATTCCAGTAATTTTAGCCAAGAGGACTTTTTGCCTGCCACCCTTTCAAAAATGCCAGTTATCGAAGAACAACAGGAAGAACAAGAAGCCGAACTGATTACCGATTTACCGTCCACCTCAAACGCAAGCACAAACACACCTACAGTACAAACTGAACCTAACAAAACTTCCATAGAGTCTACAACCATTCAGCCCAATGATTTACCCTCAAAGGCAAATGCTGCAAAAACGTCCAATCCAAAAGAAAGAAATGTAACTTTTGAAGAGTTAACTTCCCCCAGCGTTGTTGCAAGTAAAAATGTAAGTAAGAGAGGAAGAAAACTTGGCGTCTCAAAAATATATAACTGCCACTCCAGAGGAAAGAGCAAATGAAGTTAAAGAGAAAAAAGGGAGGACCTCTAAAGAAAGTTCTCAAAAAGGTGTTTACTGACAGTTCCTCAAGTGCCTCCTCCAACAACGATGTTTGCATTGACCACAGCTCTGGGGATGGTTTAAGTGACAGTGACGATGAAGTATGTACCATTTGTGGGGACTTTGATAAAACCGAAACGTGGTATCGATGCGGCATATGTCAAAAGTGGGCACATAAAAAATGTACTGGTTTTGATAATTACAAAGAATTTATTTGTGACTATTGTGTTGTATGAAGAGACAATTACCTAATGTTTTGGTTGTTTTTTGTTATGAAATAAAAATATTTCAAATAAAAAATGTTATAAACGATTTCTCCGCCGCCTAGAGTGTGGGCGGTATTACTCGGATTGACTGGTAATTCCCGCCGATTGAATATATATATATATATATATATATATATATATATAATATATATTTAAATAAGACAATTTTTCTTTAAAACTTGTGTAAATAAACGTAAAAATTCATTCAACGTTTCGGGAACGTCCTTTGTTTCCTTTGTCAAGAATTTATTTGACAATTACAGAAATTGAAATAAGGTAACTATTTTTAACAAATACAGAATATGAAACAAGGTAACTAATTTAAATTTAATCTGGACGAGTGTGTTTGACTTCGGGTAGTTGGTCGAGTACATGATGTAGAAGGTGCAGAAGTGGGGACGCCAGGAATACTTGCAGCATAAGTGTTTGAAATTTCTGGAAGATTTGGAGTAGGTTGAAATGTAGAATCAACTTGTTTAATGACATTCTTCCAAATTTGTGGCATTCTAGAAGTGTCATCTCGTTTATTGAGGGCGTTTGGTCTTCTTTCAATTTCAACTGCTTCTCTAATAATTCTTTCTTGTAAGGTATATAGAGGTGCAATTAAACGGATATTGTTGGTATTAATTTGGTGTCCTGTATCTAAATGATGTGCAGCTAAAGACGATGAAGGATTGTGCTGCTTAATTGCTAGTTGGTGTTCATCGGCTCTCGCATATAATATTCTGTTAGTTTGTCCTATATAAGTTCTTCGACAGTTGTTGCACGGTATCTCATACACTCCTTGGCTTTCATTAGGAATTTTGTCTTTGGGGTTTCTTAAAGTTGGGACAAAGTTGAATGTGGTTTGAATACCGGTCTGAAGTCGTTTTGGGAAATTTCTTTGCTATTCTGTCTGTAATTCCTTTATATAAGGTAGAATAACAGGAATCTTTCGTTCATTGTTTGACAAGTTATTATTTTTGGTCTTTCTATTTGGTTGGTAATTTTTAATATTTCTTGATCTTTGTATCCATTTTGAATTAGTATTTTATTAATAGTCTTCATCTCTTCCGTTTTAGAATTTTGGTCAGATAAGTGGTAAGAGCGGTATATCAAGGATTTCATAACGCTACGTAATTGACCAGGATGGTGATGGGAGAGAGAGTTCAAGTATCTATTGGTATGTGTTGGTTTTCGATAAACTTTGTGTGTAAATTTACCATTAGGAAGTTTTGTTATTAGGGTGTCCAAAAAGAGTGAATTATTTTCTTCAACTTCCATAGTAAATTTGATGTTGTCGTGAATGTTGTTAATATGTCCTAGAAAGTGGTCCAAGTTTCCTTTTCCATGGGGCCAAACTACAAATGTGTCGTCAACATAACGAAACCAACATTTAGGTTGTAAATCTGCAGAATTTAAAGCAATGGTTTCAAAATGTTCCATGTATACATTCAAAAGCTGGAGAAGTGGCGAGCCCATAGGTGTTCCTTGAATTTGCTTGTAGAATTGTCCTTTGTAGTAAAATAGGTTGAGTGCATGCAGTGGTTTATCAATTTGAGTATGTCTTGGTTTATTGAGTGTTTTCTTCTAGAATTTTCATCGTGTCTCAATAGGTATTTTGGTGAAAAGTGACGTTATGTCGAAGCTAACTAAAATGTCATTTGGCCAAGGTACAATTTTGAGTTTGTGTAGAAAATCATAAGAGTTTTTGATGTAGGATACAGCATTTTCACAAATCGGTTGAATAACTTTTGCTAGATAACGAGCAAGGTCATGAGTCGGAGAATTGAATGCACTGACGATAGGGCGTAATTGCCAGTTTTCCTTATGTATTTTTGGGAGTCCGTATATTTTGGGATTCTTGAACTCTTCTCTCTTGGAATTAGTTTCTGTTTTGTTTCTTTGTCTAATTTTGTAGAATTAATGATAGATTTTGTTGTTTTTCTATGTAAGTGGTAGGATTGCACTGATTTTTCTTATATTCTGAAGAAGTTACAGTTCAGACATCTTGTGGTGATAGTCTTGAGAGTTGACAATGACAGTAGCGTTTCCTTTGTCAGCGGGTAGTATTAATATTTGGTCGTCATTTTTGATTTGGTGTAACATTTGGAGGTCTTGTTTGGTGATGTTTTGTTTTAAGTTTGCAGTTCTGAAGAATGTTGCTACGTTGAGCCTAATTTCGTCAGCGACCGTAGATTCTGTATCTTTTAATATATATATATATATATATATATATATATATATATATATATATATATATATGTAAAAATTACAATAATTGATTTATGATTACTTTGCAATCACTGATTACTAGATAAAAGTATCAGCTAGATACCCTTAAATGTTTTCGTTATTACTGTCATTATTGCGAATTTTATTCACAGGTATCCTTATGTGGGCGATATTACCCTTCCTTCCCCTACACTTTTCTTTTTAAATTGAAGGTAAGTAAGAAACAAAACTCTAGTTTTTTCATGCGTTTAATATCAGAGGAAATGTGAAAGATTAAAAATAGCCGTACCTCCACTACATAGGTTATGTATACTCCACCATACACTCTTTGTTAATCTGATATGTCACTGGTATAAGCAAGTTATGTGCAGAGCACATATTGAAGTTTATTAAAAAAACTGTTGGCTTAATTGCATACGACCTTCATGACTATGGCGGTTGTTTTACAGAACCTCTGTCATCGATGAAGGATATAAGAATAATATAGATATTGCTTAACGCCCCGCAGTAGTGCGTGCAAATATTATTTTTGAACTATTAATTTACAAACGTATTTACTAGAAACCATTTTGTTAAAGCGTAATGTTTTCTACAAATAATAAAAAATACATTATTATAAGTTTCGTTATGAAGGATTGAGCGGTACTCTAGCAAAGTACATGTCGTAGGTTCGAACCCTACTCAAGGTAAACTGTTTATTTATGCAATTATAAAATTAATAAAAAATGCATGTTAAATGTTATTTTTAACTTTATAATGTAATACGTAATTTTCAATTTTGCAAAAAGATATATTAACAATAGGTATGACAATGGCGGTTACTAAGGACGCAACGGTTGGTTGTCGATGAGGTCATTATATAATTCAGAAATTTTGAACATAATTTAACTTTTCTTACATTCCTCTAGTTTTTTCATGCGTTTATATAAAAGGAAATATGAAAGCTTAAAAATAGCCGTACCTCCACTAAATAGGTAATGTATACTCCCCCATATACTCTTTGTTAATACGATATAATATTGGCATAAAGAAGTATGTGCAGACCACAAGGTGAAGTTTCTTAAAAAAACTATTGACCTAATTGCATATGACGTTTGTAACTATGGCGGCTGTTTTACAGAACCTCTGTCATCAATGATAGGCATAGGAATAACATGGATATTGCTTAACACCCCGCAGTTGTGCACAAATATTATTTCTGAACTATTCATTTACAAATGTATTTACTCGAAACCATTTTCTTAATGCGTAGTGTTTTCTAGAATTAATAAAATATCTGGTGTGGAACACCACACGACCTTCCATCCTATAAAATGGAAATTATATGAAATGAAATCATTTTAATAACATTTTTTTTAGGATAATTATGCAACATCATTTATAAGAAGCTCATTACAAAAATAGGCAACACTGTAAACGGAAAACCAATAATCTATGTCAAACAGACGTTTAAAACTTCATGACAGACAGAGGTTAATAGACATCTAGATGCTAACTTAAATTATAAGAAATGAAATAATTTTAATTTCAATTCTTTAGGATAACTATGCAACCTCTTTTTTATACGTTCATACCGAAAACAGGCAACATTGTAAAAACAAAAACAGTAATCTATGTCAGAACCACGGTCTGTATACTACTACAGTTGCCTCATCGGCTGAGAACCCTCTTATAGGTCAACACCGTGTGACGTCGGTCAGCGACTTTTAAGCTAGGCGTTAGAGCACTGTTATGGGAATAACAATAACCAGTATATAAATTATCACTGCGTTAATGTTAAAGCAACTTAGTAATAATTAATTAATTAAAAGAACACGCAATATTTATCTTAACTAAATGTAGCAGTTCCGTAATTCATGTTATTGTGGTAAACAGAGGTACCTATGCTGTTTTCAAACGAAAATGACACAATAAAGCAAACCATTATTATTATTAAGGACATACGTAAGTATATTACAAACAACAACGCAGATTAATAATAAATGTTATTTAACCGTATTAATTAAAAATGTACATTTTTAAAAATTAAGTAGTTCATTATTCAATTTCAATTTATCTGCTTAGCAGCAACGCAAAAGATACTAAAAATGAATTTTTCAATTTCGTTTGGTTTGAATTACTACTACTTTTTAATTTGTATTCGACTGGAATTGCAATTGACATTTGTAATGTTGTGACTTCTGAATTACAAATTTGAATTGAAATGTCAGAACTCGTTTAAATTCCCGATGTTTCTCTACTATTTGTTTAGCTAAGAAGTTATTTGTTTTTTCTAAACTGTTGTTGCATGTAGCAACAGTACAGCGACACCCTGTCATTATTTGTTTGATTTTAACAATGTAATTTTAATTTCACGAAAATAATGTAATAACTAATATAACAGATACTCTATACAACTGCGAACGACATGCACTCTCAGGCTTTCACTATACACCGGTCGCTCAAACAGTCGCCGAGTGACGTAGGCTTTCCCCCTGCTCGCTTGTAACGTAACGCCTACAAGCCGGGTAATGGGGCAACCGTAGTAGTATACAGACCGTGTGTCAGAACGACGTTTAAAACATTAAGTCAGAGAGAGATTCATAGATATAATGTTAATGTAAAAAAAATTCCAAAGCCGCCCTCTTCTATAAACATATCTATAATACAGCTTCAACATTTTCAATCACATTTATTTAATTTTTACATTTATTACGCTTTACATTAAAAAACTTCGTAAAGAAAATTTATGTAAAAAATACGTCTACACTTTTTCTTATAAAATTAATCGTTATTCAGATAATGATAAAATTTGAACTAACTCTTAAATTCTACCTTAAAAATTTTTTACCGCTAAATTACGCGTCATATCAAAAAATTGCATACAACATAAACGATATGTAGAAGGTTTATATCCAGATATTTTTATATCTTTTAAATATGCGGCTATTTTAGAAATATTTGATAAAAACCAAAATCTACCCCTAATAGATCCCCCCGTCCTCCGCTGGATTTCTCCGAAAATCTAATCAGCTCTAAGCCAAATGAAAACAAGCATAAATACAAAATTTTAAGTATGTAGGTATTTTCGTTCTGGAGTTATCGTGGATAGTAACATACACACACCCGCACGCACGCACACCCAGACACGATGGCTAATCTTGGCCAAAAATTGGAAAATGGGCTAATAAGTAGATTTAGCGATAGTGAAAAAAAGTCGATTGCATAACTTTCTATACCTACTGATGTATGTGTAGGTTGGAAGGTAAAAATACATTATTATAAGTTTTGTTATAAACGTATAAGCGACTCTAGCAAAGTACATGTCGTAGGTTCAAATCCTACTCGAGTTAAACCTTTTTTCTTATGCAATTATACAATTAATAAAAATTTTAACAAAAAATGCATGTTAATAGTATATTATGAAATTAGTTTCCATTGTTGCTTGAGCGGAGCGTAAACAATAATGGAAATAATGGAATGTTGTTACTATGGTTTTCGATATCCGGAAATTCTAATTGTACTATTAATACTAAATGACTCAAGTTCCTGTATCTACTTCGTTACTAGGACGACTTTACGGCACAACATTATGGCACGCTGTGCCGTAAACTGATAGACTATTAATGATTTTGATATTCATAATCACAGCATTCTGATACTAGTCGAGGATAATAGTTATTTACAGTTGAGTGCGTTAATAGAGGATTTTACAGTGAGACAATTTCTCATTAGCTGGAGCCTTAACGCACGAGACTGGTATTAAATTTTTTGGCCGACAACAAATGCGAAAATGAAACATAAATATAATAAAGACGTATATTTAATTGCGTTAACATCGTCGATAAACATAACCAACATTAATAAATTGCTCTTCTGTCAATTATCGTCATCACTGTTTATGCTATCGAGAGATGGCAGCACCTTACAATTTTAACTAAAAATGTAAAAATGACGTTGTTTTAGACATTTATTTCATCAGAAAAGGTGTAAAGTTTTCTTAAACATATTTTATTATTTTATACTTCATATATTTTTTCTGTTTCTGAAACTGACCATTTTACCGCACTGTAGCGGTGTTTTTACAACAGTGTGCGTAAAAATGAAGTTACACTTGACGTTCACAAGATTGTAACGTCAAGTTACGTTTCAGGAGGCCAAAAATGTTATGTTTAACTCTATAATGTAATACATAATTTTCAAATTTGCAAAAAGATATATTAACAGTAGGAAGTCAATGGCGGTTACTAATGACGCAACGATTACTTGTCGAGTTCATTATACAATTCAGTAATTTTTAACATAATTTCACTTTTTTTTACATTCCTGTAATATCCAAATTCGAATTTAGTTCTTTATAAATAGGATATATTATAATATTAAAATAGACCACAATTTATAAAGATGTTTATAATTTGATTGTAAATTACCAATTATTAACACTAAGTTTGTTGCTTAAATATTTACTTATCGATTTTTTTTCTTTGTTAGTATGCTCATGCTTGTGGTTAGTATTTTACTTATTATTAGCTTATATATATATATATATATATATATATATATATATATATATATATATATATATATATATATATATATATGTAAGTAAATAAGGCGCAAATAGCATCCCACTTCTGATATGTAAGAGCCTCCTTTTGTTTCTATGTGTAAGAGGAAGGAGGGTCCTACCTAATATATACACAATTCAATAAATCGGTCTATAATCGCATAACTTTATTATCACTCACCAAACTCAGTCCCGTTTGACAGGGCTTCTATCAGGATTGTGGCACTACTGCCCTTGGCTTGGCTACTGCAATTATAAAGAAAACACAAGGAGCATCTCTGACTGTGCCAATTTCAACTCATACTTTTACAGTTGTTGTACAATTCTAAGGCCAATCAGCTATTGAACGCAATAGCTGTATTCTCCCTCTCGGGAGAACATTTTCTAATGAATCTGAGGATCTTCCTACGCCAGGTCCTTCTATCCCCCAAACACGTATCCCCCAATGAATAAACCACCCTCATAGGAAGAGGGTCTGCAGGAATCTTCTAACGTCAGACAGAAGCAATAAGCTTTAAGTCCGAATACGTAACTCCAATGAATTAATAGGTGACTTCCAACGTTGGGGAAGGCCCAGATTACGTAATCCTCGTGCATAAGATGATGGGTGCCCAAGGCTCTCCTATAAGACCGTCTACGTATCCTCCTGTGCAATAAACCACCCTCCTCAAAGATAAGGGTACACAAGGGTCTTCCAACGTCAGACAAGGGCCACATGCTACATGGCATGGATACTGACCCTGTGCCTGAACGTAACCCCAATGAGATAAAGGAGGCCTTCTGACGTCGGTCGAGACGCCCAGCAAGCACTTAACAAGATTAGGAAGCCAGACCAAATACGTATCTCCCCATGCAATACAGAGGTCGTCCAACGACAGACCAAGGCCACATGCTACGTGGCATGGATACTGACCCTGTACCTGAGCGTAACCCCCACGAGATACAGGAGGCCTTCTAACGTCGATCTGGTTCTAATCAGCCCTAATAGTTACGGGGCCGGCAGTATTTAAACTGCCCGTACGAACGCACGTTAATTATCACTCATCACATCACGCGCATCAAGCAATTATAGATACAAACCGTCACATCTATCATTCGCACGCTTCTTAGTAAACATTAACATACCACTACTTAAGGTACCTTTAACATGTCATGTAATCATACATCATATCCTTAAGAACAGCAATTATTGTTTTACTCACATGCAAATTAATTACCCATAATGACACTACATGTAGGTGTCAATAACAATGCAAAGAACATTGATTACTCTATTTGTACAATAATAACGCAAGTTAGATATGCTCACCTTCAACGCACAAAAATAGAACAGCACTATTCACAAGAAAACTGAATTACGTACTGAACATTCCTTCAAGTCAATATTAGTGATTTGTATATCGATTTTGTTAACGACCGTCTCTATTAGTTCATAGACCGGCATTTCCCCTAAGTTTAATATAGTGACATATTTATGGGCCTTTATTTTAATTACTATACAACGAACTCAACAAAAAAAAAGGAACGCATGTGTCGAATAACCCATAATTTTATTAAAACTAACGATTACATAATGAAGAAAAGAAATAATTTTTGTATGCTATTTACAATATATATAATATATATATATATATATATATATATATATATATATATATATATATATATCCTTGTCGTAGACTGTTCAGGAGTCCTTCTCCTCTTCAGCCCTGCCCAATCCATTATTGTTGATGTTACGATGGTTTGTGTTATTGTATAGTTACAATCATGTGGTTATTTTTGGTGCAAAAAAGATATAGGTTTATCTGAATATTGTGTTAATTGCTTAAAGTGTACGTGTTGTTTAGTGGGGTGTAGCGTGCTTAATCCGATTCGTTGTCCGGTATCATGCTAGGTCGTCATCGACTACACGGTGGGATGCGGAGGGCATATGGGATGTTATCGAGGGATTCTTCTATCTCCTCGATGAGGTCGTCAAGGATCGCAGGGGATGCTTGAATTTTAATTTAGGTTTTCTTCGTGGGAATTGGGGAAAACGGTAGTTGTAGAGAGTAGTAAGGATTTCTTTCGTTGGCATAGTATCGCCGAAAATTCTTTTATGCGCGAAGTTTTTCTGAAGTGTTTGAATCCTGTGCGTGATTGGTGGTATGTTTGCGTGCTGTGAGGTCACTGGGGTGTCTGAAGGGTAACCGATGTATGCGTCTAAAAATTCGGCGTTCACAGGAGGCGATAGAGGAAAGGTGAATATGGTTTATATCGGTGTGCTCAGAAATCCATAACAGGGCGGATGTATGTTTTGTAGGTGCGTTGAGGTATTTTAGGATGGCACCCTATGATTCTACCTCGGAGGGCGCCCAGCAGGTTTGCGCGGTTTCTAATCCTATTGAGTGTTCATTTTACATCGGGGAGTCAATTGAGGGTTCTAGTGAAGAGGATTCCTAGGTAGGTGACTTCATCTTGGAGTGTGAGTCTTTCTTGGTTTAGGGCAAGGGAAACATTTCTGGAGGCAAGCTTTGGGAACTTATCTTCAGTGTAGTTAGGATGTCAGAAGAGGATTGTTTAGGTTGTGGAGGGATTGACGGAGACTCCACCGGTTCGCTCAGTTGGAAAAATTCCGTAGGGTTTTGGATACGAGGCGGGATGCGGTTTCGCTGTTCCGATTAACCGTCCAGAAGGCGGTGTCATCCGCAAACTGCGCAACCACTACTCCGGGTTGTGTAACTTCGGAATGTCTGATGCAAAGATGATATAAAGGATAGGGGCTAAGGCAGAACCTTGCGGTACGCCTGCTGTAGGTTGAAAAGGATCGGAGAAGGTTTTTCCTACCTTTACCGGAACTGACCGATTGGTCAGGTACGAGAGGAGTCGGGAATGTTGAGGTTTCGGATCTTGTGCAGGAGACCGGCGTGCGAGGCCCTGTCGAATGCTTGCTTAATGTCCAGAAACACAGCCAGATTGCATTGCTTGTGATTGAATGTTCTGGCGGTCTCTGTAAGCAGCTTTAACAGGGGATCGTGAACGTTCGGCTGGGACAGAAGCCGAATTGGCTATTGGGAAGGAGGTCGTTGAATTCTAGGTGGCCCCTGACTAGAATCTGCTCAAAGCGTTTTCCGAGGCAACTCAGGAGGGAGATTGGTCTATAGGAGGAGGGTGAGGTTAGGTCGGCGTGGGGTTTCTGTATCATGACGGTGGAGGCTGATTTCCAGTCCGTCGGGAAATGGGATAGGATTAGACATTGTGTTTGAGGGTAATAAGATGGCTGGGACAGGTAAGTGACGGAGGATTTTGCGACTTAGGCCGTCATAGCCTGAGGCACAATATTTTCCTTTTTTGAAATACGTGTGGACCTGGTCGGGCGTAATGGGGGCATAAAAGGGATTCTCGTTATCGAGGTGGATTTCAGGAAGGTTAAGGTTGCGGAATTCTTCAAGGGGACCTTCAAGGAGTGCCTTGAACCGGTTATCGAATTGGGGATCGGAAAATGGATTGGAGGTGGTGACCAAAGAAATCGGCCTTTCCTTGGTCGGTGAAGATTAGGTTGCCCTGAAGGTCGGTTAGGTGAGATTTAGGATTAACTTTTATTTTAGTCAGTCTATCGAACCAGAAGAGTTTACCATTTCTATAATCTAACTGGGAGGTGGATTTGGTCCAGGGGTCTTCGGCATGTTTGTTTGCTTCTCGCCTGATTAAGGCGATTGTATCCCGTCTTGAGAGCCGGATTTCTGGATTGCAAGAATTGACGATAGATTCGTCTTTTCTCTTTGATCCACTTCACAGTGTGCTGTGGGAGCGGTTTGTGGGAAACCGCTCTAATGGCTCTCGAGATCTTAGGTCGTTTGAAGATTAACCAGTGGTGGTATGTGATCTAATGTGATCGTGGTGCCTAGAAAGCACTCACGATCGAAATAGTGAGCTATGGGTTCGGAAACTATATGATCTACTGTTGAGGCACCTAAACATTCGAAGTATGTTGGCGATTCGCAGGAGTGGCAACTGCAACAGAGCAGATGATAGCCAGTTGCCATTTCAATTACTTGCGGTGTCACCGAATTGGATGTGGCGGGCATTGAAATCACTTAGGATTACGGCATTAGGGAGTCTAAAGGCGTAGATTAAAAGATAATTGGATAGGGTGTTGTGGCCGGGCGGTTTGTAGCATGAAGTAAATACTATGAGTGGGAAAGTGCACCGTAGCAGCAACGCATTCGAGATGCTGTAGGTGGGCAAGAAGTTGAAAAGGAGTGGATGGGAAGTAATTTTTAATTAAGAGGGCGGTTCCGTGTTGAAATTAAGTGTGCATCTGGGTGTTTTGTTTCTGTGATGGAACGGATGTATATATTGTGTAAAGTGTTTAAGGGGTTTTTTCGACGAACGCCCCTGGCATTAGCGGTCCATTCGGAGGGAGTTAAGATTGGGCGAATTACGGCGACCTCAATCCGCGTACCATATACGCAGACGTTGATACTCCGTTAGACGAAGTTTCGGGATAGCAAATCTAGGGTGCAGATAACCCTATCTCGTTGGTCGGGGAACATCTGGAAGAGAGAGTGGGTGAGGACTTGTAGGCATGATGGATAGGGATTCGGTGTTGGGAGTGTTTAAGGTGGGCTGACTTCCGAGTCGGACTCGTCGGAAGACAGGATAGGTTCGAAGGATGCCATCTTCAACGGAGAACTGGGAGGTTCCCTCCACTTGAAGGAATAGGAAGGGTGAGATTCCCCGCAGTTGTTACACCTTGGATTTACAGTTGGGACAACGGATAGCACGGGTAAGACACTCCTCAGCGGTATGGCACCTGCGTGCAGGTAGAACAATACCTGGGGAGGTTGAGGATAAGAGGGTCGCAACTGGGAACATGAAGGGAGGAGGTACTCGAAGGTGGTGAGTTATGATGCGCAAGAATGATGCGATACGGCCTTCCTCACGTGAGGTAGATCGATCGCATAGGATGGTCTTGTGAAGGAGGTCCTTATGCACTGACGAATCGACAAACAGGAAGTTCTAGTGAGTGGAACGGACGTAGTTCACGTGTGGATTGTCGTAGTGGTGTCGCAGCCTATCCTGTGTAACATCCGGCAAGGGAGAGGACGTCTCTAAGAGACAGGTGTGATTGTGGTTGAACGTTAAGTTCAACCAGAGAAGATTAAGGGATTTAATGGAGTTGAATAAGGATTTATGGGTGGTTACGGATTTCGGGATGTTACGGATGCAATACGTCGAGGATTGAGAGCGGGTGGGTTTAGGATTGGAGAAAGCGGGTGTAGGAATCATGACGGGTACAGGTGGCTGGGCGGGTGTGTGTGGTTTTGTGGAACGTGTAGAGATGTAGGAGTGTGTGGATGAGGCGTTTGAATGGGAGCGTGTACGTGAGGATGGTGGTGGTGAGGCGAGGATGTGTACTGTGTGTAGGTGGACGGGCGGCGTCGGGGATTCGGGATACAACCGTTAGGGTAGCACGGTGGTGACCGTGCTTAACCATCGCGGTCGTTGTTGGTAAGGTTTTAAGAGTAAAAAGAAAAGGAATTGTTTTCAGGAAAGGCTGGGTCTCAAGCGAGGTGCAGTCTCACACGAGAAGGAAAAGACTTGGAAATCAGAGATCCAAATAGAAAAAGGAGGAAAACAAATTAAAATAAAACAATAAATTAAAATGAATTAAAAAATATTTTTTATTAACCGGTACCTATTGTTTTACCCGACGTCGATCCTGTAGATGGCGGTGTCCAGAATGCTTCTTTTATTTTTGTTCTTCGCTCCTGCTGTATTCCGGCGGCTCCTGTTTGCTGCGCGGCTGTGGCTCCTCTACTGATGACCGCCTCTTCGTATTATCTATATGCGATCAGTGACAGATCTAACTCTGAAGTGGCTAAGATCACGATGCCGGAAGTTCTTTTTTTGAAGTTAGGAGTTTACAATAAAAATCACACCGCTCTTACACTAGGAAGGGGCTTACGTACGATACAGAGGATCGGACTATTCGTTACTTATCGAAAAAAATGTTAATCAGGGTATTTTGTTAATAGAATTATTACAACCATATCATCAAATCATTATTTTAAGAATTACACAATTATTCATAAAAATTATAAATTAAATAGCATTAGTAAAGTGAAAGCGTGTGGGGAGTATCTGCATTATTCCGATATCATTGTCCCTCATTAATAACCTTAACCTCGCTTCTTATTTTTAAAATTGTGGTAATCCATACAAATTACTAAAACGATTTTCAAGGTATTCACTCACAAAACAAGTTAATTTTTGGAAAATAATGAAATATATGGTTATGTTTAAGATTATATTTTGGTTATACTTATCTTACAAAAGAACAAAGTAATTAAAAATTCACCCATATTTTACTTTTGAAAATTCTTTTTCGTTGGTAATTCTAATTAAAATTCATTCATGAAATAACAATCATACTAAAAATAGCCCTTGTGCAGTTATGCATTAGACTACCACGAGTTTTCCAGTGCGAAATTAATAAAATATCAGAAATTTCATAAGTACCTACTGTAAATGAAACATTGCGTGATCTTTTGTTATAATTTTAACTTCGTGGATATTAATAAGACATGGACTTCACACAATTTCCACAAGCTTTTAGAAAACAGCCCCAACGTCACTTTTGAAATGTATCAAAATTATCTTGATTACTATCATTCTTGTGCTATGGTAACCGAAAATAGCCCTATATTTCATCAAAAATTGGACCAACAGAATATGTATCATATTTGAGATCTTTGGTGATTGTTGCATAAAAAATAGATAGTATCCATATTTTAATAAAACTTATTTTCAAAATCTGATAATCTTCTAGAGAATGAACAGATTAATTTTATTATCAAAAACGTTTTCCAGATAACAGAAATTGTATTACACATTTTTTATTATTACATATAAATAAATAGATACTCAAAAGTTCTATAAAAATGATACATCTATTATATAGGTACTTAAAATTAACTATATCACATTTAAGTGTAAAAGAAGAAACTTAAAATTAACCTATAAGTTCAGAAATATTTTTAACCCTAATTTTTGATCTTGGTACTTCAGTATTATTAGTTTCTTGAGGATTTTGATGTAAGCTAGGACCTAAGATACTTCTTAAATTATTATTTATTGTAGCAGGCAACAATACGTCGTTTGGTTCCACATTACTTTCAGAACAAACTGAAGCTATCACCAATCGATCAGGCAGTGGAGGAGATACAGTTCCTACTGGTTCAGTAGTTGTAATAGTCCTAGCAGGTAGTGTATTTGATAAAATTGTTTGATTTGTAGGATCTGTGGGTATGCGAAAATAATCTTGTACTGTAGAATTCATGCCTGTATTTGGTGTAACAGGTTTTGCTGTTTCACTTGGTTTCGATGAAACTAGCATAGAAGACAACATCAAAGGATGACCATTCAAAATAATGGGTGTACTAGGTTGACCATTCAAAATAATGGGTGTACTATTATTTCCAGAAGAACTTGGTGGAGAGAAAGTGGCAGTTGTAACCATAATATTTTGATGTGAGGCAGCTGCTGAGTTATGAAGTGTAGTCTGAATACCATTGTTAATTGCTTCTAAATTTGGTATTTGCTTTAAAGCTTTTGTTTTATGTGCTGACGCTTTTGTGTTATCTATTTCATTTAATCTTTGCAAAATGTGTATTGGGCTGCATAATTTATTACTATCTGCGTTATTGGCCACACCCATTGATGTGGAATAATTTTTATTAGTAGTATTCGTTGTATTACTAGTACGAGGTATTTTTCGTGAAATTTCTTGTATATCTTTACAGTCTTCTGATAACCATAAATCTTTCACACAAGGAATAGGAAGATTTACATTTTCTACAAAACGGGCGTTATTGACTTGTGAATACTCTAACTCAATTGGAACTTTATATCTTCTTAGCTCTCCTAACATATTTGGTAACGCTATTAAATTAGTTTTTGTTCGATGAACAACTGAATTAAGGGGATTAAAAGTCTGTGACTCTTTTCGAACTTGTTTTGAGCTTATGTGTTTCTGAAGTAAATATTCAATTGTTTTTTCTTCACCTAAATTTGTAAAACTATTCGCTTCACTACTATCATTTTGTGCTTCCTTTATGTCAACTATGTCATCATCATCATCAGATATACAGATTATTTCTTCTTTATTATTGGCTGTAATAGCATTTTCGGGTGTTTTTTCTATTATTGCATCTAACACCATATCCGTTAATAAATTAGTGGTAGAAACATCGGTAGCGCTATCAAAACGCATAGGTGGTTCTGCACTTTCAACATTAATCCCATACTTGCTAAAATCGGTTAACAAATTAGCGGTAGTTTGACAATTTGATGATTGAAGCAACGTTTTTAGAACGGTGCTATTTGAATCACCGAAATTTACTTTCTCAGTAGTATTTGTAACAGCCTGCAGAGCTTGTGATGGTACAGCGTAGCCTATTAAAACTTGGATACCATTGTTGGCCGATTGCTGTATCACATTATCAGTATATGCCGGGAGAATCGCAGGATAGGAACTGGACGCAATTGTTGCCTGAGTGGCATACATATAGTCACTAGAAGCGATATTCTGGTTACTATTATGTATGATGGAAGTATTGGATTTATTAGCAGTTTTATTGAAAACGCCATCTAAAGAGGAGACTTTACTCGGAAGCCATTCATCATCTTCATCTTCAGAACCACTGGAAATTATAATTCGAGTACGATTACGTTTTCGTAATCGTGGTTGTTCTGTTTCATCCAGAGGTATGACATTTTCATTGGGTTTATCATGTAATTTATCTTTTAAATTGTATTGCTGTAGAGCATACCAGTCTTTAACTTCAGTGGGATTTAGTGAAACATTAGGAGATATATTACAAGCATACACTTCTTCGGGAAGTTGAAGCGAGTTGTATTCTTTAAGCAGTTTTTTAACTGTGGGATGTTTAGCAATGTGCGAGAGAGGCAAAGAAGCTTCATTAGTGTTATATATTTTTGGTGGTGTACTGGCTTCTGTACTCTTACTCTGATTGTTAGATATTAATGTAGTATGCGTAATAATAGATTTGATAATATCGCATTTTAAAGCGGACGGTAAAGCTCCATTTGATCGTTCACTGGTATTGTTAATTTTGTTATTCTTACTTATAGCAGCTTTACTTAGAAGAGTTGAATTTTTGTTGTGAGGAGTAGATAACTTTGCTTCGTCCCCAACGACATGTAGTTGTGTATCAGCAGTAACATGTCTTCCATTTGTCAATTTAGTATGAGTTTTATTTAAAGTTTTATTTCCAATACGAGATTTTTGATTTGTGACAGGTGTATTAGGACTACTCCTAGGAGTATCACCTTTTGGAACAGACGACAGCAGTGTTTGAGCCTGACTGACTACTTTATTATTATTTAAACAGGCTTGTTCATTTGGTTTATTCAAAGGTGGATTTGTCAAGTCTTTAGCCTCTGTTGTTACATAATTATTTAATATATCTAAAGGATCGCCTTCTCCTTTATGTATATTATCTTCATTGATATTGTAAATTTTGGATGCCGCAGATAGAAGTTCATCCTTATCTGTTATTGGTGGGGTATATGGTTGTCCACATTTTTCCTATAAAAGAATAAATAACTAAACTAAATTAATCATATTTTATTTTTACCTTCAATAATTTATCATTGGCAATTGCATTACAACGGTATTTGTGCAATTTTACCGCAATTTCGCAACACCGATGGCAAACCATTCTTGAAATGGGATCATTCTTTTGTATCTGTAAAAAAAAGAAAACTGTAAGTACTGATATACTACTTAGACTTATTAAAAATTCACATAGAAATTCCATTTTAATAGTATTAATGTATAATTCCACAATTTCTTTTATATAATTATTTATTTCTTTACGCCTTTCAATACAACATGTATCATTATCAGCAATATATAATATATATATATATATATATATATATATATATATATATATATATATATATATATATACAGTGGTGTCCGGTTATAATGAACCCGGTTATATTGAACTCTCGTTTATAATGAACCATTTCAGAAGACACGAAAAAATTGCTATTAATTCAATGTATCTTTTTTCGCTTTTAATGAACCCGGATATATTGAACTTCCGGATATAATAAACCATATTGCGCTTATTAAATCACAAAATTTACCGTTTATAATGAGCTGTTGCCGTTTATAATGAACTTAATGTTCAACCGGCCGTCCGGAATTTCTTATCGGGAATTGTCGCCGACCTGTCGCGACACACAGTCGGCATCGTTTGCTAAATCAACTGAGCATAGTAGTGCATTTACCGGCATTATGGCAACAAGCAGTGTTAAGCAAAAGCGTAAAGCTTTTACATTACAAACTAAGTTTGAAATTATTAAAAAATTACAAGATGGGGCTTTGCAAAGTGATGTATGTAAAGAAATGAATTTAAATAAGTCGACAGTGTGTATGATATGGAAAGATAAAGAAAAAATATTGAAGAGTTATGAATGCCACACTTCTTCTACAAAAAAACTTAGAAAATCAGCTCACGAGGAAGTGGATAGAGGACTCTTGAAATGGTTTTCTCAGCAAAGGGGACAGAATGCAACAATAACTGGTGCTTTATTACAAACGAAGGCGGAAGATTTAGGAAGCATAGTGGAAAACAAAGATTTCAAGTGCAGCCGTAGTTGGATCGAAAGATTCAAAAAACGCCATAATATCAACAGCAGAAAAATTGTAGGCGAAGCAGCGGGAGTTAATATGGAATTGGTAGATGACTGGTTGAAAAATAAATGGCCCAATATACGCCAAAATTACGAAGACCATAATATTTTCAATGCAGATGAAACTGGTGTATTTTATAAACTAACACCTAACCGTACATTAAGATTCAAAGGCGAGAGATGCGTTGGGGCATAATTATCTAAAGAAAGAATAACCGTTTTGGTTGCAGCAAATTTTACAGGCACCGTAAAAAGGAGATTGTTGATTATTGGAAAATCCCAGAGTCCACGCTGTTTTAGAAACAATCGACTGCCTGTAAAATACTATGGTAATCAAAGAGCATGGATGACATCCGATATTTTTACTAAAGAATTACGCGACTGGGACGATGAATTAAGGGAAAAAAATCGTAAAATTATCTTACTGGTAGACAATTGTCCAGCGCACCCTGAAATTAAAAACTTAAATTTCATTACACTGGTATTTATGCCACCTAACACTAGCTCCAAATTACAGCCTATGGACCAGGGTGCAATTCACAGTCTGAAAAGTAATTATCGACGGATTCTGCTTGCGAAAATTATGAGTATGGATGACAATAATGAAAACGACAAACGGATCAGCCTTCTCGATGCTGTAAACTTCATTCACATGGCGTGGCAAAATGTGTCACAGAAAACTATAGAAAATTGTTTTCGCCATGCAGGATTTCTGAAACAAAATGACGAATTTTATGACGATGATGATGACCTCCCGTTAAGTGAGTGGCTCAAAAAAACAACTGAAGTGGAGATTTCTCAAGATGATGCTGGTGTTGTGCCTTTAACTGAAGAAGTAGACGTTAACTTTGAAGAATACGTATGTGTTGATTCCAATGTTTTATGTAGAGAAGTTTTGTCCGATAGTTGTATTATTGATTCTATTAGTACCGATGTGGTAGAGGACGCCTGCGAGGATGAAGATAGTGCTAATGATGATGTATCATCACCTAAAATGCCAGTTTCAAAAATTGTGGAAGCCATCAGTGTTACACGTCATTTTTTGCAATCGCATGGTGCTCCAGAAAAAATTTTGAACAGTTTCGCCGCAGTTGAACTATATGTAAATAACACTTATTTGAACGCATCATACAGTCTAAAATTAGTGCCTATTTCAACCAGATGTGATACAGAATATGTACATAGAATGTGTACCTATATGTAAGTACAGCATGTTTCTGTTTAGTAATATATCTGATCACATTTCTTGTTTATTTTTTCTCAATAAACTAGATATATCTTTTTTCACGATGTATGAACTTTGTTTTTGTTTTCTAATTTTTTGTTGGATATAATGAACTTCGGTTATAATGAACCATTTAAGGTGGCGAAGGGTTCATTATAACCACTATATATATATATATATATATATATATATATATATATATATATATATATATATATATATATATATATATATATACACACACAGGGTGTGCAAAAAGTATTGCACCAAATGGGATTATGTAGAAACGGTTTGACATTTAGATTTGACATTTGGTGGGGTTAAAACATACATAAATACCCATATTTAGATATGACTTTCGTTTGTTTTGTGCGACTGGTGTTTGTCAGAGGCAGCCATCTTGAATTTCTTTAAATTGCAACCTAGGTTGAGTTTGGTATCATTTGACAGGTAATTGATTTAGAAATACACTACAGTATATCATAAGGTTATTTTTTCTAAAATAACGAAGAAAATTAAAAAGCCAAATTAACTTTGTAGTGGGAACATTTTCTGGACAAAGGGCTGTAAATAAATACAACTTATACAAAAATTTAATTCAAATGTAGCATTTCTGTGTTCTTTACTGATTGTTATCAATTTTAGCAATTTCTAATACTCTTTATCGCTTTTCTAATTTGAACTGATAGTAAATACTACAATACGATATTATCATAAGATAGTTTTTCTCATGTAGAGTCGCATGTAAAATACGGTTTGGTTTCTGTGGAAATAAGTGTGTTTATTTATTTATTTATTTAATAGGCCAATAACATTAGATGAATTAGAAGCTCGAATTAGAATTGCGATCACAAACATTCCTCCGACACATCTGCAGAATGCATTGGGCGCTTTTGGGCAGTTATTGTGATTTTCATCAATTAAGTAACTCAATTTTCTTATTCCAATTCTTTTGTTTTATTTACTTAAACTATTTGTTTAATATTTTAATTTACTTCGTTATTTTAGAATAAACAAGCTTATGATATACCGTGCTGTATTTCTAAATCAATTACCTGCCAAATGACACCAAACTCAACCTAGGTTGCCATTTAAAAAAATTCAAGATAGCTGCCTCTGACAAACACCAGTCGCACAAAACAAATGAAACCCATATCCAAAATATGGGTATTTATGTATTATTTAACCCCACCAAAGGTCAAATCTAAATGTCAAACCGTTTCTACATAATCCCATTTGGTGCGATACTATTTGCACACCCTGTATATATATATATATATATATATATATATATATATATATATATAGGGTGTTCACAAACTCTTTTCACAAAAGAAAACTGCAGAATCTAGAGCTGATTTTATGTCGATTTAACGTAAATTACCTTAATATAAAAATACTTCCTAAGAGAGCTGGATCTCTTGGAAGATGGCGCCCTAACATCGGTTTAATTCAGATATCTTCAAAATGGTTTCCCTTTAAATGATAGCGTTCTGTACATTTTATGTAGTGGAATATGTCCAATCGTATGACGTGAATTTGATTTTTTAGTTGTACTCATAAGCGGCTCTGTTGGGCGGAGCATTGGACATTGTTATTCATGTTTTTTGTTTTTTTAAAATTTCGCAATTGCAACATAAAATTTAAAAAATTTTGACTTTTTCACAAAAGAATGATAGTCTTCTCTGAAGTCGCTACGACGCACCGTTTTCGAAATAAATCGATTTGAACTTTTCATGTGATAATCATACTTTTATAAAATTAACTAACGAATTCATTTACAATTATGAAAGATGGCTATGGAAAATAAACAAAATAACAATTGCGTGAACATCAAACTGCTCTCATTTCATAAATTAATTTTGCTTTAGAAAGTAAGAAATAAACTCGGGTAAAAAATAATCGTTTTTAATACAAAAAAAAAATGTTGCTGACACAATTAATAATAAAAAAAATTCAAAATGACTGAAAGCATGAAACACAAAACTGAATCTACAAAAGATGCTCTACATGACGACCAGCCGTTTCTATACACAAATTTATTCGTTTATGAAAAGATTGCCGAATTTTTGCAAAAATTCCCCTCCTAAATTCGTCGCAGGCATCCTAAATTCTTCTCCAAAGCTGAATGCGTGTTTCAATTGGCTGGGAATAAACCATTGATTTTAGATATCCCCAAACGCAAAAATCGCAAGGATTTAAATCTGGAGACCTTGCTGGCCAAGCAACCGGACCGCCTCCTCCGATCCATCGCTCTCGGTAATTGTTATCTAAAAAAGTACGAACAGTTCTGCTATAGTGAGCCGGACAACCATCATATAAAAACCACAAGTTCCGGCGAATATCATCTAATAAATCCGGTAAAGTATTTTGTAGAAAGTTGAGAGATTCTTCGCCGTTTAAACGATTAGGCAATTCTACAGGTTCAAACAAATTATCACCAAGAACACCTATCCATATATTAATGCTAAACCTTTCCTGATGTTTACTTTCCCTTATCGCATGAGGGTTTTCATCAACATAGAAGTAATAGTGTGCATTGTGGATATTAAAAATTCCATCTTTTGTAAAAGCGGCTTCATCACAAAACAAAATATTAGAAAAAAATATTGGTCTTGAATCTCTTTATTTTGCATCCAATTGGAAAAATCAACACGAGCAGGAAAATCACCTGCTTTTTTGAAATGAAAAAGATACAAGCCTTCCTTATGTAGAATGTTTCACACAGAAGATTTTGACACATTGGGATACATTGCAGCCAACTTTCCTACGCTTATTTCGGGATTGTACTCAATTTCCATTAAAATATCATTCTGATATTCTTCCATTACATCAGCATGTCTTCCTGTTTCATTATTATATTTTCGGAATGCACATTTTTAATGCACTCGTAAACACTAAATTTTATTACGTCGTCCCCGTTAAAATTTACGTTGAGATGCTAGAGTCACGTGTCAGTAGCACCGTATATTAACTATAGTAAAGAAAATACCTGACCATGTTTAGAGGCGAAGAAGGTTGGACCATTTTTCATTTAATGATTTAAATGTGTAAAAAAATAAACTTTACTACTTGAAAGCCTGCTATTGAATTTTATTTAATTTAGCTTTGATTATATCTAACAGATTAAATATTATTCAACGATTCTGAAAGTGACATTCCAAGACACCCTCTACGTAAAACGAATGCTAAGTGAGCAATCGTTAAAAGTAAAAAAAAATCATTACGCAAATAAAATTAGTCTAGTAATATTTTTCTGTTTTTTCATTGTCACATTAGATGAAACAATGGATTTATTTTATGATCTTCTATTCTAAAGGAGATCGATGGAATGATGGCGAACTGATGAACCTCGTCCCAGAAAAGCGAAAGTCGTTCAATTAACGAAAAAGATGATGACAGCAATATTCTGAATTGTGAGGATGTTTTGAATATAACTGTTAAGAGCACATATTATGTGTCTTTGTTGCAACATTTGCGCAAAATCTCTGTACGACAACGCTCCCGTTCATACTGCCGCCATTTCACAAACTGCTATCAGCACATGCTGCTTTCAAGAATTGTAACATTCATTATACAGACCGAACACGGTTCCTAATTAAAGAAAAACAGGGGACGGCACTTCAACGACGATAGAGTTGCAGGAAGTTGTAATGGAACATTTTGAGCGAAAAATTTTAATACACATTATCAGCGGCTGACAAGAAGGGCACCTGCGCTGGAAACCTTTTTTATTTGTGTTCTATAAAAATAAATCATACAGATAGAGCAAATAATGACTCCATTTTCAGGCGACGAATAATTTAGCGCAGTCCAGAATTTACATTTACATATTAGATGCTTAAATCAAAAAAATAATTTTCTGTCCTGGTGCGATTGGAGTAGATACTGTGATAATCTTCTATCCCGGGTAATTTTTTTATCTTAGTGATGGAGAGTGTGAGTGAAATTATTTATTTAAATAAAATTTTTTAATGTTCCAAAATGGAAACACTATCACCTAAGATAGCGATCTGACAATTTAAACCTTACTGTCATCGATCAATTTTGTTACCTGAAGGCGCAAAAGATAAAAATATAGATCTTACGCTAAAAAATGTCTTCGAAACAATAATCAGTGTCATGGGTATACGAACAAAGACAGCGTTGAGCGTAAGCTTTGTATTTGTTTTGGATTCAATTCACCCCTACACCTATGGGCATAGCTCGGGAAATAGTGCTGACAGTAGAATTCAACTTGTTCGATTGGTACTATAGGACAGAGTTGAGAAGATGCAGGTGTTGTCATTACCAAATATGCAAACTCTACAAGGCAACTTTGATATTTGACTAATTTTGTTTTATTTAATTTATGTAAGAATTTTATTTCATTCGAAACATGCCAGATGAGTAACTGAAACATCCATTAAAATTCATATAGAAAGTTGCTGTTTAACTAAAGTTTCGTACATTAAAAATCGTAAAAATCCAGTATTTTTTGAAAAACTATAAACCATAAAACAAATTACAAAATGCAACAGTGCGTAATTGTTTATTCAATATTGTTATACGTCAGAACAAAATTTTGTTTGGTCCTCGTTACGGAAATATCTCCTAATCGTACAATTTTATACTCCACAAAGTGTAGTTAAGTGTATAAAAGCGTGCAGTTGATATTCGCCAGTGGCAACAGCGAATTTTATTGGCTGTTCCAAATTAAGATCAATATCAAAGTCATATGTTTTTTAATGGAACTCTCTGCATTTTATTCCGTTTTTCAGTTATAGGGATGAAACTAGAGTAAATAACTATGTTATCCATACCTTAATTGTATATTTTTTTAGATAATTTGAAATTTATGAAATTTAAATACAATCTTATTATTTTTTCTTCGCTGTTCAGATTCTCTGTGGATAAGCGTAGTAATAACATTTTTAATGGAACACCGTATACATAATGATAGATTCTAGCTTAAAATTCGATTACTTTTCAAACTGTATTAGAGTTCCCCATACCTTAAATTTTTTTGTAATTTCAAATTTTATTTAAGTGTGCTACTCTTTTTCTCATTTTAGCCTTGACAGGGCTAAGTCACTAATTAGCTGGGCTTAATGAAAGTGAACTTTTAAATGTGGAATAAGATAGACGCTAAAAATGAAAAGATTTATTGGATATAAAATAAAACAATGAAAAAAACATTAATTTATAAAAGCCTCAAAATGTTCATGTTGTTCAATGAACAAATGATTTTTTTCTTTAAAAAATGCTTTAGCATCTGAGGAGTTACGGTACGAAATGTTACTGATATTCTTTGTTTTATATTTTAGGATATGGTCGTTAGAGTATCGTACACAATGGTCTTTCCATAGAAAGAAGCCGATGCACGCCGAATCAGAGGACCTAGGTGGCCAAAGTATCTCAAACTTTCACAGTTTACTCTTGAAATGTAACCTAAAAAGGTGAGTGATATGAAAAAGATCTTAAAAATTTATTTCCAAAAATACAGAACAATCGTAAATTTTACTTTTTTGTCATGTTTCAGAGACCAATAGCTCCAGTTTGAAATCTGATATTGAAAGTTTACAGGTGCATTTTTTGAAGCTTGAAATCTGTACTTTAAGATGGTGTATTTTGTTTTATTTAAAAAATTGACTAAATAGACAAATCTTGTAAAAAACCAAGAAAAATTTTTTTAATATCCATCCACATTCTTCCAATGAGATTAATTAAAAGTGGCTAGTTACTAGCAATTTTTTATGGATGAACTGCTACTACTTTTGGAGGATATTCCCCTGAATATCAGGAGACATATGTAGTTTCAAATGGATGTATTGGTAAAAAAGTTGCTCACGCATTGGGGGGGGGGGGGGCATGGCCCCATGTCCTCTCCCGTGCGCACGCTTATGGCCAAAAAATTATTATTTTAATAAAACTTTTACATCCTGTAGTTCGAAAGCAAACGAAAATGGAGCTACCACTATTCAGTTTATTAGACTTGGAATGAAATGTAGTATGCGGTGTCAAAATTTGAATATAACGATACTGGGCACACTGTATATATACAGGGCGCGCCAGTGAAGCGGGAAATATTGAAGTACCCAATTTTTTCAGAAAATGTTTATTTTCAAAACTTTTTTTACAGGTTTGAGTAGAGGAAAGTATGCCATTTTATGTCTTAAAAATAATTCCGCTTAAATGGGAACCATATCTTTGTAAACACTTCTAACTTAGATTGAAAATTGTCAGTTATTCGACGGAGCAGAACAGGTTGAATTCGCTCAAAGTCTTGTTTGGTGTTCGATGCTAATTCCGGCAAGGTTTGTGGTCTATTACTCTATACCTCGCTATTCAGAAATCCGCAAAAAAATCGCATGCCGAAAGATCAAAAGATTTTTTTTTTGCCAAAAGTCAATGTTTCCATGACTTGATTATTGTTTGACAGTTAAAACATTTAAACAGAAACATGGAGAAGTGGTCAGGCGTTCAGTGTCCGTAAAATCGTTTTATAAAAATGGCGAGTGTGTGACTTCGGTACAACGATTGTTCCGTAATAATTTCAATGTTCCACGACATGCAATTATACAGTGGGTAAGAAAGTTTGAAGAAACTGACTCCACATTAAACTGGAAGGATAAGGTCAGTATGAACGGAGGAAAACATTGATTAGGAGTGCGAGTAGCATTAACACGTAGTCCACTGCGCTCTGCAGTGAAACATGCTTCTGCACTATACATTAGCGACACATTGTTACGACGAATTTTACATAAAGACTTGGTGATATGCTGGTTCGCAGGATTTTCAGCGAAGAAATATTACGACGTGTACATGATGATGAAAACTTTATTCACCACATGTTTATGTCAGATGAAGGACATTTCCATTTAAACGGATATGTAAACAAGCAGAATAGTCGCTATTGGAATGACGAAAACCGAGGAGAGACGCACCAAAAGCCATCACATAGTTCGAAACTTACTGAGTGGTGTACAATTTCATCATCTGGTATTATTGGACCATGTTTTTGCCAAGACGATAGAAGAAACGCCACAACTGTTACGGCAAACCGCTACACACACATGACCAGAACATTTGTGACGGAAGAGTTACCTAGATTTCCGGACATCAATTATTTTCAGCAGAACGGGGCTACAAATCGCACTGCTCGCGTATCTACGACTGCTTTAAGGGAACGTTTCCCGGGACGGCTCATTTCCAAACATGGTGACATTTCGCTAGATCCCCTGATCTTTCAGCATGTGATTTTTTCCTTTAGGCATTTCTGAATCAATAAACATTACCCAAGAAATTGAGCGAATTCAACCTGTCTTGCTCCGCGGAGCAATGGAAAATTTTCAATCTAGATTAGAAGAGTGTTTACACAAAAATGGCTCTCACTTGAGCGAATTATTTTTAAGACATAAAATGGTATACTCTCCTACTCAATCCTGTAAAAAAGTTTTGATAATACATTTTCTGAAAAAATTGGGTACTTCAAAAGTTATATATATATATATATATATATATATATATATATATATATATATATATAACTATTAAACATTTTTGTGTGTATATATATATATATATATATATATATATATATATATATCATATACACAAAAATGTTTAATTAGTTCTGCATTATCTACATGATATCATATTTGAGAATATATATATATAACTTATAATGTTATCATATATTTATACAATGTTTTTTTAGTAGCCTTTATCTTTACAATGAAAATTTTAGTTTACATTATAGCCTAACAGTTTTTCTAAACACTCACAGTATTTAGCTTATCCACAGTGAATCTGGATAGCAAAGAAAAAAATAATAATGAACTTCAATTTCAGATATTACATGATATGTTTTAGATGTATAATAACTTATGCTAGTTTTATATCTGTAAGTGGGAAACGAAATAAAATACAGGATGTTTCATTCAAAAAAATATTTGGGATATAATTGAAAGTATGCTCTTCTTACAGGCTTGACAAATAACTAAGAAAGAAACACAAAGATTTTAAAGTTTTCCATACATATTGGCGCTTATGTGCTACCCCACCCGGTATATATTATTTTATTAATAACACAAGCATACAGAATTTGCGTTTTAACATAATTTATGATGAAATATGAATTTTTATTGTGAATGGGCAATATAAGCCGTTGAGTTAAGTAAAGTTGATACAGCAACTATAAACCATCCTTTGTTACAAGCAATATCATTATTTTGCAAAAAAGTGAACTTTAAACTTTTAGTGTTATCCGCTTCGTTTAAGTTTCTTTATATAAGATATGTCTTGCCTAGAAAGACAAGTTGCTTACTTATACCCTTGTTTATATACATGGCTTATACTATGGTTTTATAAAATATGTTGTTTAACAAATGAGCCTTTATTTAAGAAATTAAAAATTACCGGTTACCATGACAGCAAAACTCGGTTAAAAAGAATACAAATGAAATTACAATTTATACAAGTATGTCTTCATGCTTGTGCATACATTTTAATATAATGTATTAATGGATTTAAATTGGTAATAGGAATAGTGGATGCAGTTTTATAAAAATAATCACGTGGTATTTTTTCTACCAAAAAGTTACTATTTTGTTTAATTTAAGCAGTTAGACAACTTAATAAGCTTTAAAAGAATTTTTTTAATGAAAGTAACATTTAACATAAATTTTTATAATTTTTAAAGTTTACTAAGAATCAAAATAGTTTCAAGGAACTACTTTTGTAAATTCATAGTTGAGAAAATACTATTTATACACATTAACGATTATAAGGTTGAATTCAACCGGAGACGTATACGTTCAATTGAAGCGGTCGGGGTAATAAGGGACCTAAGCAACAATTTTTGAATTTTCACGATTTTCGTGAAATGGCATCTGTTGTACGGCTATTGCGCGACAGATGTCGCTATAAAGATATCTCTTTGTTAGATTTAACTGGGTTATTTTATTTGATGTAATGTTTGGATTTGTGAATGCTTCTATCATTTTCAAATTGAACTTTACACTTACATCATAACTCGATTAAATTTTGTTAAATGTGTTTTTTGGCTGACAAATTTCATTGTTAGCTTTCATCGTAGAGAGTGTTCTGGTTTGTCATCTTTGAGGCAGTTTTAACAATATTTAATTTTTATGACCTAGTTATTCTTTACTAAAATTTTATAGTTGGCTTTATACGTTTCTCAAACTGTTATATTAATAGCAGGCTTATGTTTATGTTTTAATTTTTCAAATTTGACAAAATTGTTTACTACATCTTTAACAATTTTTAACAAACATTACTACTGACGAAGATAACTGTAAGTGTTATCGAAACGTTTAGATTGTATAATTTAAAGTACACCATTAAAAAACCCCGAAAAAGATAAGTATTTTATTATGAGTGTTAATGGTGAAAGTTTACATTTTCATATCTATATGTAAAGGCTTTTGGGATTTAGAGACGTACGAAAATCAGTACACATTTATTTATTACAGGGTCAATCTATTCCAAGTCATCCAGAAAATATTTATTTGGTTGCTTCATTATTTTTTAAAAATCTGATTTTTTAAATTCAATTAGCCTTACACGTTGGAAGTTGAAAATCATCGTTATTAAAATTTTACTGTCACCAGTTTTTGAATGCGGCCATATTTGTTCGCTGAACTGCTACTATTCGCAAACACCTGTATCTTCTAATCTCTTGGTCCTATCACTATAGGGCAAAAAGAAAATTATTCAGAAAATAAAGGGCTACATTTTTGGTTCACACACTTTTTACCCAAATTTAGGTCTTAGGGGTGAAATTAAAGGCAATGTTTTCATATTTCTAATCCATTTTTTCAGTTTTTAAGGGTGATGTTTTTGAGAAGGATTGGAATATGCAATGCAAGTTTTTTTTTTACAAATAGTTAGGAAGTATGTCTACTAGTACACCAAAATTCATGACTCTGGCTTGCACCATAATTCTTGAAAACATTTTGAAAAATTCAAAATTTTCAAAAATTGTCATTTTTAGGGGTCAATATCTCTGTTGTGGCAAAATATAAAAAATGCGCGTTGTAAAGCAATTACGCACTCGCCGCTACACTTATTACGTAAAATACTATTAATAACTTCTAGTATTCAAAAATATCTTTTGGCTTATCTTTTGATGTACATTTATAAACCGGAATACTTCACAATTAGAGTTTATCTACGCCAGCTTGTAGTAAAAACTACAAAACGAAATTTTTTTGTACATGTTATTGTCATTAAGTACTACCCCTGGCCAGAATTTCAGATTTTTATATTTTGCTCCAACAGAGATATTGACCCCTAAAAATGACAATTTTTGAAAATTTTGAATTTTTGTAAATGTTTTCAAGAAATAGGGTGCAAGCCAGAGTCATGCATTTTGGTGTACAAGTAGACAACTATTTGTAAAATAGTATATTCTACTCCTTCTCAAGAAACACCCTTAAAAGCTGAAAAAAATATGAAATTAGAAATATGAAAACATTGTCTCTAAGACCTAAATTTGGGTAAAAAGTGTATGAACCAAAAATAGAGCCCTTATTTTCTGAATAATTTTCTTTTTGTCCCATAGTGATAGGACAAATAGATTAGAAGATACAGGTGTTGGCGTAAACGCTTGAATTGTAGCAGTTCACAGAACAAATATGGCCCCCATTCAAAAACTGGTGACAGTCAAATTTTAATAATGATGATTTCAACTTCCAACATGTAAGGATAATTGTATTAAAAAAATCAGATCGTGAAGCAATCACTGCTGGATGACTGTACATGGATTGACCCTGCAATAAAAGTTACAAAGAAAAAGAAAAGAAACTACAAGAAAAAAACAAAAAGGCAAGAAAATTTACCAACTTGTATTTTGTGAAAGTAAACGGAATTGACTTCCAGATATATCAACGGGAATTTTTAGCGGTTGATGGACTTGAAAATTCAGCTAATCGGGTTAAACCACTTCCAAAACAAATTTCAGAAGGAAATCCAACACCAAAAAAAAAGACGAGAGTAGTAGAAATCACAACTGACCGAACTAAGTTACCTCGGAAATGGTACAATCGATTCACGACCGTTAGAAGTATCCCTAGATATGTAAGCCACTATAATAAAATCTCTAATCCAAACAGAGTGTATTTAAACCACGACCTTAGTATTTCCAGCTTTTATAAGGATTATTACATTGCGTGGTGTAAAGAACGTATTAATATTCCTATTAATAAGGATCGCTACCCAAAAAACCTTTAACTTAGAGTACAACATAGGGTTTAAAATACCAAAAAGCGATACTTGGGCAACCTGTAACTCACTGAATCTTATGATCTTCATTGAAAAGCGTGAACTTATAATCTTGGCATATATGACTATGTATCTGGGCAAGGTCATTTGTTTATCTGGACTATCATTTGCAGACGAAGTTCCGAAATGGCTAATGTACTTCTAAAATATGTAACAAGTAAACCAACAAGTTATGAAAACCTTGTAGTCTTTACTTTACCCTGTAGCAGTCCTTTGTGGGGGTAATAATGTCGTTATGGCTACAGTTAGTTAAGTAAAAAGTTTAAAAATCAAATAGCATCGTTTTCTTAATATCTAGGTAAATTCACTTGCCTTCAGCTAGGGATTTTGCTTTAATTGAAAAACAAAAAATATATTAAGCAAGCGTTTTCTCCAGAAGATTTGTACACTTTGGATGAGGAGGTTATAACAAAAATAGAATTTTACCACCGAGAAAAAACAATTAAGTTTATAGATGTGCGCTGCTTTGGGTTCGATAGCGAACACCCAAATTCCGTGTTGATTAAACACACCCTAAATGGATGTAAATGTTGGTAAGAGATGTGTTAAGTTAGGCGACGAAATACTGAAAATATGAAATGTTGAAAAGAAAATTTGAAGAGCAAATAAAACTTAACATCAATAAAACTTTTAAAAATCATTCTCCCGATAAACCTACAGTTTTATCTCAGTATTATGGAAAATGCTTCCTGTAATACTGGACCAAATTAATGAAACAGAGAATATAGACAGAGATGTCAATATTTTTGAATAAAAAATAATTTGGTATATTTTTGACTTTAGAATTTATATTCGTTCTGTTATTATCAAAAAGGTTTAAAGTCACATTTATATTTTCAAGCGACCAATTCAATTGTAAGGCAATAAGCTATATCTATATTACGAGGATTGTTCAATAAGTCTTTAAAAATTCAAGAGATGGCGCTCGTAGTATTGAAAATGGTTTGTTTTTAGTAAACATCATCACTCACTAAGCCGTCAAAGTTTCAGTTAGATTCATCACGATTTCTTTTTTATTGTCGAGTGAAGCAACAAGCTTGTGTTTATTTAGAAAAATGGAAAAAATGGGTTTCCAACAGAAATTAACACATATGTAAAAGGCTTAACATTGAAAGAAATTAATTCTAAGGTGGTTTAAGTTCATGCCACACCTGCTTCTGTGTTCACAAATGTTTACAATTGGGCAAATGAACTTAAACGCGTCCGTAGATCCACAAAAACTGAACATCGTTCAGGACGTACATTGGAAGTAACTACCCCCAAAATGAATGACAAAGTTCACGATTTGGCCACAGGTCGCAAGGTACAGATGTATTGCATGTGTGAAAGAATGGATGTCTCAGTTGCTCTCAGTGGAAAATAAACCTAATTATGTGGTCGACTTAGAGGGGCTTTTCCGTTGCAATCCTGACGGGCTTTGAATAGGACGAATACGGTGAAATTGGCCGGTAAAATGATTACGGTTTTCTGGATGCACGAGGAATCTTCTACACCAAAAGGAGCAGAAGAGCATAATGCGTCGTGAATGGACCGGTTGAGAGAGAAGTAGAATAAACGTCCTCATTTGAAAAAAAAAATGCACACTTGCGCCGTATTCGACTTTTTATTTCTATACTTGACAAAGCGGGATAACATGCAATTTAAGTTTACATCGCCCAAAAAAATACTACAAAACTTGGAGAAACGCTTGGAAAATTATATAAAGCTAATGAATGCTAATGAAATAATTTTCCAAGGACTCATTCAACGACCTTCGTATTCCTACATCTCATACCTTTGCTTAAATTTGTACTATTTTTTTACCTTCTAACCTACATATAGATATGTAGGTATTTCTAACCTATATACATATAGTTATGTTTTTATTGCAAATAAGATTTATTTAAAAATAACTATTGTTATCAATGCAGCGTCTTTTACAACAATCATTAATTTACTTAAGATAACTAACATCTCTAATAATTGATAAATTACAATAATAACAAATATGAAAGTTTCCATGTGATAATATTTGATGAGGCAATTAATATTTGATGTTTGACTATTGTTTACAGAATGATACGTTATACTAGCTATTTATATAATGATATATATTATACAGAAATACGGAGAATATAACTCCTTTCCCCTTAAGACAGAATGTCCTCATTCTGCGAAGTTATCTGTTTTAAAGGAATCACTTCTTTATCTTGTCTTTGTTTCTTCTATTGCGTATCTTATTTCTAAATACATAGATCAAAATACAAAACATGACTAATAAAATAATTACAATAGTAGTTATAGATAAATGTATAACATGCACTAAAGGATTAATTTTTAAATTAGTATTTAACATTTTAGCTTCTTCTTTTAAGGTTTTCAAGTTTTCTAAAGGTTTTGGTTCTAGTTTTACAGTCAAGTTAGCTCTATAATTATTAATTTCTATAGGACTCTTCTAAGTAAAATTAACAAATGTGTTTTCAAAAGTTTGATCATCTATTGTTAATTTGCAATTGCTTCCGGATGATACAAAAGCAAATTACTTTAAAGTTATTAATTTTGTGACATTCTTCAATTATTTCTAAATCTTGTTTAATTGATACTAAAATTTTTCCGTTGTCTAATTGAGCATATAACTTATAATTGTTATTGACTACGGCGTATATACAATCTTTGTTATAAGTTATAGAATACTTACTCGTTTCTGTTCTTTCAAAACACACAATTTGTTTTTCTATACTTTTCATTAGTACATAGTTTTCTTACACCTTGAAGGTGATATTGGAACGGCGGTATTAGCACCTTGTTTTGCTGATCAGGTATCGGGTAAATTCTTTTGCATTGGAATATTGAAGGATTGAGGATGGGTATATACTTACAATATACATGTAATTGAATCTTCTGTTGGCAAAATTCTAAACTTTGAAAATTCCAGTATTTTAAAAATATGGATTTTATCTAATGCAGGCAACTCCGTCTTTTTATAAATTAATTTTAAATGGTCGATAATTTCAATTATTTCTATATCAGGCATAATTTCGAGATTTGTTATTTCAGAAAAATCTAATGAAAATGTTCTTTCAATAGTTTGAAGGATGTCCAATAATTTGGAACTTAAATAATTATTGTATTGAATAATTAACTGTATGTCAAGAATACTGTTCACCTTGTTTAATTCATTAACAAATAAATCACTGTTGTCTTTAGAGTACCTTTCAGTGAAGTGATTAGCAAATGAAGTGTATTTATCTACCTGTTGAATAATTTTATCTTGATTTTTATATAGTGAGGTTTTTATAATTTCAGTTAAATCGTTGTTGTCAGGGTTGCCAGTAATATATTTTATTAATGTACCAATAATATTAGCAAGACCACGTTTTCTTTTATGTTTAAGTTTAGATAATTGTTTTTCTATTAACTAATCTAATTTTCTTTTAACACATGGACTAATTTCTGGATCATGACGTTTGAATTTGTGTCTAAAATTATTACCTTACTTAATATTTGATAATAACTTAATTCTAAATCTGTTATATTAATATAGAAATAAAACTTATGATAATGATCTACTAATTTGTCTGGGCCTATGTCTTCGGTAATGTACCCATTTGTATTAAATTTTTCAATTTGAAGGCCCTTGTTCTGGATTGCTAGGTAAATCCTGCAAACAAAATTTCTTTTTAATACGTTTCATTTTTCTTGTGTGTATGTTCGCTGGTCTATTTGAACTTTCTCTGAGCGCTTTGATTTTATTTTTATTAACGGATGTTATATTTACTTTATCAAAGCACGGATCTGTTTTTATAATTCTTTACCGTGTAAAATAGGCTACTGGTTCATTCATTTCAATGGTTGATTCTTTATCTCTAGTTTTCTTTTCTAGAGTCTTAGTGCTCTTTTCGGTTTTTCGCTTTTCGTTGTAATTTTCGTACACAGTTTTATTTAAATCAATTTCATGTGCATTTAAGTTTTCGTAAGGCCCGTACAGGAGAGTAAAAGGTGTATAACCCGTTGCAGAGTGTATAGACTGATTGTACATTAATACGGCGGATATCGTTGAATTTTGGGGACTTTCGTTTTTATTTTCAATCTTGATAATTCTTAATTTTTATAAAATGGTGGAGTTACTGTTACTGTTATAGTTAGTTGTGAAATGTAATTGGATTTTGAATAAAACGCAATATTCTTGGAAGACCTTGTTCTTGAACTCCTTTCCTTCGTCGCAAACGATTTTCTTTGGGTAAGCGTGGTGCGAAAAGTAGTATCTCAACTTATTTAGCACTGTTAATCCTGATGCGTCTGTTATGTAATAGGCTTGTGTATATCGTGAAAAGAGGTCTATTATTGTTAAAAATTTGTTTCTTTCGAAACTAAATGTATCAATGTGTACTACATCGAAATATTTCCTTGCGAGTAAAGGTCCAGAAAATTGAATTTTATATGGATTTCTATCGTACTTACTAACGTTACAAGTTTCGCATTCGTTAATTACTTTGTTTATCGTGGTTTTGTAAGTTAGGTCAATAATATTTAGTTTTTAAGTGATTATAGGTTTCTACTATGCGATTGTGATTATTAGAATGATATTTATCTATTACTGCGAATTGTTCATTCGATTGTTCTATATCTTTTGTTAGAAGGTTACTTTTAACAAATTTTATTTTGTTATTGGATAAATTACTTGTTATTTCAAAATATTTAGATTCTAATTCCATATCTTTAAAGTATATTCCGTATAAGTTTTTTTGATCTATGATTTCCTTTAACATTCGAGTAATGTTTTCCAGTTCGTTACCTTGCCTAATTGTAACAACATAGTTATGTTTTAAGAATAGTCTTTGATATTCTATTTTATATTGATCTCCTAGTTTTAAGATTACGCGATACATGAAATGATTTACTGGATTCTCAGAGATTGGTACTGAGAATATTGGATTTTCAGTAGATGTATGTTGTGTATTATTCGATTGATCATCTTGTTGTCTGTTCAATGATTCTTCTAAATCATCGGACGAAGGGTTTTCGTCGACATTTGGGATTATTGACATAAGGTCTAGTTCTGTATCGTTTGAGGTTTCCTTTGTATTAATTTCGATTTGCGATAACGCATCGGCTACTAAATTTTCTTTGCCTTTCTTGTATTGTATTTTGTAGTCAAACTCTTCGAGTCTCAATCTCCATTTAACTAGTCTGAAATTTGGATCCTTAAGGGAAAATAACCAAACTAGCGGCTTATGATCTGTTTCTATTATAAATTGTTTGCCGTAAATGTATGGCCTAAAATGTTTCGTGGTTTCTACTATACTTAGCAATTCACGTTCGATAGTTGAATAATTGCGTTCAGCACTATTTAAAGTCCTCGAGTAAAATGCAATCGGTATGTTATTTTGCGATAAAACTCGTCCTATGGCTACATTGGATGCATCGGTAGTAACATGTAAATTTTTTTCAAAGTCTGAATACGTTAGTACTGGTGCATTGGTTAGCAATTCCTTACATTGATAAAATGTTTGCAAATAATTTTGATCTGTGACACCAATCTTTGAATTCTTTTTAAGACATTTGGTAAATAGTTGTACAAGTTTAGCAAAGTTTTTTTATAAATCTTCTGTAATATCCTAAAAGTCTAAGAAAAGCTCTTATTTCTTTTACTGTTTTCGGAAGTGGGTATTCTTCTAAAGCTTTAATTTTTGCGGGGTTAGGTTTTATACCTGTGGTGTAATTACGTGTCCTAGGAAGGCTACTTCTTTACACAAAATTCCGACTTATCTAGTTGAACTTTTAAATTATATTTTCTTAATTTTTCAAATATCTGTCTAATGTGTACTGAGTGTTCATGAAGTGATTTTAAGAAGATTACAATATCGTCCATGTATACAAAACATAATTTTTACAGGTATGGGTGTAAAATATTGCTCATTACTCTTAGAACGTACTCGGGGCGTTTTCAAGTCCGAGCGGCATTCGAACGTATTCGAAATGACCATTGTTTACTGAGAAAACAGTTTTTTCGATAGAATCATGATCTATTTCTATCTGATGGAATCCTTGGACAAGATCTAAGGTACATGCATTTTCCTAGACTGTCCAATATTTCGTCAATTCTTGGGAGTGGATATTTGTCTTCAACCGTTTTTTCATTTAGTTTCTTATAGTCTATAACAAGTCGCCATTTTTTTTCCCGCTCGCATCTGGTTTTTTTGATACAATCCAAACTGGTGAACTATAACGTGAAATGCTTGGTCTAATGATTTTGTTATCAAGCAGTTTTTGAACTTGATTTTGGATTTCATGTTTCATTTGATGTGGGTATCGGAATGATTTACAATAAACTGGTTCGTTATCATTTGTTCTGACGTTGTGTTTTACAGCGCTGGTAAAAGTTGTCACAATTTTCGTTGTAAAGATCCCTGTATATTTCTTGCACAAAGATATAATTTCTGTGTTTTCTTCTAGATTAAGATGACTAGTTGGAATGACCTGTGGAATATCAATCTTAAAATTTTGAATTTTTGGATTTACTAAATCAACATTGGTAATAGGTTCTACTACTACCTCGTATTGTTGTTGAAAATTTATTTCTACTTCACGTTCTTCTTCAAAAGGAATAGTGCATATGCCATTTTCTGCAACGGCATTTGATTCTTCAATGATGTACTGGTCTAATTTAATTTCTGGGATTATAACTTGTCCTCGATCGACATTTACGGGAATTCTAATACTATTTTTAACAATTTGTTTTACTGGTTTAGAATTGTTCGGGTTTAGATCCATAAAAACGGTATTTTAGAATTACCTATCTCTAATGTTTGATTATTATAATTAATTGTAGCTTTAAGTTTTTGGAAATCTTCACTTCCTATTAATGCGTCAAATCTATCATGCCATTGTATTATATGAAAATTAATTTTATTATCAAGTCTAAATTCTTTTAAAATGGGATATGATACATTCTGATTATCGGTTATCGTATTATTTAAACTTTTAACAGTAAATGGTTTAAAAAAAATTTTTTTTAATGTTCTTACGCGGGACCCGGATTTATTATTGAATTAGCAGCTCCGCTATCTATTAAAATATTTAATTTTAAACTAGGAATCGTTATGAATGGTAGTTTTGGTTTGCTTGTTAGCGAATTTAAATCTAAATGTGTGGTTCCGAGGCAGGTATTCGAAAATTTTCAGTAGATTCAAATAGGGTTTCAGGAAAATTTTCAGTAAATTCAAAAGTTTCAGGTTTCTGGTAATCTTCTTGATTATCTTCGTCGTTTTTCACTATTGGTATTGATCGTTCATCGCCTTGAAAATTCTAAAGTTCTTCGGAATGAAAATTACGGGGCCCGTGCTTCGAAAATAGTTCGAATGGTTACGTGAATTAATGGGCTGTTGATTTGGTCTGCCAGTATTTCGTGTGGATATTGACATCGGGGTTGGTTTTGACTCAGGTTTCTTCTTGCCAAATACTTGCGAATTTGTAGGATAATTTGTGAACACTGGTCTCGTCTGGAAATTTATCGGACCACGCGGAAATTGATTTTGACCTAGATTACGGTTTGTAAATTGTGGTGAAGGTATATAAAAATGATTTGCGTTTGCCCGTTGAAACTGTTTTGGTTGTTGAGTTTTATTCGAGAAATTATTGAATTGTCTAGTTGTCGATGGTTTTTGTCGAAAAAAATTTACAAAATTGACCTGTTGTTTATAATTATCATAGTTTCTTAACTGAAGTAAACAATCTTCTAGTGATTCTACATTTTTATAAGATATAAAAGACCTATGTGGTTCAAATAAACCTGTCATGTAGGTGAATAAAGCCTTTTTTGTATAAGCATTAGTTTTATCATTTTTAAGGTTTAACATCTGTTTCATTTATGGTTACATGTTCTAACAACTATTGCAATTTACTTTTAATTTTTTCATAATATTCATCGCAAGTTTCGTTTGTTAATTGAATATAATGTTTCGTTTCTAGGGTCGCCGAAACGATTTATTAATGTTTTCTTTGCCTTATCCCAAGTTAAGCAATTTGAAATTACTAAAGTGTCCCTAGCAGTACCAACTAATTTGGAGCAGCAAATTTCGAACAACAATTTATTTAATTTTCGTGACCTGGTGAATTATTTCTATAATTAGCTATACATTTTTCACACTGTTGTATGAAATATGATAAGTTTCTACGTCCCCCTTCATATTGAGGAATCATTTCTTTAGCAGTATTTATTTCAGTATAATTTGCCATTATTATTTGATTATTAATTAATTGATTATCAGAATCGAAGTTACTTGAATGACTAGATATTCTTATAGGTGATCTATCGCGGAATTCAGTCATAGAAGATTCCAACACATATATTGTAAAAAGACAGAAAGAAAAAGGATGTTATTACTTACAAAACTAATGTTGCTAATAGCATCTCAGGTATGCCTTGCAGTTGAGAAGTACCACATCGGTTGATGATTCTCGATGGATGGTGTTGCTATTGTTGCAGACTCTGGTTTTTGTTTCCTAGGCGTTGTCTACAGTTGAGGTCCGTTGAAGGGCAAAGTACCTCGGTAGGCCAGATGGATATTCTTACCACAATTTGCTTAGCACGATGATGAATAATGATGGTATATAAAGATTTAAAAAACGCCACACTACGTTATATTATATAGACCCGTTTGGGTATCCTGTTCTCAGCGCCAATCATGTTTTTATTGCAAATAAGATTTATTTAAAAATAAATTATTACAATTAAAAACTGAGACCTCACTAACTATAAGTTAATATGAACTCTGACTATTGTTATCAATGCAGCGTGTTTTATAACATCATGAATTTACTTAAGGTAACTAACATCTCTAAGAATTGATAAATTACAATAATAACAAATATGAAAGTTTCCATGTGATAATATTTGATGATGCAATTAATATTGGATGTTTGACTATTGTTTACAGGATTATATGTTATACTAGCTATTTATATAATGTTATGTATTATACAAAAATACGGAGAATATAACTATATGTAGGTATAGAAGGTTACGCAATCAATTTTTGTTCAATATCGCTAAATCGACTGTGTCCGTGCGCGTCTGTGCGTGCATGTGTGTACAACGTACTTATAATCTTTGTTTTCATTTGGCTTAGAGCTGATTAGATTTTGGGAGAAATCCAGCGGCGGAGAGGGGGGTTTATTAGGGGCAGTTTTTGTAAAGCGAAATAAATGTAAAAATTAAATAAATACGATTGAAAATTCTGAAGCTGTATTATCAATATTTTTATAGAAGCGGGCGGCTTTAGAATTTTTTTTTACGTTAACATGTATTTATGTTTATGAATCTCTATCTGACCTGAGGTTTGAAACGTCACTTACATAGATTATTGTTTTTACAATGTTGCCTGTTTTCGTTATGAACGTATAAAAGAGGTTGCATAGTTATCCTAAAAAAAATTGAAATCAAAATTATTTCATTTCTTTTAATTTAAGTTAGCATCTAGATGTCTATTAACCTCTGCCATGAAGTTTTAAACGTCTGTTTGACGTAGATTATTGTTTTTGCGTTTATAATGTTGCCTATTTTCGTAATGAACCACATATTTTTTTTATTATAAGTTTTTGTTATAAACGAATAAGTTCAAAGGTAAATATGTAATTAAAAATTATTATTAATTTTATTAAATACATAAATAAAAAGTTTACCTCGAGTAGGATTTGAACCTACGACCTGTACTTTGCTAGAGTACCGCGCTAACCAACTGCGCCACTGATGCAAATTCTGAATATAATTTATTATATTTAGAATTTGCATCAGTTCTACATACATAAACACAAAATTTACATCGATTGAGGCTTGAACCTTGATGGCGCAGTTGGTTAGCGCGGTACTCTACTAATTACATATTTTTTAAGTTAACATGTTTATTAATCTATCTGACATGAAGTTTTAAACGCCATTATGACATAGATTATTGTTTTTGTTTCTACAGTGTTACCTGCTTTTGTTATAAACGTATAAAAAAGAAGTTGCATAGTTTTCCTAAAAAAATTCTTTTAAATTTTTAAGTTAGCATCTAGATGTCTCTTAACCTCTGTCTGACACAAAGCCAGTAGATTATCAAAGTACCGCCGTCCTTTGACCTAGGTAAAAGCAGACATAATGGCCATGATTAGTCCTTAGCGTATGCGCATAGTATTTGCGCAAGTTTATGGAGGTAAAATGTGTACTTTTATATGTGGAGAAATATATATATATATATATATATATATATATATATATATATATATATGGTGTCTCGACGATAGCACGTTAGACGAACAATGAGAACGGAAAAACCGATTCAGCTGAAAACTTGTAACTTTATATAAATGAACATGGTCTACCTACTGAAAATATTTTCATGGCGGTGTCACTTCCGGTTATATAGGAAGTCGATACCAACTTTGTTCTTTTAATTACAATTCCCCAATTTTTATTTTATTTTCGGTTTCCGCATAAAATTTTACGTCTTCTACTAACAGTTTAGCGTACCTATCTCTTACCATTATTAAGAAAACGCAACGAAAATTTGAATCTACTGAAAAATTAATATTTCATGAAAATAAAAGGCAGATATGCGAAGCTTGTACAACGGTTAGACATGATATTGGATTATGTTTTCAGTATTAGAAATTTTTGAAATTTATTTCGAGGGGAAGTTCCGGGAGTAACGGTAGTTAAGAAAATTAAAAATGTCAGTCATTTTTTTTAAATTGCAGCTGGGTTTTTTTACATTCTCATTCGATGCAGAATTTAATTACCTATCTGCTGATATATCATGTTCCTATACCTAAACTGAATGATTTTCGTGTTATCTGCTTTTTTTCTACTTTTCTTAGAGATGATGTAGTAAATACGCCGTAAATTAATAGTGTGCTTTGCAGTCTGTTTTGCTGCCTGTCGTATGATACCTTCAATCAGTTGGCTATGCAATTGAATTGTCAAATTTATAGTAAATGACAGTTATTTAAGTTCTTTTAGGATTTAATAACGAAAATTATTTGAATGACTGGAACCTTTATTCAGATATATTTACATCGGCCTCGTTCTAATTCACGAACAGTTAGATCTTTGCTCAAAAGAAGCAAGACATGAATCCTTTAGACATACTCCCCAGAAAAGGAGTGCATCTGCTAATAAGGTATGTTTTTATAACAACACAACAAAAAACTAAACACTAGTAACTACAACCAACAACTAACGAGAAGAACAATATTAATTACAATAAGCAACTCATTCTTTTTTTATAATAAGTCTTCAAAAACAGATCCGTTTTGGTCTAAACACATTTGAACACGACGTAAAGTATTGGATCCAGTGGCTCTTCTAATATCGTCCGCGTTCAAACTACCGAACGCAACTTGAACTCTTGCTACGGCATTTTCCCTTGTTGTTAAAGGCTCACTGTAAACCATGTTTTTAATAGTTCCCCAAATGTAGTTGTCAAGGGGACTTATATAGGGAGATCGAGGGGGCCAGCGATAAGGGCCGTTATTAGCAATCCATTTTCCATGGAACTGCTCTTCCAATAACCTTCCAACTTCACCAAAATTGTGTGGTGGGACACCATCTTGCTGGTAGTATGCATTTAATGCGTCTCGCAAGGGTAGTTAGTTCTTCAGTAGCGGGAATTACCAGATCTTGTAAAACATTCACCTCTCTCCATTTAAATTATTATCATAAAACTGCCTGTTAAAAACTCCGTTTTTTGAAAATTTTCCTTCGTCCGTCCAAATAATGTTTTTTTACAAAATTTTCATTTTCCTGTGATATTAGCATGAACCACTCACAAAATTGAACTCGTCATTCAGAATCCCCAGTTGCTAAATGTTGCACCAACGTGTATGAAAATGGGTACCATTTATGCCTTACTAAAATACGATGTATTGTTTGAAACATACTCCTAAACTTACAGCAGCCTCTCTCACTGAAGCATTAGGATATGCAGTAAAGTATCCCAACATGGTAATGTTGAGATCATCGTCTTCGACCATTGTGTTTTGCAATTTTCAAGCAAACTTGTAATCGTTCGAAAATTAGGGCGATTCCGATGTGGATACCTCTGAATAAAGGTTCTAATCGTTCTTCCAATAATTCCTCTGCATTCGCCCTGTATCAGCAACAGGTTCAAAAAATCTTCGTTACTGAATGGCAATCGTGGCATTTTAAATTATTTATTAAAACTCGAACTGATCTCAATAATTGTCATTTACTATAAGTTTGACAATTCAATTGCATAGGCAACTGATTGAAGGTATCATAAGACAGGCAGCAAAACAGACTGCAAAGTACACTATTAATTTACGGCGTATTTACAAGTGGCCGGCGTGTAAGAAGACGAGGAGCCGGCGCATCGCGAAGAACTACGGCGGTTGCCGATTATAATAAAAATACTAAGCAGTGGCCGTATCACATTTGCATGTTTAGTTATATGTATATTGGAAGAATGCGTATGAAGATGAATAATTCCAATATTTCCATTGGTGACGCGTTTTTTTAACATTTGGTTTTTCATGTTTGCATAATAGGCATCTATCCTTGAAAGTATGTAGGCATCTCTCCCATTTGTCTAATAGGTAATTTTGAATGTATTTTTAATATACACTAATAAAAATGAAATAATGAAAGCATTAGGTACCCATTAGAAAATTGTCTTAAAGACGATTAGAGGGGAAAAACATACTTATCTAAATAATAAATTTATAAGCAGTTAACATAATGACAGCAATTAGAGGTTTGATATATAAATATCCGGATTCTTGGTACATATGCATATTAGTTTTTGAAAATTGATTATACTTGATTTACTGATTTGTAATCGGTTTTAAAAAATGTCTAAGTCTGGAAAAATCTTAAACGGTCAAACGCGAGAAATAGTGCATAACGTGTTTCAATACTTTTTAACACAAGAAGAAGAAACCGAAACCTTACGGAGCATCAAGGAAAAAACTTCAAATGCAACAAAAGTATCAGTCACAACAATAGAACGAATCATAAAGGAAGCCAAAGAATCGTCCGCAAAAAATAAAACATTTTAGACAATATTATTTTAGTAATAGGTATCAATTATGTGTAATGTAATAACATATTGAGTTTATTAATTTAATTATAGTATTACTTCCATTATAGCTTTTAATTATAATAAATTGCGTATTTACATAAAATATGGTTCTTTGAATTGCTTTTAATATACCATTAAAATATACATTATGCACCATGTGACGCCTCTGAGGTAAACGAACGCGGGAATTTGAACAACATCATAAAGTCGTCTTTCGCGCATAGGCAGGCTCGTCTTCTTACACGCCGGCCACTGTACTACATCATCTCTAAGAAAAGTAGAAAAAAAGCAGATAACACGAAAATCATTCAGTTTAGGTATGATATATCAGCCGATAGGTAATTAAATTATGCATCGAATGAGAATATAAAAAAAAAACAGTTGCAATTAAAAAAAAAGGCTCTTTGACAATTTTAATTTTCTTAACTACCGTTACTCCAGGACCTCCCCTAGATATAAATTTCAATAATGTCTAATACTGAAAACATAGTCCAATATCATGTCTTACTGTTGTACAAGTTTCGCTTATTTGCCTTTTATGTTTCATAAAATATTAATTTTTCAGTAGATTCAAATTTTCGCCTGAAATTATCTTTTTTTTTTTAATGATGGTAAGAGATAGGTACGCCAAACCTGGTAGTAGAAGACGTAAAATTTTATGCGGAAGCCAAAAATGAGACACACTATATATATATATATATATATATATATATATATATATATATATATATATTATATATATATATATATATATATATATATATATATATATATATATATATATATATATATACAGGTGTTACAAAAGGTTGCTGGCTATACGTTTTGGATTTTATGGACAATTTTGAGAAAAAATCAAGAATAACTTTTTTCGATTTCGGATTCATTTAGCCGCTAACCGCCATTTTGTATTTTTTCTAAATAAAATTATATCTGTGTTGTTTTTTAAGATATTTTCATAAAAATTGGTACACGGATGTATCTTACAAAGACACAACATAGGAAAAATATTCATTTACGTAATTTAATTTTTTTCAAAATGGTGGCCATGTCAATTCTTTAACGTGGAATTACGAAAAAACCGTAGCCCAAATGAAAATTTTAAAAGAGACTAAATAATTTCGAAATTAATTTATCTTTCTAGTGACACCTTGTTTGCTGAAATCGGTTAAGAAATAAGGAAGATTGTAGTTTTCACGTTAACGCGTTACTAGTTAATCGCGGTGCGTGAGTAATTCAAACAACAATTAGGCGGCAGGCTTTGTCTGCACAAGCAAGGACGTGGTCGCCAAATAAATAAATACAATAGCATAAATAATAATAAATAGCATAAATAAATAAATAAATACAACAATTCTCATAAAGCAAATCCAATAAATATTTTGGTCAACAAATTGCTCATATTAAGTGTTCAAAGTGACCACCGTTGCTAAAAACACATTGCCGCAGTGGACGTAACATGGATTCCCTAACTCGTTGTAACAGTCCTGGCGTATCCCTGATTCGTCTCATTCCATGCTCAATCCGCTGTCTCAGCTCTCCAACATTGGCAACCGGAGTTGCGTAGACCAGGGATTTTAAATGTCCCTAAAGATAAAAGTCAACACGGGAACTGTCACTGGTAGTAATGCGTTTGTTTCGTTTACATTTAACAGCTGTTCGGTAATTATTATCAGATGTTTTCATTGTTGCGGCATTGTATTGAAAATGTAGCAGGTTAGATAACAGTATACCGGAATTATAATAAAGTGACATTAAATGTGTTTATACTAAATGCCTTACTAACCTAACTTAGATAAATTTCAAATAAATCAGTAATAGCGACGAGTCCCCGCGATCGCGAACATTGTTGTGAAAGTTTTTATAGTTGTTTTTTTAATTAGTAAAACATAAATTTAGCCTGAAAAGGTAATTTTATTTTCCTTTGTAAATAAATTGATTGTTGCAGTGACAGTTGTATTTATTTATTTATGCTATTTATTATTATTTACACTATTGTATTTATGTATTTGTCGACCACGTCCTTTCTTGTGCGAACAAAGCCTGCCGCCTACTTGTTGTTTGAATTACTCCCGCACCGCGATTAACTAGTAACGCGTAACGTGAAAACTACAATCTTCCTTATTTCTTAACCGATTGCAACAAACAAGGTGTCATTAGGAAGATAAATTAATTTACAATTATTTAGTCTCTTGTAAAATTTTCATTTGGGCTAGGTTTTTCGTAATTCCACGTTAAAAATTGAAATGGCCGCCATTTTGAAAAAATGAAATTACGTAAATGAATATTTTTCCTATGTTGGTCTTTGTAAGATACATCCGTGTACCAATTTTTATGAAAATATCTTAAAAACACACAGATATAATTTTATTTAAAAAATACAGAATGGCGGTTAGGCTAAATGAAGCCGAAATCGAAAAAGTTATTCTTGATTTTTTTCAAAATTGCCCATAAAATCCAAAACGTATAGGCCAACCTTTTGTAACATTATATTATATATATATATATATATATATATATATATATATATATATATATATACACACCGTGCCCAAGATAAGGATACCCACTATGGGGATCTCGGAAACGGTAAGAGATGGACGGTCGGTTAAATGAAACAAAAGTTACGCATTTGAGAGGATGTATTTGTGGTCTTTGTAGAACTCGAATATCTATTTTAGTTTTTGAGATATTTGAAAAAAATTGAATTTTCTGATTTTCGTTTTTATTTTTTTCTGACCTTATTTGAAGAGCTATCAAGAAAAGAAGAGCACATTTTCATTGCCACTTTTCTAGCTCTACTTAATGCTGTTATTCAATTTTTGATACAACGTTTCGTTTGTTAGCAACCATCCTCAACTTTATTTGTTTAAATACACGAAAAAGTTATTTTTGCCATATTTAAATTCTCTCCTTGATTCTGAATTCAACGATATATCACACTTTATATTTTTGATACGTTTCGGATGAGAAAATTCATATTCAATGTAAAACATCGAATACGTACAGTTAAAACTAATACTAGAAACATTAGAAAACTGTAAAATTACTGTAAAATAATGTTTTCTCATTTTCTAATGCCTGTTGCGAACAAAATAATTCACAAGTATGTATTTAGTGAAAATACTATTAATTAAACAGTTAAAATACATCTTCCGTCGTACTGATGTATTTGATAAAAATAAGTTGGCTTTGCATTTTGTTTACCTACCTGTCATAATTGATTGTTGTCCGTATTACGTTTGTTTGGTGGTCTTTGAGTTAATTACATTTTATGTTTACCTAAAAACAATATGGTAGGAGTACATTCTTCTAATAATGAAAAATTCGATATACTGACGTGTTACATTTTGTGTCAACGTAATTGTTCTGAAGCCGAAATAATGTATTTAAACAAATATCCAGAAAGGCGTCAACCTCACAAAAGAACTTTTCGCACATTAGCAGTTAATCTAAAAGAATATGGTGCGTTCAAAAAACCTGTAATATCTCGCAAAAAACCTTGCAATGAAGAAAAGCCAATACTGTTTTATTAGCTGTAACGGAAAACCCAGAGGTTTCTACTAGGAAAATTGAAGAGGCAACTGGCATAGCCCATTCCACAGTTCATTATGTTCTAAAGAAGGAGAAAGTACATCCATATAAATTTAGAATCTGCCAAGGACTTCGACTAGGTGACCCAGAAAGACGTAGAATATTTTTTCTCAAGACAATGAATATTTTCCGAATAATATAATATGGTCCGATGAAAGTATGGTTAATGATAATGGAATTTTTAATCGGAGAAATGCTCATTATTGGGCAAGAGTAAATCCACGTCTGTACAAAATGGCCAAACACCAACACCGTTTCGGATAGGTCCTTTCATTTACCACTAGTCCTTAAATTCTGAATGTTACCAAATTTTACTCCAAAATGAATTAGAGATAGCTTTGAATGATTTGCCTTTCCAAGAAGTTGAAGGTTGTTGGTTTATGCAGGACGGTGCACCAGCACATAATTCCAGAGTTGTCAGAGAATACCTGTCAGTTAGATTTCCAGAAAGATGTATTGGCACTCATGCAAATGTACTGTGGCCAGTCCGTTCTCCAGATATAACACCTTTGGATTTTTTTCTTTGGGGATACATTAAAAGTAACATTTATGGAAACGATATTGAAAACGAAGAAATTTTACAAAGATTAGTTCTCGAAGCGTTTGCTAGTATTACTCCTCAAATGCTGAAGAATGTTTTAGATGCTACAGTTAGAAGATGCTATTTATGTTTAGAGAATAACGGGAATCTTTTTGAACATCTTTTGTGAGTTTATTAACCTTTAAAATAAATGTTTTTTATTTGTCTATCATTTAAAATAACAAAACATAATTTTACGGTTTTCTAATGTTTCTAGTATAATTTTTAACTGCACGTTTTCGATGTTTTACATTGAATATGAATTTTCTCATCCGAAGCGCATCAAAAATATAAAGTGTGATATATCGTTGAATTCAGAATCAAGGAGAGAATTTAAGTATGGCAAAAATAATTTTTTCGTGTATTTAAAAAAATAAAGTTGATGATGGTTGCTAACAAACGAAACGTTGTATCAAAAATTAAATAACAGCATTAAGTAGAGCTAGAAAAGTGGCAATGAAGATGTGCTCTTCTTTTCTTGATAGATCTTCAAATAAGGTCAGAAAAAAATAAAAACGAAAATCAGAAAATTCAATTTTTTTCAAATATCTCAAAAACTAAAAGAGATATTCGAGTTCTACAAAGACCATAAATACATCTTCTCAAATGCGTAACTTTTGTTCCATTGAACCGACCGTTTCCGAGATCCCCATAGTGGGCATCCTTATCTTGGACACGGTGTATATATATATATATATATATATATATATATATATATATATATATCTCGTGTTACGATGTTCGTTTACGCTAATCTCGGAAACGGCTGATAATATTTAGATGAAATTTTGTAAATGTGTATTGTTTGGTCAAACTTCAAAGATAGGATAGGTTTTATCTTGATAAGTGATGTCGATATTTTTTATTGCAAATTTTTTTTAGAAAAAGGGCGAGCGAGATGGAGAGAGTGAGGGAGAGGGAATGAGGGAAGAGGGAAAGGGTGAGGGAATGGGGAGAGGGAATGGGGAAGATGGAGTGGGGGGTGAGAGAGAAGAATGTGTTTTACATTTGAGCGCAGCAAAGCGCGCCGGGTACTGCAAGTTATTGTAGAAATGGAATATTGTGTCCACTAAGTATATTTTCTCTTAAACAGGATGAAAATTATATTGAAAGTAGGTGTATTATACAATATAAATTACTTATATGCATCTTATATACATTTTTAAATCTTATACTTAAATTGAATTTATTGTCCTTAGAAATTACTTGAGGATTTACATGTAATCGAACAATTTTCCGGACAAATGACTCATAAAACCGTATCTAATGTATTAGCAAAGAAAACTATGCAAAAAGTAAACAAACAACTTATTCAAAGGATCAGCAATAAAACAATATGCAAAGTATGAATGTTTTATATTTTATGTGTGTATTGAATATTTATGTCATGTAAACTTATATCAAATTTATATCGGTTATAATTTGTTATAATTCGGTTAATGATCGGAATGTATTTAAAATTTTTTTAATTTATAAACAAAATTATTATAAAATTTGTATTAAATTTCATTATTGCAATTGCTTTACATCCTCAATAAATAGTAAAGAAATATTAAAACCTGATAACATAAACATTCTTTCTTATGGCGCGCTCATTTGAATCGATTAATAATAGATTAAACATGGCGGTTCTAATAATATGCTGGCTCTGGTCTGACATGAAGTTTTAAACATCTGCTAGACATCATTTTTGTTTTTACAATGCTGCCTATTTTCGTAATGCACCTATTATAAAAGAGGTTGCATACTTATCCTAAAAAAAATGTTATTAAAATTATTTCATTTCTTTTAATTTCCATTTTGTAAGTTGGAAGGTCGTGTCGTGTACCACAGCAGATATTTATTTATTATATACCCGTATTTCATCCATGTAAATTGTAACACATTTCAAAATCGAATTTCGCGGGCATGCAGAAAATACTTCTTGCCAGGTTGAATGCGTGATCCCGTCTATCGATTTAACGTCACATGTCCACTCTCCACACGTCGCTCAATCTAATTAACACGCTTATTATGTTGGTAGTTTATTCCAAATGTAAAAAATTATTTACATCAATTCAGTATTACTATTGTATTCAAAAGAAAACTAAAAAAGTAATAATATTTAATTAAGGAACAATTAATTATTCGTAAATACACATGTTTAAAAGAATCGCATTTTATTTATTTTTATACAAATTAATATAAACACAGATTTAACGGTGCTATAAATGAAGGTCGCTTGTCGAAAGCCACAATTACACACAGACATTTCCCTAAAGCTAAAAAGAAGCTTAAAACGTTATTCAAAGTATCGATCGCGTTACAGTAGAGAGACCAGTCTATTCTCCGCTTCCCCTTACATTGGAATAACCCGAGGCGTTGCCAATGTTATGCCGCCAAACTAATAATCTCGTGGTGTGCAGTCGACGTTGTCAGGTCCGATCGCAACTTTATCAGCCACGAAGCATATACCATTCGATCTGTTGCCCATGATTCGTCAAACGCTCGCGTGGTGAGAACACAAATAAAAGAAAATATGCAATTAATTAATTTAAATTTTAATATGCATTTCTTGTTAAAATTGCGAAATCTAATCGAAACTAGTTCTATTGTTAATTGCGAAAAAAAATCGCCATTGTGAAATATTACAGAATACCAAACACATAATAATTTCAATGCGCTGAAAAAAAGAAGCTCATTTTTGTAAATAGTAATGACTGTAAATATAGACCCTGTAGGTATTTCCTTACTAGTGAAAATGTAGCATACTAAAATCTCTTCTATCGTTCAAATTAAATTCCTGAAACAAATGGATTGCCAAATGTAGGCTATGCAAGGTTGCTCGGTACAGGGTTCGTTACGACGCTCCACCCAACACTTCTTTCTTAGTGTACTCAGCGTTTCAGATCTCACGGCGGAAACCAATAATAAAAAAGGATAATTACAAAATCCGCAAAGCCTATTTACTAACAACGGCATATTATTGTCGATGCGGTCAAATAGTGTTAATAACACCATCCCCTTTACGTTGTTAAAATGTACTATACAATGTTTGTAGATTTTCATATGGTTAACTTTGTACGCGGTTCATATTACATTTCCTTAGCATAGGACACCAAAGACGCATAAAACTAGAAAAGCGGAAATAGACAGATACCAACAACCATTTACGACCAGCTCTGCCGTTCCGGTGATTTAAACTCGTCAACGGTCATTCCCGCTTTTCTGTCGCAATGATAAGCTACATCGAGATGATTACATAATTAATTAGGCATTTTCAATTGACGTCACAACGTGTGACCTGGCCAGATGTTGGACAACTTTAACACACGTTCTGTGCTAATACTTGTAGATGAGGATTGTATTGATACAATTCACCAGAAATACGTGACTGAAGTGAACAATTATCCTACATAATTTGAAAAGCACGTGCGATTTTTAGGTTAGTTATCATCAAATTCGTCAAATTCAATGTAACGCTTTTTTAATTGAACTTTATATCAAAATAGCACCACAAGCAATTATTATAAATAAGTTCAATCACTTTTTGATAGTATTAATAAAACTCAGGTTTAGTTAATCACTTAAAGCCATTTTTTCTGGAAAGAAAACAGAGCGTACATTATTTACCCAACTTCACATGTGATTTACCTTATGAAAGCAAGTAACAAAATACAGATTTCTATTTCAATGTCGTAAAGGCACGAATACGTGTTGATAAAATCTAACCCAAGTATAATATACACTAATAATGGGTCAGGTAAATAAAAACAAGTAAACTCATTTACTTGATAACTTTTAAATTATTACTAATGGTCAATTGAATAATTTAAGTCCTTACTCATGTTCAGAAGTACACTTTTACTTGTCGTGAGGTCAAGTAGACACTTGAAAATCAGTGAATAACATAAAGTGAAGGTGCCCACTAGATAGTAAGTTCTCATTTTTTTGTAAGGTTGATAAGAGCAATATTCGTCATACGAATTTAGACTAAAACGGCTGTATCTTCGACTATTCGTTCGAGCTGGGTATGATGCTGGGTACTGCCAGAATCTGGTTGCTTAAGTCTTTTCATTAATTCTTCTTCACGCGTAATTTGCAGACGAGTAAGTCGTAACTGCTCCAACATAACTAGGCGCTGTAACTCGGAGATTGCTAATTTAGCCGTTTCTTCAGTTTCACCCTGTAGTTTTCTTTTCTTCCGTATATTTTGTACCACCTGTTTTGGAGCATGAACAGAAGCTGATGAAATATATCAGTTTTCTTCTTTACGGAGGACTTCGTATTGTTCAATAATTCTTTCAGTTGACCAACAGTTATCACCTTTCCAGTATGTTGTATACATTTCTTTTTTATGGCTATCCATCCTTATTCCTTCTGTTCAACTACGTGCGGTAACATAGTCACTTTATAAATTTTTATTAGATTTGCCAAGACAGCTCTACTATCACTAACCACATTTGTTTGATAATCATCGTCTTTGTATTTATGTATGACCAACACAAACAGCTCTTTAACGCGAAACAAGTTTGGACTTGCAGGGTAAACATTTGTTGCTAACGCTACGAGGCTTAACTTAATTCAATCGACGTGAATAAGATATAGACGAGTAAATACTTGCGAGTACACTCTTGCCAGGATGAGTAAATTCTCACAAGCACAAGCATTGCCTTATTCAAATGCTGGGCGAGCAAATACTTTACTACTGAGTAAAAGCTTACAAGTATTTCCTTAATTTTATTCACCAGACCCAATGTTCACTAATTAACTATGAAATATTTTAACACTATATTCTAGTAACACTACAATAACTCAATTATCACGATTTTTTCTGGATAAAACACTCAAAAATCACAGCAAAACACGTAGATTCCTATGAAATACTAACACAGATTGTCCAAGATAAGCTGTCAGAGGCGGAGCTTGTGACGTCAGTATGACGTACTTGAAAATGCCTAATTAAGTATAATTTCGTCGTAACCGGTCTTATGTCGAGGCATTTGAATACGCTTATTATTAAAATACCAACAACATATTTCTGTTTATAATTATTACCAACTAGTAAATCGTCACTTGGTTTAAAGTGCCGACACTGGGACGTATACATCATTGCTGGGATCGGTTCTCGCCGAGAACCCAATATTCGGTTGTTCATCCCATAGCAGAAGATGGCACACACCAGTGTTAGTACCTTAAGTGATGCTTTATAAAGAGCACAAATAGACACAAACCTCTTCAATTAATTTTTAGACTTGGTTTGCTTTATATTTAGAAACTTCATAAATAAAAGTTTTGCAAAATTAAATTTTCTTTAATAAATATGTGCACACATTTTCTTCTAAAATTAATCGTTACTCAGATATTGAAAAAAATTGTACTATATAGATAATCCAGCGAAAAAACCGTTGAACGTCATAAATTTATTTAGCTGGGTTCCAATTAATTATTTATGTTACTATTTCGTATGTCAACACAACTTAAAAAAAGATAGAAACAATCTAGCACGTTGGAACTACTTACTTAAATTAATGACGTGCATCGGTTTTTTCGTCAGTAATCAGTCAGTAATATTAATGCTGTCAGAGGACGCCGATATTGTCAGATTGTGAAAAATAACAGTTTGACAACTGTCAAATCTCAACTTCCGGGGTTATGTTTATTTTATCACAATAAAATTTTAGTTGTGTTATGTCAAATGTTTAATGGCAGAAATGCTTGACAACACCAGATAGAATTGCCAACCTAAATCAGTTCTATCTGATCCTCTCGTGCACAATAGGTGGGTTCTAAAGGTGGTAATGAAACAAAGTTAGTTATGACTCGTGATAACACAAATTCTATCGCGGCTAAATTACACGTCGTATCCAAAATTGCATAAAATATAATTAATATGTTTAAGGTCTATAGGTTGGTATTTTTATATCTTTGAAATATACACCTTGTTTCACAAATATGTAATAAAACTGGTCTTAATAACGCTCCATCTCGCCCCTGAATTTCTCCAAAAATTGAATCAGCTCAATTGACATTTGTAGTGGCGAATATAAATTGACAGAATTAGAAGTTTAGATGCTCGTTCATTAAAGTGTCAAACAATTTGGTTTGGTCGTTTTCTGAGAACCATTTACTAATTCCCCCGAAAAGTTATTATACTGGTATGGAAATGATCTTTGAAAAAAAGAACTGGTGTGGTGCGGGAGAGATATTTTACCATGAAATCATGTTCCAATATTATGCACATCGGTCCTAAATGTTGTGGCGAAAGGACTTTTGTTGTTTATAATTTTGTGGCACAGATAGAATGTTTGCAGTTTCCTACGCTTATATATAGCAAGCTAATTGGTTTGATAAATTTCGTCACTAATGTGCCCATATTACCGTATGTCATAAATAAGGAAATATTGAACTCTCTGTATTCGTGTGGGTGTAACTTTATCTAAAGCAGGATGGTAAACTTAAGCTCAATAATTAAATTGGGACAACAAAAGTGCTTCACATAATCTTACTTTGACTTTTATGGATTGCCAACGTCTCACTTTGCAAGTAAACTTACGCAGGTGCCCATATAGTTACTAATTTGACTCCTGCATCTAAAGCTTTGGCCATCCCTAATCCTAGGTTTTTAGCTTTATCATGACGAATTGTGGAAGTAGCAATTTTAAATAATGGAGTTGTGCTTACATTCCTAATAATTTCCTTATTGCCAAACAATAGGCACGCAGAATTATCAGGATTTACCTTTAGTAATACATTTTTTGAAAGTGATTTTAGAATTAATGGTTTTAATAGGATTAGGTAAATTATTAATGTGAAAAGAATAGTAGATTTGCATATCATCTGCGTATGCGTGAATTGACCAAAAATTTATACATTTCACAAGATTATATGTATATAGCGAGTATAGTAACGGTCTAAGAACAGACCCCTGTGGTACACCGCGCTTTAGTGGTACAGGGCTCGAAACGTTACTATGTATCGTTGGTAACTTGTATTAGAACTCAATCATCACTAGAACAGTAAAGAGTCCTGTATTACAAGCAGCCAAAAATATCATTTGTTACCCTTAACTATGCCCAGAGCGAAAACCAGAATGTGTCACAGGTAGCAGATTCATTTCTACCATAAGCTTTAGGTTGAATCTTAGTAATAATGTGTGTCAATGTCATGACACGATATAGGAACATCATTTTGAACAAGAGTTATACTGCTTTAAGCAATTTATCTTTGGTTTTTCGGAGATTGACTGCATAAAGTATACAACTTCTCAATAAAGATTTGAAAATGGTTAATTCCATTAACTTCAGATATTGCATCTCCAATTGATAATTCTAGTCAATGATTTGGGACAACGCCATTTGGACAAATTTATTATTTCTCCAGTAAGCGTTTTTCAACATAACACATGCTCCATCACTTCTGAAAGACATTAAAGGACGGTTTATGTAACTGTTATTAAATCCGTATTTTTGTAGACATTTTAATAGACACTTCGATACTGTTAAAGCCGTTTGATCTGGCAATTCTATTAAATCAAGAAACAGGTAATTTGGTTCTTTTAGTTCATAAAATTATTTTAAGTGAAGGATTAGAGTAATTTTTTACTTAGAGTCGTAGACTCGTCAAAGATAATTGACAGATTATCCTATATCCACAATTTGTTGACGTGGCACAATTTTGATTTCATATGTTAGGCGATATGCTGTATGAGATTAAAACTAAATCTTGAGCGAAAACCATGAGAAATATGACTACCACGTAGCTCTTGAAGTTGCAATAAATGAATATGTTCAGAATATGGACGGTCATACTTTCTCACACACACACACACCCACACGCCCCCCTATCATCGACCAAAAAGTCGATTGCATAACATTCTATATGTATATGTAGGTTGGAAGGTCAACAGCCATGTCACAGGAGAAGCAGCAAAAGTAATCTAGCACCTCCACATAGCAGAATGCAACAGCATGAGGCATTCTCTCAAGCAGATATAACAGAAGATTAATGGTATCTAAACTAATATATAAAACTTTAAACAGCTCGCGATCAAGAGAGAGAGGGAATAGAAACGACATCCTAGGGTCCGATGATAGTGGCACGCAAATGGGATTCAGAATTCAATAAACTTTTTCAACAGTCTCTAAAAATTCCGGATGAAAAAATGGAATTTCTCAAAGCAAGATTTCAATCGTGATAGGCCATGTCCAAGCCAGGAAAACAAAATATGCTCCCAAAGTAATCCCCAAAAAGAAGAGGTGACACTAGTTAGCATGGTGTCACGGGAAGAAGAAAGAAAACACCCAAACGCATCAGCGCTCGAGTACTACCTGGACGACTTGCTAACAGGCGCAAAAACTATAGAAGAAAACTCCAATAACAAGAACTAATGAATTTGGTAAGTACGCCCCGTACTAAACTAAGAAAATGGGCTGGAAACTATCAAGATTTATGAAGAACGTAAGCAAGATCCCGGAGCCTATGGATATCAAGGAAGACGAAGCAAGGAAATCCCTAGGTGTTAGATGGCCATCAGACCGGGGCAGCTTTCAATTCAAGGTGGAACTCAGCGGGAAATCAGTAACGAAGAGAACATTATCAGAAACAGCGAAAATAGTCGACACGTTGGGGTGGGTCAGCCCAATAACTATAACAGCCAAGCTGCTATTCCAAGAGTTCAGCTCAATCAACTGGGATCAACAGCTGCTCAACAATATTAGCATAAAGTGGACGAAGTTTCATAGATGAGCTTCCAATACCGAGACGAATCCATCCCAGAAACTGCAGCAGTACGGGTTCTACCACGGGTACGAAACAGCAGTCTACACTAGAACCAGTCAAGGGAATACGCGAATAGGAAGGAAAAAACAGTCGATCACACAGGAACGGAGTGTTATGGAACCACTGTATATCACAGATGCCCCTTCTTCGGCGCAGCAGGATGTTCAGTCGACAACCGAACATAAACTCCTCGGCCCGGCAGGATCATTATTAATCATAAAGTTAAATAGCAACTTTCATAATTTAGCATAAAGAAATTGTAACATAAACATTAGTCAGCAATGTCAATAGGTCGATAATATAAACAACGCAACGATAATTACTATAAATAATTGTGATACTAGATTTAATAAACAGTATTGAGTTAGATATGAGTAGTTAAATTACTTACAGGGTGCAAGGATCCGTCTATAATCGGGAGAAATAACGGAGTACCCCTCGCATCTCCAATACATTTATAACCCGAGATTAAACATCATTAATATTTTCCTATGCAATTTGGACTACAAAATGACTTTGGATTTTCCGAATCCAAAATATTAGTTGTTCGTCAAACCTTCATTCGTATTTTTCCTAAAAACTTATATGCCACGCCCAAAATGATGTCCAAATCAATACCACGCTATTTAACTAATACGGTATCTATAGAATGTCAACTATCAAATTTTGACCTTAAAGGTCAATTGGGTCTTAACCAACTAATAAACTATTTTAGATCAATTTCATCAATGCATACAGAAGTTACGAGTAAAATAAACGCCCGTGATAAATACATAAATAACCTTTGAACTAAATTTATCAAGAATAGGTCATGAACGAGACACAGATCTAGAATGTCCATGAAAAATGATTTAGAATTTTTTTTTGCTTGGCCTTTGGTTCAGAAGTTATCTCATCAGGGTTAAATAGTAGATGTCTATCTTTATTTGCTACGCTACTGTGTTTGACGAAAACGGAATTGAAAAAACCTAACGAATTTATGTTAATATCCATAAATTACACGACATTTAGAAAAACAGTGAAGTGGTATATAAATAGTTATTTACATAACAAGCTGCAAAATAAGCGTGTTTTTTATAAATTTATTCACTATGGAAAACTATTCTCTATGTTTTAGATTCATTTGAATTAAAACAAAATATAGCAATTTTATTGTTACTTATAATAGTTTCCAAAATTGTACTTTTAATTATCATAATAAATAAGCGTAATTTCTAAATAATGATCGCTCGTTAACATTCCCTAAAAATAGAAATCTTGTTTTACTACTACTGCTGAAATGAGATTTCATTTTAACACTTATGTTGAACCGATCTACTTTTGACAAAGTGTATGTCAATAAAGTTCACGATTTGTAAGTAAATTACAAAAACTATTTTTTCATTTACTAAATGTGTGTGCCCGGCTCAATACAAAACTAATGCAAGAAATTTTAGACATTTTAAATTTTGAAATAAAAACTATTGTATTCAACGTGTACTGTTGAACACAATAAATCTACAAAATCACCAATCACGTCACAACCATAGAAATACATTCTAAAAAAAACCTGTTTTTATAATAAATTTAAAATTCTGAGAAAAACAGTTGATTCATGTTCAACAAAAATATTACTGTACAGGGTGTTTCACAATTGTTGCATCATAGTTCGGGGGCTGATTGTATCGTGTGTTTCCGGTTTTGCGGAGTATCTCAAACACGGCTTGAGATAGGAAATTGCGGTTTTCGTATTCCTGTGCTACTTTTTTATGAGACGAAAGATGGACTAAACAAAATAACCTAGAAATAAAGTGAGAGCTGATATTGATAGATACTGTTACGTAGAATGAAGTGGCACACGTAACTTTGCTATGATTATTATTTTACATAATTATTTATTCAAAATAACACAAACTGACTTCTCTTTAAATAGGACTACCTGTATATTTTTTGACAATTTGATTTCATTTGTCCTCAGCTTTCCAAAAAATAAGGTAGAGTGGGGGAATTGGGTTCTAACTTTTTTATTTTTTTTTTCTGGTGAAATAAAATGTTAAATACATGGTAAGTTAAAAGTGTTTTTTGTCCTATTTGAAACGCAAAAAAAACTTTTACACAAGAATTTTCTAAGCTTTTTTGAGTACATCAACTGCTTTGACACCCAAACAAAAAAATTCTTTGGCAACTGGAAGGTTTAAGAAGACATTTGCAACAATTTTCTATTTTCATCCCTTACAGTGTGGGATTAAAATAATACGGGTGGAAAATAGGTTACAATTACCCCGAAGTGGGGAAATGGGTTCTTTTTTTGTTTATATAATTTTTAATGATTGTAACATTTTTTCTCCATTAAAACTAAATAATATTGATAGACATGGGTAATTGGGTCCTACTATGAGTTTGAGTTGGCACTGCTGTTTTAAAGTGGTTAGGATGTTTTTTTTTGTGTTTGCTATGGTGTTTTTGGTTTAGGATAGTGATTGATGATAAACATAACCTCAAAACAATGTGTTGTTAGTTAAGTGAAGATGCCTCGTAACTACGAACGAAAAATGGTGCCTAAGTAGAACTGGACGTTTTAAATGCAGCACTTGATAGTATCAAAAATGGTAACAGCATCTATAATGCTTCAAAAACATTTAACATCCCTAAAAACACTCTAAGAAATCGTATTCAACGCAAAAAAAAACAGTGTACAAACAGGGGCCTAGATATAATCAACTGATTCCTGTCAGGATCGAGCAGGAAATTGCGGACAACATTCTATATTTGAGTTCCTTGCAGCAACCAATGACGCGAGCGGAAATTGCTGGTATACTACAAGAATATTTTAAGGTAAGTAAATAACATAAAAAATCTATTTTCTAAGAACAATGATGGGCCAGGCAAAGAATGCATGATAGGGTTTTTAAAGAGATATCCTGCAATTGCACAACGCAAAGCTCAACCATTGCAAAATGCTCTCAAGGTTTCAGCAACACCAGCAGCTTTCAACAAGTTTTTCGATTTGTATGAGTCAAAAATCGAAAGTCTAGGTATTACAGACCCAGCACAAATTATGAACCTCGATGAAACAGGCTACTCATCCCATATTGAGAGAACAGTTTTGGCTGCAAAAGGTGCGTGTAGTGTGTCACAAGTACAGGGTGGTCGTGGTAAGGAGACATTTTCCGTAGTTGAGTGTTAGTGCAAATGGAAAAATCTTCCCACCTTTTATAATTTACATAAACAAAAACCTGTACAATAAATGGCGTGTTTGTTGATTGGACAAAAGAGTGGCCTAAACCAATCTTACTTTTATTTGATGGCCATGGAAGCCACTCGTCAGACAAAGTGCATCCCTTGATGTAGGAATCTTCGCCCCTGCCAAAAAGGTTGGGATGAAAGTAAAGCGGGAGTATGGAAGAAAAGATTCGTACAAAACCATAACCAAAGAAGACTTTCCAGAACTAATGAGGCATATGTGTGAAATTGGTATTAACCAAGAGGTACATAGGCCTACAACTACAATCACAGAACTTCAAGAGCAAGAATCTGACACAAACAGTCATGATATACTTGCCTTCAGACAAGTCCTTAAACATCTAACGCCCCAAGCTCAAAACCCCAAATCAAAGAAAAGGCTGAATTTTAACAATATGGCGTTGACAGAAACTGACGTCATGGAAAAAATGAAAGAATATGAAGAGAAAATTGAAGCTAAGCAAAATAAAACAAAGAAAAGACAAGGTCAGGTGAATAAAAAACAAGGAGTAAATTAAAAATCTCACGACACTGATAAAGTAAAACCTAAACCTACAAAAAATCTGTAAAAAGGCAAAAAATGTCAAAAGCAAAGGAAAGCAGTAGTACATCAGCTCAGACGAAGAATCTGTTTCAGACTCTTCTGGCGATTGTAGTTTAGCTGATCTACTGGAAGATGGCTTCAAACCCTAAGCTCAGCACATTGGGAACAAGTAAATGGTTCAAGATTGCACCTAAAGACAAAGCGCCCAAGCCAAATGATTTTGTTGTCGCAGTGTATGGTAGACAATGGTATATTGCTCTCAACTTGGCAGAAGCTGGTGTCATCAACAGCACAAAATACTATAATCTTAAGTTTACTTGCATTAAAGGAGAGAACAAGTTTATGTGACCAGACAGAGATGACATTATGCATGTCCCAGAGAATAACATCTTGTTAACTCTAGTTACACATCCCATTCCTGTTTTCTCCCGTGGCTACATCGGTTTGGATCAGGAAACATACAAAAAAAAGCACGAAGTTTCACAAAATAAACTTTTAATACTTGTTTTGAGTTGAAAAAATATGATGTAAAATTAAAAATTGATGCAACATATTCTTTACAGTTATAATTTTGGTACCTATTTACCCCAACATTAAAACATTGAGCAGGAAATAACATAGGGTCCTAATTACCACTTTTAGGGTAATTGGGACCTGAACTACATTTTGTTTTTTTAGGTATAAGGAAATGTTTCAAAAAAAGGAAAACATACTGATTGGTTGACCAATGGTGAATATAAACTTGTTGCATATTAACTTTTTTTTAATAGCTTTGATGTATGACAACTTGCAAAATATGGGTCCCAATTCCCCCACTCTACTCTATATAAAACTATATAATTCTTTTCAACATTAAGCTCAAAATTTACAAATATTACATATTTTTATAGGATAACAGCAATAAAACAAGCTTGTAAAAAATGTTCAAATTGATCGCCATTGTGTCTTAAACAAGTTTCACACATTGTTCTGATCCGCCTTATTGCATTTAAAATAATAACAGGCCTCAACTGCAGTTCCAGTTCCGCCAGAGTTTGACATTGGTACTATAGTACACATTTTATTCTTAAAATATCCCCACAGTAAGAACTCTAGAACTGACATACCTGGTTATCTGGGTGGCCATCTTACAGGTCCATTTGTACCTATTCGGCGGCCTGTAAAGTTGTTGTCTAGATAATTGCTAACAATTTTAGTCTCGTGGACAGGAGCACCATCTAGTTGTAAATATAATTGATTTAAATGTGCTAATGGTACATCACCTATTTCGGATACACTATTTTCCAAAATTTGTAAATATTTATTGGTAGTAAGGCCCTCGTCAAAAGCTTGATATACAATTTTACTACCCAATATGAAACAAGATACATTAAAGCCAAACCTTCCTTGTCCTTCTCGTGGAAACAATGCGTGTGAGTTATTCGCAGACAAAAATCTATTATTTTGGCGATTAAAAATATCAGCGCTACTAAAGGGCAACTCGTCAGACCAAACAACAAATCTTTTAAAATTACAAGATTGTCTACGGCGTTCTGCATCGCCCGTAAGTTTTGGACCATATAATATTTCTGAGAATATTTTAGGCACTCCAATAATACATTTATTTCGTCAATTTCGCGTTTTTCTTTGTTATAGTCATTTGAACAAGGTTTATAAAAAGAACCAAAGAACCGTGTTCAATTAGAAAATATTCTTTTTTCTGGCTGCCGTCTCTCTGAATATCTGAGATATATTTTTTTGTAAACTGTCAGTCAAAGTAACAAGATATGAAAATAAATTTCTAATGCTTCGTCTGCATTTTCGTTACAATTTTTGTAACAAACAAGCTTGTCATATTTTTCTGCGTTTCCAAATGTTGTTGTTAACTGCCATAATTAACAGCGAATGAATTCCCGACAATTAAGTTAAAAGTATTAGACAAATCAAAGCAAATAATCAGAATAACATAAACTGGCATATACTTATGAAATCTCACAGCCGTATTATTTTCTTACTTCAGATTCCGCCCCGATCAATTAAAAAATTTAAATTTGTAATAATGTAAATTTTGAGCTTAATGCTGAAAAGAACTATAGAGGACTATAGATCGTTATTGGGTTATTTTGAAGAAATCGCAACAATTACAGAAAATTTACGTACGTACGTAACTTGATTCTACGTAAAAATATCTATCAGTGTCAGTTCTCACTTTATTTCTATGCTTTTTTAACTATGCCAACAGAGATACGAGGATCCCAAAATGACAAATTTTCAAAATCGCCATGTATATTGTAGGTAGCGGACCGCGAAAATTTTATTATTGTAATAAACGTTTGTCAAATCGTCATTGTTACCACAACAGAAAAGATAATTAGTGGATTTTTAATATCTTGATAATGCGTCGTAATTTGCTGTTTTCAAAATATTTTATTTATATATTCTTATAGAAGGAATTTGGGATTGTTTGTAACTGATATTTGTCTAGGGTTGTAAAACACATGTTGGGGAGTGAGTAGCAGGTGCACGCTTAAACATACTTTACTGAAGGGGCGTAACGAATCATTGGAATGTCTTATGCGCGCTCTTGATGTAAAAATGTCATTGATCTAATGATTAATTGCGGCTGAACGGGTCGCGATCAAAAGATATCTTTGTTTGTTTTACTTGAAACTTCGAGAGAGAAATGTAGTGTTACGGACGAATGCATATTTTTAAAATTAAGATGTCGTGCAGTAATAAGATGAAACTGTTCCAACGGAAATTAATGTTTCTTGTTTTTATATTACTTTTGAAAGATGGGGGTTGATTGCGGAAGTGAAGTGTGATCGGGGGAAGAGTAGTTACAGTTAAGAGTGTCAATCGAGCAAGCTCGATTTTTGGGTTAATTAAATACCTTCATCGTAAACAGTTTGTCTTTAAAATAATTCTTGCGTGTACATTTTTCTTTTAAACTCGCCAGCACAAAGTTGTCTTTTCTTTCGGGGTTAAACCGCGTATATTAACGCTTTGTGTCTGTGATCAATTAAGGGAATTCTAGGGTAGGTATGTATTTTTATATCACTGAAAGCTCGCAGCGAATCATTTTACCAGCCTATGTAACGTATTAAAAGAATCAAATGAAACATTGCCTTGCAAAGTTATCTTTCTTATTCGTACGCGGATTCATTAAGCTGAAATCTGCTAAAATAAAAAAGACAGCACATGGCCCTCTCACTCTGGTATTTGTGTGAATTAGGATTGTTGGTTGTTGGTTATATTTATATTTGTGTAAAGGTGGCTGGTGAATGGGTATATGATACCGTTGGTTATTAATTGTAAAAGGGAATTGCCAGTAGGTACACCCTCCCAGGCCAGACCATTAAACCTGTGCAATTTTACTGTTGTATTTTATATGTACCGTAATTTGTTTTATTGTTTTATGTGCTTATTTACTTAAAGACCGCCATGATTGGTTTTTAAAGGGCCACATGTTTGGTGTTACTATTTTTATTATGATTTTTATTTTGATTATTTATGACCCAATTGTACGTGTGACTACATGTATGTGTTTTTTTTTATTATTGTGTTTCTGTGTAACTAAATTGCTTTTTATTCATTTAATTCCTTAATTCTTAATTCTTTAATACCGTTTTGTTATATATTTAACTCTTTCATTGTTTTTCTTTGTTATTTGTTATTACTTGTGCAATTACTTATTTATGAATAAAGTGGGTTTTATTGCCCCTCATGATGCAACACTTACCTCATCCAGCCTATCTAAATTAGATAACACAACATACCCACTACTAGACGGTCACTTCGTTTAATCAGATTTGAGGTTTGCGAGTAATTAAATATCAGACTAGTAAATAAATTCTAATGTTTTAATTATTTCCCGGAAAGTCAGAGTAAGGCCGGCAATTAAGTTGAGTAATAGTGACATTATTGTCAGTCAAGTCGAGATAAACCACTTAGCGATTGTTTTGTTCTTGAATTTGCATTATAGCAAATAAGGTCAAATTACGCTTTTCAAGATAGGGTTCCTGAGGGACGCTACAATATCAGAAACGAAATGTGCCATGGAAGTTTTGTCTAGCCCATCTTTCGTTTCGTAAAAAAGTAGCATATGAACGCATCTCAATCCGTTCTTAAGATAGCCCTCAAAACAATCGAAATCGGGACACCCTGTACATTGAAAAATAATGGTTTGACAGTTAATGTAGCTGCATTTTTTTTATCAAAATAAAAATTATTTTTGAAATACTCTTTTAATTCAGAAGCAAAAGCTCACTTGAGTTTTATTGCTAAATTAAATTAAATTAACTATTTTGATTTTAAAACAATAAATTCAAAAAATAATGTGTTTAACTATAACATAAAAGAAATTGTTCTATACCCGCCTATTTATTGATGCTGGAACTCTTTGAAAAATGCCATATGTGTTTTGAATTTGAGTGCGAATGGCCTTGCTAACAGCTTCTTGTTGATCAGTCTATCGTAAACTAAACCCTTTAAATGACCCCCAAAGAAAAAAATCAATGGGGTTTAGGTTAGGGGATCGCGGCTGCCACTTCCTAATCCGATCCACTTGTTAGTAAAACCTCATTTAGGTGTTGTCGTGTCAACAAGGAAAAACTCATAGTGTTGGAACATTGGCAAAACGTCAATTGTTCATATACGTACTCAGTTAGACGAGGAGGAAACAAATAAATTGTCGGCCACAATGCCGGCCCAAATATTAATGGCAAACATGTTGATTGTTAAAGGCAACAGCATGAGAGTTTTCAAATTACATATGTCGCTATTATGACTATTACAAAAACCTTGTTCGTTAATCAGGCCTCATCCGAAAAGAGAACTCGTTCACCAAAGTTCTGTTGTGTCAAGCGCTTTTGTAACCACCAGCGACAAAAACGTCGTCGATATGGATAATTGTCCGGGCTTGTAGTTTGTACCTTTTGAAGATGGTATGGGTAAAGTTCGCTTTACTGACAGCACGTATATCATGAGCAATAGCACAAGCACTAGTAAGATTAACGTATTTGTTAAAGCACAGCATCTTGGAGCTCAACAGTACGCGCTGGAAATGGGCGACATGGACGTCCGTGATGACGTAAACTGCCGGTTTCTCTAAGACGACTGTGAATTCTAGGATACTTCAATACGACTCGAGACGAGTCGCGTTTTGGAAATTTTTCTGCATACAATTACGAAGCTCTTCTTCCACTATATATCGCTTCTCCGTAAACAAGATGCATAACCGCTGTTAAAACTAATGTAACAAATTAATTGATAAAATTAACATCTTCAATAATAAATATATGAGAAACGGATGCTTAATGACAATACATTAAGGGCCAAATCGTTGACAGCAGCTATATGGACTTAATTAATCCACAGTCCGTGTTTTATTGTTAGTCAAACTCGTTGATATGCGCCTTATTTACGATGACTTGTGGGTGACAATTCAATTGGCCCTTATCTGCTTCCATCTCCTTTACGAATATGAACAATTTTTAGAAAACTATTATTAAAAATTTTTTTAAAAGCACTGAAGAATATCGTGCTTGTAAACAGTTTTTATTTTTTAACTTGAAAATGAAGCATTTTTCTTCTAAATGAACGAAAACTCCAAAAATAATTTCTACTTTAAGAAAAAGCAGTGACGTAGTTTTTCCTTTAAAAATGTGTTGTGATATGTCTGTACGCACGCCACTGGTGAAATTAAAAATAACATTTTTATATAAAAGAATGCGCCCACATTAACTGTCAAAACGTGCAAAAATTAATTTAAATATCTCAAACGGTTTAAAAATTATGAACAAAGATTGGATTTTTTACTACAACTTTAATATCTTAACTGCTTCTTAATGAAACATTATTGGAATACGGTTTATAAGGATAATTACTATTAGTTTTCATGTAAAATCAGCCTCAGAATTATGGTGTACATTTATGAAGCAACCTGTATAACCTCCAATTTGAACGAAATCTCCGGTGATAATTTTTTTCTCGATTTTTTTATACCAAGACAACACATGTCGTCGGTTTGGAAGACTGTTACAACTAAAAAATTGTTATTTTTGACTTGATTACATACAGCGATGATAAATTCACCATTACTTTACGTGGAAAAGAGTCACAACTCGTATCGAAATCTCCAGATAGCGCTTGTGACAATCGAGTTTCACGCCCTTTTGTGCCGATTTTTTGCGCAAAAGCGTCACATGTCAGTTGTGACTTAAGTGCCGTAGAGGTATGTTGCATTTTTCTATAGAATAGCGTCATAATTAAAATTTGTCATTGTTTCTATAAGTTTATTTCGAAGAATATAGTCATATTTTGAGTTGTTCCAACGTACGGCTGCGTCCATGGAAAAGTTATCACTTACAATTATCTAGCAATCGTTTTTTGAAATTTTTTAATAGAGTAAAAGGACTTTTTATGTCAATATAACGTTCATTTACACTGGCGTGTCATAATGAAAGTATTTGAAAATGCTTCATAATTTAAAAAGTGCCCATGGTCACAGCACTTTCATTTTAATCAAGTTCGTACGCCAATGATTTTCTATTGAATTACAATAGAAAAATGATAGTGGTAACTCTTCCCTGGCCGCAATTGTACGTGTTTGTTTATTTTGTTCAAGACAGTGATATTTGGAGTTGGAACAGTCTTCTGCAAAAGATAAGAGAGTTTTATTTGCTTATTTTGTCGCTTCAATGTATTAATTCGACATGATTCAATATTGCATAGAAAACTTTTACAAATAATATGTTTCGCAATCTAACATTTTGAAATAGGTCAGTTCCAAAACCATTATTTTTTTTAAGTGCCCTTTTTTATCACAAACATAAATACATGTTTAAACGTACCATTGTTTTAGAGAAATTAGATTTTTTATTACGTAAACAATGAACAGCCGATCAAAGTTAGTCCTAAAACTTGCCAAAGAATGCAAGGAATCGCCCATTAGTCTCAAAAAAATGTAAGAGCACCGACATTGAGGTCTAGAAAATTCAAGAAATCACAAGTGAGTTATTATACTCTACCTATAGCACTATATCTAATTTCAATAACGCGGTTTCAGCGAATAATACCAACCAGTTTATATACGATATTAAAACCACAGCTGATAGAGAAGCAGAAGGCATGCCTTGCAATATGCTGAAAATAGAGACTCTGATAATGGTGAGCTATACAGTGCGCTGAGAAAGTAACGGACCAATTCATTATTTTCGAAATCGTTAATTTGTGTCAAATTCTGCGACACGTCGATTTTTTATTTTGATTCCGGACTTTATGTTGTGTCACACATGTAGATGGCGCTGCGCACTTTCCGGATATAACGTCAAAGGTCATATTTTTAAATGGCAACCCTGTATGTTCTTCGCGAAAAACCGATGCAACTTTCTCCTGAGTTCAAAAACTACTCATTGGGATTATTTGAAACAGTATGCGCGATATTAATTATTAAATGTGGCATAATTCGAAAAGTGGTGCGGTGTTAGTCAAGAACGAAACTGGTGTGATTGAAACCAACAAGCAACTAGGTAACTCGATATAGAGTTTATTCTTTATTTTCAAGCGGCCGAAAACCGCATATTTATGTATCGTTAAAGGTAGACTTGAAGTATGTATTTTTGTCACCAAAAGACAAAAACCCTTTCAAGTCTTATTTTATGTTTGTTTTCGTTCAGTTTATGTTTATTTTAATAACTGTTGTGCACTGTTTAGTACCCAGATTCTTAATTTAACGCAAACATTGACAACACTGCACCGCATCACTGTTCGAATTATGCCACATTTAATAATTAATATCACGCATACGGTTTTAAATAATCCCAATAAATAGGGCATATTTGAACTCAGGAGAAAGAGTTGCATCGATTTCCGCGAAGAACATAGAGGGTTGCCATTTAAAAATATGAACTTTGACGTAATATCCGGAAAGTGCGCAGCGCCATCTACATGTGCGACACAGCATAAATTCCGGAATCAAAATAAAAAATCGACGTGTCGCAAGATTTTGACCACAAATGAACGATTTCGAAAATAACGAACTTATCCGTTACTTTCTAAGCGCACTCTATACATTACTGCTAATATAATAATTCTGTGATGCACAAATAAAGATTAATGTTATTTTAGAAAAAGATATTAATCAGCCAATGTCGGAACTAAAAACCATTGCTGAACAAATAGAAATAACCTGCAATGAAATTCTAATTGAACACGTTGACGACGGTAAAAACTGAGATATTAATGCGTTACTATAAAATCAATAATGTATTTTTGTTGTAGATTGTCAAAATTTCAATATGAAGGCCATTTGCATGATGGAAGTGAAGACAGGGACAGTGCTGCTTCAGATAATGAGGAAAAACAGTTTACAGATCCTTTCGACTGATCCAAATTTTTCACGTAATAATAGTGACTCGTCATCATCCAGTGAATTTGATGAAGAGGTGACAACGCCTGGAGAGGATGATTCCAAAAAACGTCGTGTTATTAATCGTTCTCAAACGTCAAAAAAAGACAATCTAACAAAGAATTGTGGCAAAAAAAACAAAGCCAAATTTCTCAGAAATAGTGGTCAACCTTACAAATCTATACAAATAGTTACAAAGGAGGATGACATATTAGTATCACGTGATGGAAAACAAATGTTGCTGCCTTGTGATACTAAATGTCCACTAAAATGTTATACCAAGTTTACCGAAGAAGTTAGGAGAAAAATATTTACAGAATATTGGCAAATGTCTGATCATAAACAACGTGATTTCATATCATCTTGCATGACGACAGTTACACCAAAATATAAGAAAGACAAAATATAAAAAAGACCGTGGCGCTAATAATGCCTTCTATTTAGATTTAAATAACCAAAAAATGCGCATAGGTAAAGTGATGCTTATGGCCACATTGGGAATTAATACTAAGATTATACGCACTGCGCAAGAAAAAGAGAGGCAAGCATGCTACGCATGAATTATTTTCTGAATATGTAAAAAACGGTATAAGGAATCATATAAATTCGATACCACGCATTGGAACTCAATACCGTCGATCTGGGACAAAAAAGTAGTGCATAGAGATTATAAATCATCATGTGAAACACAAAATATTCCGTACTTTAATTATTTAATGTACTATACAATATTTAGCAAAGAGTTCAATATTAAATATTTCAGTCCGAAAAAGGACTAATGAGAGTTGTGCTTTGCATTTGGACATGCAAGTACAGATGAAAAAGTAGAGTTGCAGGAAAGATACGACACTCATCCGAAAGAAAATGAACGTCGGTCGAATGAGAACGATAAAGCTTCATCCAGCGTAGTTGCTGTATATGATTTGCAAGCAGTGTTGCCATGCCTAGCTGGAGATGCATCATCTTTTTACTACATATCAAAATTGAGCGTTTTTAATTTTATTGTATTATACCAGTTGAAAGATAACAAAGTTGGTTATGTTTGGCATGAAGCACAAGGGCACAGGGGTGCAAATAAAATTACTTCGTGCGTGTGGCATCACTTACCCTCAAAACGAGGGAAAAATTATAGATGTTTTTTTTCTACAGCGACAATTGCACAAGAACAAGTTCATTTTTGGTTTATATTTGTTTGCCGATTCAAAATTGGAGAATATTCACACATAAATATCTCCTAACAGGCCATACGCAGAACGAGGGCGATAGTGATCATTCCGCAATAGAGCGTAATGTCAGAAAGTTTAGGAAATCTTCACCGATTAAAGGTCCCAGAATAGTACGTGACACTTATTAGGCAGACAAAAAAAATGTGAAGCCATATTCTGTGAATGAGATATGCTATGACAGTTTTTTTTTTACTTTAAGGATCTTCTAGATCAGATGGGTACCAACATGCTTAAGGACACGGAAGGCGAATTAGTTAAAAAGTCACATACATAGAAGTCATGATGATAGAAAAGGGTCATGTTGGGAGTTTTTTTACAAAAATTCTTACATGAACAATTTTCTACTTTAATACGAGGCGTAAGAAAAATATTTTAATTGCGTTCAATTAAAACAAGGTTATAATAAGAAAGTAGCAATTTCAGAGGCGAAGAAAAAGGGAATACTTTCTCTAATCGAAAAGAATGTTGCTCCACGTTATTGTTATGATTTCTATAATAATTTATAAGCTTTCTGGAAATTTTGTTTCCGTTTCATTTGCATACTTTTTGTAATAAAAAAACTCAATAAAAATAAAAAAAAAATTGGTCAAAACTGTCACATGTTTATTAATGGGGTGAATGAAATTAGGGGTTGCTGCTGCGCGAGGACAGAAATCTATCATTCTTGATACCAACTTAAAACGTCCTCTTATTCGTCAATCATACAGTTTTAGCATTCTACCATTTTATTTGTCGTGACGTGAATGTTCTTTAGTAAGCAAAGTGATAAATGCGTTTCCTGAAAATCTTTCAATTTTGACTTATCACGCACTTCTTCCAAACCGACGATGTATTATATAATACAAAGTTTAATAACATTTTATAATCTTCTTAAAGGAAACATGTGTTTCTTCCATAACATTAATTATTACCAATTACCATTTAATAATAATTATACAAGGCGGATAGTCTAAGTGGAATAAGTTCTGTAACTCAAAGAGGTGAAGTCCGGGAGAAAATTCATGATAGGCATACTTTATAATTGTTTCCCGCCCTCAATGTAGGGGTTAGTTTCTCCATATATCCACCCACGGGGGTGCAGCCACCCCTAACTTTTTTTTTCAAATGTAAGGGTAGGTCAAGTGATACACCGTGTGAAAGTTTGTATTAAGAGAAATACAACGCAGTATTTATTATCTCAAAATTTTTAACATTATTTTGTTGAACAATAAAATCAAAATCGAAAATAATAAATAAATAAACGCACTCTCTTAGCAAAGGAAGTTTCATTTGAGAACTTTTTTAAACTAAACTACGATTTAACGACTTCTCTGCAAAAAAATCCTTTTCTTATAGGGTACACTCATAACTTTAAAGATGTTCAAAATGGTGTCCATTTCTTTTTGCCAAAAGCCCAATCGGTGATAAAATGTAACATAAACCTTGCTCATCAAATATCCCCATGAAAAAAAGTCAAGGGGATCGTAGTGGCCATTCAAGTCCACCTCTAAGACCAATCCATCTATTTGGAAAAATTTTATTTAAATAGTTCCGTACTGGCAATGCATAGTGCGGTGGAGCGCCGTCTTGCTGAAACCAAATTATCTCATCTAAGTCATTTGGATTGTTATTTGGAAATAGGCCCCTTGAATTTGGAAGCAGGTCATCCGTGACCATAGAAAGATAAACTGCCCACCAAGATTACCATTCAGAAAAAATGGCCCTACCACTCGATCTCCAATAATCCCAGCCCATACGTTTAATTTTTGTGGATGTCGCGTGTGAGTTTCCCGTTTCCCGCATCCAATAGGGTTTGTGGTCATACCAATAACGACAGTTGTGATGATTCACTTCACCATGCAAAGAGAAAGTACATTCATCCGAAAAAAGAATCCATTCCAACTGTATGTGACCATCGTCAATGAAGTCCATCATTCGTTCACAAAACTCAATTCGTCGGTCTGGATCTTCATCAGTGAATTCTTGTAGCATTTGCATCTTGTAAGGGTGCATCTTTGCAGTTTTTAAAACCGTCAACTGCCTCCCTTCTTTGTCTTGGCAGATTCCTGACATGACCCAATTCTCTATAGCGCCTTGCTATTTTGCTAATTGTGCCTTGAGAAAGCCGCGGTAAATCGGGATGATTTGCTTGAAATAATTCAGCTACCTCAACTTGAGTGCGACTTCGGTCACTATATCCTATCATCATTAATATCTCATTACGATGTGAAGATGTGAAAACTACACTAGAGGAATTATTTACTTAAATAAACGAGCAAAGAAAAATACAAGAAACAGGCAATATTGTAATTTACTAGTGTGGACGTTAACAAATCAAGCAGGTAACTAAAATCAAGACTAACACATAGCAGATTAAGAGCGTTTTTCATCAACGATAAAACTTGGCTTGCTGAGATAATAAATGCACGTTATCAATAACGCATATTTTTATCTACCGACCATTCGAAATTAAAAAACATTTAGAGAGTGTAAGAAACACACAAGATAAAGATTTTTTCCTTCAACGATATCAGGCTTGTTGCGATAATAAATGCGGTACATTTTTACCTACCGACATTACAATCATTTTCGTAATTAAATACCATTGAGCCAGAGAAAGTTGTTCATTTAGGTTTTTTCACTTTATTTTTTAAATGCCCGAGAAAATAAATACTGCGTTGTATTCTTCTTAATACAAGCTTTCACACGGTGTACCACTTGACCTACCCTTACATTTGAAAAAAAAAAGATTTGGAGTGGCTTCACCTCCGGTGGTGGATATATGGAGAAACTATAATCAACAGAATTATAAACAATTATAAAGAATGCCTATCATGAATTTTCTCGCGGACTTCACCCCTTTGAGTTACAGAATTTATACCACCTAGAGTATCCAGCCTGTATAGTTTGATGTGTAAAATAAAAGAAAGATATTTAGTTGATTAAAAGTTAAAAATGTGGCGGATAAAGCAATGATTTATAATTAGTTTATAACTGCTAGAATTTCCGTTTAGGTAAGTACTCTAAATCAAGGTAACGTATGAATAATAAACAGTATAAATAGCAATTTTTCCGAAATGAGTAATGTTGATCACTGCCATTATTACAAGGTCAAGTAGATAATCAGGATCTCATGATTATTGAGAAGGAATTAAAGTGCGGGCTTTTTAAGTACTTCATTGAAATTAATTCATTAATTCATTAACCGACGCTGACTTTTGACCTGCAAAGGTCAACCGATTTAAATAACTGACTAACAGGATGCTTAAGAAACGGGGTATCGAACTTGACATTTCTCGTCTTTAACCTAAATACGTATTTGACAAACCAACAGTGACTTGCCAAAGTAAACCTATTTAAATCATCGACTATGTAGGACAAAGTTTCATTGAAATCATTGAAGAGGCGTTAAATGTATCGAACATCACCATATTTAAATCAAGATTTGAAGTCATAAAAATACGTATTGCGAAGATTCCACACAAATACTTTCGAAGGGCATCCATATTGTTGACGAATTGAAAATTGTGTTCATGTTGAACTCTACTATGAGTAATTGAATTGGAGTCAAACAGGTCTGAAACATTTGTGCCGTTCGTATCTTATTGCTTTCACGAATATTGACGAACGTGACAAGACATGCCTAATCGAGCCCACTCTGACCTATAACCTGCGAAGGTCAACCTATTCAGAACACCTACACTATTTCGGAATCGCATGTAAAGTTTCATTTATATTCTTGAAACGGTACTGAAGATATCGAATTTGTTATTTACATTTGATCAAAACCAGTCGGGAACAGACCAAAGCATATATTTTGAAATTTCACGAAAAATGCTGACACTCATACTGTCATAGGGCGTCAAATGAAAATTTGAGCGTTGACCTTATATAGGTCATCCCAATTAGGATTAAAAAACAGGTTTGCAAAAAATTCAGATGTTTTTCTGTAATGGCCAAGAGGGAAATTGACGGACGTGTGTAATCAAATTGACATTGACCTAAGACGATCAAGCGTGCTTAATCAGACGGATACTAAGCTGTAACTGCAAAGGCTAAACTATGTAAAGCAATCACTATGTAGGAAGTTCACGTAAAGTGTCATTGAAATCATTGAAGCTATTTTGAAACTCTGAAAGTACCAAGCTTAACGTTTTTACGTTTGACGTAAATTTGGGAGTAATAGGTCATTGTTTCGGGTCAATAAAGTACATATTTGGAATCTTCACGAAAACGCTGATACCCATATTACTATAGAGCATTGTAAGGGGATGGGCGTACTTAATCAAACTGACATTGACCTATGAGCTATAAAAGGTCAACCTATTCAAAGTACTCACTGTGACGAATGTTCGTGTCAGTGAAATCATTAAAACAATGAAATGAAGGTGTCAAACCTGATCCACCTGATCTACATTTGTCAGAAACAAGTCATGAGTTGCATTCTTCCGGACTAACCATTTCGAATGAATATTGAAATCAAATATCCATAGAACATAGAGTTAATCTTGAACTTGGACCAACTTGAGATCATTAGACTTAAGTCAAAACAGGTTAAAAAAGACGTTCTTTTGTAATAGCATACAGCGATATTGACAAACGGGATGGATGTACCTAATCAGACGGATACAGACAGAACTGCGACGTAAAACCTGCAAAACAGGTTTGAAAAAACAATAAGACGTTCCTTTGTAATTGCATACGGCGATTTTGACGCACATATTTGGAATCTTCACGAAAATGTCGACACTCATATCGACATCAGTTGAAAATTTGAGCTTTCACCATGCGAGGCGCCACCCCGGTTGGAATAGTAAACAGAGTTGCAAAAATATTGAGCCGTTTTTCAGTAATTGACAAGACGGGAATTGATGGAGAAAGTACGCGTGCTTAGTTAACCTATTCAAAGAACTTATTATGTAGAGTTAAGTTAATTAATAAAAACGATGTTGAAGCTATCGAACCTGACGTTTACCTTTGACTTATATTTGTGAGAAACAAATCCATCGGGACCAAATAGATTTGAAGACGTTGACGAACAGGATGAGCCGCACTCATCTACAATTGAGAAGGCGAATCGACCTATGTAAAGCACCAACTATGTAAAAAAACTCATGCAGAGATTCATTAAAATTATTGAAGCGATTTTAAAGGTACCTGACGTTTTCACCTTGGACCTAAATTTGGTAGGTACCTAGGTCATCATTTGAGGTCATACAAATACATACTTGACAAAGACATGAAAAATTATTCCGAATGACTCCCATATTCTTCCAGGATGTCTTTTGCATATTTACTTACTTTCGAGCTTTAGCCCAGTATGGGGTTAAAAAACATTTTCCCAAAAATCCCGTTTATAAATACCTGAAGTATATGAAACACGAAGATTGTTTAAAAAAAAGGATTGTAGAACAGAATAGTAGTGTTAGAATAGAAAACCAACTACCCCGTTTCGCTAGTAGCTTTTTCATCTCAGTGTGAAAACAAGCCAACCATAATCTTGGAGATTGCCAAAAGTATATTACAATTTATAACCAGTGTCTCTAAATTTTGTCCCATCGCATTATAGCAATCTGGTCGCGATGGGGTTTTTTAAGCAACATATATTCCAATAAATTGTATCCGTCCTTCCCGCCTTATGCAGTGAAAAGTTAAATGAGTACATAACTAGTGAAAACCCACGTAACAACTGAGTGGTTATATAACTAAATGTAAAATGACTTCCTACATGTCCTACATGTCGTCTGTGATGTATGGTAGTGCCAATCGCACAGATAACTCCGGTAGTAATATACGTCACCTGCTTTCTAAAATAGAAATACTTTCTTCATTGTGTACGTTATAAAAGATTATTTTTAAAAATACCCACAAATATAGATGTTTAACGACATAATACAAATACTTGCGCCCTTATTACGCCGCTCCCAATGTGGCGATCTCAATCAAAATTGACTAACGCCTAGACATTTGGGTATTAAAATAACACGTATTTCAAATTTGAGTATGTTTGGAGTTAGTCGATCTATAGTAAGAAGGGAGCAACACTCCATACCCTATGAGCCGATCGCACAATAAGTCTAGGTAAGTACGTCTTATATATGTAAGTATATCAAATTTTTAAGTATTGAGATATTGCGTATGTTAAGTGTTTTAAATGAAAAAATTTAAAAAAAAATGCCGATTCGAAAAAGTTTTCACCTTTTATTATTTGAGTTGATTCTGTCAAACACTTATGTTAAATTTCAATGCAGCTCCATAACTACCTCCTTCCTTCCGATACTATACTATCGCTACGTATGTACATACCGGGTTAGGAAAAAGTACCAGAAAGCTTAAATATCCACAAAATCGCGAAAGTTACGATTACAAAATTCGGCATTTGGGGGTTTCGGGGCGCGCGGAATTGGAAAATGATATCGGCACTGTTGCCAGATTTCCCAGTTTTGCGATACACGTAGTCGTTTTGTTATCTTAAATAGAATGCCCTATTTATTTTTATTGCAGTCAATTGGGCGTCTCAAACTTAGTAAGATCTCAAATTTTCAAACTTTTAGATCTACTAGTTCTTGAGATATGGCGACACCGTATTTTCAGTAAAAAGTACCGGAACGCTTGAATATCTGCAAAACCGCTAAAGTTACGATTACAAAATATGGCATTTGGGGGTTCCTAGGCATGCGGAATTAGAAAATGATATCGGCACTGTTGCCAGATTTCCGAGTTTTGCGCTACACGTAGTCATTTTGTTTTCTTAAATAGAATGCTCTATTTATTTTTATTGCAATCAATTGGGCGTCTCAAACTTATTAAGATCTCAATACTTAGCCTTTTTGTTATCTTAAATGGAAGATCCCAAATTCTCAAAATTCTGTTTATACTATTAGATACTAGTGAGAAATATTATGGGATAGTTACTTATTCTAGAATGAGCATGCATTAAATTTATCGGAGATGCCCGAAAATATGAATACCCTAGGAATAAGTAAGCACTGCTTCAATTGTTTTCAACACTCTAGTTACAACAATGACAAATTAAACACATCATTGTCAGTTAAGCCGCTGAATATTGCATCGATTACAAAATTATAATTTGATTATGGCTTTTGTTCTATCAGAAACACAACGTATTGATATTTTGATTTTTCGTGGATATGGAAATAAAACAAGGACATATCAAGAAGTCTGTAACTTGTTTAATGATCATTCTCCTAATAAACCCATTAAAAAGTCTACCCCACACAAAACTTGTCAACGTTACGAGGAAACAGGGTCCATAAAATGTGTACCTAAAACCGGACGCCCAAGAACTGCTACAAGTGATGAAAATAAATTAAACGTTTTATTACAAATAGAGGAAAATCCAAAAGTAAGCACCAACCAGTTAGCTATAAATACCGAAATCTGTCAAAAATCTGTAAGGACTATTTTGAAGGAAAATAAATTAAAGCCGTACAAGATCCATTACACTCAAGAGCTTTTAGAGGATGATCCTGACCGCCGCAATGAATTCGCCGTAATCATGATGGAAAATATTAACCAAGATCCTTATTCTGCGCACAAAATTGTATTCAGTGACGAAGCTACTTTTTGCTTGAACGGCCAAGTTAATAGGCACAATTGCCGAATTTGGTCTAGAGATAACCCCCATTGGATGGAAGAACTTCATACCCAATATCCTGAGAAAGTTAACGTCTGGGCGGGAATATTGGGAAACAATATTATCGGACCTTTTTTCATAGAAGGTACATTAACAGGGCGAAAGTATTTGGGGCTCCTTAGAGAAAGTATAGTTCCTACCATTCATCAAAATAGAAATATAGGTGTGGTACCAACAAGATGGTGCTCCGCCCCATGATTCAAGAGAAGCCATGCAATTTCTAAACAACCAATTCCCAGGAAGGCTGATTGGAAAACGTGGAGCATTAGAATGGCCACCTCAATCCCCTGATATGACCCCACTAGACTTCTTCTTGTGGGGTAATTTGAAGAACCGTGTCTACAGAAATCGTCCAGAAAATTTGAACGAACTCTGAGAAAGAATCCGCATCGAAATTGTACTTACACCGGATATGTTGAGCAACACATTACGAGAATTTTATGATCGACTTGGATACTGTCTGGCAAATAATGAAGCCCACTTTGACCATTTCATTAAAAGTTAGTGTCGTTAATTATTAATTCTATTGTTAATTAATTAATTAAGTTATTGTTGTTTTAGTCCATTGGCTTTTAATCTCCTTATCTTAGCATTATTGTTATTAGTTAAAGTGCAAGGGAAAGTGGCCAATCATAAATAAAAAAATGACCTTCATAACTCAAGTCATTTATTATAATAAAAATAAATGGGACATTCCATTTAAGATAACAAAAAGACTATGTGTAGCGCAAGACTGGGAAATCTGGCAACAGTGCCGATATCATTTTCCAATTCCGCATGCTTAGAAACTCCCAAATGCTGAATTTTGTAATCATAGCTTTAGCGGTTTTGCAGATGTTTAAGCGTTTCGGTACTTGTTACTGAAAACGCGGTGTTGTCTTATCTCGGCAACTAGTAGAGATAAAATTTTGAAAATTTGAGATCTTAATCAGTTTGAGACGCCCAATTGATTGCAATAAAAATAAATACGGCATTCTATTTAAGAAAACAAAATGACTACGTCTAGTGCAAAATTAGGAAATCTGGCAACAGTGCCGATATCATTTTCCAATCCTGCACGCCCCGAAACCCCCAAATGCTGAATTTTGTAATCGTAACTTTAGCGATTTTGTAGATATTTAAACGTTCCGGTACTTTTTCCTAACCCTGTATACATACGTAGTGTATGTGTGTGTGTAGTGGAATTTCCGGGTGTACCGGAAGTTGACCCCAACTTTTGTTATTTTAAATGAAATGCCCCATTTCAATTTTTGTTTCGGACGAACAAAGGGTACCTGAAAACAATTATTCAGGGTTTCAGGTTTCAATTCAAGTTTAAGCGAGAACACGAAAAAATCTAACCCCTGCTTTAGCTTTTATATAACTCGATATTATGGTTTTATTAAATTCAAAAACTACGTCATCAGTTTTTTTTAATTTCAGCCAATCGGGTAAGTGTATTCTTATTTGATAATGATGACCAAATCACACATATTCACATGAATTAAGAAAACACGACACTCTCTCATATATTGTGTATCATCGCCCTCTCGCGGCAGATTTGTAATTTGGTATCACTAGTTAAAAAATTATACAAAGTTTCTAGAACAGTGAGAGGAACTTTTGCTTGTCCAGCACGTTTTTGTCCAATGTTCACGTTGGTAGACGCAGTTAGCTTCTTGGGGCAAAAATCAACAAGGAAAGGGGGGGTTGCCGCTACTATGAAACACGTAATAGTGCGCCCATACTAAATAATAACCTCAAAATTGACATTTAACGTTTAATGTTTAGGAGTACCCAAATTATTTAAAGTACGCGAAGCAAATTGAAACATGGTTTAAATTATTTTACAAATTGTTACTAACAATTAGCAATGGTAGGTTACACTACAATTATGTTATGTGTACTATCATGTGTTGCGGCAAATGGTTACGAACGGCATGTTTCATAGGAGCGTCGCCTCTTTGTTGATCTCATTGTATGTAAATATAAATATAAAAAATATATAAAACATATTCTCTAAAGGTACAAAAAGCTTTAAGGGAGAAAACATTCTTTGACCAAGACATAATTGGATACAATGAACCACCCTATTTCTTCCCTAAAATATTTAAAAAATATATACCTAATTTTATTACAGCACCGGGATTATTACATACACAATTAATTAAATGGGAAATAGCAGTACCTAGTTTAACAACCGCTGCACGTTTTTAATTTTAAAGTAAATGTCATTCAGAAACAGCCGCATGGAAAGAAAGTTTGTATATTAATTTATACAAAAAATGAAAGTAGAAACTACAATAAAAATACAATTAATGCTCAAACTTTAATTCATGTTTCAAAACGTTAAATAATTACCTTGTAAATTCGATTAAACAACATTTTTGGGCAAGAAATATTGAAAAATTATCATTTTTCTGTTTATGCAGTTTAAATTCCTATTATGATGCACAAAATAAAACATGGCGTATTAAAGCATAAGTTTTAAAAAGTAATGTATAGCACTCAATTTGTATTGATAATCGAAGGACACCTGCAGGTTAAACTGGTTCCATTTACATGAAGCGATAAATTACAAAACATATTGAGACCAAACTGTGCTTTATCGCTATTAAATTATTAAGAATTAAAATGGTTAATCTATTTTCCCATTGAATGTAAAAGTAGAATGCGGCAAACGAAAATGGTTATAATACTATAACGAGCGCGTTGACCTGAAATATAAAATGTAGGTAATAAAGGAAACTTACTTCAATGCCGCTTGCTAATAATATATACTGACGTAATTGTTCCCCACTTTCCAATTGTGCGTGATAAACGTCAATGATTTTCTCTTTACTCGAACACAACCTACACAAATAGTTCACCATCTCAATTTTAAATGTTTTTAACGTTTCTGAATAACACACATTTACTCAACTTGACAACTCAAGCTAAACTGGTATAATATAAACGAGACGGTTGCGGGGCAATGTATCGGACGCTTTTATTTTTTTACTGGAGGGGATGGCATTTCCTGTGGGGTTATACAAGGTCAGATGTGCGCGCAATACTGGTGGGGGGCTTTTGTTCTAAAAATACACTCAAACGCAATAAACAAGTCAGTTGAAGGTCAAAATCATTAAGATTGTTGACTTCTAAATTAATCTAATCAGTAAAATTTCCTTTTTAATCAAATTAAATAAAATAATGCGCAGTATACACATCAATATGAAATTAGGGCATGTATATTGTTAATGTATTATACGTACTAAATGCGCATGTCGCTTTAGGCAACCATTATAACATTTGATAGAAACGCCCTAATATTTGAAGGTCAAATTTTTGACCTTGACCTACACATAATTTCCATGACGTACATTTTTTATCCCATATCATTTTAACTGATAATCCGATTATAAAACCCACGTAATTTTATTTTTTATAATTGAAATAAATATCAAGGTTATATGCATAATAGCAAGTTTTTTTTATTTTTAGATTATAACAGATGCGACTTATAGATTTGAGTTACCTTTTCTCTTGATTTTAAATAAAGGACTAACTATCTACTTACTATCATACTACAAAATATTTTAATGATTGATTCACTATATTTTGTTTTAATTTACATACGAAAATCATTTCAAATTGTAAGTGATAGTTCAAGATCCGGCTGCAAAATTGTTTATGTATCTGTTTTTTTTTTAGATGAATGATTAATGGCAATGTAATGTAACGTATACTTCCGGGTTGCCTATAAAAAATTAGCCGCAATTATTTTTAATTAAATATTATAATTAATGTATTTTATGAATTTGAACTATACACTTTTTAAGTGAATGAAACATCATTTGAAAAGAAATGTGAAGAATGTAAAAATATGGTTGCCACCTCCCTGTCAGCTGCAACATCTAGGCTACCACGTATAAACAGGTACATTATTGTTGATTATTTATGCTCATCGTGTTTTTCAAGAATATATTATACCAAATTGAAGTTAAATTTGTGCTGAACACAATAATGCATGGTTGCTTGTAAAAAAGTGGCCGCAAGCAGTGGTTACTAATTGCTATGATTTGAATGAATTACTCCCACTTATACGAATATTTAGTATCGTATTCCTTTTTGGAGTAAAAAAAAAGAAAAGGCCACGTATTTCATCCCCTCTCCAAGGGGGAGGGCAGGCTGTTTGTGCTTTCCAAGCTGCATCAGCCACAATCATGGATTCCTTGCATACATACATACATTAAGTCATGGTGGAATTAAGGATGGGTGTGGTCAGGATAGGATCGTAAGGATTATCATCGCAATATCTCATATAATATCACCAACTGTAATAGTTCATATAAAAAAAAAAGAATTACAGTTGTTAATACCATATACACAAATAGGGTCATAAGTTTATATGTTCCATTTCTCTGATTGACCAATTTTTTTTAATCGTTGCAACTAAAATACGATTAAGTTTGGTAACGTTTTTTTGTTCAAAAAATTGAATAGTTTTTAATACAGTAATAAAAAAATGTACTATGCATTAACATTGAAAGAACAAAGAATTCATTTTTTCTAAATATTCAATTATGCTAAAAAATCCATCCTTAACACATAAAAAATTGAAAAAAACATTACGTTGACTACACTAAGGCCCTTCGTCCACCGGCGCAACGCAATGCAATGCAACTGCAACCCAACTTGTTTGTGACAGTTGGATCGAAGTTGCGTCGCATGTTCTTCGTCTACTGAATGCAACTCTTCTCGTGACTTTCGACCGATAATTTCATCAGTCTGCTTCAGAATGTCAAGCCGTGCTCTTCGAAATCGTAATGTTGTTGCATACTGGTATTTGAGACGGCTTCAAAACAGACGGAAATTTTGGGTTAATCTCGTTTTTCACGTACGTCAAACATGTTCAGCTTTTGTGTTAGCGCCAGAACTTGAAAAAGATGAAGCAACATTCAAAGGCTTCTATGGGATGTCCAGGGAACTGTTTAAAAAGCTGGCCGAAAAACTTCGTCCAGTAATCAGAAAGAAGGACACAAATAGGAGGAGGTGCATATCAGTGGAAGAAAAACTACTAATTACTCTAAGGTACGATGTATTGTAATATTAGCCTATATTGTACAAAAAACATTGCAATATGAAATTGAATACATGATTGAAAACTTCAATGCATAGCAATAGTATAATGTGTACAATGAACTGTAAAAATAAGCGAAAAATAAACTAAGCCCTATTACTATTACTATTCTCAGATGAAGTACTACTGAATTGTATTGAAGGTGGGTATTCTGATAAAATACTATCAATCAATGGTAGTACTTTCATTCTGAACTTTCGAAACTGTTGATCAGTCATGCTTTCTACATCTGACACTAGACTGAGTAAAAACATCTTCCTTGGGTTGTCTTCAGTGACAGGAACAGCACTCTGCTGGCTGCAGCAGTCAATGAAAGCTTTGTCAGTAGCTTAAATATTTGGTAGACTTTTTCCCTTTTCAGGAGTGTTCTTTATCTTTGGTTTCACAAACCTAAATGTATCCTGAAACTCAATGATGGGTGACGCTAATTGCGAACATGTCGAAACAGGTTGAGATATACTTGAGCTTGAAGTGTTTGAGGGATCAAGTTTGGTTGGTGGCTCGTCTACATCGAGTTCTTCCTGTTTATCCATGTCATAGGTTATGGTGCTGAGAGCTCCACCTTTCTCTTGAGGTATAGGTGGCAAGTTTACCGTAACATCTGACAGTGTTGGCTTCACGAACGGAACTAAGAATTGTAACACCTCATTCAAGTAATATGATTTATTTCTTTAGCCTCCACTACGACCTGGTTTCAAATTTCTTGAAAACACCGTGCGGAACAACAGTTATGAATGTAAAATAATGACCCAATCAAGAAAATATTGGGAGGCTTTGTTTTAAACACCCTCTAGATAACAACTGTTATTTTCATTTTTTTAAGTGAACTCGTAATTTTGAACCTGCCCATATGTTCATCGTAAAATTAGTGTAACGTAGGTAAAAAGAAGGGAATATTTTACTACATTTTTATGTTTCGTGGTTTCAGGTACTTGGGGAGTGGATGCAGTTTCTCCTCATTTTACTTTGCTCGTGGAAATTGTACTATTGGAAGAATAGTAAAGAAATTCTGCCAAGCTATTTGGACAGTGCTGAACAACCAGTATATGCCAGTTCCAGATAAAACCAGGTGGATACAAATATCGCAACGTTTTAAAGCCCTTTGGAACCTACCCAACTGCATTGGTGTCACGGATGGCAAGCATATTCGCATTAACAAACTTCCCGGATTTCAATTATAAATCGTTTCATTCAACTGTGCTGATGGCTACAACTGGCGCTGATGGAAATTTCATTACGATCGAAACCGGATACCCAGGAAGAAACAGTGATGGATGTTCAGAGATTCAAGAGATTCAACGAGAAACTTTTGATTTACCTGAACCACGAGCGACCATATCCTAAAAGACGACTCAACAACACCAACCGTATTTTCAACTACACAATGAGTCGTGTTCGAAAATGTGTTTTGGCATGATGAGCCAAAAGTTTCAAATTTTGCTGAAAGATATATCTTGTAAGAGTGTCGTTAGTGAAAGCTGCGTGCTTGCTGCACAATTTCGTCATGAAGAGTGAAGGAAAAACGTATTCATTAAGTGATCACAACAACGATGAGCATGATGATTTTGGCCGTCGATGGTCAACGCAAGTGGATAACATTGCTCCCGTTCATGACATCAAACTCCTAACAGTTACGGGATCATTTATCCCAGTATTTTTTGATACCAAATTCTGCATTACCTTGGCAATGGATATATTGAGTGAATGAAAATGTGTAGGTAATACATAACGTACTGTATTATTCTATTATAATAATTGTTTTCAATTATGATGTACTTTTTATTAAATGTACCATACAATACCAATATTATTATGTACTTACCACTCGTATCAACTTCTTCGGCCACAACTTCCCATGCCTTTTCCACAATGATGTTATTTGAATAATCCGGACAAACTATAATTATATAAGCACGGATGCTTTTCCACTGCTTCCACTAGCTTACTGCCAAATACTTGATCGCGATCTGACATTACTCTAGAATAGAATAGTCCTCCTAGAATATAAACGGATGACGTCACGTCGCATGAGAGTAGACAGACGACTGACCAGTCGGTTCGGAGTCAGTAGTATTTGTGTTGGTCAAAGATTACGTTGCAGTCACATCAGTGGACGAGGTACAACGCAATAACAAGTGTACGACTCTGACGCGACTCCCGTTCGACGCTTAAGTGACATTTTTTTGGGTCGGACCGCAGTCGCGTTGAGCCGGTGGACGCAAGGCCTAATTTATATCTTGTTTACAGCACGAAACAGCGCTTGCATTCCTTGCCTCTCGCTCATATTTGTTTAAAGTGGGAGTAATTAATTCAAATCATGGGAATCACTGCTTGCGGCTACTTTTTTACAAGCAACCATGGATTATTGTGTTCAGCACAAATTTAACTTCAATTTGGTATAATATTCTTGAAAAACACGATGAACGTAAATAATCAACAATAATGTACATTTTGCACCTGGTAGCCTAGAGGTTGCGCCTAACTGGGAGGTGGCAACAATATGTTTTCACATTATTCACATCATTTCCTTTCAAATGACGTTTCATTCACTTAAAAACCATATAGTTCAAATTCGTAGAATTACATTAACTGTAATATATTTAATTCAAAATAATTGCGGCCAATTTTTTATAGGCAACACGGAACTAATACCCTACATCGCCATTAATCATTCATCTGAATTAAGTTTTATTTAAAAAAAAACAGATATCTAGACAATTTTTCAGCCGGATCGTGGATTATGAAGTTATATAAACACAGATGAATGTAAACCTAAAACGTTTTCATTGGTGGAAAAATAAAGTCGCGAAGTGGGCGGAGCAAATGAAGTATTCGTGCATTGTAATTGTTGCATGTCATCCGTTTACAGGCAGTGGCGTAATGTGGGGTCACACGATCTAACGTTACTGCATCACATCAATCTTCACAGAAATATTACACTTCATAAAATGGAGCAAATTACCCATAAAACATATATCATATCTTCCCTTTTATCTTTATTTATATCAAAAGCAAATTATTAGTAATTAGTACGGATAGCGTTGTAACTAACTTCAGTAAAGAACCAGTTTTTATCGCTACTATTAATATTTCTCTTATCTGTCTTTTTCCAAGTTCGAATTTTTAGCGAATTTTTCAATATACTTTATGATACCTTATGTACTCTGGTAGTCCAAAGTACAGTAGGTTTTCCGAAATTAGGAAAAGGGGCCAGTGAAAGATGCGAAGATTGTTCAAAATCTCTGGGTGACCAAGAACTAAACACCTTTGGACGCGAGAAAATGGATTGGCTCGATGACCAAGAGCTAAGTTATGTGCGTTATGGATGTTTGTTAGCATTTAAGCCGGTCATTGCCGAACATCTCTATGTATGCACCAATTTTGTTGAGGTCTCAGCAAAATTTATTGCCGCGATTACCAAGAGCCAAATTATGTCAGCATGAATGTTGGTCAGTGTTTGGGCTGAATCTGCCCACAATTTATGTTGATACACCAATTTAGTTGGACATTGAGTAAAATAGATACTCTCCATGAGCTAGGTTATGTACGTTATAAGTGTTTATTAGCATTTGGATCGATCGTTGCCCAAAATCTATATTAGGCTAAAATTTTGTTGAGGTCTCGGCAAAATTGATTGCCTCGATGACCAAGAGCCAAATTAAGTAAAACATGATGTTGGGCCGAATTTTGCCCAAAATATATGTTTATACACCGATTTAGTTGGGTACTGGGTAAAATAGATTCTCTCGATAACCATGAGTTAAGTTATGCACCTGACGAGTGTTTATCAGCATTTGGACCGATTGTTGCCAAAATCTATATTTATAGTCCAATTTTGTTAAGCAAAATTGATTGTCTCGATGACCGAGGGCCAAATTACGTAATCCATAAATGTTGGTTAGGATTTGGGCTGAATTATGTCCACAATCTATACTTACACACCATTAATATTCTTCACATATTGTGCCAAACTTGGAGAGCAGGTGACACGAAAAGCCATTCCTTTCATTATGTAAGTATTTGGAACTTTGGTAACTTCACACGTTAGCCACAATTAATTGTATTGATTTTTATCAATTATTCTTATTCTGTGAAAGAGATAGATAGTTCAGATATTTGTTCTTCTAAAAAAGTTCATCTGAACCACCATCTATAAATGCTAATGTTGAGATTGTCTTGTGCCCATTACGTAATAAATATTTATCCCAGCAATGCTTTTATCCGATATTTTTGGCAAAGTTGATTATTGTTATGATTATGGTTTGAGCATATTGATTCTCGTGGTGTTATGGGTTTTTCCATCCCAAGTTTTCAGAATTTCTCCTGAGCTATATATGTAATAGGCTTTTCCATAGTGTGTTTTTAATGGTATTCAACATCCCTTAGGACATATGAGTCAGTTTTTTACAGTTAACTTTGGACTTTCTCTTAGTTATAACTGTTATAAGATTAATGTTCTTAATGAGCTGCAATTTCCCTCGGACACTGTATCAGTAAGGGGTTTTTCACAATGTATATTTAATGGCATGTTTAGAAACACCTTTCGTTTTTAATAAAGTGTGCATAATATAACTCGAAAGTAGGATTTTTTATTGCACGTTATACAAATTACAAATATTCTATTTACAAATTGATAAAAATTAAAAAAACAAACCGTTAAAAAGTGCAAAGATTCTACATCCTTTACAAACACCTTAATCTTGCTGATTGTTTTTCTAAATTTGCACGTTTCTTTACTTTTCGTACTGCTGCTTACAAGAGGATATCTCGAAAACCGTTTGACTAACGAAACTGAAATTTTAGGATATTAACATGCTACAAGGGAGACGTATTTTGATGACTTAATTAAAATTTTATGACACAATTTCGTAAGGGGCGGGGGTAACATTAACGTTTCAAATGGAATGGTATAATTTTTTTGGCAAAATTGATACCATGGAGTCAGTTATGTATAGTATTGATGCTTGGCATATGACTGCTTCCGTAGCCAGTTTTTTGGAACTAACATGGGGATTCAAATCTACTGCAACTTTGTCTTCTCCAGTTTGTGAGCGTCCTTGCGTCCTCTTCTTGCGTTTCAGATTGCCTGTATTTCGACAACGATCTTCCAGTCGTTTAAAAACCATATGAGACTTTGACAAATTCGGGATCGGTTCTCTTCATAAATTGATCGCCTGTCGATCATTTTTCTGCATTCGCCAAACACCAATAACATATCGACTTCCAGGTCAAAATTGGCATTAGCCATAATTTACACACATTTGAAAGATATTTATTGCTTGTAATAATTACAACAAAATGTCAAAAACTGTTAGTTTCAAGCTTGAAATAAATAGTTGTCATGGAAACGACGTCACGTGTTTCCATTTGTTGCATATATGGGCCTACTTTAATTAAAAATGCCACATTAGCTTCTACTGCGTTTTATTTTAACTATTGTAAAAACCATTCAAACAAATTTGATGATTTTATTAGTAATACATAACTGACTCCACGGTATTAATTTTTGCCAAAAAAATTATATCATTCCATTTGAAACGTTAATGTCACACCCACCCTTAACAAAATTGTGTCATGAAATTTTAATTAAGACGTCAAAATACGTCCCCCTTGTATCATGTTAATATCCTAAAACTCCATTTTAGATAGTCAAACGGTTTTCGCGATATCCCCTCGTAACACTTTAACATATTCACACTGTAGACTGTTGATTAGCTGAAAACAATATATTTACCATGTTTTCGCCGATCACACTACAATTCCCTTTAATGCTAAATATCATCCACAAGTCCTTCTCAACGAAAGAATCAAATTGTTGAAACGATATCTTCTTACATCAATTCAAATCGTGGGATGCGAAAATTGATTTCGCATTTAAATCTGTTCAACTTGAAATATTTGGTTGTTCTCCTTCGTTCGCGCTGTTTGTAGCTGAACATATACTTTTAAAAATCTCTTAGATCCTCCTCCTGCTTGTGATGTTATTCTTTCTGATGTTGATACTAAACCTATTCGAAAATACGAATTCATTCCTGTAAATATCACCAAACTTTAAAGAATATTGGTCAAATTCTCCTTGAATGATCAAGTGTGAAAGCCTAACTTTATACTTTCTGACATTTCCCGTCACTCACAGAGTTGACTCTAGTAAATTTTTAGGACTTTACCATGTCAAAGGTTTAAAATATGATTGTTCTCAACAATTGTACTCAACCTACTCTTGATCATTGCTCTTCATAGATTCTCTCTCATTCGACCTTTTTTTTTGTATTTCGCTCTTCTAGTTTTGCTTGCTTTTGTTGGGTGTCGCTTTATCATAATCTCTTTCTTACTTGGCGGGGGTGATTATGTGACATGTGTAATTCTATCTTCTTTCGTAAGTTGTGTTAAGTTCTTTTCTTAAGTCTGTGTTATACACACAAATGTTTATCTTAGCTGAAATCGGATGTTGCGCTGCTGCTTACATACCGTTATCTGTAATGGTTGTTTTTTATTTAAATTATGACCATCTAATAGTACAGGTAAAAGACACTGGATTTTTGTTTTCTGAGAAAATTTTCCCTAAAAAGGAATACGCCGATTAAATAAAATACGTACCTATTCTGTTTAATATAAATAATTTATGCGTGACTAATTCCATTCCAATAAGGTAAAATTTTCTTTGTAAGGGTTGGGAAGTAATTAAGAGGTGTACAAACATTTTGCATTAGTAAAATTAGAGTTGTACAGAATAGAATTAGTAATTGGTACGTTCCAGGTAGAAAACCAAATAGGTTGAATCAAATTTTACTTGTGGTGTGCCTCAAGGATCTATATTGGACCCAACTCCATTTGCTATTTTTATTAATGGTTTTCCACGCAGATGTCATTTGTATAAACACTACCATAAAAACACTTTCTGAATTGATAGTTAATAGCAATCAAACATTACTCAAAGCACAGGATTCGTCTCGCGCAAACAATTTGCATAGAATATAGATAAATCAAACTTACTATCATTTTTACGCGATAATTTACAGTCAGAGTTCGTTTTCAAGTTTCCGAGTAGTCTTAGAATCAATCACGTTACCTGTAGGAAGCTGTCTGCCATAATTAATTAATTACATTAATAACCACTTCCAGTGAAGTGTATGCGGAGGCTAAAATCAAAATGTGATGTAGTTACCTTATGAAAAACTTACTTTGCGTATTTTGAATCGACAAATCGTTGCTTCTGGGTGTGTGTAGACATGTTTTTTGTATTTTTTTTTTCTTGAAAAAATCGGTTGTTCATAGTTGTAACACTTGCAATAATTTATTAAGAAACCAGTTTTGTAAAACCACGCCTTATGTTTATTGCTGCTAAATTGTACAGTTTTGTGCTTTAATGTCACAAATAATTACTTAACTCATCTCTATACACGTTTATTTGCCTATTTCTACACTATAATTAACCTAATTACTGATATTCACTGAAATTCTATTTTAAAAATTAACTTCACTGCATGAACTCCAAAATTAAAAAAGAGCACATGCTTATGTAATTTAGTGCCTAAAATATTTTCATCGTATAATTAATTAATCATAATTTTTGGATGTATAAATTTAAGGCACTATAAATTGCATTCTTTTTCAACGAGTTTAGCTCGGAAATATAATGTTAGGAAAACTTGTTCGTACAGGTGGTGCGTGCTAATTCTACTGCATTTATTCAAATACCCATCAATAATGTACAATTAATTTGCTGTAGGACCTTGTGTATTTCACCGTTTCTATACGACATAATATCACCTACACTAATTGATCTCCTAAGAACAAATTCTACAAGTTTCACTGAAATCACACGGTTATGTTCTTAGGGTACTCACGATTAATAGTACTTATGTAGCTATTAATTCCGTTACCTGCAGATGTTACAGAGGTACATCGGACTTTGTTTACTGAGGTAAAAGTTATTGCATTAACGGCGTTCACTATGGCATTTTGTAAACTCCTTAGCCGTATGCAAACGATTTGCATACACAACATTTTTAAGATGACCAAAGAGAAAGCGGTCGAGCGGAGTCAAGCAGGGAGATCGCGATGTCCATCCATTTTTACCGAAAAATTGTGATAAATATGTCAACGTTGTACAGGCCGTATGGGCCGTTGCGGAATCTTGCTGGAAATACCCATTTTGAATCTCGTCGTCGTGCAGTTGTTCAATAAAAGGTCTTAGAATTAATTGTTGATAGTTTTTGGCATTTATATTTTCATTAAAAAAATTGGTACAATTATTCGCCTTCTCGGCATGGCAATGCAAACTCCAGTTTTTACTGGATATAATAGTTTCAATAAATACATGGATATTTCCAGTTGACCGGGTTCGGTAATTTTGGGAATTTATATACCCGCTTAAATGAAACCACGTCACTGAAAAATGTTATATCCAAAACATCATTGTTATTGAGGCTTTCGTTAAACCAGGTACAGTACGTTCGACGCTTTTCAAAATCAGTTGGTAGCAATTCTTGTAATACAGACATCTTGTACGGGTGCATTTTCAGTTTTTTAGAAGCTCTCGGCATGTCCCATACGAAACCCCTACAACTACAAGTAATAAATAATCAACATTTAGCAATAAAAACAAATTTTATTCAATTACCGCTTTGAGCAGACAATCGTCTTAAAGTTTAATTGAGACTAGCTTCCAATCGCCTTCGAATATCTTCTAAGACTTCTTCGTCAAGTACAGGTCGTCTGCCAGGAGATTTACCTTTGGATACGAAGCCGGTGTCACGAAAACATTGAACAATTCAACGAACGTGCTGTGTGAATGTTTCGTAGGTAACGTCAATGTTGGCGAACCGCTGTTGGAGTTCCTCGATGCAAAAAACTTGCGAATATTTTCAGACACCACCTTCATCTCGTTGCCTAGACCGAAAATAAGCGTTCAAGACAAACTTATTGTGTTCATCCGAAAACATGACACTAAGAATTATAACCTAAAAATTATTCGCATTTTATTTTTATTCTAAACAGAGATCTGTATTTATTCAGTTACCAGATAAATCAATCAAGTGTGTGCAGTTTTTGTCTTGAAAAAAACAGATTTTACGTGAATTAGGAAAGGCAAATAAAACGACACAACAGAAGCAAGCAAATTATGACAGTTTATACATACGTATTTACACACGCTCATGACCCCAGCCAGCGCCCGCTCTAGCATTTACGCCACCCCGGACAAACAGACGAAATGCCGCCCCCCCCCCCTCCCCCAATAAACATATACTTAAATGTATATATATATATATATATATATATATATATATATATATATATATATATATATATTACGTTCAATGAATAGATAAAAATAAATTGATTTTAAATTTGGAAAACATCAACAGTCAAGTAATACAAAACAGTAGAAATAAGAAAGTAGCTCTTTAATCCCTAATTACAAAGATGCATAACTGCACAATGAAATAAACAAAACATATAAGATATACAAAAATAAACTAAAGTAACATTAACTACGCTAAACTCACAAAAAACTTTTTTTTCTCACTTTCAGTTCAGCAAACTCTTATTATTTGTTTCATGTTTATTTTATCAACAATTTCATGCTCAATTGCCAAAATAGCCAAACCGTTAAGACGATTTTGAGTTGTAGTGGAATATAAGAAGTTCTTAATTAATTTTTATTTAGAGAAACTCCTTTCCCCACTCGCTACAGTTACTGCTATAGTGAGCAATATTCTTAAGGCAACACTAAGGTTTGGAGCAAAATTTAACATTGTTATTAATTTCAGTGTCTTTTTTTCCCGTGCAGAAACGGTAGATATTTCCTCTGCTAATTCCATCCCATTAATGTCAATAGAATCGCCATCAGTTAAAATAAGTTCCAAATCCTTGCAGTGTTTTAATAGCGTTCTTTAGGCATGGTTTTTAAATCGTATATATTATATAAGAATTGAAAACTGTTACTATGGTGACTAAGATGTTCAAATCTAGCATCTAGTGCATTTAGTGCTTGATCAATTGTAAAATAAAAAAAATCTATCTTATATTTTTCTTTGGGATCTTCAATAGGATCATCTCGTGCTTCATATGGGAAGTTGGTTTTCTTTCTTCTTACGAGATGTCGTGGTATTGTTGATTCAAAATTACATTCAACGTCAATTTCATCAGCCAATTCTCTTGCATCAACAATAGTTTCATTGAACGCTTTATCCGATCTTAAATCCTTAAAGAATGTTTTGCAGTTTTTTTAGAAGATCAAGTGCAGATGCTAAATCGAAATCTTTTGTTTGCATCAGATTGCTTATTGGATTAATACAATTTAATATTTTATACCAAATGACTATTGAACACAAAAATTTAAACTGTTTAATACAATTTAATAAACCCGAACCTTCGTCTCTTATTAAATTATCAATTTCTTGGTTTGCATAAATGCTTAACAAAGCGTCACACACCCCTCCCATATGAAATCTTAAAGGCCTTAAGGCCTCTATCCTACTCTCCCATCTAGTGTCACTCAATGGTTTTAATGTTAAAAATCCTTGGACATGTTTGAGAAGTATTGGCCATCGAAAAGTAGATACCAAAAAAAATAAATATATTTTTTTGACCATATTGAAGAAATTAGCGGCTTCTAAGGATGCCTTTGCCATATCATTAACCACTAAATTGAGAGAGTGGCTACTACACGGAACGTAGAGTGCACGCGAATTTAATTCGAGATTGCACTCCTGCTTTATCACCCCTCATATTGGACCCGTTATCATATCCTTGTCCTCTAATATCCTACAAATTTAAACCCAAAGCATTAAGTTCTCCAATTATAATTTCAGACAGTTGTTTCCCTGTGGATCTTTCAACTGCAAGGAAGCACAAAAAATTTTCGTTAATTTTTATTTCAGCTTCATTGCAATCCAATTCATTAATTGAAACATATTTGATTACAAGAGTCATTTGCTCGACCTTACTAATGTCAGGAGTACAATCTAAAATTATGGAATAGTATTTGGCTTTTTTTTATATCATTAATGATATGTGATTTCACGCTTTGATGCAGCAGGTCTATTATCTTGTTTTGTATATTTTTCCCGAGATAGATAGCTTTACTCTCCTCTTTTTTGAGTACTCTGCCCACGTGCTCCTCCATAATGGGATCAAATTTAGATATCATCTCAATTATTTTTAAAAAGTTACCGTTATTATGCTTAAACAACTTGTCGCTTGTACCTTGAAAAGCTAGACAACTTTTACCGAGCATGTTAGTGATTGCAACGATTCTTAGTAGCACCTCGTACCAATGATTTGTTTCAGCATTAATAATTTTTTGTGCAGCCACATCTATAGTTTTACAACACTTTAATTTTTGACTCAGTTCTAGCCATGATTTTTGGGCCTGCATGTGGTTTTTAGAAATTTCATGGTCTTTTAATGTTTTAACGAGGTGTTTCCAACTTTTAAAACCTTCTTTTGAAAGGGAACTGATCACACGCCAGAAAATTTTGTAGCAAAAGCAGTATATACAGTTTTTTGAAATAGAGTGCACTAGCCAATCTCTTGCAACTTGCTCTCCATTGCTTAAAATTCGAGTATAATAATGTGCACTAAATTTTCGACCAGTCATCGGGAGGGAATTTGTAATTATGCAATGGTTTAGATGGACCTTGTTTTACCAAGAAACTTCTTTCGCCCTCTCCTAAAATTGTTGGCCACAATGCTGGATCTGTGCTTAAAGTTTGCAGAGCGCTGTCCGTAAGTGCCAGGTTGCTGCCAATTTTTATAGTACTTGGCGGCGGAATTGTGCCAGTTCCTGTTGATTCCGAAATATCGTCTAGGCTTTGGTCGTCATCACTCTCTGACAATTCCGATGTTGGATTTTTTGCCCCCTCTTTACTTTTGGTACTACCAGACGAACTCTGAAAATAGTTCTTTAAAGCGCCAGCTTGTTTTTGCCTTTCGGTTTCCTTTTCCATCCTGCGTCTTTTATATTGGTAACCAGATAGTTTTCTTCTTCCATCAGCAGACATTCTTAAACAGATTGACATGTCTTAAATTAAACAAATATAATAATAAAAATTGAACGTGAAGATTTATCCTCCCCAAAAAACAAGTATTTTTTTAAATTTTAACAAAAAAAAATACAACAGACTTTTAAATTTTATTATGAACCACTGAGCTAACTTCGATTCTGGAATCAGTAAAACTTTCATATTTTGTGCGAAAAATTTCAGCCCTCTGGTATGAAACAGTAAAAATATGTTTAAAAGATTTGTTAAAAAGTCGCAAATTTTGCAGCATCGTATTACTACAGGAGCGAGGAGCTGGTCATATGTCTTTAGAGACATTTTTCTCCATATTTCCACTCGGAAATTGAAATATGTATATATGTTTTCGAGAAAGCCTGCATACTTTCAGGTGACATTGTTCTGAGCTCAAAACCACTTAATCTGGACGCCAATAAATGAATTAAAATAAATTACCTGATACGTAATTATAAAAAGCAATTAAATGAAACAGAAACTTACATCAAGTAAGTAGCGATAGTAGTAGGTACGTACTGGTAGTTATAAGTAGCAACAGCAAGACAAAAATTGAAATCGCTTTCCAATTGATTACTTCTAAATTGACTCAGTTACGTTTACACCACTGAGACTTAATAATAAAAAAACATCATTGCATAAAGTAGGTAATTAAATTATGAAATATAATACATAGTTACATTTTTGTAGAATAATAAAAACGGACCAACGGTCGACGAGTTGCGATAAGTAAAAAAGGGCAAGAGTGCTTTGCATTCGTCCTGAGCAAAAGAACTGAACATAAAATAGATCCGCGAACCGTTCCTTAAAGAGAAGCGCATTAGACATGCGCCGCCGCTTATCAGGTTTTCTTAAACATGCGCGCCGCCAAGCCACTGCCGGTTTTAAAATCCGACGTAAGCCGGTTTTAAAATCCGACGTAAGCCGGTTTTTTTTTTAATTTTATTAAATTTGACACTCTTCATGTATACGATGGTGTAAACGTTTTTCTTTAGCACTATGTTTTAGTCTCTAAAAAGCCTTGTGTCCGGTCCAGTGCGACGTGCGAGCCGAGACTAGTTCGGTTGCAAAAATGAAGTGATACAGTAAAATTTTTATGAGAACTACATGACATAATGCGCAGATACCAACATTCGTTCGGATGATCACATTTTTAAAATTGTAGGGGAGTACAATAATTTGACAAACTTAGTTTGTTTTCGCGCGTACGAAGTTTTTGTGATTATTGTTGTATTTGCTTGTTTTGATCGATTTACAATAATCAGAGTCTTTTAAGGCTACAAACAATAATTTATTCGCTACGTAAGGTAAGAATTGTTGTTATAACGATAGTGTATATATTATAAACCTTATATGCACCGGCACTGTTTTTTTCCGCACTTATTTTCTCGCGCAGAAAATGGAATTACGTCATGTAGTTCACATAAAAAATTTACTCTACGATTTCCGTCCCAATGCATTGTCAACAGGGTTACTATAAATAAGATTAATTCTACTAACAGTTGATAGAGGTAATCTTACTATATATGGTCAGTAGAATATATTTCACAAAGCAACCACTTGCTTTGTGATATATTTAACAAGACTGGGCGACTTCTATTTATAGACAAAACGCTTCCCACCACAAATTGTGAAAAATAATTGCAACGGCCTAAACTCAGAACTTTTTCATTTATTTATTATATATATATATATATATATATATATATATATATATATATAATAAAGAAACAAAAAAGGTCAATTATATTTAATTGTGCTACTTATGTTATTTGTTTATTTAATTAATTGAATGACTTTAATCATACTCATTTGATTATAGTGCTTCAAAACTTAAACAAAATAATTTGTAAGGCATGCCACCCTTTAGATTTGCCACCCCGGACAAATGTCCGGGTTGTCCGCCCCCTGGAGCGGGCCCTGCCCCTGCGGATGAAAGTTTTGATAAACAACTTATGAGTTGCCTGGCAATACAAATAAAATCGATTACTAGGTATAAAATCAACTGTACATATGGAGGCGCCATGTGCATATCCTTGCAATAAAAGTTATAAAAAAAACAGATATTGGCAGTAAACAAGCCCAAAACAAATACATTAGGTGGTAGGTTACGATAATTTTTAAATCATGTTACCATATCAACTGAGTACAGACATTGATTAAAAACTTTTAAGATACGCAATCATTTGATTGAATTAGTTAGTACATAATCTATAATCTGACCTATAGGAGGATACCTTATTTTCAATTTCAATCTACAATTTCAGTTCAGAGGCCGTAGAGTAACAAAAGAACGTATAAAATATAAATAAATTGTCATTAAAATACCGTATTCACTTATGCTTTAATTACATTTACACACCTAGACAACACTTTTTGTCCCTTTGGTTTTATATGATATCTGTATCTAGCAGTGTTGCCAGCGTGGCAGATTTGTCGCAATTTGGACGATATTAAGTCTAACATTTTGGGCTAAAATGTAATAAGTTCCGTATGTTGTTTATTTGACATTAAATATTATGAATTTAATTCTTTATGTACCTACCTTTATAATATTGTTTAGATACTAAGCTGTAGATAAATCTGAAAAAGTAATGAACTCATTTCTTTTACAGAGAAATGTTTGTAGCTCGTGCGTACCTCATTAAAGTACAGATGTACAGTTGTGTACATCTGTGCTACAAGTAAATATTAATCAAGTTGGGCGTTTCTAGCTACTTCACGTGGCGTTGTGACGATACGGCACCGCTAAATACTACCTGCAAATGGAAATTTGTTAATTCTAATTGAACGTAATTCAATTTATTTCTAGTAAATGCACAAACACAATAAAAAATCAATTACTTTGCAACTTGACAGCCTGTAACAAATTGTAACGATGTATTATTTTATGTAAAGAATTATAATTTTTTGGTTAATATATTTTTAATGTTAAAAAGAAATTTTTTTGCTAAATTGTATACATTTATTACAGTCTAAAAGATGTATTTATTCATTCGTACAAATTTGCACCTGTCGTCAACCAGTGACGTCACTAGAAATTTTGTGGCTGCAGGCAAGGGCGTAGCCAGGATTTATAACAGGGGGGCAAACCATGGTCCATGGTCGTTCAAAATGTAAAATTTTAGGATAAAAAGAAAAGGCAAATGAAAACAAAACTTTGAAATTTTAATTATACTTAAATTAAACTAATAACAGATAACAAAAAAATATGCAGAACAGAAAAATATGTATATTTTAGATTTAATATTTGTTTATTAAAATTTAAAAATTATTTAATTTATTTTTGCTCTTCCAGGGGGGGGACAGTTGCCCCTCCCTGCCGTTAGCTGGCTACGCCCATGGCTGCAGGCAAAAGTATAGTTGGGCCCCTGTATTTCTAAACAATAAAAAATATTTGAATATAAATACACACATGCAGGTACTAATGTATCGTAAGTTTAAACATTGTGTTTTCTATCTTTAGCATTCGTAGTGCAATTATTGACATATTTTATTTCCATTGTTGCAGCTTCTACATGCAGCAAGCATTTTAGTTTTCTAAATTATCCTTCAATACTAGCTACGGACACCGTAAGAGCAAAAAAAAAACAATTGTATAGCGTAATTAAAATACTTAGCTTTTTTGTGTTTTTAGTAGTGCATTTTTATATTTATATTTTACACAAATCTATATGTTTCGATAACACCTACAGTTATCGTCCTCAGTAGTAATAACATCTTTTAGAATTGTTTAAGATATTGAAACAAATTTATGAATTATGAAAAAGTGAAAACGACTGTTATCTTTAAACGGTTTGATAAACGTATAGAGCCAGCTATGGAATAGTACAATTTTGCTGAAGAATAACTAGATCCTTAATAAATTAAATATTGTTAAACTGCCTTGAAGATGACAAATCAGAAAGATGAATATAAATATTTAACATAATCCTTAGAAGCTAATAGATATTCACTTAATGATATTAATAACGCTATTACACCTGATAGACATAACCATAAAGAAAAACCAGTGCTTAATGTTTCTACTGCTTTCCTTCTTTTTATAACTAATGTTACAGATAGAATTGAAAAATCCTAATTAATCATGGCATTAGGACTGTTTCTAACCCAAAAGAAAAAATTATTAATTAAGGTCACCTAAAGAAGTTTCAAACCCATTATCATCTTCCGGAGTGTGTAAGTTCATATGGAAAAGTATACTTTGGAAGCACAAAACGTGGCTTTGATACAACTCGTAAATAACAGATTTTATAGATTAGGTCAACCAGAGAAATCTGCCGTAGCTGAGCATGCTTTAAATAATATGAATAGCAGGCTTATGTTTTTGCACTATTTCAAATTTTATAAATTTATTTCAACATCTTAAACAACTCTGAAATATTTTATTACTAGTGAGGACAATAACTGTAGGTGTTGTCGAAATATATAGATTTGTGTAAAACGTTAATACAAAAATACACCATTGAAAAAAGCTAAGTATTTTAAATATGTAGGTAAAGTGTATGAAGGAGTAGAGATATACAAAAACCGATGTAGATGTCATGGGTCGGAATTCAAAGGATACTTTCTGTAGCTTGTCAATCCCTTTCATTGGTCAATTCTTATATATTTCTAAATATCTGGCGTGGAACAACACACGATCTTCCAACCTACAAAGCAGAAACTGAGAGAAATGAAATAATTTCAATAATAATAATTTTTTAGAATAATTACGCAACCTGTTTATAAATAACGAGAATAGGCAACATTGTAAAAACAAAAACAATAATGTAAAATTTCATGTCAGACAGAGGTTAATAGACGTACAGCAGCTAATTTGAAAACAAAATCCAAAGAAGCTCACTTCTACGCAAATATCAATAATACAGTTTAAGCATTTTTAATCTTATTGAATTAATTTTTAGTGCATTTTGGTTTTTATTAAAATACTGCCTTCACATTAGATCTCGGTATTTTTAAATCTTTGAAATATGCAGTTGTTTCAGAAATATTTGGTAACAACCAAAAACTGCTACTAATAGACCTCCCTATTCGTCGATGGATTTCTCCCAAAATCTAATCAGCTCTAGGACAAAGGAAATGAAGCTTAAATACAAAATGTCATGTACGTACGTCTTACGGTTCTGAACATACACCGATACATCCGCACACGCGCGCACGCAAACACACACACAAACACACGTGCGCAAACACATACACACAGACGCACATACACATACGCACGCACGCACGAACGCACGCACGCACGAACGCGCGTTTGTGTGTGCGTGTGCGCGTGCGTGCGTGTGTGCGTGAGTGTGTCTTTATATTATACAATATACATAATCTTTGGTTTGAAATTCACTTCAATAGTTTTCGAAATAATCTCAAAATGTGTTTTTCATCGAATGTATGTAATCTCTGGATCATTACACATCGTTTTCCAAATATATTTTCAATTGCTTTAAATCAAGAAAATTAATCAGTATAAAGCATACAAAAATGATACCTCGTCGATCTCTTACGATTAAGTCAGATACTTTCTTTCAAGTTACACGGTATTTAAGCTAACTACAAGGAAGGGTTTTAAAAAAAGTTTTAAATGAAATACAAATTTATAATATATCAATAATTGCAGTATTTATTTTATAGCATTTTAGTTATTAAAAATATTATCGTGTTTACGTTTTTGAAAAACACAAGAATCAGCCTTTTAAATGGTGAAAAAATAATATATGGCCCCCATTAAAAAAAGGGAAGTTTATGCTATAGATCAAAAACTATTTCATTTTTGATTACACCATAACAATTTTCTCTAGAACTGTCATAAATAATACTTTCAATATTGTTTCTATATCTCGTCAAATATGCGAGTTACAAGAATTTTTAGAAATAGGTAACAATTGACAATTGAAGGATAGCGAACAAATGAAAAGAGAGAGCCACAGTGGGTATCCTTTCAAATCCGATCGGTTTTTGTGTATCTCCTCTATTCCTTCATACACTTTACCAACAATTCGGTCGAAATCTGGCCATCCTGTACACACCTCTAACATTCGCTCCGTTGTATTCTCGAACATAGCAGTTTTGAATGGAAATATCCATTGTAATCAATATTCTAATATTATTTATTGGCCATACCATCTCATCAGCTGCTTTCGTTAGAGTATCGATATGCTATACTGATCTATAGTCGTTTCGAGTTATAACCAATCTCCGTTAGGGGAATTCCGACAAACAATTGAAACGCCTAGGTTTATGTCAAAATTTCCGAGTCTAAGTGGGCATTTCCAGAAGCGACTAAGGAGAGGAGTACGTTCCACGACACGCTCACGCTTGAGAATTTCGCAGAAATGTATTTTGTTTATTAATTTAGATTAGATAAATAAAACTACTGTAACCTAAAAGAAAATTGCATCAGCCGGGAATCGAACCCGCATCTACCGTGTGGCAGACGACCTACCACTACACCAGAACTTCTCTACCATTTTGACATTGTAACCGTCATTTAAGAGGGTTTTCACGGTAAGCTACAACTCTCGAAGTGTGATTTTTAGAAGGTGTGTGATACACAATTGCAAGATAGTTTATAACGTCAAGCTTGCACGCGATTGGTCATGCATCAAATTGTCGCACGTCAACCTAGTCAACGTGGACCGGTATCTAAAGTCTGTAAAATTAATATAACAACCGTCAGGTTAAAAAGAAATAGAAAATAACGCAACCATGCGTTTTTCACATTTCGAACTTCTGCAATGTCCTTGTAGAATACAATGTAGAAATATGTACGTATTGAGCACTAATGAAAATAATTATACTAGTCTACTAAAAATCATACAATTCCTCCTACTATAATCAACAAAATATTTATACAGTGAGCAGAAATCAAAAATGCGAATGGGGCTTAGGTAGAAAACGCTCGGTCCCGTCGATATTTATTTTCAATTTCAAATTTTCTTAGCAAAAGTGAAATATACAGGGTTCAAGAAAATATATACCCGCATTTTTAAATGTAACCCCATTTTTATTCGAATTGAAAGGGTTCCTTTTTACGTAGAAAAGGTACATTGGATATGTTAATAATGTCCCTAACTTCTCCCTAATACATATTTATTCAGGTTAAGGAGAACAAAATTTTGAAGGTGGTAGAAAAACTGGGCGCATATTTTAAAATTTTTTAGGTTATACAGGGTGTTTCATTTATACGGGTGTTTCATTTAACAGGGTAACCAAATCCGGTAATTAGAATTTCATTTTAACTTTTTAAAAGTGTAAGCCCGTTTTTCATTTTTCTTATGTAACCTATTCAAAATTTTAAATGTTAAAACTCTACCGAAATAAAAAAGAAATGTCTTAAAAATATTTCATAACGTCAAAACCAAAACAATTGAGGAAATTAAAACATTTTAATGCGCCGTAATTTTAATTTACAACCTTAATTTTTCTTAACAGAATAATAGAAATTTACGGTTTCAACTGTAAAATATCGGAATACAGGTATATAAAGAATTTAAAAATTAGAATTCCATCTACTTCATAATAAAATTTATTTAATTTTGGGAACATGGCGTTCCAACATTCGTTATCTTGGACAATCTGAAAAAAGAACATTGAGATATAAAATTCTTATGTATTATTGTTTCGATAAGTAACTTACTGTGTCAACTATAATACCAAAAGGTGTCCACACCACAAAATAGCAAAAAGCAGCACCACTGATTGCCAACTGGCCTTGTACTTGATTATAATATTTATCCTGTTTTTTCAGTTTATAGGTGCCATGCATACATTCCTCCAAAAATTTCATTTTTTTTTTGGGCAACACCTTCTTCTGGCGAAATGTGTCTGCTGGAGTAAGGACATTTTATCTCTATAATTTCTCCTCCAGGTAATCGTCCATCTGGACTGGCCTCTAAATGTGGAAATTCGGGATGCACGAAGAGACCACATTCACAAATTTCGTCAGAAATGCCACGTTTTTCTTTAAATTTATTTCGTGCAATGGGTTCATGATCTATACCCCATCTGGTAGCAGCCGATCCGGTAAATGCAGAATTCAAAATTCGTTTTGCTAACGTTGTAGGATCCATGCTCGCCCTGAGTTTACAGACTGCTCCAAAATTAGACGCTGTAAGCCTATACATTTTTTCGCTCTTCCATACAGGATTGCTGCATTGTCCTCGGGTTTTCATTTCCAATTCTTGGATATTGGAAGTCGCGATTAGGCGCAACAGTTCCTCTTTCCTTTGTTCCACTGTACTGGTACTTAATTCTTCAACTGCTCCATAGTCAATATCGGCACCAGTAGTTCCACTTTTCTTTTTTGGCAATGTCGAGAAAAGTTGTTTTCTTGTTTTATTGTATATTCGTCGTTGTCTCATCTTTTCTATACACAACTTCGTGTATTTTCCCGGACTTTTTGTAGTCATTCGTTTATGGACCGTAGATATAGCCTTCTCGTGTTCGTTAAACTGAAGCGCCGCAGCGCTAAAATTGATACGCTTGCCTCCAATGAATTTTGCTACCACAGCATTATAGGATTCAGCTGCGTTGTTGTTCACATTCAACAGCAAACTGAATGCATTCTGTTGTAGTCTATTACCGCAGGATAGTATGTTATCCATTAGACCACAGTTTTGAAAATCTGATATATAATTTACGTCACCCTCCTTGCTGCCCGTACAAAACATATGCATCGCATTGTAGATGATTTCCAAATACGTGATGAGGGCAATTGGAAATATCAGATTTTAATCCAGCAATTTGTTGCTCAAGCGTTCCTTCTTTTTTGCGTCGATACAGTATTGCTTTTTTTATACCAATTCTTAACCTCTGAATGTTGGCCCTTAAAACGGTTCTAAATTGAGGAGCAACAATTTGATTAGCGCTACTTTTCCTTTTGGTGCACAGCTCGCGTAGTTTGGTACAGTAGTTTCGCAGAAGGTGGTTAGTGCATTCTATTTTGCTAATGTGAACATTACCACCTCTTTTATATACACTACTATCTCCATCACCGACTATTTTGACATATTTCAATTTATGCATTTCAATGCTGGATTTGAAACCCTCTAGAGTACTATGTCGGATTTCATTCCAGTTGAATTGCTTTGCCAGTTTTTATAACAACGATGGTCTGTAGCTGTCACATTTTTCGTGGCAGCTCTAGCGCAGATTGCACAGTACTTATTTCTGGAGGCAACGAACAGTAGTTTTAGCTCCAACTATACATGCCTAAAATATTGAATATTAGTGGTATTGATACTAACGTATTCTATGCAATTTACTATCCCAGAAGATGCATCGTAATTAACCTTATACGATCGCTTCGACTAAGCCCCGTCGGCTATCACTGTTATGAGACCATTACCAGCGGCATCTACATCTCCAATTTCCCTAGCTAACCGCAATCCTTCCTGTCCAGCTTCTTCCATTGCCACCCATGAAGTATCTAAAATGGTTTGCAAAACTAATTCGTGATATTTTGAATACTGTCGTGTAGTCATCGAAGGCATATTTAAAATAGCATGTTGTTGAGACAGTTGTGAATGCCCACATCCAGTAGATATTTCAGCTAATACAGATGCAGATTTTGCATCCATAGATGTTACACTTCCATGTGAAGGCTCTGTCGACACTCGTTTTTCTATATTGTACATATTACACTTAAAGACAAATGAACTTGTTAAACCCTTTCTGATCTCGCGAATAAATTTCATGTTAGAACAAAGGCAATCAAACGGCTTATGGTCATCAAGATCTGTAATATTGTGCAAAAAGTGTTGTGTATCTACTACTCTTCTCCCCTCTGGAAATGGCTCAAAAGCTTGTTCTTTAATTTGCAGCGTTTCTGTTATCGTTACTGGGTAATCAACGTCTTTAGATGTCGAAGGCCTGCAAATATGTATTCACAATATTGATTTCCTTAATATGCTATAGTCAAAATAATAAATAAACCTTGGCGAATCAGGACTTCTACTGTTGCTCGCGTCAGACTTCAGTTGAGGATCATCTTCTCGATATATGCCTGTGTCTGAGGATGCTTTTGGTTCTCCCCTAAATCACATGCTACTAAATATAATCCATTCTGCAAAATGTATAGATACATACGTGAACATGGCTGTAGATGATTCAATATGAGTATCAGAAGTGGGAACTGTCGCTTCTTCCAAATCGTGAGGATCAACCCTTACTTCAGTTCTAAGTTTTTTTCTTACTTCAACGCCCAGTTGCGATAATCTTATTTTAAAATTGTAATAAAAAGGTACCCACCTCACTTTTTAAGGTCGCAAAATGTACAGGGTGACTTTAAAATGTGTGCAGGTATTTTACGTGATGATGAGAATAAAAGATTACGATTCAGCTAATAATGCCCTATCCGAATGTTAATAGTTTGCGAGAAAAATGAAACAGACACTTTTTTTGAGAACTGTTTTTTTTTAGTTAGCGCCCAGAAGAAGCATTGGCAATAAGTTATCTAGACAACGTTCGTTTCAAGTGGGGCAATGCCAGGTGCCGCAGCTGTTGGCAGCACTAGATCTGGTGGCTTCTATGGTGACGCGAAACGTTGCCCATTGGAATTTATTTTAGAACAGACATGCGCACAAAACATCTGTGTGTTCTGTAGACATGCGTATAAAACCAAGTTTACAGAAGGTTTGTATATCTATTTTAGATTAGATAAAAAATACTACTGTAACCTAACAAAAAAAATTGCATGTGGCGAGATACGAACCCGTACCAACCACGTGGCATGCGACCGCTAACGCTGAACTACTAGCGCTCTAGCGCTTTACATTGAAGCAAGTCTGTTCTAAAATAAAATCCGATGGCTACTCATTTCCACAAGACAGATTGTTTTGTCACTTGTCATACTGGTCATTCATTTTTCCTTATCCCAATCTTGCTATTTATTATGTCATTGTTTATAAAACAACTAAAAACCCTACTTCATTCAACATTGTCGCAACCGAAAACTTTCACATGTTGCACCAGGTTAGTGAAAGAGTGTGCGAGCCTCACCATAAAGCAGTACAGTGTCCGTTTACCGAATGTGAATGTGACAAAAACTGACGTTTTATTTAAAAAATGAACAGGAATGGAACAATGAAATATACAGACTTCTATCAATGTTTATGCTCTTTTTTCTGAAATTCCAGGGCACCCAAAACAATTTTTAGAAAAATTTAAACACTTTTTTCTGGTAAACTATCAACATTTACATAAGGTAACAGTGGTCGGATCATCTCATTTTGTGGGTATTCATCGCCGGTTTTGTAAGTCACCCTGTACATACATAATTATTAAGTTTGAAGAATGTAGGTATTTGGAAAATCTTTACTACGCAATAACGTATCAGCTTGAAAGTGACAAATGGCATACCTTTTATATCGCTTTTTCGGACTTGGTTTATATTTCCTTTTTGGTGGCATTTTAAAAGTTTATTCTATGCCCCACAATCACTTTATAGGTATATACAAACACGCATACACATAGACAACCACACTGATGAATATAATATCAAGAGTGTGAGTACTAAGGGTCCGGCCGCATCGCGATGAGCTCAAATACCTACGCCCTGAGAATTTTGGAAGCCGGTGCTAACAACTGAGATGGAGTTGAAACAGCACGATTTGGTGGTGGTTTCCTCAACCGCTATGACTTCACTATTTTTACGAGTATAGTTTTATTCGTTTTGATATATAATTGCAGTAACTCAATTCCACTATCATTGTAGCACTTACTCATTATAATAATTCTCACAATCCCATCAGTAATCATAATAATTCTCTTACCTGATTCTGTGTTACAAAGATTACAATAATAAATAAAACAGCAAATAGGTAATAAAGAAACTTGAACCAACTACTCTAGTGCACGTGCACTCAACAGTAGGCGGAGTTAACGCAATACTGCATACACGCCTTAGATGACACAATTTAAAACATTTGTCCAAAAATTACTCAGTTATTTTCCAAAATTTTGAAAAGGCGTTTCTTTACTTTCGCTTTAAAAAGCAATTTTGAAGGTAACCGTTGTTTTAAATTTTTGATTTCGTAAATGTTGATGTTTTTTTCGTTTTGCACCAATACTTTCAAAAATCTAGAACAACCAATCGACAGATGCGACACTAAAACGTACATCTTCCAAATTTCAAATCTGTTGATCAAAAACTAAGCTCAGGAAATTTAACCCAACTTTTCAAGCGCTTTATAGAACGTGAATGTCCCCTTAAGCCATCTATGTATGCAATACATTCATAGCGTGCGCAGGACATGGAGCGGGTTCCTCTCCTTAGGTGCTCATGAATTTTCAAGTCAGAATTTGTGAGTTTAAGCGTCTATATATAAGGGTTTACGTCTCAATTTTCGAGTTTTAAGTCGGAATTTTAAAAAGAATGTTATGTGACCCTTTTAACAAAATCACTTTATGTGTAAGAGAGAACAGATGTGCGTGTGTATTTTGACTAAATGCACTTCCTGCTTGCTTTTCTACTTTCTTCTGTTACGCCTACTGATTGCACACTCAAGAGCCTTATTTATAATTATTATTAATTATTCGGTTAAGGCTGATTCGGTGGTTGAACGGTTAGGGTGCTTGCCTTTTACCGGAGCTGCGCGTATTCAAACATGCCCCACGTACCCGGTTATTGGTTTCTAAGACAGGGAAACACCAAAGTACTTCTCATATAGGACATTAAACAGTAGATCGTATGGTAATACGATGTTTGACACGTTACAACCATTCCTAAGGTGGAATTTCTAATGATAGATAGTGATAATAACTATTAGTAGTTGACACGCATATAGGTGGTTGACATTTCCGTTTGTGTGCAGATCTCCGCTCACAAACACAAATGCGTACTTTTCGCTTAAAACAAAATGTATTGCATTCGCCAAAAGTTACTTAAGCTGTCAACTATCAGGATAGTGCTTGGTTCACGTTACAAAATAAAACAATACATGCACTTGTATGTGAATAGTGGCAGTTTAAGGGTGTTAGGTACCTAAATTTTTTTCACTGTTGTTAATTTTCTTGTGAAATATGGAAACAACAATGGTTACAATCACAAGTAAATGTTAAGAAAAAGGATTGAAAGAATTTGATATGACTTATTATTGACGATTATTTAATTTTGAAAACTTCCTAAGTTTCTCGGAAAGTATATAACGCATAAACATGATTTAAGATTTATATGGAAATTATTTTATAATTCCACGTCATTAAAACTTTTGTTTTTTGTTTAATTCAATAAAAGGTGTTTGCTAAAGAATTTTTTAAAAACTTCGATACGCTAACTAGAGTTATTTGCACAACTAGAGAAGAAAGTGGCGTTTTTTCAACTCAACTTCAAAACTTGACACAAGAGTGTTGCGAGTGTGTCAATTGTGCGAGAGTTGAAAAAACACTTTCTTCTCGCGTTTTACGCAAAATTATAAAATTACAATTCAAACTATAAAATTATTGTAATGCATTAATAGTTACACAACTTGTTCATTTTTTAGGTAAGTTTCAGTTCATTTCGTTTTTGCGGTTCTGTAGGTTAAAAATGTTAAATTAAGAAACCCTATAAGTTCATCTTCACTCTCCATTATGTAAAAAAAATGTAATAAAGTTAACAATAATTCAACAATTCTATAATTAAATTTGGTGTTGAAGAAGGATGATCGTACTATTTAACAAAATTCTTATGTACTTGGAATTTTATTAGAAGCTACTTTAAGAATTATGACGTAAATATGAGTTTTAGAAAAAAAGCTTATTTTCCTTGCCCTTGCCCTTTTTAAAAAAGAAAGTAATTGTTTCTAAAAGGGTTTTAGCAAAAAACCATTAATTTAAGTGCTTTATATTCGAAATATACCTCAACGAACTTTATTTCAAGCCATAGTTTAGGGTTTTTAATTTGTAAATATAGTTATATTCGCCGTATTTTTGTGTAATATATATCATTATATAAATAGGTAGTATAACATATCATTATGTAAACAATAGTCAAACATCAAATATTAATTGCCGTATCAAATATTATCACATGGAAACTTTCATATTTGTTATTATTGTAATTTATCAATTCTTAGAGATATTAGTTATCTTAAGTAAATTAATGATTGTTATAAAAGACGCTGCATTGATAACAATAGTTAGAGTTCATATTAACTTATAGTTAGTGAGGTCTCAGTTTTTAATTGTAATAATTTATTGTTAAATAAATCTTATTTGTAATAAAACATAATTATATGTTATTGTTAATCTTACTATACTGGCAAAATTGGAGAAAATTAGGAAGCAACTAAAATGTGCACAGTTATTTTCCATCCTTAATCTTGTTGTTCACTCTGATTTCTCCCACTCACTTGATAATGTAGTGCACTAATTATCCGTTGAAGGCCATAGAATTGTGAATGTGAAGGGAAGGCCAGTGTTAATGTTAACGGTTATTTAATACGTGACTGTTGTAAATACCGATGTATCAAAATACGTTGGTAAAAACCTAATTTTAATAATGACGTATTAAAATGCGTTCATTTTCGATTCCAGGAGTACTGGTATGAAGCAGCAATATTTTTTTCTACAACCACTATTCGAAACTCGCTTTTCTGCATACTTTTATATTCGCAAACTTGATAATTTCTCACAATAATAAGAAATTTGACATAAGCTTGCCGGAAAGTGACTTTTCTGTGCCGCAAAGTACTTTCCGGCACACCATATAATATCTACACACCAAAAATAAAAATAAAAATTTTCGAGAACGAAAATTAGCTAGAGTGCACGTTGAAGCTGGTAATTATTAATAAAATAATATATTATAATATAATAAAAAGAAAACCTGAGTTGTCGGGAATCGAACCCGAGACCTTTAACATACGAAGCGGAGACTCTACCCACTGCGCTATACTAACGATATTTAGATATGCTTAGACATGTATTACCAACGAAGGCTCGTGAGCGACTGTCGCTTGTTTATTTTTCGTAAACGTCAAACATTTCCTGTCTAAATTATTTTTAAAACGAAATTACAACAAAATGGATACTAATAATAATAATTCTGATATAGAAATAGAAAATACACCTCCAGAACTCAGGGAACAAGCTAATTTATTGTCGTTGAATTTACTACCTTCTACGTCAAGAGAAAAATATGAAAATGTATACAAACAATTTATGGATTGGAAGAAAAAAAATAAAACAAAAAGTATTTCTGAAAACATTGTAATGGTCTATTTCGAAGAAATGTCAAAAGTGAAAAAAGCTTCCACTTTATGGTCTATATATTCCATGTTAAAATCTACCATTAATATTAATCATGCCATCGATATATCGACTTATTCAAAATTACGTGCTTTTTTAAAGAGAAACTCTACAGGATATTCCGCCAAAAAAGCACATACTTTGACATCGGAATTAATAAGGCAATTTTTACAAGAAGCCCCAGATGATCGATATCTACTAACAAAGGTACTTTTAAATAACCCACAATTATAATAAATAATAAATATTTAATATTTTTATCATTGCAGGTTGCAATGATCATTGCAATTAGTGGAAATTAAAAATAAATGACATAGAAGTTCTAAATTCTGCTTTACTAATAAAATTAATCGACACTAAAACAAAAGTTTCAAGAAGGTTTACAATTACCGGTAATTTTTATAACCACTGCAAGAAATATGTTTCTTTGCGTCCTTCTGAGATATCTGAAAACCGTTTTTTTTAAATTATCAAAAAGGAAAATGCACACGGCAAGTGGTAGGAATAAACAAATTTGGTAAAATGCCTCAAGAAATTGCATCATGTTTAAAGTTACCGAATCCAGAATTGTACTCGGGGCACACATTCCGGCGAACTTCGGCAACCATGTTAGCAAATGCAGGAGCTGACCTGATAACATTGAAACGCCATGGAGGTTGGTAATCTAACAGCGTCGCCGAAGGTTATGTCGATGACTCTTTATACTCCAAAATGAATGTTGCAAACAAAATACTACATTCGGTTTCTCCGCCAACATCAAGTACAGAATTATCTAGCTGTGGACCATCAACCTCTACATCTAATACTTTAAATATTTCTAAAAGTAATGCACCAAAAATTGTTATTCAAAATTGTTCTAATTTTACGGTTAACTATAACTAAAAATTTTAACGTGAAATTCTTAGATAAGTATGTTACTGTTCAATAAATAAACTTAAATGGGTAATAAATTTCTTTGAAAACAAAATTATATACAGTTTTATATGGTGTGGTTGTAAAAAAAGTATAGTGTGCAACACGTGCCAAACTTAGTGGAGTTGATCGGCCTATTTCCACAGTTTATGCTTTTTGAGCGCGACGTTTCGGAAGCGGACTCTGCTTCCGTCATCAGGCTTATTCCTGAGAAGGACTGTTTTCGCACTTGAGTCGAATTCATATTGTATATATAATTTTTCTCAAGCACTTGACTACTCTTAGATTCGAACCTGGTACCTTTCACTTACTAGTCTGACACCTTTGCCACTGAGCCACGGAGTAATCCAATATATATATTTTAGAAATTATATATATTAAACTTTTTCGTGGTTGCGCAGAAGTTTATTGCGCATGTTGCGCAGTAACTTCTTGCGCAGGTGTATTGCAGTTGAGCTCTTCGCGCATTATTGGAATCCATATGGGTTTCATTTCTACACTAGCTTGGCTTATTGGATTTTCCGCTAGTGCGATGTATGTGGCTTCTTTGAGTTTTCGACGAGTTGTGTTCTCGTCTTTTGCCACTGTCTGTATGTTGTCCCATTGGATGTGGTGGTCTTCGTTCCAGACATGTTCGGCGATTCTTGATCTTTCTATTTCGCCCTTGCGGAGGTTGTTCTTGTGTTCCTGTGTTCTTACTTTGAGTGGTCTACTGCTCTCTCCTATGTATGCTCTGCCGCATTCGCATGGTAGGTTATATACACAATTCTTAGAATTCTGATCTTCATTGTATGGTGTGGTTTTGGTGAGTATTCCCCTGAGCGTTCTGGTCGATTTGAAGGCAGTGCGTATCTTGTATTTGCTGCCTATCCTTCGTATTTTGTCTGAGGTACCTTGTATATATGGTATTATCGCTCTATATTTAGGTTCTTCTTTTTCGGCTACCCTTTCCCTGTTTAGGTTAGCTGTTAGATCGGGGTAGCCATTTTCTTTGAGTGTCCTAGCGATATTTTCTTTTTCTTTGTTCAGGTCCTCTTGTTTTGAGCATATGGTTTTTGCTCTATCGTACAAGCATTTTGCCACACCTAACTTCACGTTTTTATGGTGATTGGAGTTGTAGTGTCGTGAAAGTGTTGTCATTCCTGTGTACTAGTACATCCAGGAATGGCAGTTTTTTTCCGACTCCAATTCCATTGTGAATTTTATGGAGGGTGCGCGGCTATTTAGATGATCTAGGAATTCATCTAGCTTATGCTTGCCGTGCTAAACTGCTAATTTCTCACTCGTTTGAATTGCAACTTTTTCAAACTCGTGAGAAATTAGCAATTTTCTGCACTTGTTACACAATACACTATTATGTGATCCAAAAAAATTTTAAACATTCTCGTACTAACTTTAAGTTACATATTTCAATAGTTTTTTTTAAATCGTTTTAATGATTTATTTTACATATACAATAATAAATAAATTAAAGAAAATTAAAATCGTAAATGTTGAATAATAGTTCGTTACTAATTTCGCTCATTCAGTATGGCATTTTTGTTTCAATTTTTAAAATGCAAAGAACCTATATTTGCACTTACTACTGAAATATATTAGTTCTATCAAGTTGCTCATAAATAATAGTTCTTTGTGTATTAAGGACATAATGAGCTTTTTATGGGCTGAGGCGCTATCTTGAGCCCGAGGGCGCTGGCGCGAGGGCTACGAAAACGCCGTAGGACCATGAAAATCAGTTGTGCCTGCAATGCATCCGAAATTTTATGCACGATTAATATATTGAATATGTAAAATGATTTATAACGTTCATTGTTTTCAAAAGAAATACATTTCTCATCTGTGATAATAGGTATTCGTGCTTTACCATTGAAACGAGTACAAAAGCAGCCATCCAAATTGATAATTGATTTGACATTTTGGTTTAGTTAGTTTTAAACAGAATAATTGATATATCCAGAAATAAGGAGAATGAAATTGTGGAATTACTACCCTGCATAAACATGACTAATTGTAATAATTGCATTGTAAATATTTTTAATAAACTCATAGTTTTATGCCTACCGTTTTCAATTTTTGACGTTTCATTACAGTCCTCTGGGTCATAATGACGCCTGCGGGCTATAAAAAGATGGTTACATAAAATAAATTTGGTTATACTTACATTATAATATAATCGTGCATAAAGGAAACTTATGGAAAGGATTGAAGTAGGTACATATTAACTTTTAAGGATAAGTATAGATATATTTTTTAAGATATTTGAAATTTAAGTGCTTTTTTACAATTTTTCAATAAACCGAGAGTTCATTAAGGATGTGCTTTTTGTATTACCAGATGTTTCATGATAAGATAAACAAACCAAATTTAGATTGTTCTTGTTGTGGAGAATGCATCTTTTTTAGGTACATAGTTAAAGTATTTCCAGACTTATGATTGCAGGAATCTGCTAAGTTCTTGTACTGATATACTTCAGTTGCTACCGTAGGAACAGTCTTGTTAACTATTGCAACTTACCTATAAGTCCACTAAAAAAGTCGTATATAACATACTGATATTTCTGGTTCTACCATCTGTTTTCGTATTAACTGTCATCTAACAGTGGGGTTTCTAAATCAGTACCATATATCGTTGTTAATGTTCTTAATCGTAATCGATGGTCATAAAGTTTGTTTATTTTTGGTAGCATTTCTGTATATTTACAGTACATAGTTAGGCAGAATGACGTATCCATTTTTAAACTGCATTAATTCGATAATATAAGATTTAAATCCTAATCAAGTCGCCATGCGTTCTCGATAAATGGCAATTTATGGCAGTTGTCAAATTGTGTGCGAGGGGCGTCCGTTTAATTGTGACAATGGAGCGTTGGTCCAAATTAAACTGCTGTTGCAGAGCTTGCTGATCGGATAAACACCATTTAAGAGTGTACACCAAATTACCATAAAGCGCATAGAAAGTTAAATTGTTTAATACAGTGCAACAGGGAAGAAGCCTCACTTCTTAAAGTGTCAATTTCAGAATCGTCGTAAATACCCCCAATCATTAATATAAAGCAATCATTTTCTGGATTTTCCCAGTTATGTAACCGCAATAACATCGTTTCCCTTTTCAAATGCATCTGGCGTACTTGGAAAACCCCCTTTTTAGCTAATTGCTTGAAAGGCAAACAGACCTTGAAATAACATAAAAGACAGCCACGGCGACTTTCATTTACAATTATGATAATTGCTTCTGCCAACCTTATTCGATTTAACACAAAAAAAAAACAAAAACAATGTTCAAGTCTAGGACGATGATTTGAAACCAGCTTCTGCCAAACTTATTCGATTTAATACAAACACAAAAACAAGTTGCAGGTCCGGGATGTTGATTTGAAATCAGCTTCAGCCAACCTTTTTCGTATTAAAACAAAAACAAGATGCAAGTCTAGGATGATTTGAAATCGGTTTCTGCCAAGCTTATTCGATTTAACACAAAAGCAATGTGCAAGACTAGGATGTTGATTTGAAAGCAGCTTCTGCCAACCTTATTCGATTTAATACAAAAACAAGAAAAGATGCATATCTAGGATGTTGATATGAAATCAGCTTCTGCTAACCTTATTGTCGTATATAGTTGAATCTGTCTGTTAATTCCCTATTTGAATACCACAGAAATTTTACAATTAGCCAAAGTTGACAACACCGTAACGCGATTCAGGCATTCTCAATTGGCTCCTATGAAAGTTGGTTTTACAAAACACAAGCACAAGTACAATCACAAGCACAAGAACAAACACAATCACAAGCACAAGCCCAACCGCAAACCCAAGCACATGTACAGACCTAGAAACAGACACAGTCGCAGACTAACCTAATATTGTACGTTATTAATTTTATTAAATACATAATTTAATATTGTATGTGTATTAACCTAACCTAAAATTTTCCGTGCAATAATCTAACCTAATATTGTACATATATTTACGTAACCTAAAATTGTTCGCATATTCAAAACAATGCCGAAGGCTATCTCATAAGACATGTATAGGAGCGCGCGCGCGTGAGTGGGGGTGTTGCGTGCGCGTGTGAGTGTGATTGTGTTTATGTGTTTGCGTGTTTTCGTATTTGCGTGTATACGTGTTTTCGTGTTTGCATGTTTGTTTGTGTATTTGCGTGTTTTCGTCTTTTCGCGTTTGCGTTTTGCGTATTTTCGTGTTTGCGTATTTGCGTGTTTTCATGTTTACTTGTTTGCGTGATTTCGTGTTTGCGCGTTTGCGTGTGTGCATGTTTGCGTGTTTTCGTGTTTGCGCATTTGCGTGTGTGCATATTTGCGTGTTTGTGTGTTTGAGTGTTTTCGTGTTTGCTTGTGTTCGTTATTTAGTGTTTGTGTGTTTGCGTGTTTGAGTGTTTGCGTGTTTTCATGTTTGCGTGTTTTCGTGTTTGTGCGTTTGCGCTTGTACTGTGCCTGCGCCTGTACATGTGCATTTGCCTGTGTATTTGTTTGTGTTCGTGTTCATGTTTGTGTTCGTGGTCGTGTTTGTCTTTTGTAAATCCGACTTTCATGGGAGCCAATTTAGAATGCCTGAATCGTGTTACAGTGTTATCAACTTTGGCTAATTGTAAATTTATGTTTTTAAGTACAACATCCTGTATATTATGCGGTATTCGCATAGAGAATTAAGAGACAGATCCAACTATATACGACAATAAGGTTGGCAGAAGCTGATTCCAAATCATCCTAGACTTGCATTTGGTTTTTGTTTTTGCACTTGCATCTTGTTTTTGTTTTAATACGAATAAGGTCGGCAGAAGCTGATTTCAAATAAACATCTTTTTTGTTTTTGTATTAAATCGAATAAGGTTGGCAGAAACTGATTTCAAATCATCACCCTAGTCTTACACATTATTTTTGTGTTAAATCGTCTAACGTTGGCAGAAACTGATTTCAAATCAACACCCTAGACCTGCAACTTGTTTTTGTGTTTGTATTAAATCGAATAAGTTTGGGAGAAACTGATTTCAAATCAACGTCCTGGACTTGCACATTGTTTTTGTTTTTTGTGTTAAATCGAATAAGGTTGGCAGAAGCAATTGTCATAATTGGAAATGAAAGTCGACTTGGCTGTCTTTTATGTAATTTCAAGGTCTGTTTGCCTTTCAAGTAATTAGCTAATAACGGGTTTTTTTCAAGTACGTCAGAGACCTTTGAATAGTGAAAGTATGTTATTGCGGTTACATAACTGGGGAAATCCACAAAATAATTACTTTATATTAATGATTGGAGAAAACCGTTAAGTGCTTTATCTTGGATTGATTTCTATATTACTTTCAACCAGATAGAAGTGTGCATATCTGCGGCTGCCTATTATAGTACTGCCAAAATTATTACTCGATGTAGCACATATATTACGTATAAACCAGAACAGAAGAGATCGGTCGGACTTATGGAAAAACATCCCGTTATCAACAAACCCTACCAAATGATTACCACGGATATTGTAGGACCCTTAGCGACATCCCCTAGCGGTTATTCTTACGTCTTGAGGTTGGTGTTACCGTGTGGAGGAGAAATTATGTTAGGCCATATTACATTAAGAAAAAGGTATCTTAGCAGGCGTATGAACTATCGGATGCTCAGGTATCTCCAAGGGAGTGTGGAATATGAAGGCTTTAAAGACGGGCCCTAATAGTGGTTAAAGCCCTTTGGGCGTTTTCTCCGTATAGGGATGGAGCAAGAATTTTCCTATAGCAGATGCTACTGTTTGTCGTAAGTGGCGACTAATCAAAAGGGGTGGTGAGTTGAAGAAAGTGTGTTTTGTATTGAGTCGACAATTGTGGAGTATCTTATTGCGGACATGTTGGGTCTGTGTGGGCTCATGTTTTTGCTATAAGCATTCGCGGATTTTCTGGTTATATTTTCTTTCTCGCGAGCCTTGTTGCACGATTTCGTGCGTTTTGATCCATTGGGATCAAAACGTTTTGTTTGCGAAAAAGGTGCTAGGAGTATCGTGGAGTTGTTGTTATACGTGTTTACACATATGTACCGAGTACCAATTCCCCATCCGCTGTCTGGTCAAAGACATGGGGTGCATTTCCGTTTGAGTAAGTTAGCTTAATTTTTTTTTGTTGAATTCTGATTTGTTTTTCAGGTGACGGTCGTTTCACGTGCATCACCAGTCTGAGGTCTTGTGTGTCTTTGTTTTAGGATTGGGCCATTATAGTCAAACTAGTGGCGTGTCGGTCACTAGCTCTTGAAGGTAGCAAGAGGTCTTTCCTAACCAACATCACCACATTTCATAGTTTCTTGGGAAGAAACTATGAAATGAAATGTTAGGATATCTAATAGTACCCAGTTCTGTGAACGGTGTATAAATTTTTCGGTTCTTTGTAAATAAATTAAAGATTTTTAAATCACGATTAGGTTCCACGCGTTGACAATTGTATATTAGTAAAAAGAATTTTATATGAGAGTTTAATATTTTTAGGAAATAATGGATAATCTTAGTTTTAGTGTCGTTAATTATAGTTTAGTTGAGTTAAAATTACGTCACTGAAAATTGTTACTTTATAATTAAAATTACTTCAGGAAACGTAGCTTGCAGATTTAAAACATTGGCGACGGTAAGTCGGGAGTGTTGTTTAAAAATTTATTTTCAAGAAGACAAAGATTGTGGTTTTTATAATACGTTGGTTTCGAGTCGATTTTCCAAAGTTTTTAGACGACGAGAACAGATCACATTACATGATATTTTTCTCGAGGTGGATTGATGCTAATTAACGTAATTTTTTCAACTAGGTTCCCGAAACTCATATCGTTTTTTATTTTTACCGCGCTTACGATCTGAGGAAATAGGTTTTTATGATTGGTTATTTGACGTTAGGTGCATGATGCGAGATCTATTAAATTCGTAGAGGAATCTCAGTCAAGCTGTGAAAGGAAGAAGTTGAACGCGCGATGTAAGGTTGGACGTGCTGAATTTGCTTACAATCTACCGGGGTTATTTGAATTTACTGTGGGAAATCTTTTCCCGTTCACCCTTTGTGGATCTTCAAGAATATTCAGCCACCCCGTTGACATTATAGTGCCGTGTATCGATAGTCAGTAGGTGACATTTATGTGGGTCCATTGAAGAGAAATAAGTGTTATAATTAGTACTGTTCATTGATATAAATATAAATTTTTGCTTTAATAAAATGTGTGTATATAAAGGACAAAGAACGTTCGTAAATAAATTAATGTGTAGATATGTTAAACCAGGTGATACAGAATTTGGTTTTGACTTAAATATTTTCGCCAGTACATTTTGTATTGATATAAATTCAAAAATAAACGATGCATTAAAGCTGACGACTGCGAGTTGCTATATGGGAAGGCTCCTTAAGATTCAGAAGAGTTGGATTCCACCGATCCGTCACCTAGAGGTTCATGTACACGAAATTTTCCTATACCAGAGAGCAAACGAAAGGGGGAGAACTCAGTGGTCAAATGATGTGTTTTAACATATGTATCATTACGCTGATTGTTTATTTTAATTTATATCATTATCATAATATACGAATAGTGTTAAGGACTTGAGAGTATTATTCCTTTACTGTGTATATTATTGTAACTTCATTCCTTTGTTACTGCGTTATTATTATTTACGGAGTACTAAAATTAAAAGATTATGTATTTTGTTTAGGTGCAAGTTACCGAGTAGTTTATTTATTTTATGGGAATTTTGATTCATGCAACTTTACAACGGCAACGTTCAATTATTTTTTATTATTTTAATAAAAGCTATAACGTAACGATTGATGAGAATTTCTCTATTAGAATATTTGATATTTTGAGTTTTTGTTGATATAATTCCATTTTAAGAGATCAGGTTTAACGTAACGTAAAGATATAGAATAAACAAGACCGTTGACCGATTAGCTGGTGTCTTAACACGTCATTTTTTTTGCGAGTACGTGCAAATATTTTGAAGTTTTATAGTAGCCATCGTACCGGCTGTTGATTCACTGATTTACCCCCATTATTCCACTGAGCTACCGGATCATTCCTTATCTGTTACTTCCGATCTACTGCCATTTTCGCCTGTAACAAGGCTAAGCTTAGCCTACCGTGCTAAAGTACTTAGGAGGATGGATAGCGGAATTTTGAATTGTCAAGAGATGCCTATGAATGGCTACCTTAAATTTTTTCATTCCATACGTGAGAGGCAAACAGGAACTAGAGAGATCATTCCAGAGTTTAGAAGAATGTGGATGGCGCTCGTTGGTATGACAAGCGGAGATTTTTACTGCATACTGATGGTGGGAATGAGCGAACCCAGTATTCCTACCAAAGGTGGACCGAGATGATATCAAAAAATGTAATTCAGCAGCGCAATAGTCATTGTAATAGCGATATGCAAAGAAAGAACTGAAACAATTCGCTCTCTTTTGAATACGATCACCGACATCGGGAGCGTACTGAGGAGCACCAGCCCAGATGTGAGAATTATATTCTAGATGAGTTCCAATTTGGGCCTTATACAGCGGAAAGAGCTGTCGGGAGGTAAAGTACTGCTTAGATCTGTACAAAAAGCCTATTTTACAAGCAGCTGTTTTGGTAGCTGACAGAAGATGGTCAACCTATGATAGATTTGAAGATACAGTCATTCCCAACATAGCAATTCAGTCTGAAAACTTAAGATCTGCGCCATTCATACTTTCAACGGGAAATTATTGATCTTTTTTGGCGGACACAAGGCAATACTGAGATTTATTGGCAATTTAACTAGATTATTGCTTCCCCATTCGAGAATACGTTGAATGTCTTTGTTGATTGAATTTGCAATTTCAGCTTTAATGTCTTAATTTGACATAGAAGGTGGATTATCATTATGAGTAGACTGAGATGAACTACAATGAAGAGTGCTGTAGTCAGTAAAGAAATGGATCGTGTAGTTGTTGAAGCAATAAGATCATTTATGTATAGCAGAAAAGTGTAGGCGCTATAACTGATCCATGTGGCACGCCCGCGTTAATGCTAACTTCTTTTGAAAAACTACGACACGTATTCGTCTTTTATCAAGAAAACTGGAAACCTAGTTGATGAGCGTATCATTAAACCCAAACGAGGTGAGTTTAGCTAATAAACACTCATGCCAAACTTGGTCAAATAGATTTGGGATATCTAAAGCGACTACAACTGTTTCACCGGATTGTTCTAATGTATTGTTCTCAACTTGGGTCACATATGAAAAAAGATCACGACTCTGCCTAAACCCAGATTGGTGATCACTGAGGAGTTCGTTAGTTTAAAAAAAAAGAGAGCTGTTGCTAATTGATGGCTTTTTCCATAATTTTAGACAAAATGGAAGAGATGGCAATTGGTTGGTAGTTCGAGGGATCGGTCTTATCGTCTTTTTTGGGAATAGGTTGAACATTTTCTAACTTCCATGCTAAAGAAACTTAATTTTGTTTGAAAAGAGAATAAAAATTCTATTCAGCAACCTACGAATCCAATGTGGCGCCCATTTAACTTAAGGAAGTTGAAAAGAGTGTCTCAAACGTCGCCACCTTGAATATTTGTTTGACATCAATTTTAAATTTGTCTTATCGAAAACAGTGACTTTTATATGTAACTTTTTTCGTATCGCATACTTACGAAGAATTTGACATACAAGAAAATCATAGATTTTGGATTTTTATTTAACTAACTCTTGACGAGTTTGAACTTTTTCAAACAGAATTTAAATCATCATATAAAGCTCTAAAACGTTTAACCAAATCTCCGCCTTCAGTAATAAGAAAGTTGCCCACGCGATCCCACTCGATCTGGTAGATACTGTATAGTATGTTCATTATATATTGTCCCTTTAAACGGTTGTAAAATATTTATTTTTTGAAATAGAGGTATCATGAAAAAAGGAATTTGAATGGTTGTCCTTAAAGTTTTATATGGTACCTTAAAATGTTTTCTATCGCGTTCGGTTTTCAAGCGGACGACATAACCTAACTTTTTTTCAATAAGACACCTTGTATATGTTAGGATATTCGGATAGATATATTTTTTTCTGATTCCCAACATATATCATATGAGGCAGTTATCTTTAATACGTTTGCTGTAATTCGCATAAATTAAATTATTACATCGAAAACAAACAATGAATTAAGACAACATAAATTATTGAGAACATAAATAAAAATTAATTTAGAAATATTGACTATATATGTCCACCTTGTTTCTCAACACACAGTAATATACTATTACTGGCAAAGTTTACCCGTAAAGCACCAGTTTACTTTACTCTATCGTCGACTCACTCGTTACACGGATATTAATTGCGAAATCACGAATTTCACTAAAATCCATGCTTGTTATTGTGATTTCACGTAGGTAGTTTTTCTGATTAAATATAATTAAATATAATTAAATAAATACTTTACAGCCGTTTAAAAGTGGGACAATATATAATGAACTACGTGTACACTAATGATACCGAAAAAAAACAAGAAGTAGCAGGTATGTGTTCGGATTGTCAACTAATATGTATATAAATGTGTATTTATTCTACTAATATTATTCTACTAATCACCCTTAATAGGGGGTGATGGTCCAAATCGTAGACGATGGACACTACGTTGCAGACACTACGCTGCCAATTTCCAAATTGCGGGAAACTGTACATGGGACACTACGGCGGATGTGACTACGATTCCGGCTAATACAAAAAAAATTGAATACGGACACAGTCCACGTAGACTGTGCCCATTACGCCGAAAATCATAAGCATAATAATTTAATTTAGGTATAAAAATAAAAGAAATTTAGGGAATTAGTAGCTTTCTTACTTTTTAAATTTAGAAAAAATAAAATCAAGTTTTGTTAAAATCAACTAAAACGGAATAACCAGTGAAAAATTAATAAGACGTTACCAAAACTAAAAAAAGTTGGGGTGGCAACCGGGCTTCCCTTCAAAATGGATTCAACTTAATTTTAATCTGATTGTGTAAGTAATGTGGACACATCTAAGTCCATATTTAGAGCACGTTCATTTTGTTAAAAGTGTTGTACAATTCATTGCACCTAAGACATCAGGTATAATTTAAATATTTAGATTATTTAAAATCTTGGTATTCTGATACGCCGAGATTCCCGATATGCTTGCCCCCGCCCCCCACATGTCATTAAAATTTATGTTCCGCCGCTTATGGGTGAAATTCAATATAAATAAATGTGTTTGACCCTATCGTAGACTAAAAATATAAATAAAACGACTCAAGGGTGATAAATAATGATGACTGGTGGCGCGAAGTTTGTTCATGATTTTGAAGTAGTAAATTGTACCTTCACTAATTCAGATGAGGGTATGAGACCTGAAAATTTAATAAATATGTATTGCATAGTTTGTATTTAATCAGAAAAACTACCTACGTGAAATCGCAATAACAAGCATGGATTTTAGTGAAATTCGTGATTTCGCAATTAATATCCGCGTAACGAGTGAGTCGACGATAGAGTAAAGTAAACTGGTGCTTTACGGGTAAACTTTGCCAGTAATAGTATATTACATAACGAGGTACGGAAGTGGTAGATATCGAACAAGCGGGAATTTTCGAGGAGGCGTCAGCACGAGTGTGAGAATCCAGTGAGTGCATGATACCCACTTTCGTGCGAGCTTAATGTACACTATTTTTCCTACGACCATGAAAAAATACAGTCTCCTTAATGTTTTATTGCTTACAAATTAAACAATTACAAAATATACTTTAATCTAATATTTCAAGTTTTTTATTAAGAAATAAATCATAATATACCCTAACAAATCGTGTAGTTCGTAATTATTATGAATTTAAAGACGATTACCTGAACTATGAATCCTTAAACTTGTCAAATCATAGCGTAAGCGTGGCGACTTTGATAGCGACGAACACCTTGTCAGGCCGATTATAACCGGTAGTTGCTACGGCAACTTATAGAAACGCAATAGGAAAGTAAAAGGCACACGTGATTTTTGATTTCATATGGGGTACACGTACAATGAGAACGTGAAACGCACTAGTGTGCTAAAGTATCATTTTCTGGACGGTTAATTGTGCGATATGAACTACTTTCGTATATGGTCGTATTTATCATGTTATATGGCTAGTAGGTGTGCGCATAATAAAATTATTCTTGACTTGACGCAGAGTGTTGCAAAAGAGCAGGGCAAGGGAAAGTTAGTATTTTTTAATGGGTAATTCACGTCACTTCTTTACTACTGAAATATGTAAATGCAACATTTAGATTTATATATGTTGATAGTATCTTAATTTACAGTACTACCATTATTAAAAAAAAATACTGAAGATGATGAAAATACTTAATGTTATTTTTCGTTTACATAACCATTCAGTCAGTCATAATCAATATCTTGTTCTAATTCCATAATATTACTACTTTGCGTAACGATTAGTCTATCCAAAAGTGCTTTAAGTTGTTGTAGTATACTTTCCTGAGGGCAAACTAGTCCAAAAATACTCAAATCTTTACTCTCAGCACATATTAGACGATTTAAAAATTCATTATATTCATACATATGAGTGTTAGTGAAAAAATAAATCAAACCATTGTTATATCTAAATACTGACTGAAATTTAGTTGGTGCACCAGGAAAAACGTCATTGATAATTTTATGTCTTTTAGCTTTTAGTGTACACTCATCTACTTCCATTACATACTCATTATTATAAAATATATATATGTTTGTCCAGTATATGTGTTGACAGCCCCGTTTATTTTCAATTTTTCCTTTTGACCTAATAATGTATTATATCTTGGGAATCCTTAAATAAGTTTAAAGGAAGGAAATTCCATTATATAAATATACTGTCTTATAAATATAACAATTTCTTTGTTTGGTCGTTGATATATAGCATCAATGTTTGTAGTAATGGATCTTTATATACGTTGTTTGAAGATATGTCTACAATCCACACATATTTCTTATAGAATACATAAAGTCTTTGATTTACTAACAAAAACTTATTAACACTTTTAATTTTAGCACACAGATTGGGTTTAATTCCAGCGGTAGAAATAATAGGACTAATAGTAGTAGTAGTAGTGGTAATAGTAGTAGGTGTAATAAAAGTTTTCCTTTCACCATATAAATTTTGAATAGCTAAAATATCATCCATGCTTAATTTAAATTCAGAATTATTAAAATGTTTTGCAATTTCATAAGTTGGTAACATCACAGACCCTTCTACAAAAGAATAGTGTATTCCGAGTGAATGTGCTATTTCATGCACTAATATATAAAACAAACTATATTGATTTTCAGGCGTAACACCCATTCCTGTATACCATTCATACGGTTTTTTAATATGTATTTCTAATGCTGACAATCCTTTATTAGCAAAAAAAAAAGCATGAGCTATCGCAGGTTTAACTAAATCAAAAGGACATCTGTTGTTATTTCTGGCATAAATATGATTATCAGCTTGAAAAGAAATCAAAATGTTTGGATTACTGTAGGAATGAACGAAATTTTAATCAGTGTGTTGAGCCCAGGTGTTAAACGCAATTTTAGTTAAATGTATAATTTCTGCATTACCATTATGAAAATTCCAAGTAATATTTTTATTACTCCATTTTATTGGATGTAGCGTGAATTCTGAATGGTATCTTCATTTCCACATCTAGCTCTATTCATTTTTGTTAGCGTTTCTAAAGTAATTTCACCATTAATATCTAAATTAAATAATTCTTGAAATCGTTTTAGCGCAAACAAAAAAATATCCAGACGAAACAGCATTAATATCACTTTCACTGTTAATACTTGCGATTTATTTTTCAATATATCCATATTGTAATAAATAATTCATAACCAATATTAATTTCATTGTTAATGTAATTCAGATTAAAACAAGAAGTTACTTATGTAATACTTGAAAACAATGATACTAACAAATTTCAATGCTTCCCTTTTATAAGCTACAAATTGATGCAAAAATATACCGCTAGAAATTGCCAAATAATTTTACGCTTTACGTGAGTAATAGTTTTTTTGTTATATAAATATTAGCTACAAATCTTAAAATACAATATGCACCACATGCATTGTAAAATAAATAAAGTAAGTGCCAAAAGAATTAAATGCTTTGCAACATTGTAACATCTGATGGCTTCAAGCCATCGCACACGTTAGCAATAGTTTTTTTTATAGTATAAATAACTTGTACAATAATACCTTAAAAATATCCATCAACAAAAGCAGTTAGCAGTTTATTATGTTTATTATGCTTCCTATAAAATATAATATCCGTTATACAATCCAGAATATCTATATTAAAATAATTATACATTATTACAGCTGTGCATCTGCTGCATAAACACAAAAAATGCTTAAATAGAAGGATTTAAACATTTAGTTGCAGTGCGTTACAGACATGTGAAATATAAAACAATTTATTCAGTGAAGTTTTTACATAAAAAATGTGTAATAACATTTTTCGATAACTCGGTGTTTTTAAGCTTTCATTTAGTAACATTACCAATGAATAAATCAAAATAAAATTGCATTAAAGGTAAAGGTGAGAAAATCCATAATTTTTTCAACTTTTTTTTTCTTTTTTAAGTTTAAGATGTCATCAGTCACTAACAACAACAACTTAATTGTAAAAGAAAAATGACTGCTATATCTTTCACAAAAGGTTTTACATTTCACAGTAATTAAACTACATAACTCCATTAAGTTTTTCATCATCACACTGAATTTCGAATCAAACACTACGTACACTAATCAACAAGACAATTAACATGATGTATTTATATAGGTATGTATTAAATAAATATATCTTTCTATTTCTCACACATATCCCAAATACAAAAAAAATTAAACATACAGCAGTCACCGCCCGCCCCCAGCATCCAGGCCAATTCCCACGCCCGGGACAGGGGCAGACGACAACAACAGGGACCCAGCGCCATCCGCCGTCAACCGGGGACAGGGGATTGCATCACACACACACACACACACACGCACGCACGGACGCAAGCACGCACACACACACACACACACACACACACACAGCTGCTTTTATGGATGCACCCCGTTGCATCTGCTTTTTTGCGCACGACACTATTTCCTCTAGATACATGCGGCGCGATCCTTTTAAGGGCATTCACCCAGATACACATTCCTATTAACTGATTCTACTTTCGGAGACGATACTAGCGCCATCTACCGTTGCATCTGCTTTTGCACACGACACTATTTCCTCTCGATGCATGCGATCCTTTCATGCGATCCTTTTATGGGCATTGACCCGGATACACATCCTTTTATGGACATACGTTCCGGATATACATTCTTATTAGCTGATTCTACTTTCGGAGACGATACTAGCGCCATCTACTACTACTACTACAGCGACCACGACGACGGACGAAATCGTTACTACCTTCTATAAGGGAGCCCCCTTGCACTGTCTTATACAACGGGGAGCCACCAACAACAACCGTATGTTACTGCTGCTGCTCCTACTGTACTCTCGGGCCCCCTTGAGACATCTAATACTACACCAGGACTTCGCCTCCTTATAGAGATTCACCTTCTTGTGGCAAGGAGGCCCTCTACATTACGGTGGCGAAGACCTAGCACTTGCTCCCGATAGCGATTCGCCCCCTTATGCAGAGGGCCCCCTTCTTCTTGTGCTTTGGCCCACATGGGGGCGATTCGCAACAAGGGGGCCCTCTACATTAGGGGAAGAAGCCCTAGCGTCTGCAACATCTTGGAACGCTAGGGCTTTGCCCCAATTCTTAGATTGCTGCTAGCGCCACCTAGCGGCATATTGACCTACTAATGGGCCAACTTCGGCCTTGCTATTACTACTCCTGTATATAATTCGATTTTGGTGCAATTATAAAACTATTTATATAGGTTTCATGCATGTAAAATTTACGGTTTTTGAAATAATTCGAATTTTATCCAAAAAATCGCATGTAACTTTATTATTATGTACCATGTCGTTATATTGTAAATGCTACAGGGTGTTCAAAATATATGTTCAAACCTGCAAAACTTGAAATTCAAAAATATCAAATAGAACACCCTGTATATTTTTACGCTGAGTTAAAGAGAAGCAAGAACCACACAATTCTTCATAAGTATGTCCTATACCTATCTCTCACTGTTTTTGAATTATTTTAATTTTTCTATATTAATCAATGTATCAATGGTTTTTCTTGTGATTATTCGCAGTAACCATGCAATTTTAAAACAAGAGAGACAAAAAGTTGCGTTAAACACTAAACCTTAACATAGATAGAAATTAACTCCAACAGAAAATATATTAGGTTATCATAAAAACTTGATGCAAACGAACATTCTCAAGGCATTGGATAATTCAACAGTTACTAATTAGTTCTTCTTAAAATATGTTCGAAAAAGTATCCAACCTGCTGAATGTATACATTTAGTCGTTTTATTATGTTTTCCCTCACGTTTCCTAGCATCTCCAGTGTTATCGTTTCACAAGCATCTCGTATCCTATCTTCTATATCTTCTTGGGAGATGTGACATTTACTTTAAAAGACTTTAAAAGAAGACATCTAATGGGGCAGGACCTTGGAGGCCACTGGACAAAACCTTCACGCCCAACCCATTTGTGAGGATAATTATCATCTAAAAATTCACATTCCTCGGCGGTGGTAGTGCGGATGGGCACCGTCCTGTTTCAGCCACATATTCTGTCGTTCATCGCTACTAAGCAGATGAAGGAGGTTAGGCAGAACTTCTTGGAGGAATTGAAGATAGATACGACCACTTAGGGGAGTATTAAAACCAAACCAAACAGTTTTACTTTGGATTTGCATTTGTCGGATCCACAATGGATAGTGCGTAATAGTGCATATTATGACGATTTACAGCATAATTGCTTCTAAACGTAGCCTCATCAGAAAACATATTATAAGATAAAAAGCTTGGATTAATCTCAATTTGAGGAATAATCCATTGGTAAAGTTTACTGATGATACTGTTTTCTACTTTTCCGATTGACAGTTGATTGTGACGTTTCACATAATATTGCTATCTGACGACTACTGATATGCGGGTTTTCTTCAATGTGAAGCAGAATCTCAAGTTCTTTTCCTTGGTTACTGGTATTTCTCTTCACCACTTTGCGTTTTACATAATCCACGCTGCCAGTAGAGTCATCAAATTTTCAAAAGTCAGCCGAGTAGGTTGGTGTCGAGCAGGATACTTCATTCTGTATAACCTTTCAGCAAGAAGACAATTTTTTGAGCCTCTCCTAACACACGAACCATATGAATTATTTCAATCAATTACTTTAGAGTAATCCATTATTTTACTATTGAACACTCAAAACTTTCACAATCTTAAATGGCTACTAAAATGCAACAACAGATTGACAGATCAAATATTTGCCATGTGGAAAATTGTTTTCATGGCTACTGCGAATAATCACATAAAAACGATTGAAATATTGAATAATATAGCAATATCAAAATAACACCAAAGCAGTGAGAAGTAGGTAGGTATTGGACGTACTTATGAAGAATTGTGTGGTTTTTGATTCTCTTTAATACAGCGTAAAAGTATGCATATTTGAGAAAAGTGATATTTTTGAATTTCAAGTTTCGCAGGTTTGAACATATATTTGGAACACCCTGTAGCATTTAACTCCAATATTTCTTCTTCAGAAGATAGACTTAAGCTTGGTCTTTCCTTGGTCCACATATAAAAGTTTTTTTAACAAAACGAAAATTGAATAATATACAGGGTGTTCCATTAAAAAATCTTAACCCTGCCTTGCGCTGATTTTTTGGAACACTGACGAGAATAATTTTAAAATGCGCACACTTACTAGCCATATAACATGATAAAAATATTTTATTGGCAAAGTTTGTCCGTAAAGCACCAGTTTGCTTTACTCTATCGTTGACTTACCCTGTACGTTCTACTTGGGTCAATCTGCAGCGAAGTATAACGCCCATCTTGTCAGCATTGTGTCCACCGTCGACGTAGTGCCGGTCGCCGATGTGAACGCGTTCTATCCTTAGCGAAATATTCGGTGTAAACGGGACAGTCGGTGTAGTGTCAATATTTTTGTCGGCGTTATGGTCTGAGTCGGCGTAGTCTATTACTACAAACCGATAAACGTACTCGCTTTGACTGCTTTGAGTATAAAACCTTAGTTAATCTTGACTTGATTTTAGTTGTATTAACGACGATTCCAGGGTAATATTAAAAACACATATATCGATCGGTTGCTTCTATGGTGGGATAGTTTATGTTCAGCGAGTTAACAACGCCCACTCGACTAAAGGTCAGTTATTATTAGGTAAATTGCCTAATACTTATAATTAAGCCACAATTTTAAGAACACCTAATATAGTAAACTGAACAAACAATTAAAATTACATTTCTTATGATTAAAATTAGAAAGCAATAATAGGTATACTTACTTTTAAAACCTGTATATTTAGTGGATTCCAGGTTACTCGTTAATTACTATAATAACTCAGTAATAATTAAATTTCATTGTTGTTACCTTCTATTGTGCTTCTATGAATAAAGCCATCGTCAAATTCATTATTATAAATTTTTCATGGATGTGTAAATTACCATATTCTAATTAATTCAAATTTAACTTTTAGATTTTAATTAACTAATTTTAATACTATATACCGAAATAGCAATTAAAATGTTATTTTGATTGTTTTATTAATCATATTATTGTTCGTAAATTTTTTTGAAATCTATTTATGGCTAATGGCTTATTCCAATTTTATTTCAAAAATGTATTTTCTGTCTTGTTTTTATAACAAGTGTCACGCTTAGTAAATATTTTTACTATTTTATTTATATGTGCATATGTTTAGAAATGTAATCGCTGCATAGAAATGATAGTGGTAAAATTGTAATCGTATATAAAGAAAATAAAGTTTAAAGTGTTATCCTAAACGTTTTTAATATATTATTATCTTTTGACGTGTTAAGTATTAGGTACTTAATTACCAACACTCACACGCACGCGGCCACGCGTAGACACACACCCCCGCGCGTGCGTGCGCGAGGACTCGCACGCACACGTTTCTTAAGCCTCTCAGTGTGGCAAACATAGGGGAGGGGCCTTTTAAGTCTAAGGATATTAAATAACCCGACAGTGCGGAAAGCACTAGATTCCCGAGAAGGTGCGGGCTCGGATGCTTGTTTTCAGATGATGAGAGCCACGACAATCATAATAAATGCGTGACCTCTAAGGTTTCTGTCGCATAATTGTTTGTTTGCCTCTTTCTACATTTGGCTTCCTATATTTGTTTATTACAAAATAGAGGATAAAACGCTTTTTAATAGGGAACTTAATTCTCACGTTTAAAATTAAATCAACAGCTAATAATTTAGATACTAAATTATATGTTATTGCTGTTTTGATTATTTTGTATCTTTACAAACATAATAAACTCTCAACTTACATTAGATAATTTATTTTAATCAATCTTAAATTTCTGTGTTCAGTTCATCTTATAAGATATATGAAATTCGCCCTGTTTTAGTGACAATATTTCGTGTTTGGGGATAACAGTAATACGCGTTTAAAAATGTTCTTATTTAAAATGTGTTAGGCGAGAGAACAGTCTTCAATGGCGGCAAATCTGTTCCCATAGAACACTATTGACCGGGGTAAAAAAGCAGTTTCAGTGTCCACTTGATCACATCCAAGTCTGTTGCTGGTGAAGTATGCAGCCAATTGTGGAGAGTACATGCAGATTATACGATAAAATCCGCTGTTAGTAGATCAACTTCTTTTCCAAAGATGCGAAATCTTGCTGCCATTATACCAAAGGTGTTCTTCACCACTCTACGTGACATTAATGTCACATTCTTCTTTGAAAATGGCTTCAGTAGGTTCGTTGTTGAAGGAAACGAGTCACCACCTACAATTATGTAATAATTAGGAAAATTGAGCGTATTGTTGTCCATAGCTGATTTGAGTGATACCAATCGAAAAACACTTCCGTCATTGTCTCTTCCATTAGTACCCACACCTATGTACAGAAATGCATAATCTGCATCTACTAAAGTCAAAAGTATCACACTTCCTTTGCACCTGAGGAACTTCTAGGTGGACGTTTTATGGCAACCTGTTTTCCGTCTATTGCTCTACAACGTAGAAAATTCCATTTTATTTCGAAATTGTTCTGTATTTCCAGCCAGTCTTTCAACGTTTGCGAGACCTAAAAACAAAACGTTACATACTAAAATAACTAGGTCTAGTAGAAAATGCAGTTAAACCAGAATATGTAAATAAACACATGCTTGTATTTTCTTTCAGGTTACACCGTTTACCAACACCAACAATGATGTAACTGATGAGGATGCTGATGACATAGAAAATTACATGGAATCGGGCACAGTGCAGAACCTTTTCGAAGAAGAGAGACACAAACATCACTTGTCGCGGCGTCTCAAACTTATACGACGAAGAAACGTCGCCAGAGCAAACTTTCTAAAGTTGAAGGAGCAATACAAAAATTGCAGAAAATAACTAAGAGTCGGGCTTCTACTTCAACTAAAGTACAGTTTTCGGAAGATATGTTGCAGCTCAATTGAAAGATCTTCCAATGGTTAAACGTCTCATACTACAAGATAAAATCCAGTCAATGGTCACAAAAGAAAGTTTGAAACTGTTGCAGTCCCCGAGACCAATCCCTTCTGCGATATTATCCGGGACTTCAACCTATGATGACAACTCCGATGACGATTATATGCTTAATAACGAATATGTAGCTGAGGGGAGTTTGATTTTTAGAAATTTAAATTGATTTCTTCGAGCACACTGATTACTATAATAAAATGGTACATTTAATAAATATATGTTATAATTAGCCGTGCAGGCATCGACGGGTGTATTTATTGTTAGCGTATAGGAAACAACAGAGACTTGATATCATACCTTTATATGTTTTTGTAATGCAATCGTTATTGTTTTAAGTACCTATCAGCACCTGCTAAAAACGTAAGGCAACCTGTTGTTTTGAACGAGCAGGGATTGCATTTCTCATTACTGTATCAGTTTTAGATATTTTATCTTCAATAAAATTTAACAGTTCGTTAACCTGTTCTACACTCATTCTCATGATTTTCTTGAATTCCAAAGGGCAACTTCCCGAATAATTGTCCACGAAGCTCCCAGGATATTTCTCCGACCCACCCAGTGTTTAACCCAACACGCCCTACTTCTATTCAGTATATCTTGCAGATCTTCACTTAAACAATGTACAATTGCACCAACAGTCTCTTCAACAGCTTCCTCGTAATCTTCATCATACTCGTCCATCTTAGACGTATGCAACTAAACAACGTCTCGAAAGGAACTGGCTGCTGGCCGCCACTACAGTAGTTCTAGTATAAGCTAGTACTGTCCCCGACACTTTATAGGCTTTACTTTCCGGCCACTACAATAGCCGCCACTTCAGGCCGACAGTACTGACCGCCATTATTGTCCCCGTCTGCAGGGGCCTTAACGCCTTTCTTGGGATAAGGCATGACATTTTATATTAGTAAAAATTTGTATCATGAAAGGTAAGTAAAAATACTGTATATTTAATTAAAAAATTCATGCTACAATGAATAATCTGGATTTAGCTAATAGCTGGTTACTTCAAAATTATTAAGGTACTTTGAACGGTTCTTATTGGATTTCAAGTACTTAGCATCACATCACTAGATTTCACTACAATTCGACAAATCCGTCTGTTTTAGTCTCTTTACATGTATGGTTTCTCTATTACTTTATGTAGTTACGAATAACTTTACTTACGGATCTTTGTACGATTGACCTACGTTCTGCTAATTTTTTTCTTGGAGTGCTATGTAACGAGCTGAACTTTAGCACACTTTTAATTGCTTTATAATGAGCTCATTTATCGGCGTTTTCAACCCCTTTAAAGTCTCTATTTCGGTCCATTATTTATCCCCCATTTTTATTAGCTTTATTTATCAGATCTTTATCGTGGTGCAAGTTAAACATCTCAAAGGGGTGCAGCATCTTGCACGGCTCTTCGACTTCCCGCAATTTTCGTATGCCTTTTTGGCGTTCTGCCATCTTATTTGCGTGTATATTTTTGTTTAAAGCCCCGTGTACTTTCGCGGAGACCTTTTCATCCCCTTCTTATAAGGCCCTTGTTTTAACCCCTAACCCACCAGTGCATTTTTGCGTTTCCCAATATTGTTTGCGTGTGCCTTTTTTGACTTTGCCACCATCATTTTTTCGTATGCCTTTTTGGTTTCCCGCCATCATGTTTCCAGTATCTTGTTTACGTAGACCTTTTTGTACACCTTATTTTGTGTGTATTTTCGATTTTCTGCCAACTTGCTTGTGTGGGCCTTTTGACTTTTCGCTATTTCTTTCGTGTGCCCTTTTATCTGCCTTAAGACCCCTTTAGTGGAATTCACCATCTTAACCCAGCATTTCGAATTTTGCCTTTGCATCTCCAGAATCTAGTTGCAACAATTGAATCTGTTCTTCAACTAAAATGTAGTTTGAACCTCTTGAAATAAGCCCTCCCCTCCTCGCCTTTCACTTTCTTTTTTAATTTAGTCCAAATGTTACCGAACACTCGTGATTCGCAGAATTTAGCTCTTTCGCTTCTAGGTAATTAATTTTTTCGCGACCTCAACGAATTTAGTCCATAAATGTAGATTTTTGGCAAGAACCGACCAAAATTCTGACAAATACAAGGCGGTGAGACATAATTGAGTGCGAGAGACTACAAAGGAATATTTGGTAGGTGGCATGGCAGGAAAGTAAAATTAGACATTTGTTCTCTTCCGTAACTACACACAAGTGCATGCACCTCACGGCCTAACGTTTAAATTTTTTACTCGCAATCATTGTGTGCATAATCAAGGTGTGTACTATTGAATAAGTTCTTCGACTTTTGTAAAAAGAATGTTGGATACCTGCTGATTTTCCGACAAAATTAGTGGTATAATTTGATTAGCATTCGAATATATTTTAAAGTTTATATTTGACCTTTCTAGCTAATGTGTAACAAACTTAATACAAAAAACCGCATTTTAATATCTTAATCCGTCAAGAAGTAATTACACGGACGGACGGATGGATAAAGCGAGCATAATCATGTATTTATCTTTGCTAAAATTTATTCGTTGTTCCATATTTTGATTTTCCTCCGCGTTGCTAGGTATATTTTATTATCTCCCATATTCTTGCAAGTAGAAAGGGTGCACCAGCCAGTTCGTTATTTTGTGGCTTCATAGGCCACGCCCACTTACACCACTTGGTCTCGCCCATTTCCCGTCCTTTTTTTGTCGGCTTCCTTTCCGCGCCATTTTCAACCCCTTGATGACGTAGTAATGATACTTTTATTACTTTTCCCCCGTAATTAAACTCCTTATGGCAGTATGAAGAGCCTTTTTGGCAGTCCAGCCCCTGGAGGGTAGGCAATCGCCGTCGCACCTTTACACGATTTTGCCGGCCATTTTGTGGCCGTGGTTTGTTGGCCATTTTTGTTTTGGTGACTACTGATTAGAGGTCTAAGGATATGCAGTCTGATTGGTTGGTTTTGTTTGTTTGTCTGTGACGTCATCTAGTGGCACAATTTTAAAACTAATGAATGTCTTCTGTAATAGAGGTTGATCGTGGCTCCATCTATTAGTATATTTTCAAAATATATTTAACTGGTATAGCGGGGATTTGAAATAATATTCTAATAATAGAGTCTGCATACTATTTCACAAGACATCGTTAGGACTCTTAAACCAATCAGAGTCTTAGTCCCACTGCAATGGCCCCCTTATTTGTTTGTGTCGCCATCTATCTGTGTAGTTTGTAAAAGGCCAATTGTAGATTTCTGTAATAGGATCTGACCATATTTCTATCTATCGGTATGTTTTAAAGGTAATGGAATGTGCGAAAACTTAAATTTGAAATAACATTCCGAAACTAGGGTCTCATGAGAAGTAGGAATTTTCTGTAATTGATATATATATATATATATATATATATATATATATATATATATATATATATATATATATATATATATATATATATATATATATATATATATATATATACAGTGCTAGTCAAAAGTCCCCTTCCCCCTTGTATCTTTTGAACGGTTTTACTTATAGTAATGAAATTTGGAGGGTGAATATATACGAATATAAGCTTCTCAACTAGACGTGACGTAATAGTCATATAAGACGTCACAGGGCCACAGTGACCAATAATTTTAAATAGTACCTTATAGCAAGTGACATCTGGTTTGAAAGGTATTAAAATTACCTATTCAGTAATACTAATTTTGTTAGGGTTTAGGTTGATTTTGATAGAAAAATTAAATACATACTAAAATTATAGTTTGGTATTTAATTCATCAAAATTCAAGGACCAATTCTTATAGTAAATGTTGGAAATGTGCTCCACTTAATTCCTGACAGTAATGCATCCTATTGCTAAACTCTGTCGTACTAGTTCAAATATGTCTGCGGAAATTGCTCTACATTCTTCAACAATTCTTTGTTTCAAAATTTGCATACTGCCAGGTGCTGTAGCGTAAACCTTAGATTTTAAGTACCCCCACAGAAAAAAATCTAATGGTGTCAGGTCTGGTGACCGAGCTGGCCATTCTATCGGACCTCGTCGTCCAATCCATCTGCCACGATATTCTTCATCCAAGTAACGTCTTACTGCACCATAATAGTGTGCAGGAGCACCATCTTGTTGGAACGTTATTTCCAAGTTGCCGAATTCATCTAGATTATCTTCCAAAATTTCAAGAATTAACGGTTCAATTGCGTTTTGTAACATCTCCAGATACACTTCACCGGTTAAGTTAGAATTGAGAAAAACAGGTCCAACTATGTGGTTTCCCAAAATACCTGCCCAAACATTTACTTTTTTCTGGAAATTGAGTATGCTTTCCCGAAAGATTTGAGGATTTGTGTCACTCCAATATCTCACATTTTGTGTGTTAACGTTTCCATTGAGGAAGAAAGTACTTTCGTCACTAAAACAAATTGATTTTATGTAGTCTGGGTGTTGGATAATTTGATTGGACATATTTTCACAGAATTCTAATCTTCGGTCGGGGTCATCATCTGAAAGTTGGTGCACCATTTTTAATTTGTATGGATGAAATTTGTTTTTAGCCAACACCCTATATACTGTCCTTTGACTGACTTCACAGACAGACGCAACTTGGGCTGTAGAAGAAGTAGGATGTACTACCATTTCTGCAATTATGTCGATTTTTTTGTCGTCACTAATTGTTGGTCGACCAGATCGTTTGACGTCTTGAACACTACCGGTTGCTTCAAACGTCTGAAGAAGTTCCCTCAAATAAGTCCTCGATATAGGGCGATCGGGGTACCTCTCATTAAAAAGACGTTCCGCTGCATGGAAATTGTTTCTACATTCACCAATTATTAAGATAGCTGCTAGTTTGTCGGCTACCGTACGTACCATTTTGTCTATGTGGACACTTAAACGTCGCGTTAAAGAATAATTAAACTGAATAGTCAAGGTATAAAAACTTATCAAAGTAAAAACAACGAGAGAATTAAAAAACGTCAACTTTTTTGACAATTAACCAGAGGCAGACTTTACAATCTTGATTAATTAAATGCCAAACGATAATTTTAGTATTTATTTAATTCAATGTAATTCAAAATCAACCTAAACCCTAACAAAATTAGTATTACTGAATAGGTAATTTTAATACCTTTCAAACGAGATGTCATTTGCCATAAGGTACTATTTAAAATTATTGGTCACTGTGGCCCTGTGACGTGTTATATGACTATTACGTCACTTGTCATGATTAGTTGAGAAGCTTATATCCGTTTATATTCACCCTCCAAATTTCATTAGCATAAGTAAAACCGTTAAAGATACAAGGGGGGAGGGGCTTTTGACTAGCACTGTATATATATAGGGCTCTTTAGAAACACCATCTTTTTAAAAAAACACAACGAGATTTTACCTGTAAAAGGTGTGTCATACTATTACATAAGATGATTTTACATACATGCATACAAGCTCTATTTATTTCCTTAAAAAAAATACATCAACCCCAAAAAAAGGTTTTTTAGGTTTATAAAAACATGACCCAAGTCATATATTACAGTCAGCCACAGAAACCAGACGTAAATCTACAGTGTGAAATTTACTCAAGACAGGTACATAGTGACAAGCGGTTCCTTTGTGATAAGCGAGAAGACACAATAGCGGATGTAATTACATGCTATACTAGGCTTTGTTTTTTAGCACTAGGGCTTTGAGTGAGAGCTTCTTAAACGAAGATAGATGTATCTGGAAACGTTCACGGATATTTTAAAAACGATAAACTTCTCTGTCAATAAGCAAGACAAATATGACAAATAACCTGATATAAAAAATATTTGTAGTTGAAGATAAAAACATTGGAGGCAAGAATGTACCGATACTTTACAATGAGCAAGGTAAACCCATACGCGTGGAATGCATTTCCTGGTTATTATTATTATTGATCAAATTTCCCAGCAAACAACCTTTGTTACTAATCGATAGTTTCGCCAGGTGGAATGCAGCTTCAGTTATTATTTATGGATTGGTAAATTTTCTAAAATTGCAGACGATTACGTAAAAGGGTATTTTAATTAGATGTATAGTGCGTTTGAGAGAATACTATGCGCTTCTAATCGCTAACTAAGTATGAGAAATTCAAATCAAATAAAAAAAAAACACTAATTGAATGTGTTATAATGGTTTTTCGGTGCTCTGAATGCGATTTCTAGCTATTATTTACAGTTTGAAGATTTCTAAACGATTACGTTAAAGTCTATTTGATTAGGGTGTTTAGCGGTAAATAGTAGGGCCTTTCTAATCGTTATCTAAGTATGAGGAATTTCAAAGAGGGTGTTTAACGAAAATTACTGGGCATTCCTCTATATTTTGACAATTACTTTTGGTGTATATATACGTGACCCTTCAAATTATATCTTACAGTGTTAAAGCCACTACATTCGAAAACACAACCCTATCAACATGGAAGGTTTTAGCAGAATTTTACAATTCAATGATGAGTACGAATTCGATGCGCTTGAGAAGATGAAGCAGCTCCGGGGTATAATACGAGTGGAACTCGAACGTCAGCAGCGGCACTTCATTGAGAGCGACGCGGCCCTAGAACAACACGAGCGGGGGATTAACGTATATTAATTAAAATAAAAAGAATTTTACTGTTTATCTGTTTTATTTTAATTAATATACGTTAATCTTGCGAGGATATCATCCAGATCCGATTCATAATTAAATGGTTGATACGGTATCGGCAGAGGTCCGGGCGGTGCTCTAAGGAGGTCTTCCAATATAAAAGAAGAACACATGCTTCCCTCCTCAACCCTATATACAATCGACGGCTGTAGTGACGGTTGCAAACGCTCCTCTTCTAGTCTCTGCCCCACTGCTGACGCCACAACCTGCTCTTCTTCGTCCTCTTTGCCTCCTGGCGATGCTACAGGTGTCACATCATCGTAGAGATTTGTAGTCGTTAGCTCTGCTGCGTGGGGCAGCGGTTTATGCACATTTTTTTTAACCCCTGCTGCTCTACCAACACTCGCCGGTATACCCCGCGACGTCGAAGGTTGTGGCGTAGCTGGTCGCCGGTTCGTCGCCTCTTCCTCTTACACGTCGCTGTCTATAACGATTACGGATTCTGGTATGGCCTCCTGCTTGATCCTCTTCGACGGGACGACAGAACCAGCGATGACACTGCTTCGACTACCCATCCTCGCAGCCCCGTCATCCAGAGTTCTTCTTTTCTCACCAGGCCCTAAACGACGCCGTAGACCCCGCTCGTGTTGTTCTAGGGCCGCGTCGCTCTCAATGAAGTGCCGCTGCTGACGTTCGAGTTCCACTCGTATTATACCCCGGAGCTGCTTCATCTTCTCAAGCGCATCGAATTCGTACTCATCATTGAATTGTAAAATTCTGCTAAAACCTTCCATGTTGATAGGGTTGTGTTTTCGAATGTAGTGGCTTTAACACTGTAAGATATAATTTGAAGGGTCACGTATATATACACCAAAAGTAATTGTCAAAATATAGAGGAATGCCCAGTAATTTTCGTTAAACACCCTCTTTGAAATTCCTGATACCTAGATAACGATTAGAAATGCCCTACTATTTACCGCTAAACACCCTAATCAAATAGACTTTAACGTAATCGTTTAGAAATCTTCAAACTGTAAATAATAGCTAGAAATCGCATTCAGAGCACCGAAAAACCATTATAACACATTCAATTAGTGTTTTTTATTTGATTTGAATTTCTCATACTTAGTTAGCGATTAGAAGCGCATACTATTCTCTCAAACGCACTATACATCTAATTAAAATACCCTTTTACGTAATCGTCTGCAATTTTAGAAAATTTACCAATCCATAAATAATAACTGAAGCTGCATTCCACCTGGCGAAACTATCGATTAGTAACAAAGGTTGTCTGCTGGGAAATTTGATCAATAATAATAATAACCAGGAAATGCATTCCACGCGTATGGCTTTACCTTGCTCATTGTAAAGTATCGGTACATTCTTGCCTCCAATGTTTTTATCTTCAGCTACAAATATTTTTTATATCAGGTTATTTGTCATATTTGTCTTGCTTATTGACAGAGAAGTTTATCGTTTTTAAAATATCCGTGAACGTTTCCAGATACATCTATCTTCGTTTAAGAAGCTCTCACTCAAAGCCCTGGTGCTAAAAAACAAAGCCTAGTATAGCATGTAATTACATCCGCTATTGTGTCTTCTCGCTTATCACAAAGGAACCGCTTGTCACTATGTACCTGTCTTGAGTAAATTTCACACTGTAGATTTACTTCTGGTTTCTGTGGCTGACTGTAATATATGACTTGGGGCATGTTTTTATAAACCTAAAAAACCTTTTTTTGGGGTTGATGTATTTTTTTTAAGGAAATAGAGCTTGTATGCATGTATGTAAAATCATCTTATGTAATAGTATGATACACCTCTTACAGGTAAAATCTCGTTGTGTTTTTTAACAAGATGGTGTTTCTAAAGAGCCCTATATATTATATATATATATATATATATATATATATATATATATATATATATATATATATATATATATATATATATATATATATATACACTTAATTGATTATTTCCTTTTTCTGATTGAGGTGATTCGACAAAGATACATAATCATACATGCGCTACATGTTTTTTATTGATTAACAAGTTGTTACGATGTAACTACCCTGAATAAATCTGTTGAAGAAAATGCTATCTCGAACCCATCTTCTATAGCAACATTTATATAAAAATTTAGGGTATGTTTTTATAAGTCTAAAAACCTTTTTCGGATTGCTGTATTTCAAGGGGAAATAGAGTCTGCACATGTATCGTTATGAAATTTCTTGTTCTTTACGAAAACATCACATTTTACCTCCTGAAAATAATGCATTTAATTACTCTTTAAAAGAAATCAGCAAATTAAAAGCATATGTAATAACCTGACTTTATATTGATTGAATGAATATACAACTTTGAAACCACAGGGGTATATCCTGTCTTATCAAAAACAACCCTAACAAAAAATATTAAACATATCGGTCATCTATACCTGATAGCAAAATACATCTTATATCAGGTGATACTTTTCATTCTGAGTATAGAATGTAATATAAATTTTGTATACACAAATATTTTTTGAAATATCATCTGTATGCATATAATACAAGGTTAGCTTTAAACAACCTTCACTACATGCTTTAACAGACAACCTTTCAATAGTCTATAACACCATTGCATAGTAACGCACATTTATTTACGGTGATGACCATATAAATTATTTATGCTTCGTATTAATAACTCTATTACCTATTGAAAGGTCGTTTGTTAAAGTATGCAGTGAAGGTCGTCTTAATTACTTGTAGAAGGTTATAATATACAAGTGAAATTTTAAAAATAAAGTATAACTGTTTAAAGCTAATTATACGATACTTTATAATAAACCTATTACAAATTACATTTTAAAACAAAAAAAAAGCTATCTATATTAGGATTACGATCCGTATTAATTAATTACTACCTGCTTGTTAATATCAGTATTGAAAAAGTTCTGGATAAAATTCGGTTAAAATTACATATAACATGCTCAATACTGTTTCTCAAGGTAAAATAAGTATGCTGTTGTAATTTCGTATATAAACGCTGTGTATTAATAGGAATATTTTTAATAACATTTTCTTAGCATAATGAATACACGTAAACTCACATGTACATTTTTATAGTATCTTCCAGGGTCAAAGGTCGAATTAAATCATCGTAAAAGATCTAATTATAAATCCAATTAGAATGCCCGAGCTGAGAAAACAAGAAAAAAAAATGATCTACCAGAAATAACCCTCGCCATAAATTCAGCTTTTTAAGCCAAGACCTGGTTCAGCCCCAGCCCTAAATACAGTCCTAAGCCATGCCAAGAGTCGGTTCAGCCCCTAAATACAGCTTTTTAAGCCAAGACCCTGTTCAGCCCCCAACCCTAAATACCACCCTCACGTTAGCAAACACAAAAAAAGGCCTAGCTGACAAAAAGGTCCTGAATACAACCATAAGGTTTTGAAAAATAATCCCAAAAAGAAACCATAAAAATAAGGGTAATAGGGTCCTATACGTAAGCGAGTAAAAATCAAAAAGGCTTTAATTAGGGTTGAAAGGGCCTCCGAAAAGAAAAGGGTAGAAAATACGGTCTCACACGCAGGGTATGTAAAAAATAATTAGGATAAAAGGGTTGAAAACGCGGTCTCACACGTGGATGTGTCAAAATAGGGGTGAAAAAATACGTCCTACACGTGCGCAAGTAAAAAATAATTAGGGTTGAAAAAGGGCGTTCGAGAAGAAAGGGTTGAAAATACTGTCTCACACGGGGGTGTGTAAAAAATAGGGGTGGAAAATGCGGTCTCCCACGTGGGCATATAAAAAAGTGAAAGGGGCGGGGCTTGTGACGTAAAAAAAGTGGTGGGGAGGGTGTCCCCTTACTACTTATATTTTTAAAATATACTACTAGATGGAGCCATGATCAATTTCTATTACAGAAAACATTAATTCTTTTTAAAAATGTGCCACTAGATGACGTTATAAATAAACAAAAAAAAACAACCATTCAGAATGCAGAGCCTTAGGCTTCCAATCAATAGCCAACAAAGTACGGGGGGAAAGGTAACGAAAGGACCATAAATACGTCATCACAGGATTGAAAATGGCGCCAGAAAGGATGCTGAAAAAAAGGGAAGGGAAATGGGCGAGGCCACGTGGTGAGAGTGGGCGTGGCCTATGACATCACAAAAAACCAAATGCGGCGCTGGTGCACTTCTACTCTTGCATACTGAAAATTTTAGTACTGATTATGTACATAAATAACTTGAATTTAACTGTGTATTCATATTTATTTGACGGTTGCACGCAAAATTTTGTGCTTGCCACGGATGCAAAATGTCTTTGACGGCCTCAAGTTGTCGGCTCCACCCGCCATTTTTCCTTTTGACGTCAAGATAGTATTCTGCCATAACTATTTTATTAATGTATAATTTTGATTTACTGCGTTAAAACGTTATTGCCATAGTTGCACACTAAGGGTGTATTCGGCATTGAACTTCAAAGAAGCCGACTCCAAATGCGACTTTTGTGTACTATTTTCTAGGCACGATACAGTCGTGATTCTGGGGTAAAACCTTAACTTTTTGGTCCGCCCATTTATGAGATAACGAGTGGCATTAAAATTAAACGTTACTCACCTCTAGCCCAATATGCTAATAACGACTGTTAACTTTTCAAATCAAAATTTTAAGTTTTGACTTTTCACTCAACACTTGAGTATCTTTGTTAATTTACATATTACCTCATAATGTGTGTTTGTTTATTGTTATGTAGTAGTGATAATTCTGAAAGGAACTTATTTACCGCAATCTAATGCGTAGGAGTGCGGTATTACCACATCCTTTCTGTTAGGTTGTTTTAACCATTGTCGAAGTAAAATCTAGTTTAATAACAAAAAATACTGAAATATTAATATTTATCCCGCAAATAAAATTATAATATTTTGGTAATTTAGTAAAGTTACAAAGTGTCATCTGTTTGATACACACTTTAATTATCAAATGTCGTTTGTTTCAACACAAGTGTTACAGTGAAATCTCATTTTATCACTGGTGGTAAGCCAGATTTCAATTTTTAAAGGAACGTTAACCATAGATCATGTTTATTCTGAAATTACGCATATTTGTTATATAATACAAATTAAAGGTACAATTTTGAAAATATTAAGTAACAATAAAATTTGTCTATTTTATTTTAATAGAAATAAATCTAAAACGGATATTGATGTGATAATTTTCCACAATGACTAAATTACGACAAGTTGTATGTTTTTTTGCAAACGATGTGAAAAAATTCAACTTGTTATATAAATAGCTATTTCCTAATTAATGCAAAAATGTAATTCAGGTCATAGTCTAGATCAAGGCTGTCCAACTGCAAGTGCTCCAAGGGCCGCTTAAAAAAAATGCGTTTTGGAGGGCCGCATTACAAAATATTTCGTATGCAACTTTATCAGTTAGTTTTAATTGGTATGGTATATAAAGAAAAAACGCGTTTGTATTATTATTTTAATTTATTCAAAAAAATATCTACTTACAAAAAAATTAGTGAGAAATTTGAGGATGTTGATTTTCACTAACTAATGCATCAATATTAACTTCAATATTTGTTGTTGATAAACGAAGCAATTGAGTAAGTGACTTATAAGAGAGGGAACATCTATATTTTGACATAAATTTCATATTGGAAAAGCTGCTTTCGCAAAGATACGTGCTTCCCAGCATTGAGCCCAGTGTAAGCCCTAAGTTTCACAAGTTGGGATATCGTTCCTCTGGCAGCAACTTGAAAAAGTCCAATCCAGTTTCAGTTCTTGCTTGGTAAAAAGGATCTGATTGCAAGTCACACAATTCCAGTTGAAGTTCTACTCTGCTTACATTCTCAACTGAAATTGTAAGGGGCTGGGTGAAAACTAAAATCTCTCTTTCTATTTGTTTAAAATCGCTAAATCGTTTATCAAATTCTTCTGCAACTGTGTCAATGTATTTTATGTGAGGTAAATTTGAAACTTCCTCAAAATCCCTTATTTCTTCAGAATGCTCTTTACAACTTGGAAAAAATGAAAAATCTTTTTTTTCTAATGTGTCCAAATAAGTTGGCAATATTCTGCTGCTTTCCTTGTAGCTTCAAATTCAATTCGTTAAGGTGAGATGTCAGGTCTGTTAAAAATGCAAGGTCTGCTAAAAATTGTGCATCTACCATTTGATTTTCCAGTTCCGTAGTGTTGGACTTGACTTCATCTTTAAGGAAAATAGGAATCTCCTTGCGTAGAGCGAAGAATCGTTGCAAACAATTTCCGGCGCTTAACCAACGAATATCGGTGTGAAGTAACAAGTCCCCATATGTAGCATGTACTTCGGCTAAAAAATCACGAAACTTTCTGTGGGTCAAAAAGCACGATTGCCCCCTCTAATAATATTAGTTATTTTAACAACCACTTTCATGACATTCATTTGACGTAAGGATTTTCCACATAGGGCTTCTTGGTGAATAATACAGTGTATCACAGGGCAGTTGATGTTATTTTGTTTCAAGAGCCCTGCAAATCCAATTTCAGTTGCTATCATAGCTCTGGCTCCATCAGTAACAATACAGGAACATTTATCGAATCCCCCGTGGTCTGATACCACCTTATTTACAGCTTCAAAAATATCTGTACCCTTGGTTGTACCATGGAGAGGAATAAGATCAAGCAACTTCTCTGCTACACTGAAGTCGTTTTGAATAGTTCGGATAAAAATTACAAGCTGGCTAATGTCGGACAAGTCAGTGCTTTCATCCAGGCACAGCGAAAAATAATTACATCCTCCAACCATGTTAATGCAGTTTTTTGTATACATATGAGTGATATGGTCCACCCGTCTTGCAATTGTTTGATGCGACACTGAGATTGTTTCGAATTTTTCGGCAATTTTTGTTTCATTGAATTGTTTTGCCATTTTGATTGCACAATTTTTAATTAGCACTCCATCACTAAAAGGTTTCTTCGCTCTGACAATTTCCAACGCTACTTCGTAAGAAGCGGCAATACTGCGCTTGTTATCAGTGTCAGATTTTTTTTAAAATGTTGTTTGTTGTTTGAGTTTTTTCTTATAATCCGTAATGATAGCCTTTCTTGACTCCCCTGTATACTGATGAAATGTTTTCTCGTGTAATGTAGTGTAATGTCTTTTCATATTATATTCTTTGGGAACCGATAGTACTTGCATACAAATAATGCACTGAAATTTATTATTGTTGTTTGTGATTAAATAGTCTGATTCCCAACGGTCATTATAAACTCGATGTTCGTTCGTTATTTTTCTTTTCTGCGAAGATATATTTCACCGAGTATTTCACTTAAAAAGGCTTTAGAATTGGTGCGTACTACACAGTAGAACAATTATTAACTAACTCTGCCCGTCCCGCTTGACTCAACCTCTTTATATATAGCGCGTGGCTTCCCGAATATTTTATTTGTATTTTATGATTAATGTAACAATTGTGCATATTTCGTATTTGAAGGTAATTTATATACATTGAGAAGCCGCAAACAGTAACGTCGCGGGCCGCATTCGGCCCACGGGCCTCGTGTTGGACAGCACTGGTCTAGATATTGCAACGGAATTAAACTGCGTAACTATGGGGGTCTACGATTTTTATTAAGGAGTTGTTTTTGTTTTTAATTAGTGTACTACTGGAACTATAAGGTTACAATTAAAGAACGTGCAACTTTCGTATATGAAGAAATTTATGTGTTAATGTAAAACACACTGTAAAAATTCCCTTCGATACGGTAACCTATTTTTGAATTATCGTTTTTACGGCCGAACATGTTAGTAGTACCGAGGCACTTACGCTTTCACTTTTTACATCACAAATGCCCCGGGGTGTGGGGCACTTGCTCCACCACTTTTTTACTCGCTCACGTGGGCGACCGTGTTTTCAACCCTCGACGGAATTTTTATCGCTAATTAAGGTCTTTTTGATTTTTATTAGCTTACGGGGCGACCGCATTTTTAACCCTTATTTTTTATGGTTTCTTTTGGGGTTATTTTTCATCCCTAATTATTTTTACTCGCTTACGTATAGGACGTGTGTTTTCACCCCTATTTTTTACACACCCACGTGTAGGACGTGTTTTTTCATCCCTAATTTATGACAGCTCACGTATAGCACGCGTATTTTCAATCCTTATGATTTCTTTTCGAGGTCAACCCTAATTAGAGTCTTTTTTGCACATGCTCACGTGAGGGGCTGGGACTGGTCTTGGTGCTGGAGGCTAGATCTGGACCTAGGTCTTGGACTTGGAGTTGGTCTTAGGGTTATTTTTTTTAATATAAGATGATCTTTAATTATTTTTTATTAATTAATTATCCTAGGGAAATTCTTAATCTGATAGCTTTAAGATGATGATGATATTTAATTATTTTTATTAATTAATTATTTTTAGCCCCTGGGAAATGATGTAAAAGATAGTTTATTTAATTTTGTGTTTACTATTAACATTTATTAGAACTTGTTTATCAGATATTATTTAAAGAATTGATTAGATAATAATAATCACGTACACATTGACTGTATTTCCCCATTTTACTTTATTAGCGTATTTTTTTTATCAAATGAGATTGTTATTACATTTATTTTAATGCCTATCTACAGGTTGTTTAACATACGAAATTTATTTATACACTGATTACATGTTAACACGTTTCGCCGAACGGTACAATTGTATGCGTGTCCCAACATAATGTTACTTATAAGATGATCTTAAAGCTGTATTCTGATAGATTACAAGCTTTTATAATAATTAATAATTAAAAAAATATTATTAGAGTCGATATGCCGTTTTATTTCAAGTAATTGTTTCAAATATATATATATATATATATATATATATATATATATAAAATGTGTGAGTGGACATGTATTATTTGTTGCAATATGTGTTATTACACTTTCTTTTTAATTACCGGTTGTAACCTTCTACTTACATAACTTCAACTTATACACGAATTAATAACGACCTCCACTAGTTTATAACACTATTGCTTGATACCGCATTTTTATTTACCTCGAACTCATATAAAAGTTATTAACGCTCCATTTTAATGGGGCTGTCAACTATTGAAAGGTCAACCGTTAAATTACATTTTGCAAGGTTGTTTAAAGTAGTCCTTGTCATGTACAGGTGCTATATCGAAATGTTTATCTAGTGAGCTTGTGTAAATGCATCATGCAATTAAAAAAAGATAATGCCATTGATATTAACAAGATGCTTAATACCTTTGATATAAAAACTTAATTATGAGGATCAGTCCAGACAAAAATTATGTCCCTATAAAATCTAAAATATAACAATAAAAAAGTGTATTTAAAGATTACTACAGAATACTGCTCTGTAATAAAAAATGACGAAAAATAAAAAGGTCTTGGATTTTAAGTGTATTTTCTACATTTTAACTAAAATTATTTTTTCCAATGAAGTTAAACGACTGATCTAGTTTAACAATAAGTGTTTATACCGTAATGAATAATAAAAACGCTTAGCTAAAATAAAAAAACGTTATTAAAATTATTACATTTCTGTTAATACCATTTTTGCTTCGTATGTACAAATTATGTTATTACCCAACTTCACCTTCAGGTCATTCGAAGATAAATAGCATGCTTATTTTACCTTGAGAAACAAGTTGACCTTTGAAGTTAGCCTTGAAGTTAGTTATGAAACTTATTTTACAACAGCATACTTATTCTACTTTGAGAAAATTGTTAACTATGAGAAACAAGTTGGCCTTGAAGTTAGTTAGTCATAGGTTTTGAAGATAGCCTTAAAGTTAACCTCGGGATCTGAAAGAATACTATAAAAGCGTGCGCTGGGTTTAGTTGACTTAGCTCTGTTTGAAGAGCATCATACCGCTATGGAATCTTTAACTGTTAACCAAATTTTGAGATTATTTAGTGCTGGTGCATTAACCGATGAGGGGCCAAAAAACGCATACAATATCTTCACTTATAAAATGTTGTGTGAAAATGACACTATCGATTCGATAAATGTTTATAATGATTTTATGGCGGTTGCACAACGAGCTGGTGGAATGTAAGTATATGCTTGTTTTTTTTTGCATGAGATTTTTTTGAATGAGACAGCCTCGCAGGTATTTTTTAAGAAAAGCTATACACATCTCATGAGATCAAACGAGATTTTTTGAGATACAATCACCTCATCGTCTTCACCTTGAACGATTATAGTGTAACAACCTATAAAAGTAGCTAATAACCCTAATAGTTTATCAGACATTATTATTGCATGGACACGAGGTTAGCCCTAAATTAACTGGTTTCAACACGGCTCTGGAAATGCTGCACACGCTTCAAATCTTTCAGCTCGTTCGCAGAAGTTGTACCGTATTCACTTCCTTCAATTTTTATCTGCATTCTGTTTCGAGACTGTAGTACGTTTTCTAATACATAAACAGAATCTTCAATACTGTGATACGTGTAGCAGCAAAACACATTAGCTAGTTAGTTTCACCTCTATATTACTTTACATGCATGCCTGATCTTATCATAAATAAATACATCTGTCAAAAAAGCTAATTAAACATAACTCCACGGACTGGGTATAGCAAGCAACGTTTCCAATTATAGCTTTTAGTCAACACAATAGTGCCTACAACTACATACAATCGACTAGCACTGCTTTAGCACGAGGATCAAACGAAAAACACGCATGCACGCACGCACGCACGTACACACGCACGCACGTACGCAAGCTCGCACGCACGCACGTACGCACGCACGAAAGCACGCACGCTCGCACGCAAGCTCGCACGCACGCTCGCATGCACGCTCGCATGTACGCACGCACGTACGCACGCTCGCACGTACGCACGCTCGCACGTACGCACTCACGCACGCACGTACGCGCACAGACACACACACACACACACACACACACACACAGAGCGCGAATACACGCAAACGTGAAAAACACACTAACACAAAAAACACGCAAACACGCTAACACAAAAACACACAAATTAAAAACGCTACAACGAAAACACGCTAACACAAAAAATACGCAAACGCAAAGACATACAAATGCGAAAATACGTAAAAACGAAAACACGCAAATACGAAAACACAAACGAAAACACGCCAACACAAAAAAACACGCAAAACGAAAACACGCTAAAGCGAAAAAACTTGTAAACTTGCAAACATGAATCAAGACGGTGGAGCACCGTTAGGAAAAAAACAAGTTTATAACCAAATTGAAAGGAAGCTTAAGACGGCCGTCTTAGGAGAAAATACCTCGACCATAAAAGAGGCGTTTAGATTTATAAACATACCCCTAGGGGCTATGTTAGAGTATGGTTAGGTCAATACTTCAGACATCCCCTAAGATAACCGATTCTACCCGAACATTGACGAGCACGCTTGCGCACAAGACCCAAGGCTAGCTGCGTTCTCGTGTGTTTCGCTCTTTAAAGTGTAACTGTCATCGAGTGAGCATTACTATAATGTATTCTCCTGTTTATGAGCCAACATCAGCGGACATTAGAGATTTTACTGACTTGTTAATAAACTATTATAACATAACCGTTCAAGATAATGATGAAAACGATGACGTGGTTGAGCTGAATGTATCTCACATCCAAGATGATGGTGATGGTTCACAGAAGAGAAAGAAGAGCGATAAGGTAGGGGAGAAGGGCAAATCTCAAAATCATGATGATGATGACGACGAATCACGGTTCAAGAAGAGGAAGAAAACCGGTAAAGCACGTTATTAAATAATAATGATGTATTGTTGTTTATAATAATAATAATAATATATTTTCAAACGTTAAGCTTTCCTTCAATTTTGTTAATAAACTTGTTTTTTTTCCTAACGGTGCTCCACCGTCTTGATTCATGTTTGCAAGTTTACAAGTTTTTTCGCTTTAGCGTGTTTTCGTTTTGCGTCCTTTCGTTTGCGTGTTTTCGTATTTGCGTTTTCGTTTTTACGTATTTTCGCATTTGTATGTCTTTGCGTTTGCGTATTTTTTGTGTTAGCCTGTTTTCGTTGTAGCGTTTTTAATTTGTGTGTTTTTGTGTTAGCGTGTTTGCGTGTTTTTTGTGTTAGTGTGTTTTTCACGTTTGCGTGTATTCGCGCTCTCGTGTGTGTGTGTGTGTGTGTGTGTGTGTCAGTGCGCGTACGTGCGTGCGTGAGTGCGTGCGTGTATGTAGTTGTAGGCACTATTGTGTTGACTAAAAGCTTGCTTGCTATACCCAGTCCGTGGAGTTATGTTTAATTAGCTTTTTTGACAGATGTATTTATTTATGATAAGATCAGGCATGCATGTAAAGTAATATAGAGGTGAAACTAACTAGCTAATGTGTTTTGCTGCTACACGTATCACAGTATTGGAGATTCTGTTTATGTATTAGAAAACGTATTACAGTCTCGAAACAGAATGCAGATAAAAATTGAAGGAAGTGAATACGGTACAACTTCTGCGAACGAGCTGAAAGATTTGAAGCATGTGCAGCATTTCCAGAGCCGTGTTGAAACCAGTTAATTTAGGGCTAACCTCGTATCCATGCAATAATAATGTCTGATAAACTATTAGGGTTATTAGCTACTTTTATAGCTTGTTACAATATAATCGTTCAAGGTGAAGACGATGAGGTGATTATATCTCAAAAATCTCGTTTGATCTCATGAGATGTGTATAGCTTTACTTAAAAAATACCTGCGAGGCTGTCTCATTCAAAAAAATCTCATGCAAAAAAAAACAAGCATATACTTACATTCCACCAGCTCGTTGTGCAACCGCCATAAAATCATTATAAACATTTATCGAATCGATAGTGTCATTTTCACACAACATTTTATAAGTGAAGATATTGTATGCGTTTTTTGGCCCCTCATCGGTTAATGCACCAGCACTAAATAATCTCAAAATTTGGTTAACAGTTAAAGATTCCATAGCGGTATGATGCTCTTCAAACAGAGCTAAGTCAACTAAACCCAGCGCACGCTTTTGTAGTATTCTTTCAGATCCCGAGGTTAACTTTAAGGCTATCTTCAAAACCTATGACTAACTAACTTCAAGGCCAACTTGTTTCTCATAGTTAACAATTTTTTCAAGGCAGAATAAGTATGCTGTTGTAAAATAAGTTTCATAACTAACTTCAAAGGCCAACTTATTTCTCAAGGTAAAATAAGCATGCTATTTATCTTCGAATGACCTGAAGGCGAAGTTAGGTAATAACATAATTTGTACATACGAAGCAAAAATTGGTATTAACAGAAATATAATAATTTTAATAACGTTTTTTTATTTTAGCTAAGCGTTTTTATTATTCATTACGGTGTAAACAATTATTGTTAAGCTAGATCAGTCGTTTAACTTCATTGGAAAAAATAATTTTAATTAAAAATGTAGAAAATACACTTAAAATCTAAGACCTTTTTATTTTTCATCATTTTTTATTACAGAGCAGTATTCTGTAGTAATCTTTAAATACACTTTTTTATTGTTATATTTCAGATTTTATAAAAGTCTATTTTGTCTGGACTGATCCTCATAATTAAGTTTTTAAATCAAAGGTATTAAGCATCTTGTTAATATCAATGGCAATATGTTCTTTTAATTGCATGATGCATTTACAGAAGCTTACTAGATAAACATTTCGATATAGCACCTGTACATGACAAGGACTACTTTAAACAACCTTGCAAAATGTAATTTAACGGTTGACCTTTCAATAGTTGATAGCCCCATTAAAATGGAGCGTTAATAACTTTTATATGAGTTCGAGGTAAATAAAAATGCGGTACCAAGCAATAGTGTTATAAACTAGTGGAGGTCGTTATTAATTCGTGTATAAGTTGAAGTTATGTAAGTAGAAGGTTACAACCGGTAATTAAAAAGAAAGTGTAATAACACATATTACAACAAATAATACAGGTCCACTCACACATTTTATATATATATATATATATATATATATATATATATATATATATATATATATATATTGAAACAATTACTTGAAATAAAACGGCATATCGACTCTAATAATATTTTTTTAATTATTAATTATTATAAAACTTGCCCCACACCCCGGGGCATTTGTGACGTAAAAAGTGAAAGCGCAAGTGCCTCGGTACTACTCATGTTGGTTTTGAATTCAAATGCAAAGCAAATAAAAATGGGGGCCAAATAAGTTTTTTCAAAAATATGGTAATTCCATTCTCCATATATGATATATGAAAATTGTTGTAATCAATATTGTATGCTGAGGTATACCTAAATGTAGAATTTCAATGAGTTGCTCTCAATCTGAGGTAAATAATTGACGTCCTTAATTTTCCAATATCAAAATAGTGCAAATAAAATAAACAAAACTGATCAGAAAATAAAGAACTTATTTATGGCGCAGAGATACTTTGTTGAACTGCAAACCATTATCATATTTGGCGTTTGATCATCAAACTAATGCAAATAGAATAGTTTCAAGGAGAACGGCATCTAAAAATGCCATAACACCTAATTTTTTAATTAAAAAGTAATGTGATATTTATTATATATAAAAAAAGGGAACCAAATATTTAATAATGGAACTCAAAGTATTTTAATAAAAATCAGTTAATAAATTGTAATTGTTCATGTGAAGTGAAACAGAGGTTAATGCTTGGCCCGATTCGGCTAAATTACAAAAGAACCACTCTTGCGGGCAACCGTAAAAGAGAGAATACGTGTGCGGCCGCTCATAATAAATAGTAAAACAGAACTCGAATAAAAGTAAACAACTTAAGTAACTTCACTTCTCTGACGAACAACTGCGACGAGGAAGCAGTTACTTTCCTACCAAGACCAGGAAACCGTCAAACCCTAGGACAAAGAAGCGGACACCATAAAAGCAAATATCCAGAAACGTTTCTTATTAAGCTTTTATTTCTGTTTTAATTTAATACGTTTTCCTCCATTTCTATAGGGTCTCCCATTTCCAAGCCTTTTTCCTAAGTGTGTGAAACTGCACCTCGGCAGAGACCTGCCCTTTTGACACAAACATTTCTACAGTTCCCTATTCTCTAACCATTACAGCTGTTTCCTCAACTACCGACGATCCACCACCCATATCAACCTACTCCGCGGTTGCCGTCGTACTATCACCAACTTTTCCTAGACCTGTAATAATAAAACGCTTCTATCACACCCTTACATTGATACACACTACTTAATAACGGAAGCAGTCGATACGACAGCACTCAAATCAACAGATGTACCCCGTAAACATCCACCACAACATATCGTGAACTGGATCAAAGAGAAAAGGTGAATCTACCGTCAATTCTTACGGTTCAAGGATCTGCTTCTCGAGACAAAATGCTGGACATAAGCCCCGCCCGGACTTGATTACCAAAACAGATCTTGTAATGGTTTAACACACTGACCAGAACAAAAGTAACATTCAAATCAGATCTCATTGATCCTCAAGCCAATATTATTTCTATCGACCACAATAAAGCCAATGCGTTGGGCCTTCACCTACAAACAGTCTTGAGATCCCTTAATGAACCACGGTTGGGGAACGTGGTTAAAGAACTCCTGGAATGTCGCCTCAAAGTATTCCGCAACCTGAACCTTTTTCCCAATAGGCCAACGAGAGTCCGTTCTATGCTGTCATCACGCCCAACCAAGTCTTCTTATATGTCAAAAAAGGACGTAACCCAGTACGAGGCCAAGCGATAAAGCAATAAACTTTCGTTTATTTTGGTTGACCAAAGAAATATAATTTTGACTATGACCATCTTATACCTATTGCCGCTCAATATAACTCATATGCAGCCATTAAACCTTTGAAAGTGCAATAGAAAGACACTGTTCGGGAATGGCAACGGGCACCAGAAAACATGAAGTGTGTAGTAACTATCCTCACTACTCGCAAAATAAATCTAAGTCTGAGAAGTTTTGATACGACATTTTGTATTCCGTATTTTCTTTATTATAAGCATTAATCCCACACTTGATGCTTGATCCAGCGCTCCTTAAATTCTCTTTGAGATTTTCTTTTATAAATTATATACCAGGTAATTAAAAATTATTATTAATTTTATTAAATACATAAATAAAAAGTTTACCTCGAGTAGGATTTGAACCTACGACCTGTACTTTGCTAGAGTACCGGGCTAACCTACTGCGCCACCAAGGTTCAAGCCCCAATCGATGTAAATTTTGTCTTTATGTATGTAGAACTGATGTAAATTCTAAATATAATGAGATTACAATCAAATTACTTATTTTAATGGAATGTGAGCCTGCAATATCGCAAGGATTCACACATACCAAAGCAACTTGACTAATATTAAAATTATTATAATAATATATATCAGGTGTCTAGAATCTACCCACGTTCTGTGGCTATCTTTGTTATTATAAGAGAGTTGGTTAAATTAGAAAAGTTGGGTAGAATTACATGATAACTCAAATACCGATAAGAAAATTCAACATTGTTACCAACTTTCTAAGATATCTGAAAATAACTAAAAATCGTCCAAATTTTCAACCGGTTATATCTTTTTTAATATTCAAACATACATTTTTTTTAAATAGCAACTATAGGTGGCTATGCACTCATTCGATGGTTTATTTTTTTCTGATTTCAACAAAGTATAGCTTTGTATGTTTAATAGTATTAGTTAACTCACAATTTTCAAAAAAAAAAAGTAATTATAATATTTATTAAACAAATTAAAGTGTGCGGTGAACATTTAGATAACAAAATAAGCTCATATTCTACTACTAAATTTGTGCAAACAACAAGAAATAATGTACTACATTGTCAAAATAAAAAAGTTCTAAATAAATTTAACTTACAACGAAGAGTAACAGCAAAAAATATAAACAGATAACACAATAATAGAAGTGCTTCAAAATGCCCACCATTATTTTGAACACACATTTGACATCGTTTTAAAGTTTTGTTTTGAACTTTTAATAAACTTTGGGTTCTAATTTGTTGTATAACAACCCGAATTTTATTTTTTAAATCGTCTAGATTACCAGGTCTTACTCGGTACACTTTGTCTTTAATTGCACCCCACAAGAAAAAGCCCAGGGGGGTTACGTCTGGAGATCGCGGCGGCCAAGCTATTGGACCTCGATTTCCTATCCAATTATTAAAACGTTCCTGTAAATAGTTTCACACAAGTAATCCATTATGTGCTGGTGCCCCGTCGTGTTGAAAATAATTCAATTTTTGAATTACATTCAACGGAAGGTCGTCAAAAATTTCTTCAAATTCGTTTCGGAATTTAAATTGTATTTATAAAAAACGGCCCAAGGATTTTGGTGCCAATAATACCGCACCAAACGTTTACTGAAAATGCATATTGATCTCTCCTCTCAACAGTAATAGGAAGATTTTCTTGGGACCATTGCAAAAGATTTTTTCTATTGAAGATGCCGTTGTTTATAAATTTTGCTTCAACGGTAAAAAGAATAGTTTTCGAGAATTGATTGTTTGCTCGACTTTCACTAATCAACCATGTAGCAAAACGTAACCTTTTCTGATAATCTTCAACATACAATGTATTTCTTATATGGAAATGATATGGCTTAAAATTATTTTGTTCCAAAATAACGTGGGCTTCATCTTTGGAAGTGTTGCACTCGTTCGCAATTTCACGAAGAGATGTAGTAAGTTTAAATTCGACGTAAGCTAAAACACGTTCTTATGTTTCTGTGTTAACATTAATTTTAAAATTTTGAGGTTTAGTAAAAGCCCAGATTTTTTTTAATTCGATTCGAGTTTGGCAAATAATCTTACATCAGGTTGTCTACTTTCCATATAAGTTTGAAGGTATAATTCCGAAGCAGCATTAGCATCTCTGTTAGACAGGTAATAGCAAGAAAGCATATCATTAATCAAGAATAAGCCATTAATAAATTAATATTCACTATTTAAGTACGAACTACAACTGGTTTCAACAAATAATTCAATATCTACTATTTGACAGTCAATCAATAGAGAGTTTTGTTTTTAATTGGCACAGCACACTACGGCAAACATTGCATTTGTTTAGTAAATACTATAATTACAATTTTTTGAAAATTGTGAGTTAACTAATAATACTAAACATACAAAGCTATACATTTTTGAAATCATCAAAAATAATCCATCGAATGAGTCCATAACCACCATTTAGTTGCCATTTAAAAAAAATGTATGTTTGGATTGTAGCTCAAAAAATAATTACTAAAAAAATTTTTTATTCGCACTTTCCCATTTTGCGTAAAAAAATTCTCCCTTCGTATTTTGAATATTAAAAAAGATATAGCCAATTGAAAATTTGGACCATTTTTAGTTATTTCCAGATATCTTAGAAAGTTGGCAACAATGTTGAATTATCTTATCGGTATTTGAATTATCATGTAATTCTGCCCAACTTTGCTAATTTAACCGACTCTATCTCTTATAATAACAAAGATAGCCACAGAATGTGGGTAGATTCTAGACACCCTATATATATATATATATATATATATATATATATATATATATATATATATATATATATCGTTAGAAGTTTATGTGGTTAGAAACAATTTAGAAATCTGAATTTTTGGACTTAAGGGTTATTTAAGATTCTCTTTCATTCTAAAATATTTTCAAGGTCATGTTACTTCCGGAAGTCGCCACTAACTTCCTTATTTAAATGGAACACCCTGTATATTATTTTATTTTTGGATTCTTGGCAAAATTTTAGGATGTCTTATAAGGGTTTCCCATATCTTTTTTCAACTGTTTCTTAGATATCTTGATTTTTCAAAATTTTGAAAGATGTAACCCTATTTTCAACACTGCTTGTCTTACTTATTTTTGACTGATGGAAAGTGCTTCTGGAGTAGACAGAAGCATAAGAACTATACTTTTGAAATACTCATTGACAATTGATTTATTGCATACATGGTGTTCAAAGTTTGATGAACTATTAAACAATTTTCAAAGTTGAAAAACTTTGTTAATTCAAATGTGACACCCTGTATATTATTGGATGAATAGATGCAGCATTTAGTTATGCATCGTTTGGTTATAACATTACCTATACCTATTATCGACAATTTTCTTGTTAATTAATATTTTCTACTTTAATGTGATTTTTGACAGAAACTGAAATGTTTTTCAAAAATAAAATGAACTTAATTCAAACTACACAAATTCTATTTTATTAAAACAATGAAATAAAACAAGAAGATAACAAAATTGAGAGCATAATAACAAATGAAAAACATAAAACAATTATTTGAACATAACTAGAAGAAAAGTGATAAAAAAGATAAAATGAATCATTACAAATGTTCCACATGACCGCCAATTTGATTTAACTCTATCATATACTCCTTGCGAAATAGATCGCCGAATTTCGTGTGGACACATACTATTGAATGCATTGTGAACACGATTTAGCAATTCCTCTCTAGTTTGAACTGCCCTAGAGTACACTAATTCTTTTATACGACCCCAGAGGTAAAAGTCCAGGAGCGGTAAATCGGGTGATCTCGGTGGCCAGTTCCAAGGTCCTTGTGGGCCAATCCACCGATCTTCAAACATCAATGTCAACTGTTGGTGTATAGCTATAGTGGAATGTGCGGGAGCACCATCCAGCTGATACCAACTGTTTGCCCTGTCACATACAGGTAGAGTATTTAGAAAATCCATAACAAATCCACGGAGAATTTCAACATATCTCGCCCCATTCAAATTTTCATCGTACACTTGATATGCCACTCTATTATCCATAACTAACCAAAAACGTTAAAACTAAATTGGAACTGGTGATTACGTTCTCTTGTTACATGAGGATTATCTTGTGCCCAGTAGTGATTATTTCGGCGATTGAAAATTCCTTCTCTACCGAATTTTGATTCATCGGTCCAAATAATGTTGTGAAGAAATCTCGGATAATCGGTCATTTGTACAAGAATAAATTCACAAAAGTTAACTCGTGCCTGATCACCAAGATGTAATCCTTGCACAGTTATTACCGAAAAAGGATGCATTTTATACTTTTAATATTCTGTGGATTGATGATTGTGAAATATCCAAATCCAGTGCAGCTGCTGTAATTGAAGTTCGTGGATAAGCGTGAAAATAAGCTAACACGTTCACCTCGTTAACTTCATTATCTATTACTGGCTTTAAATGCGTTCGAGTTGCCCTTATACTTCCACTTGCAATAAATCGAGCTTCAATTCTTGCAAATTTTCCAGGTGTCATTAATGGTAGGTGTGGATACCGTTCGTTAAACAACCTGCATGTTCGCCTAACAATTCATCCACATTCACCATGCGTGTAAAACAAATTTAATAAATCATTGTTAGAATATTCTTGAATACATTCCATTATAAACAGTACTTAAAAAAAATACTTAAAAAATTACAAAATCACTTAAATTGTACTGATTTGACATTAAATCAACAACAATGTTTTAATGCGTGTTAAAATCAAGGCTCACTAGATTGCAGTTTTGGAATTTTATCGGCTTTTATAAAAAATACGGAGTTATACGAGTTATAAAATGCTTAAATCAAATTGGCGGTCATGTGGAACATTTGTAATGATTCATTTTATCTTTTTTATCACTTTTCTTCTAGTTATGTTCAAATAATTGTTTTATGTTTTTCATTTGTTATTATGCTCTCAATTTTGTTATCTTCTTGTTTTACTTCATTGTTTTAATAAAATAGAATTTGTGTAGTTTGAATTAAGTTAATTTTATTTTTGAAAAACATTTCAGTTTCTGTCAAAAATCACATTAAAGTAGAAAATATTAATTAACAAGAAAATTGTCGATAATAGGTGTAGGTAATGTTATAGCCAAACGATGCATAACTAAATGCTGCATCTATTCATCCAATAATATACAGGGTGTCACATGTGAATTAACAAAGTTTTTCAACTTTGAAAATTGTTTAATAGTTCATCAAATTTTGAACACCATGTATGCAATAAATCAATTGTCAATAAGTATTTCAAAAGTATAGTTCTTATGCTTCTGTCTACTCCAGAAGCACTTTCCATCAGTCAAAAATAAGTAAGACAAGCAGTGTTGAAAATAGGGTTACATCTTTCAAAATTTTTGAAAAAATCAAGATATCTAAGAAACAGTTGAAAAAAGATATGGGAAACCCTTATAAGACATCCTAAAATTTTGCCAAGAATCCAAAAATAAAATAATATACAGGGTGTTCCATTTAAATAAGGAAGTTAGTGGCGACTTCCGGTATAACCGGAAGTAACATGACCTTGAAAATATTTTAGAATGAAAGAGAATCTTAAATAACCCTTAAGTCCAAAAATTCAGATTTCTAAATTGTTTCTAACCACATAAACTTCTAACGAACGCCTACCGTGGAAAACCCTGTATATATATATATATATATATATATATATATATATATATATAATTTTAAACCTGTTACACGTATTAACTCCAAACTTTCAAGCAGTTATATTGGGAAAAATCTGTACATTTTAGAGCTATGAATGAATTCGTCCCTTTTTTTGGTAAGGGGTGGGGGGTTGCAAGTCAAAAATTTTAAATAGCAACCCCTATTGAGTGATTCCTCATTTTAAAGCCCTCGTTGAGACGAGAAAATTGGTAAAGTCAACCCCTTTCCGATACCCCAATCCAAAATGGCGAAGCCAAGAAGTACAGATTTTTTCATTTTTCTATGTATTGTATTTTACATCAATTCATTCATTCATTCTAAGATGTAAAAACATTTCACATTTTTTTTAAATCTACGTTAATTATAATTTAGAAAAAAATAACCTAAAACCGAAATTAACCTAATTATGATTTAAATCATCAAAAATTATAGAAATAAAAAAAATTACTTAAATTTGTAAATCATTTTATTTATTAAAATGATACAATTTCAAGTTAAATTAGAATTGCATGTTTTCAAGCAGTAGTATTTTAAATTACATCTTTAAATAGTTAGTCATCTTACCAGAGTTCAATGCAACAGATGTTCAAATTGGTGTCCTTCAACTGCTTGACAGTGTGCCAGCCGATTATAAAATGAAGAAACTACATTATTCAATGTTTCTATTGTAACATTTGAGGCAACTTCCTGTATTTTATTTTCAAAGAATCAACATTTGGAGGTTTCGTTTGGTAGACAATATTTCTGATGTAGCCCCTTAATAAATATCTAAAAGAGACAAATACGGTTATCTTGCGGGCCATTCCACTTCGCCCTTTCGACATATCTTGGAAAATTTGCAATTAAGATTTTGCGCTAGAGCAACATCTTGCTGGAACAATACATTCTAAAAGTAAGGGCCAAATATGTTTTGAATTAGTGAAATAATTTGGTCTTGAAGTAAAGCTGCATATTTTTCTGAATTTAAATTCCCATTTATAAAAATTGGGCCAATAACTCAACTAACGACGCCCAACCAAACATTAACCTTTACTAGATACTGTGTATGTGATTCACAATGCCAGTGCGAGTTTTCATCAGACCAGTATCTGTAATTATGTCTGTTTACTTCACCATTTAACATGAAGGTGGCCTCATCACATAAAAATGATTCTGTTTAATAAATTATGATCAGCGTCAAATTTGGCCATCATAATTTCACTGAACTCCATTCTTCGATCGAAATCATCCTCATATAGTTCGTGTACTAAATGCGCTTTGAAGGACTTGAAGTTACTACCCTTTAAAATTCTAAGAACAGAATGTTGACTAACACCGTGCTCATGTGCTACTTTTCGATTGGATATTTTCAATAAATTCTTGTAATATGTCTAAAGATTTCATCACAAGTAGTAGTTTTGGGTCTTCCTGGTCTTGATTTATCCTTGCTGGAACGCGATTAGGGAAGGGAGCGTTGAACAACTAGGTAACCTCACTGTATGACATCTGTCTATTTCCGTAGCTTCTCATCATTAATATTGTTACTCTTTCATGTTCACTGACATTCATTTTTATAATTGGAGAATCAAATAAAAGAAAAATTAAAAATGCAAAAAATTACTTATTTGAAAATTAGAGTAACTTAATATTCTTAAAAATTATTAATAATTTTATTAAATACATAAATAAAAAGTTTACCTCGAGTAGGATTTGAACCTACCACCTGTATTCTGCTAGAGTACCGCGCTAACCAAGTGCGCTATCGAAGTGCAAGCGCGGTACTCTAGCAAAGCACAGGTCGTAGGTTCAAATCCTACTCGATGTAAACTTTTTATTTATGTATTTAATAAAATTAGGAACTTATTCGTTCATAACAAAGACTTATAATAACTTAATATTCTGTTTCTTCTTTTCAGTGTAAACAAACGATTTAGAGCAAATTTAGTATCACGAGTTTGAAAAAGTAATCTCAACCACAACGAAGAAATGTTTAATTTAACTTAAAAATTTCAGAGATGTTTATTGTTGATCAGCTAATTAATACATGATTTTACAATTAAACTTATAAATAAGTTTTAAAATAGTATAACCGGTTTGAACATCTGTTGCATTGAACTGTGTTAAGATCACTAACTATGTAAAGATGTAATTTAAAATACTACAGCCTAAAAACATTGAATTCTAATTTAACTTGAAATTATATCATTTCAATAAATAAAATAATTTACTAATTTAATTAATTTTTTTTCCATAATTTTTGAAGATTTACATTATAATAGGTATTAAATGGACACAAAAATCTTAGTGGAGTTAATCGGCCTATTTCCACAGTTTATGCTTTTTTATCGCGACGTTTCTGAAGCGGACTCTGCTTCCGTCATCAGGCTTAGTCCTGAGAAGGACTGTTTTCGCACTTGAGTCGAATTCATTTGTTATATATAATTTTTTCTCAAGCTCTTGACTACTCTTAGATTTGAACCTGGTACCTTTCACTTACTAGTCTGACACCTTTGCCACTGAGCCACTTAGTAATCCAATATATATATATATATATATATATATATATATATATATATATATATATATATTAAACTTTTTCGTGGTTGCACAGAAGGTTATTGCGCATGTTGCGCAGGTGTATTGCGCTTAAGCTCTTCGCGCATTATTGGAATCCATATGGGTTTCATTTCTACACTAGCTTGGCTTATTGGATTTTCTGCTAGTGCCAAGCTAGTGTAGAAATGAAACCTCGAATTCAATAATTCGCGAAGAGCTAACTACACTGCGGAAGAAGTTACTGCGCAACATGCGCAATAAACTTCTGCGCAACCACGAAAAAGTTTTATATATATATATATATATATATATATATATACATATATATTTTTTTTTTATGATTGTGGACCTGAACAGGCTAAATTAGGCCTATCGTGCTAAAGCACTCAGGAACACTTAGAAGAATGGATAGAGGGATAATGAATTGCCAATAGATGCCTATGAATAGCTACCTTAAATTTTCTCATATCATAAGTGAGAGGAAAACAGGAACTAGGGACATCATTCCAGAGTTTAGAAGCCGTGTAGAAAAATGTGGATTGCGCTCGTTTGGTACGACAAGTGGAGATTTGTACTGCATACTGATGATGTGGATGAGCGAACCGAGTGTTTCTCGCAAAGATAGCCCGAGATAGTATCAAAGAATATAATTCAGCAGCACAATAGCCGTTGTAATAACGATAATACAAAGAAAGAATTGAAACCATCCTTCTATGCTCAAGGGACTGTATGTGAGAAGTTAAGGACGGGTCATTTATAAGCCTAATCGCTCTCTTTTGAATACGATCAACGATATCGAGAGCGTATTGAGCACTAACAGAGGTGAGAATTATATTCAGATGAGGTCGAATTTGGGCCTTATACAGCAGAAGGAGTTGTCGAGAGGTAAAGTGCTGCTTAGATCTGTACAAACAGCCTATTTTACGAGCAGCTGTTTTGGTAGCTGACAGAAGATGGTCAACCCATGAGAGATTTGGAGATACAGTCATACCCAACAGAGTAATAGAGTCTAAAAACTTAAGAACTGAGCCATTCATACTTACAACAGGAAATGATCGATCTTTTTTGGCGGACATAAGGCAACACTGAGTGTTAGCATTAAATATATATATATATATATATATATATATATATATATATATATATATATATATATATATATATATTGGATTACTCCGTGGCTCAATGGCAAAGGTGTCAGACTAGTAAGTGAAAGGTACCAGGTTCGAATCTAAGAGTAGTCAAGTGCTTGGGAAAAAATTATATATAACATATGAATTCGACTCAAGTGCGAAAACAGTCCTTCACAGGACTAAGCCTGATGACGGAAGAAGAGTCCGCTTCTGAAACGTCGCGCTCAAAAAGCATAAACTGTGGAAATAGGTCGATCAACTCCACTAATAGGAAACTACTGTTACAAAACACTTATAATACAGAACAAAAATCTTGTAGATTAAAAAAAATTTGTAATGTTGTTGCATCTTATAATGAATACACCATTGAATTGATATAAAATACAGTACGTAGAAAAATGGAAAATTCTGAACTTCTTGGCTCCACCGTTTTGGATTGGGCTACTGAGAGGGGTTTACTTTACAATAATTTTCTCGTTCCAATGAGGGCTTTAAAATGAGGTATCACTCAATAGGGGTTGCTATTTAAAATTTTTGACTTGCAACCCCAAACCCCTAACCAAAAAAGGGTAGAATACATTCGTGCCCCTACAAGGTGCAGAATTTTTCCAATATAACTTCCTGAAAGTTTGGAGTTAATACGTGTAACAAGTTTAAAATTATGAAGGGGTTGTGGAATTCTTTGAATCACTGTATACACTGTATCCACTGTGTTCTCACTATGGGGATCTCGGAAATGGTAATAGATACAATTCCGGTTAAGAGGAAAATAAGTTGTGTAATTAGGGGACCAATAAAATGATAAAAAAGTTGATGATGCGATTTTTTGTTTTTGAGATATTTAAAAAAAATTGAATTTTTGAAATTTCTATTTTATTTTTTTCTGGTGTTATTATAAATGCTAGAGCAAAAATACAATCACTCCTTCATGGCAACTTGTTACGGGCTTTACACATGGCATTGGACGTTTTCTATTTTTACAGCCATCATCAACTTATTTTTTTTAAATACAGTCCTGATATTTAGAAAACTGATTTTCAAATGTTTTTTTATTACAAATTCAGCAATGTATCATATTTGATGGTCTGGTCGCGTTTTGAACCTTTTATTGACCATCATCACGAAATTTTTTAATACAGCTCTGCATTTTCAAGAAGTTAATATCAACAAACAAATTGAGTGTAAAAGGAAAAACTACTAATTCCTTTTGTTTTTAGTGTAAATTACAGTAAGAATTTCTTACTTATAAGATTTATAATAGTTTCCCATTATTTTCCAAACACAAATAACACCGTCTTACAGTTGAATTCAAAACATTGCGAAGCCTTTGAGGCGTAATACTTCCAAATGCTTTGATAACTAAGTTCCACAATTGATTGTCATTTTCAATATCGTGTCGGTATGTATAATTCTTGACATATCCCCTGAGAAAAAAGTCAAGATGTGTTATATCAGGGGAGCGCACTGGCCATGTTACTCTCGAATATCCCAATCCATCTTGCTGGAAACGGCTTTGGAATTATGTGTCGGAGCACCGTCTTGTAAAAACCAATAATCTTAAATATCAGCTTGAGGTAAATCAGATAATGCTGCTTCTACTTCATTTTCTAATAAATTTTGGTAACGTTCAGAATTTAAAGATACGTTATATAAAATGGGCCTATTATCCGAATTCTGAATATTGCAGTCCACATATTAACGGTGTTGGTGTCTGCGTACTTTATAAACTCTAGGATTTTCTTTCGCCCAATAGTGAGCATTTCTTCTGTTGAAAATTCCATTATTGGTTACCTGACTTTCATCCGACCAAATGATTTTATATGGAAATTGCTCATTATCTGGACATTGCGTGGTATACCATTCACACAACTCTCTGTGCCTTGCTGAATTCCCTGGTCTAAATTTAAATGTACGTATTTTTTCTTTTTGTAAAATAAAATGAGCAGTAGAATGGGCCACTCCAATTGTTTGTTCAATGTGTCGTGTAGAAATTTCTGGATGTTCCGTAACAACTAAAAAAATTTTATTCGCTTTTTCTTTATTGCAAGGTTTTTTACGGGAATTTACAGTCTTTTTAAATGCACCATGTTTTCTTAACTTGACTGACAAGTTCCTAAATGTGGTTTTATGAGGTTGCTGTCTCTAGATAATTCTTTGAAATATCATTAACATAATATGTAATACGATAGCATATCACATTTTTCTACATTTGAAAATCGCGCAATACTTTTTTGATAACAACTACCACAAATTAACTAATTCAGAGTTAAATACTAGTACCAGCTAAATACAAAATTGTACAATACAAAATTATGACAGATACTGAATTACTTCAAAGCTGTCTATTTATTATTTTTCTCAGAGCCGCCTTTATTTATTCTTTTTAGAACATCACATTGTTGTTATGATGTCACAGATAGAACTGTAAGATATTATTTATCTTTGGAGATTCATGAAACACTCTTTATCGACTTGGAAAAATAAATTTTTTTGTAAATTATACGTATGTATTTTAGCAGTGTTTGATAACAATCATTTAAATAGGTAACTTTAATGTTAACTATACAAGCATTTAATTTTTTGTGTTAAGTTGTATAACTAACAATATTTTATTTTAGTAATTTCCTTATTTTATAAAACATTAAACACAAAGGAAAGTTAATTAAATAAACTTTTTTGAAAATGCAGGTCTGTATTCAAAAATTTCGTGATGATCCATAAAAGGTTCAAAACGCTATCAGACCATCAAATGTGATACATTGCTGAATTTGTAATAAGAAAACCTTTCAAAATCAGTTTTCGAAATATCAGGACCGTATTTAAAAAAAATATATAAGTTGATGATGGCGATAAAAATAGGAAACATCCGATTAAAAACTCAATATGGCATGTTAAAGCCCGAAACCACGAATAAGTGTTTTGTATTTTTTCTCTAGCATTTATAATAACGTAGGAAAAAAATTAAATAGAAATTTCAAAAATTCAAATTTTTTCAAATATCTCAAAAACAAAAATTACACCATCGATTTTTTTTGTGTCATTTTATTGGTCCCCTAATTACACAACTTTTTACCATTATATATATATATATATATATATATATATATATTAATTTGTTAATTTATTAATTGGATGCATTTATAACATTCAATTAATCCGTTGGTATTGGAAATCGTGGAACATAGTGTAGGTAGCGGACCGCGAAAATTTTATTATTGTAATAAACGTTTGTCAAATCGCCATTGTTACCGCGATAGAAAAGATAATTAGTGGAGTTTTAATATCTTGATAATACGTCGTAATTTGCGAATGTTTTCGGAATATTTTATTTTCTGTAACAAATGTGGGAATTTATGTAATTGATATTTGAGTAAAGGTTGAACAGCAGAAGGAAACATTAGGGTAGAGAAACAGGTGTCCTGCCGAAACTGGCGTGACGAATTGTTGGAAACTTCTATACACGCGTTCTTGATGTAAACATGTCACAGATTTAATAATTAATTATGGCTGAACATAGCGCAATTCCAAAGGGATCTTTGTTTGGTATGTTGAAACTCGAGACCTAAATGTAGGGCTTGTTACGGACTAATGCATATTTTTAAAATTAAGATGTTCAATAATTAATATTAAACTGTTCCAACGTATTAATTTTTTTTTTATTACTTTTGAAAAACGGAGGTTATTTTGAAATGAGAGGGGAAGGGATTTGCTGTTGAAATTTTTATTGAGCCGGATTGCTCTTATTTGTTTTAACTAGAAGCTCCCTTTGTAAACCGTTCGGTCTATAAATATTTCGTCGTGTACATTTTAGCAAAACCAAAACTTTAATTCGTTCTTTTCTTTTTGTGTATGTTTTAATGTAAATTTTTCCAAAAATTAATCTATAATTAATCGTCGCTGTGCTGTTTTAAACCGCGTATCTTAACTCGTCGTGTTGGTGATAAAGTGTTTAACTAAAGGGAATATGTTCAAGTGTAAGTAGGTATTTTTATATAAATGAAAGTTCGCAGCCAATAATATTACAAGTCTATGTAACGTATTAAAATTCAAACATTGCTTACATACATTGTTTACATACTCCCGGGTCCAGATGACCATTAAACACCTCGAATTTTATTATTATTGTTTTTATTGTTGTATAGATGAATGGGTTACTTGAGAAAAGGGCGCTGTATTTTTCTAACGAACTCAAACTTATATATCGGTCACGATGTCATGATCTATTTATAACTTACCCTTGTAAGGCTTTATTTTAATGAGTTTTTTTTGTGTCAGTTTGTTTAGGTAGAATTGTTTGCCGGCGAACTGATTTCTTTGTATACTAATTTATTGTAGTTTTACGTATGTATTTTGTACTTTAGTAGTCACTAAACAATTGTGTATGCGTGAATTTGTCACCTATTTTTTGTTTGTCCTTGCATTTACCTTATTATCACCTGTACAATTTTACTGTTGTTATATTTTATATATACCGAGATTTCCCTTATTGTTTTACTTGCTTATTTACTTAAAGTCCGGCATGATTGGTTTCAGAGGACCACATGTTTGATATTACAATTTTTATTCTGATTTGTTTATGATACGGTTATGGATGTGAGTACATGGGTTTTTTAATTGTGTTTATGTGTATCTAAACTGTTATTTATTTATTTTTTCCTAATGTTATAATTTTGTACGCACTTTCACCTGATTCTATGGTATTTTGTTATATATTTATCCCTTTCATTGTTTTTTTTATTATTTGATTTATTAATGTACTTGTGCAATTACTTATTTGGTAGTGGGTTTTATTGGTGGTTCTTCCCCACAATGGTACATTAACGGGTTGAACCATCATTGCACAAAGCTCGTTAATTTTAATTTGAGTAGTTTCATTTAATACTTAACCTCATCCACCCTATCTAATTCAAATAGCACAACGTACCTACCACTAGACGGCCAATTCGTTTGATCAGATTTGAGGTTTGCGAGTAATTAAATATCAGACTTGTAGATAAATTCTAATGTTTTAATTATTGCCAGGAAAGTCAAAGTAAGGCAGGCAATTAATTTGAGTAATAGCAACATTATTGCCAGTCAAGTCAAGATAAATCCCTTCGCGATTGTTTTGTCCTTGAATTTGCATTCTTGCAAACAAGTTCAAATTACACTTTTCAAGATGGGTACCTGGGGGACGCTACAATAGCTATTCAGTAAGAGTTTTGTTAATATAGGAATAAAACACTGGGTGGCATAAAGTAATGGAGGTTACTAATATAATTATCAAGTTAACAAATTTTAAAGATTAAAAGATAATAAGTAATAAAATGTATATAAAATGAATTGAAGGCCATCTAGAATTTAAAGTAAAATGACAGTGAATAGAGGACACGAAATCATAATATAATTAGTAGTCGACTTTTGACTAATTAAGCCACCAATCAATGAGTACATATGTAAATCATAATTGTTAATTTATTTGAATTACTATTCCAAGATAATTATAATATTTTGAATAGTTTCAATATTCTACATTTAATCACAACCATTCTGCAAAATATATGAGGAAGTTAGATAAAAATGAGGTAGTTAATAGTATATGAAGTATTTAGAATGGGAAGAGTTGTTTTACCTTTACGTTCGTGATGCTTATACTATGTTTCGTCAAACATAATTTTTTGAATTCTTTGGTTTAGTTTAAGAAAGCGAAATTATACAATAATCGTGGTTTACATAGATACAAATGCATAGATGAAATGTACAATTAATACGATTGATCAGACGAAAAGATTATAATTTTAGCTCCCTACTTTAAATATCATTTAGTATTTAATTCCCGTGCGAATGAAATATTTATGTAGTCACAAAAATAAATTTTTGCTACTGCGGATAACAGTTAAATAAAAAAAAAACAAAAAAGATAAGTAAGTTAAATCAATTAGTTTTAAAATTTCTTCGATAGCATTTTGTAGCACAGTGTTTGGGAGAGAATGCTAATTAAACCAACAGAAATGGAAATTGTTGCTTTTACAACGCTTCAAGACTTTCATAAATAACTTTGCCACGTGTTAAATGTAAACTCCGTATTTAAATAAACAAATAAATAAATAGCGTTTATTGTCTAACCGGACAATTTCAATTATAAGACAATTATGAGGAGCATAACTTAAACAGTGTACAAAGATATACAAAAGAAAAAAGAATAAAGAATCATAATTATTGCGGAAAATTAATTAGAGTTAACAACAGGCACAGTCAAAATATAGCATAGAGAAGCAACAAAAGCGTATGTACAGTGCATCCCATTTTGGTTGAGACAGCCAAGTATCTCGGTTGTTGTTGAAGATAGAACCTTCCGGTTTTCGCGGTCGTGTGCCACTTTTTTGTGAAACTCCAGATGTCCTGAACGGATTTTTCCTAACTTCTTTCGTTCATAAGTTACAGGGCGTTTTTCGAAAATTCATACTTTTTGGACCCCTCCATATCTACCAAGTTTCTCAGCGATAATGTCAAATTGAAAACTTATCCCATAGAGAATTTTATGTAGAATTCCTTGGCGCATTCAATTTTTTTTTCGGTATATGGTTATGGAGATACGACTCAAACTTATGATTTTTTCAATGGAACACCCTGTATTTTATCACCTCATTAAATTTCTTATTTTTTTCTTTCAAAATGATATATAATATATAAACATAAATTCTTCAAAAATGCTCCAAAATCACTAAAACATTAATTTTTAATAGTAGGCTATGGATTTTTGTATAAAAAAAGTTCAAATTGAAGAAATGCTACCGTAAGATAACTTCTACAAAAATTTAGTAAGAACTTCGAAAACCAACTATGTGTTACATTTATATCTTACCATGAAGTCCTACAAATATCAAAGTTGAATTTTGATGTGCACTATTTTTTTTTATATTTTGAAAATTTGGCAAAGTCAACCCCATTTTGGGGCGACTTTGCCTAGTGCTTATTAATGCATTTAAAGGCCTTAGTAGGGTATTCCGTGAGGTGTCTTTGCCATCCCTAAAGTACAGAAGGATAAAATAAGGAAATAGGAAAGTTTATTAGGTAGGTACTTTAATTCTTCAAAAATTGGTACATTATTAAGATAAAAACCATTTATTTAAATTCGTTCAAAATAATACAAGGGACTACAAATTGAACTTTGACAAATCTACTGTAAACTCAAAAGTTGCTGTTGGATTCTGGCTGTTCGGTTTGGGTAATATCATTTCTATTTGATTTCTTTCATATAGTAAATCTGAAACACAAATTTATTGTGCGGTTTCTTTCGCAAAATTTCAGTTCCAACATGTCATCTTCGATTTTCAAAATTCTCCTATAAAGTGTTTAACAGTTTTGTTTGTTTTGAAATTAACAATGAAGTCCTCTACTTGAGGTTCTTCCTCTGTGACCATTTCTTTATGTTCATCAATTCGTCATCTATTATTTCTTCAGCTTCTGTGACTGGCAATTGTGTTCATCCTTATTACATCATCATGTGATACGCTTTACCTGGCTCCACGCGTCCATTTTCTTTCTCGTTGTTTTGGACGTTCTGATTAGGTGACTTGTCTTTAAATAGTTTAATAAAGTTTTATCAATTGGCTTGCAATCCCTGTTCTACACGATAATTGGGCATCTTTTTGAGAAGCTCGTTTTGATTCATAGGACTTATCTGTTGCTGTAAATCCACTTTAGTATCTCAGGCTCTTTAATTCTAATTTTTCAATCAACAGGTTTAAAAGGAGAAAACTTGACTTATTTAGTGTTCGATCTAGGTTTTTTATTTTAAGTCTGTTAAAAGACTGCACTTTCAGGGACCGAAAAAACTGACGTCAAGTTTGTAGCGCTTGAATTTGGAGGAAGGAACACAAATCTAATGCCATTACGTTGGCATTCTAATAAAACATTAATATTCAAATGGCTTGACAAGTTGTCTCCTATAATCACCTTTAGTCCCATTTAATTTTCGAGCCCACGGTAGTACAATTTTCAGGAACCAATCTTCAAAACATGCTGCGTCAAACCATCCTGACTTTGTCCGATTAAATCTAGTCTTTTGCTAACGCACCATGCATCATATAGTCTTTCTGCTTTATAGACTACATATGTGGTAACAGACTGCCTTCCGCAGTCCCTTGAACATTAAAGATATTGCTGTTTTAGTTGAATTTAACATTTCAGGAACTACTGCCACGAGAAAAATACATTTGCGAGCCAGGTTCATCTGTTAGATTTGTCTCGTCATAATTGCAAATGATGGAACTCCAGCGAGTGACTGTTCCAAATTATCAAAATACGATTCCAATACTTCTTCAGTCTGTTCAGCACTACGGTTTTATATTTTGGCAATGCCTTTGCTAAGACTCCTTTGTGCCTTTTAAGAACCCATCATACTCTTCCCAGGAAGGTTGTTTGAAACAATTGCAATTGTATACCTTCCTTGTCTAGGTGTTGATTTACCACGTCTTAAATCCAAAGCAGTCAATGGTTCAAACTGCAATTATAACATCCATAAGAATTCCCAAGAGTATCGTATAGAGCTTAGATAGGACTGGTACTAGTTCGGGGAACATTTCTTTAAGACAATAGCTGGGATACCGTCTGGGCCAGTCGCCTTATTGAGATCAAGCCTACTGATGATCGATTCCAAGAGCTTGTACCGAAAATGAATTGGTTTCATAACGTATGAAGAAGAGTTGACTAGGGCACATCTTTTCCAGAATCATTGAGACACGAGTTTGATGCAAACAAATCCACAAAAACGTTGGCTTTGTCTACAGAATCAGCAACTACCGATCCGTCAATAGATGTCAGGAAATGAAGATGTTCGAAAGTTTTTACTAATGGCTTTGCTAAAGACCAAAATTTACGACTGCCTAAAGGAGATGTAGCTAGTTCATTGCATTTTCGTTGTTCGAACAACTTTTTAGTTTTAGTGATGACACTTTTGCAGATATTTCTAGCACCAACGTATTCTACATGACTGTCAACCGATTTATTAGATTTCCATTTAATGTAACATTTATTTTTAAAGATATTGCATCAGAACAAGCCTTATTGAACCAGGGTTGGGAACGTGAATGACCTACACGGTACTGTTTTTCGGAATGTATAACTCCATTCCCATGAGGATGACTTCAGATACTGAAAGAGCGATGTCCGAAGAAGAGGACGACTTAAAACAATATTCACGCCATGGAAAGGTTGCAAAGAAATCCCGTAAATCACTCCATCGAGCTGACTTAAAACACCACAAGGTTCTATCGGTTTTGCGAACAACAGTGGAATTAGGTACAGTAGAAATGATTTTTTTAGACAATGGTCGGAAAGACCTAAAGGCGAAAGAACGGAAGTTTTATAAACAAGAGGGTTTGATGTAAGAAAGAATCTAGAAGATGTGGAGTATGGTTAGGGTTATCAGGGATTCTTGTGGGTTCAGAAATCATTTGTGTGAGATCACATGAAATAGCAAATGTTTCTGCACTATGACCAGCGGATTTGTAGTAGATGAAAATTGAAGCCAATTAGAGTTATGAACATTGAAATCGCCTACAAATGAGATATCGCAAGATGGAAACTGAGACAGGAGATAGTCAACTTTCATACTAAGGTAATCGAAGAAGTCTTGAAAGTTGCTGTCATTAGGAGACCTATAAATGCAACAGTAGAATTTCACAAAATTAGGACCAGAATGTTTAAACCAAATCACGTCAAAATTTTTATTTTCTAAGGAAGAAACCCTCTTGCAAGCAATTCTGTCCTTGATGTACCCAATACGCCTCCTTTATATCGAAAGTTAGAGTGAAGATGGTATTGAGGAAATTGCAATGGGGACTCGGAGCTTTCGAGGAGACTTGTGTTTCAGATAGAAACAATATATCAGGTTGTAATTGTTCAAGATGTTGGTGAATAGCATTAAGATTAGACCTGATACCGCGGATGTTGCAGTAGTGAATCAGAAAGTTGATACTTTCGATGACCGAGGTCGTTGGGCCCTGCCCTCCCGGACATCCGAATGGGGCAGGATTTTACGTCCGGAATTTATAACCCTAGAAACCACAGCCATCTTATTTTTAATTTGGGACTTTTAATCCGATAGGAAGACAGTGAGGGCGAGAAGGAAGAATAAGGATGAGAATAGATTAGGATGATGGAAAGGTAACCGGCAGCCCTTACCGAGCTCAGAAAATCGGAGACCCAATATTAAGGGCCCATGGTAATGGTGGTACCTCCCCTGGCATATTCTACCACCTAATTGAGGAAAGCGAACTTTATGATACAGCCTCGATGTCATAAAAATAATATGATTCGATAAAATGCTTAGTCTGTGAGGAATATAAAACGGAAACGTGGTATCTGCAAAAACTGGGTCGTTCTCATTGCGCATCTGATACCAAGGACTTCTGCGACTTTTGTCCAAGAGCTGTTCGACGTTTAAAGTTTTGGTTTTAGTTTTTGATCATTATGTTTATTTTGACTTCATACGGTAATTAAAAACGTTTCTCATGTAAATTTTCTTATGATTGTAATTACCAATGGTTGTAATTACACATATGCGGATAATCACAACCACAGTCACATACAAGGTTTAACATTTTTTTTAAAGAAATTAAATCTTTCTGCAGAATGTATAGTCTAATATGGAAAGAAAACAGTAAAACTATTTAAATGCATATCATGCAAATTGAAACGTATGGAATATTTGAAAATTACAGACAATTGTGCTTAGGTGGTCGCCATTCCCCTCCCCTACCCTAATACATAATGAATTGAAGGCCATCTAGAATTTAAAGTTAAATGACAGTAAATAGCGGACACGAAATCATAATATAATTAGTACAGTTTCGACTAATTAAGCCACCAATCAATGAGTACATCTGTAAATCATAATTATTAATTTGTTTGAATTAAGATTCCGAGATAATTATAATATTTTAAATAGTTTTAATATTCCACATTTAATCACCACCATTATGCAAGATATATAAGGAAGTTAGATAAAAAATCAGGTAGTTAATAGTATATGAAGTATTTAGAATGGGAAAAGTTGTTTTACCTTTACGTTCGTGATGCTTATACTATGTTTCGTCAAACATATTTTTTTGAATTCTTTGGTTTAGTTTAAGAAAGAGAAATTATAGAATAATCGTGGTTTACATACGATTAATACGATTGATCGGACGAAAAGTATTATAATACTTTAAATATCATTTAGTATTTAATTCCCGTGCGAATGAAATATTTAAGTAGTCACAAAAATAAATTTTTGCTACTGCGGATAACAGTTAAATAAAAAAAAAAACCAAAAAAGATAAGCAAGTTAAATCAATTAGTTTTAAAATGTCTTCGATAGCATTTTGTAGCACAGTGTTTGGAAGAGAATGCTAATTAAACTAACAGAAATGGAAATTGTTGCTTTTAAAACGCTTCAAGACTTTCACAAATAACTTTGCCACGTGTTAAATGTAAACTGCGTATTTAAATAAACGAATAAATAAATAGCGTTTATTGTCTAACCGGACAATTTCAATTGTAAGAGAATTATGAGGAACATAACTTAAACAGTGTACAAAGATATACAAAAGAAAAAACAATAAAGAATCATAATTATTGCATAAAATGAATTAGAGTTAACAGGCACAGTCAAAATATAGCACAGAAAGCAACAAAAGCGTATGTACAGTGCATCCCATTTTGATTGAGACAGCCAAGTAACGCGGTTGTTGTTGAAGATAGAACCTTGCGGTTTTCGTGGTCCTGTGCCACTTTTTTGTGAAACTCTTGATGTCCTGGACGGATTTTTCCTAACTTCTTTCGTTCATAAGTTACAGGGCGTTTTTGAAAATTCACACTTTTTGGACCCCCTCGATATCTACGAAGTTTCTCAGCGATAATGTCAAATTGAAAACTTATCCCATAGAGAATTTTATGTAGAATTCAGGCGCACTCAATTTTTTTCGGGTATGGTTATGGAGTACGACTCAAACTTATGATTTTTCAATGGAACACCCTGTATTTTATCCTCATTAAATTCCTTATTGTTTTCCTTCAAAATGATATATAATATATAACATAAATTCTTCAAAATGCTCCAAAATCACTAAAACATTGATTTTTAATAGTAGGCTATGGTTTTTTCATACAAAAAAGTTCAAATTGAAGAAATATACTAATAGCAACAAATAAATAGTAATAAAAAGTTCATAATGTAGAATAAGCAACTAATTAAATATTTACTCATACTATTTCATTTCGAAATTATTCGGTAACTTATTCATTGAATTGTTCAAATTGATGTCCATTTTTAACACACAATTTCTTAATACGTCTTAATCCATTTAAAATTTGAAAGGCCGATTTTGTAAATTCTAAAACTGCCTCTGTTGTTCACGAAGTTCTTCAATATTATTGTGCCTCTTACCGTATATTTCGTTTTCAAAAACCCACAAAAGTCCAACAGTGACAAATCAGGTAACCTTGCAGGACCTAATGGGTCCATTTGTTCCAATCCAATGCCTAAAGTTTCTTCTAAAACGGCACAATCAACCTCGAATTGTGCAGGCACTGTCTTGTTGGAAGTAAATGACATTAAGATAGGCAAACATTCTCCAGGAATTCTGGTATTACTTCTTCTAAAATTGCCAAGTACCTATTCGCGTTGAGAGCCCCTTCAAAACGCGGTATTTTATTGATGTCCCCAATAAGAAACAGGCTACATTAAAACCAAATCGACCTTGTTGTTGCTCAAAAATTAGGTGTTGGTTTTCATCATATCAGTGCCTTGTATTTGCCTGCTAAATAAACCGGCACTGCCTATATGGGCTTCGTCTGACCATATGACTTTACCCGCAAAATTATTGTCCCTTCTAGTTTGGTTCAAAAACCAATTACAGAAATTCACACGCCTCGCTGCATCACCAGGGTATAAATGCTGGACAATATTCACTTTGTAGGGTTTCAATTTGTGTTTTTTAAAATCCTTTGTACCCGTGATAGGGGAACGCCAGTGTCATTTTCTAATTTCGTACAAGAAGTCTGAGGAGAGACACGGGCGCTGGCTAAGACATTTATTTCATACACTTCATTATTTTCCTTGTTATACGTCTTGGATCGGGGTTTAGAATACGCACCATAATTTAGTAGATTATTCTTTAGTCGAAATATCGTTGGTTGACGCCTCTCTGGATATCTAACGTTTTAAAAACAATATGTCATATAATGTCTTATTGTAGATTACTAGTTTACCTGTTTACTGTTCGTTGTTCTGAAAAAATCTTTCAGCCATTATAAAATTTCACAAATTAACAAAATCGCCAAACACAAACACAATAAAACGCATCAAAATTTATCATCGTGACAGTGATAAAACAATGCTCCAAAAGTCAACAACAGTGTTTGTAGCATCCATGACCTACTATAAAAAAATCACAAATAATAATCCCTGTAGTAAAACTCTGAAATCCATGGCACTCTATTAATATTCAATGTTTTAGTAATTTTGGAGCATTTTTTAAAACTTCATGTTTATATATTATATATCATTTCGAAGGAAAAAAATAAGTAATTTAATGTGATAATAAAATACAGGGTGTTGCATTGAAAAAATCATAAGTTTGAGTCTTATCTACATAGCGATACCCCGAAAAAAATTGAGTGCGCCCTATTCTACGTAAAATTCTCATGGGACAAGTTTTCAATTTGACATTATCGCTGAGAAACTTCTTAGATATGGAGGATCCAAAAGTGTACTTTAAATTATACAATCTAAACGTTTCGATAACACTTACAGTTATCTTCGTCAGTAGTAATGTTTGTTAAAAATTGTTAAAGATGTAGTAAACAATTTTGTCAAATTTGGAAAATGAAAACATAAACATAAGCCTGCTATTAGTATAACAGTTTGGGAAACATAAAGCCAACTATAAAATTTTTAGTAAAGAATAACTAGGTCATAAAATTAAATTTCATTAAACTGCCTCAAAGATGACAAACCAGAACATTCTCTACGACGAAAGCTAACAATGAAATTTGTCAGCCAAAAAACACATTTAACAAAATTTAATCGAGTTATGATGTAAGTGTAAAGTTGTGAAAAACTTCAATTTTAAAATGATAGAAGCATTCACAAATCAAACATTAATCAAATAAAATAACCCAGTTAAATCTAACAAAGAGATATCTTTATTAATAATTGGAAGTATTATTAACAATGAAAAGCACAATGCAGAACGTTCTTTGTAATTTTCAATTTCAATTTAATTTCAACTACTTATGTTAAATTATAGTGCTGTGGTAATTTAACATATAATTGGTAAAGATTTGCTTCAAGGTCTAGGAAAAACAGCAAAAAACCTAGACATACCAAAAGTTAAAAATAAATTAAAATTAAGGCGTATCATTATGCTTTTTTTAATTATAAGATGCCAAAACCTATTTAAACGGAGATTTTCTTCTTGTCTATTAAAATTATTCGGGTGTTTATATATTTCAATAGCTTCACGTTGCAAACGAACATAATAATGAGTTTGTCTTGACAATATTTCCATATTGTCAAATTGAATGTCATGATTTAGATTATTCAGGGCATGGTCAGCCACAGCAGACCTCTCTGGTTGACCCAATCTACAAAATCTCATATGTTCTTTGCGTCTTGTATCAAAGCTACGTTTTGTGGTCCCGATGTATACTTTTCCACATGAACAAGATAACTTATACACTCCGGAAGATGATAAAGGGTTTGACACATCATTAGGCGATCTTAAACGTTCTTTAATTTTTCTTGTAGGTTTAAAAATAGTCCTAATGCCATATTTGATTAGGATTTTTCAATTCTATTTGTAACATTAGCTATAAAAGGAAGAAAAGCAGTACCAACATTAAGAACTGGTTTTTCTTTAAGGTTACGCCTAGAAGGTGTAATAACATTATTAATATCTGTAAGTGAATATCCATTATCTTGTAAGGATTTTCTTAAATATTTATATTCATCATTCAAAAATTCAGGGTCACAAATTCGTTTTGCTCGATCTACTAAAGATTTAATTACACTAATTTTTTGACGTGGATGGTGGTTGGATAATTTATGAAGGTATCTACCAGTGTGTGTCGGCTTTCTGTAAACCTTAAAAGATAGTGAATTATTATTTTAGATATTAATATGTCAAGAAATGGTAAACTTCCATTAGTTTCTTTTTCCATGGTAAACTGAATACTAGGATGTATACCATTTATAAAACCAAAACTCATGCAGTGCTTCTTCTCCATGTCTCCAAATAACAAATGTGTCATCTACATATCTATACCAAACTGAAGGTTTTTTAGGTGTATTTTGTAACGCTAATGTTTCAAATTTTTCAGGACTAAGGGGACTACCCATTGCCACACTTTCAATCTGTTCATAAAATTTACTGTTCCACTGAAAATAAGTTGTAGTAAGACAGTGCTGAAAAAGAATGGTTATGTCCTTTGGAAAAAGATGATCAATGTATTCAATAGTTTCTTTTAAAGGTACTTTTGTAAAGAGTGAAACAACATCAAAACTAACCATCTTCAATTTTGAAACTATGCATTTTTTCAACAAAGTCGGCAGAATTTTTAATGTAATGGGGTGTTTTTCCTATATGAGGTTGTAATAACAATGTAAGAATTTTTGCAAGGTTATATGTAGGAGAACCAATTGCACTAACAATAGGCCTTAAAGGAATATTAGTACATATTATGAACGATTATAACACTAAGATAGAACAATTGTTGGGACCAGAAACTTATCGTGAAATACCAAAAAATCCAACAAAAAAGTTTCTTTTAAAAACTAAAGAGCTGATTAAATTATCATCTAGTCCTGAAGAAATAAAAAAGAAACTATCTAACTCTGAAGCTATTTCACCAAAACTATATGGTTTACCAAAAATTCATAAACCTAATTCCTTTAAGGCCTATTGTTAGTGCAATTGGTTCGCCTACATATAACCTTGCAAAAATTCTTACATTGTTATTACAACCTCATATAGGAAAAACACCCCATTACATTAAAAATTCTGCCGACCTAGTTATTCTTTCTTAAAAATTTTATAGTTGGCTTTATGTTTCCCAAACTATTATATTAATAGCAGGCTTATGTTTATGTTTTAATTTTTCAAATTTGACAAACTTGTTTACTACATCTTTAACAATTTTTAACAAACATTACTACTGACGAAGATAACTGTAAGTGTTATCGAAACGTTTAGATTGTATAATTTAAAGTACACCATTAAAAAACCCCAAAAAAGATAAGTATTTTATTATGAGTGTTAATGGTGAAAGTTTACATTTTAATATAATATGTATGTTATTATACTCGTCAATGTCAAGTATCCGAGACATCATAACTACAACGTGCCAAAATGTAAAGTCGACATATTGCGGTAAACGCGGAAAATCTGATTTGGAATTTTACCTTTCGGAAAAATCTACGACTAATTTGGCATTGTAATTCGAAAAATTAATAGCTTACTTTGGACAAATTGTATCATCACGTTAAAGCAGATTGATGGGAGTCGAACACTCGAACAATATTATTTAGAATCAATGGTAACAAACACAAATGTGTCAATAGCCAAAAAATTTTATGTGAATTGAAATACGTTGTTGTTGACAAAATTAAGTTTTTGAGAAAATTTCTGCAACTGCAAAGTTCAGGTCAACATGTCAGATTTGTGTAACTAGATCATAGGTTCCCAACCTTTTATGGACTACCACCCCTTTACAAAAAAAAAAATTCCAACGCCCCCTTTTACATAATAGTTAATTATATCAATTTTATATGTCTGTCTATTATCTATTAATAATCACAAATTAAAAATTAATTCTCTCTCTCTCTCTCTCTCTCTCTCTCTCTCTCTAACCGCGCTGCTCATGGTCGTGGGAGAAGGTCGTGATTATTAATTGATTAAAAATACAAAAACATGTTATAATAAAAACATTTAATTCAGACAAAGACCGTACAAAGTGCTAGAACAAAATTATAACCTAACCAACAAATGCAAGACAATACAAATACACAAAGCTAGAGCACCCCGCACTGGGGTGCTGCGCAAAAACAAAGACAAGACGATTAATCAAGACTAGTAAAAAAAATGTAATAAAAAAAAAACAAAATTCAATAAGAAATATAAATATCAATGAGATGGTTGAGGCTGGTGGAGTTTTAACAATTTGTTAATGTCGGGTTTCAATTCAGTTAACATCAGACGTAAATCACCACGCTCAGTGATCTGCAGTCTATCCCTTTTCTTAGACAGTAAATTAGCTACTACACTGAACCCACGCTCAGCCAAATATGAAGGAAACGCAATTAAAAATTTCTGTAGTATTTCCCACAATCCAGGGCGGAGAGCTGATATTGATTTTTGGAGTCAGAACTCTTGGTATCCATTTCTGAATTTTACTTTTAATTCTCAATTAGCTGTGAGTTCTACGAGTTCTTCTTCTAAATTTGATGATTCTACTGTATCTGCATTTGCGAAAGGGTCTAAAACCCAGCTTGGTATATTCATATTTAAAATATCCTGGAATCGCTCTGAAGAGCGTCCAGGTGTTGGCGTAAGTAAGTAAATCTTCTTGTTTTACCGATAATGCTGATAATGTCGGAAAGTGGCTGTATTCACCTCTTCCTAGATTTCGTTTGAATAGAGGTAATTTTTTTTATGACCTTGCAATTGTAAATTAACGTCATTAAATATTTTAAAAAGGTCTGTCAAATAAGCGATGTCATTTTTTACGCAATCAATTTTCCGCGCAATGCGTCGTCTCTGTTTTCAAGGAAGTCCATACTGAGTCAAATAGATTGAAAAAGAAATTCAGACAAACACTTTTAGAGAGCCATCGTACTTCTGTGTGCAGCAGCAAGCGATTATAGTCTTCACCCTTTTCACTACAAAGTTGCCCAAATAATCTGTCATTTAATGAATTGCTTCTTATCTTGTTGACTGCTCTAATAACGTAATAGAGCGACGTATGCAGGCGTTCATTAGGATTTTTTGCAGCCAAGTGCTGACGATGAATAACACAATGCATAGCGAGTACATTTGATACTGCTTGTTTTAAATGCCCCAAGAAACTCTTATGACGCCCCGTCATTGCTGAAGTACCATCTGTAGCAACTGATAAAATATTTCGAATAGGAATTTTTTTCTCTTGAAAAAAAACCTGCATGGTATTAAATATGGATTCTCCCTTTGTATCGGTTTCCAAATGTTTTGCAAATAAAACTCTTGACAATTTTTTTCTTCTTTTATGAATCGGACGTAAGCCACGAGTAGTGCTTCGTTATTTGGTAAAGTTCATTCATCGAGTTAAATGGAAAATTTGGAAGTTTTTAAGTAATCACATAATGATAGTTCAACATCTTTAGCCATTTCATATATTTCTTCTTTGCACTGTATTGTTACCCATAGGAATTTTTTTTTATATCTGATGGCGTCTTATGATGAAGAACAGTTTTGATTGCCTCTTTGACTGCCGGCATAATTAATTCCTCACCAATTGTGTGTGGTTTTCCGCTTTTGCGATTAATAAGGAAATATTATATGAAGCTCGTAGTCCATCATCTTCTGGTTTAGAACACGATGCAAAAAGGTTTGATACAGTTGGCTGTTTTAAATATTTCTTTTCAAGTCCTTGAAAATAGGATAAAATCTTTATCCTTTTATGAGTATGTATTTTATTCAAATGCACTTGGAGCCTAGAAGGTTTCATGGTTTCATTTGAAAAAACTTTTTAGCAAATTAAACACATAGGTAATAATTGGTTTGTTGGAGATTGCGTAAATCCATATTTCAAATACTCAATATTGTACTGCCGACATTTCTTCTTAGTTTCAGACATTTTGGAATTCACAATTTGTTACGATTTCAATACATTAACTTTTCAACCGATTTATAGAAAGTTATAAAACTAATGGCTATAATGACTTCTTTACTTTATCAGTCACGCACGAGTATGGATCACTGACGAAGCACACAAAAACAATAAGACATTAGAAGAGCTATCCCTGCCTTTTAAAGATTTGATTTCGAGCACGCAACAACTTGTATGCCTTTGTTTGTTTGCGTGCCCCGGTGCACTTGCTCTGCAAACAGGTTATTCAAGTTTCCGTAATGTTGTCGAAACAACTTTGATTGCGTAAATCATCTTTGCTTACCAACTTGCATAGACTTGTTACCGACAGTCCTGAATGTTTACTTTTACGCCATAATAATAAGATAAATATTTTAGTCGGCTAGATAAAATGTTTTTTCATGAAAATAGAGGTATGTATTTTCAGAGCATTTTATTACATTAACCTTTAAGTTTAAGTGCCGCATGGCGCCTATCAGGCGCCAGACAACCTTTAAACTTCTATTCTATACCGTTCTTAATAATTTTTTAACAATTTATCCGCCTATGTATTCCTCAATTACATATTTATGAATATGGAAAACCTGCTACGACCAATATATATTGTTAAGTGTTTTACTAATAAATACAAAAGACAACGGTGCGCAATGTGGCAATTGAGAGGCGCCTTGCGAACAGTTACATTGGTAGAATTTCTCGGAATAAATATAATAATAATAATAAATCAATTCGCGTGTGTTTACATATTGTCAATAGTACAATACAAAATAAGCAGCTACAGGTATCAGAAAACGCTGTTATTTATGCCCAAGGTTGAGAAATCAACATTCAAAACAAATTTGTACAATTTGTAACAAAAATATTTGTGCAGAACACAGTAAACCTATATGCAATGAATGTTATGTATAACATTATGTACAACTCTTATCATTTTACATATTTTAGATCATATTTCTGTACTTATGTATATTTATATACATAGTTCAAACTTGTATTCTAATATATATTTTTAATGGTTAATAGATAATGTTTAGATTGTTCTACTTTTCTCAGACATGATTACAAAACAACAAATATAGTTTTGAATGTAGAGCTTTTTAAGCATGCTTGAAAAAAATCAAAACAGCTATAAATCACATTGGTACCTAGGAGGCGTTAAATTTCTAATTAGGTAGCTACCCGCTACCCGCTACCGTCCCCACGAAAAGCTCCAGCGCCCACTAGGGAGCGGTACCGCCCCGTTGGGAATCTATGATCTGGATGAAACATGGATTTATCAAAATGGTTCTAATATCCATCGTTTGGTACACGATTCTCACATCAAAAGTAATCCATCCAAAACTAAAAGTGAAGGTAAACGGTAACTGTTTTACACGCGCGGTGTAATTTAAGGTTTTTTGAAAACTGGGATCATTTACTCGATTCGGGGAACGATGATAGGGATTATCATAAAACTATGAATGGGGACCGGTTTCAAAATTGGGTGATTAAACAGCTAATTCCTGCGCTATCCAAAGTACCTACCCGGAAATTGTGTAGTGGTTATGGATAACGCACCGAATCATTCGGTGCAGTTAGACAAGCCACCCTCATTTTCTAGTAAGAAAGATCAGCTGCAGGAGTGGTTGGTTACGCACGGGGTCGAAATTGTGGGCAAAATTACAAAAAAGCAACTGTGAAACAAAATTCAACCTTTAAGGTCCAGAGGGAAAAATTGTGTAGTTAATAATATTTTCATTAAGCATGAGTATGAAGTCTTACGATTGCCTTTACCGTTGTGAATATAACCCTATTGAAATGTCACGAGAGTTTTGTAAAAATTATTACAATAAGCAAATACGTTCTGAACCTTTATCGAAAGATGTGGGTCCAGCAATTATGGCTTGAGACTTTATCCAAACGTTCTCCTACAAATAATCCGTGTTCACACACGGATTATTTGAAGTGATTGGGAGAAACAAGGAAAATGTTTCGATTGAAAATATCCCACCTATATTACAGCACTAGGAGAATCCGATTTAGATTCAGATAGTGATACGCATTCAGATTCTTCTGGTGGTATAATGCAGTTGGCATAATACCCCACTGTTTGGTATCAAAATTTTAGTAAATATACATTTAAATATTTGGTTTTGTCAAGTCCTGTTCGTGGATACGAAAGCAGCAATCTTGTGGTCTCCATTTAGCTACGACTTATATGGATAGATTTCTGGTTATTTACCTTCATGTGTACATAACAGTCAAGGAAAGAACGACGCAGCAAATTTCATCACGAAAGCAAATCTTTACGATGAATTACTTATGAAATTGCGTTCTGGATTTCTTGTATAATTTTCTCCCGTTTTTTATTTTGGAAGAGTGGAAAAGATGAAGGCATTCTTATTAATTTTTGGCGTAGATTTGGTTATCTAAACACCTCACTGTATTAGATAAGAGTGATGTTGTCATTTATGACCAATGTGATGAATGTACAATTTCCGTTTTATGTAGATAATAGACGTTCAAGGTCTGAAGACTAAAATTTACTTTTTGTTTAATAGGTCACTAGAGATTCAACGAATTTCGTGCAAAGTGTAAATAGTGTGAAAAGTGTGTTGCAACGCTGCATTAAGTTCGCTTTAAAAATATAACTACAATTTTTTAAAAGTTAGCTACGGTAGTAACTTTTTGTTCTTTGACATTGCTACCACACTCTTCCTAGATTTCAATGGCCTGCTCTAATGCAAAATAAGATGGAACATGTTCTATGCATCTAGGCCTCTATAAGTTTGCAACACTGAATAGGAAAATTTGAAGTTTAATTTTCTGTCAACTACGACATTAAACTGTAATACACTAGTATCACACTGTCAGATCAAATAAAATTTGGACATAAACTAGCTACTCATACAGATCTCTAGTCGACAAATCTTTAACGTTACTCTAAATACAGTCCATTACACCAAATAAATATTTGTTATCAAACATGTAATGGTTTCTGTAGGATCTGTGAAAATTTTACTGCTACAGTTCGTTTGTCTACCTCCTAGAAAAAAAATTTAGTAAATGTCATTCCTGGCTGTATAGGCAACTCAATTTACATTTACAATATTCATAAACTTTTCGTGAAATTCGTTCAATTTTGTGATAGATGCCTTAATATCTAAAAATTTTATTTGTGATGATGCATTTTGAGTTCGGGATTGTTCCGGATCTTTTCATTAAAAGTTTACTGTTATTTTTCTTACACAAAAAATATAAGGATACTTAACTACCGCTGTTAGCGGATCTACAAATTCACTTGTATGCTAACTTATATCTAAACCACGGGCTTAGAGGGTAAATTGTGTTTGCTCAATAGTTTATACTTGTTATGTCCATCGATGTCACGATTGTTAGAAACTGTATTTTGTTCGCATACTAACTGTCACTTATTTCAGGTTCTTTATGTATAACACTGCAGAACTAAACCCGGAAAGATTAAATTCTCCTTTAGAGGAGAAGCTGAGATTTTCGAAGTTAATCATTCCATACCTTACCGTTAGATATGTATAAGTTATGAATGGTGTTGTAACAAAATGTTGTCCCTATCGAGCTGGGTGAGTACATTCATATTATTTTGACTCTCCGATTATCGTTCCATCTGGATAATATAGTCATACAGACGAAGCCCATGGGTTCTACAGTACTATTGACTTTGGTTATCATCAGATGTGGTTAATATCGTTTATAGTATCTAGTTGTTTATTACTACGACACCAAAATGATCACTCAAATCGTAAAATAATCTTTACTTGTACTAAATCCCTGTAAAGTTTCGTTAAGACCTTAAATTAGTATATTCTACACCTTTGGAGTATGATATTTTGCTGTCAGTTCTGTGGACTACAGAGTTGTTTGTTTATGCATTAGCGCCATTAATACGCCGCTGTAAAACATTTCCCGATTATATAACACGGGGCGTTTGTTGGGTGATAATCTCATATTTGACTTTGTGCGGGATTAAAAAAATTATATTGATCATTTCCGTCTTACATGCAGCAATGAAATTATGCTATTTATGATAGTACGTATAATTAAGTGTAGATTGCTATTCGTGCTTTAAATTGGGCGATTGATTATTTTGCTTTAAACTTGACGGCTCGATAACAAACTTTTGTTAACTGTCTTTGGTTATATAATGTAGCCACTGTGTATAACAAGGAAAGTATAATTACGAATTGTACAAGCTTTAAGTATTATTTGGGGTTTCGCAGAAAAAGGCGATGTTTGTGTAAATTATACTTTTGATTTGGGTGCTTTGTGCTAATCAATTCATTTTTAGGATAGGTGTCGCAGATGGTTATACAAATTTAATGCTTTTGAGTGTAAAGGGTACTTTATTTGATAGACCTAAAAACTGTTGCAACTTAAGTAAAGGTTAATAAAATATTGGTATGTTTGGCCATGTTTGGGGCCAACGATCTCAATCTTATAGGTATACCTCTGCGGAACCTTTCCCAGCGTGTTAGTGATCACTTCTTAATTATTTTTTTTTCTCGATAGTAACTTCATACAGATTTTAGTTTCGAGTAAGTACTAGTTCGCACCCAGGTACATTTATTGCTTTCTTATACCATTGCTGATTGTAAGTAATTATAATTTGTGCTCCATTTCTTTTTTTTTTACGTTAATACTTTCTTTAATGTGTGGAACCCAGTATGGTTAGGGGTTTATTATAGGCAGAGTGTTTCGGATTGGTTTGTTTTATTGTACTTCATTTTGGGTCACTTGAGCCCAGCGGTGTTTTCTTGCAGATGTCTCCTTCGCCTATTCTCTTTTAGAGTACCTTTTTTCAAAGCTGTAATCCTTGTTCACTTTTTCTTGGTTTGAGAGCTATACAAGAGCAAGCCAAGTGGTGCCCTTTTACGTTTAATAGTTCTTCTAAGCAACCACACGCCCACGAGTTCAAGTGCTTTCCAAAGGAACGGAGCTAGCGGCTCACGTTACACTTCTTACTTTGGGCATCGATACCTTTGGGCACTGACAACTGTTTTGGCGCCCAACGTAGAACGCCAGAAAAAGTTGTCATGTGCACAAATGTGCACAGGCGTGACGTGACCACTTTTAATTCTAGTTATTATTCTAAACCAAACACACGCCCACGCATCCAAGTGGTTTCCACAGGGACTGAGCTACTGGCTCTGTTAGGCGCTGTTAGTTTGTTTACATTTTTAACTGTGCTGGAAACGAAAGTTGTGAAGTGTTAGAAAGGTGGTGAGCTGAATTTTTTGCACCTTAGTAGGGCACATCAATGATATAGCATCGAATCAATACATGAAAATTAATGAGATATGATATATTGTTATTTTTCTACAAAATGTCACAAATGCCATAAAAATAGGGCCACATAGTCCCAGGACAAAGTCACCCCGTACATGCAATTTCTTGAAATATTCATCAGTATTCTATCTATTTTGTACATATTTACACTAAGATTGTTTTTATTCATGTTTTAGATGTTACAAAAATGTCTCGTAAATATGAAAAGCTGGTAGGCAGCTACTCTTAAGATTTAATTTTAAAATCATGGGATTTCAATCAGTACCTAAAAAAAATAAACTGAAGCATGAACATTCGAAGCAGGCTTGCAGACAAATAGTTTTCAAACCACTGGAGGAACAATCGTTTGTTGAACACCTAAACCAGAATTTGGCTTTCCTGTAGGAGAGCGTATGATTTCAAAAGAATTGTGTAGCATTACCTACCGCGCAAGGGTGCAATAGTAGGGAAACTTAAAGACAATGCCCCAGGAAGACTGGGTGAAGCCTTTCCTTTGAGATCATCTAGTGCTAACTGTTAAATTTGCTCCAAATGTAAAAAAGTGAGAACTGGAATAACCGAGGCTACGATATCATCTTACATTAGCAATCTTAACAAGGAGCTAACAGACAACCCTATAATTTTAAAAATTTGTTTTTTAAAATTATATTTGTAGGTATCCACAAAATGTTTGAAACTACGACGAGACAAACCCAGTCAAAAATCGAGCAATATGCAAGCGCGGATCAAAGTATTTAGACCGTCTCTGCAACCATAGTAAAACTGCAACATCTATCATGTTTTATAGCAATACAGCAGATATTTTGTTACCACCTTACTTCGTCTTTAAAGCGGAACATATGTGCTCATTTTGGGTTGATAGCGGTCGCCAACAGGCGAGATACAATCGAACAAAAGTGAGTGGGTCTATGAAGACTGGTTCAAAACCGTTTCTTCCCAATGTACGGTGGTTTGAAGGACCGATTGCCCTTATTCGTGAAAACTTATCCTTACATATAGGTATGGAGGCTTTAAAAATGTGCGAGGAACAAAAATCAAATTTATTTGCTTCCCGCGACTCTCCTTCTGCAGCCCTTGAATGTTAGCCTTTTTAGCCCAGTGCAGAGTTTGGCACTCTGTACAGTCTACATAAAGGGACACTGGAGAGGATTCCAAATTCCCAACCATTCCAAAGTAAAAGCTACCAGCTTTGTTAAACCAGCGGTTAAATGCTATTAAGCCGAATCGAGAGAAAATTTGATGTCGGGTTTCAAAAAATGTGGAATTGTTCCAGTTGATTAAGAGATAGTACTGGCACGTCTCCCTCAGCACACAGTGAATGAATTGTTTGTAAGACAACCTTTTATAGAGGCGCTAGATGGAAGAAGAAGGGAATTGATTGGTGGAGAGAGACCGATGCAACAAAGAAAAAGTTATCTGTTCCTGCCGGTCACAGCATTGGAGTTTCCGAAATTTCCGCTCAGTATCCAAAACATAGATCCGGTCATCAAAGAAACCAAGAAAACCACATCTTCCACCCGAAAATTTTTCCTCAGACAGTGATGATGTGGATGATGCAGAGATGGTATTAGATTCAAGACTGCTTCTGAATCGTTTTCAGGTTTAGAAGAATCTGACACGATTGTTCAAAATAACAATAAAGATACATTCGCCGTTAACGATTGCGTTGTTTTATTTCAGTGGGTGACTACCGCACACGACACCACATATATGCATATTTTATTTTAAGTGTTAATTAAGTTCAATTTGAAAGAGGTGAGATTGTCGATTTAGACTCAGATATGATTTTTCAAGTCGCTCCATATCCGGATGTCATTGACCCACTGTGTATTTTGATTTTTTCGACTTACAAAAATTATTCAAGCATCAAATTTATACTTAATTCAATGTAAATTATTTATTTGCATGTTTGCCAAAGCATTCACATCGAGGTCTAGGAAGTAAATGCTTTACTAAGTATGATAAATTAATACAGCATTGCATTGATTTAACATATGTAGTTAAAATTAAGATAAGATTAAAAGTTATGTTTTCATTGCATAGTAATTATTACAGTTCTTAAATATTAATGGAAAATTATTTCTTTGTTGAATTTCTGATTTAAATAGCTATTTAATTAGTATGTTAAGTTTTTAGTTGTGAATACTTTTACCACTTTAAAATTGATGTTTTTCACAGCTTTGAACCTACATTATGGTTCGATTAAATTCGTTTTTTGATTGTGACATTTTAGTCTTCGTTCGTTAGAGGGTGTTCTGATTTGTCATTTTCAATTCAATTAAAGATCTACCTAATATTTACTAAAAATCAAATTAGATTCCGTGGCTGGTTCATATACGTTTGATATTATAGCAGGCTTATATTTGTTTTCAGGTTTCGTAAATTTCGTTAATTAATTTTCGACAACTAGGTATTATTATTTTATGTAACAAGATAACCTGTAATTCTTATCGTAACATACGTAAAATACACAATTTAATACCAAAAAGACAAGTAACTTAATTATGATATTTTAATAAAAATAAAATCATTAATTGGTTTTAAAACTCAACAAATACTTATCGGTACTACAAATACAGTGATGGTTCAAAGCCAATGGCGATTAACCACGAATAAACCTATTTGTTTACGCTTGTATATGTCCCAACATAACGCAAACTGCCAGAAGATGGCAGCCACCATAGTTACTATTGTACTGCTTATCATTGCAAGTGTTTTTTCGAAGTGCAACGTTATTATTTGTTGGTTATAGTGATAATAAGTATAACTTAAGTTTTATAATGGTGAGACAGTGCGTAGTATGTAGAACAATGGATTATTTTAGTCGTAACCCTACTCATCGATAAGTAAATAAACCATAGACGTAACATTAATTACTTGCTTGTTAACATGAAGCGCAAATATTGTTTCACATTTTACTACAACTTTTAATAAAAAAATAGATGATATGAGCGTTGTTTTTAATTGTTTGGTTACATTGACGTTATTAATAACCATGGTCCCTCCAGAAATGTACGTCTATGTCGCTGCCAGAAAGCTATGTTATGTTGGAGCAAAACAATTCCTTATAAAATGATAATGATGAGGAATGCTGGGTCAGTTCTTGGTTAATCGTCATTGTTCAAAGTTGATTGAGTTTGACTATATGCCACGCAAAAGGTGATTTTTTGTATCTCCCTCAGTTTTATCAAATAAGTTTATCAATAAATGATTCAAATAGTATAACTGCTCATCAATGTTATCAATATGATTTACATTAAACAAGGGTATTGGATGTTAAATATTACATTTTTTAAGTAACAATAGCTAAACCAACCATTGGTGCACTATTAGGGTAAGTTTTTGAACAAATTTGTAACCCAGCGGTTTGAATATTAATAAACAAATCATAACATTAATCTAATTTAGTAGAAATTCAACGTGTGAAACGACTCTATAGGTACACAAATAAATAAAAAGACGCGAAAACGTGATTGTTGCATTTCTATGCAAATCTTAGGAAATTATCATGTGAGGTATGCTTGTTAAAACTCATAAATCTATAAGGTAAACGACAAAGTAGAAACACAACTCCTTTTGTCTAAGTTTTAACTCAAACACGTCAATTTTTATAATAAACAAATAATAATCGAACCAATAGAATGTTAGTACGTGTAAAATGGCTTATATAAAAAAGGTACACAAATAGTATTTAGGATCACTATAGCATTGAAGTTCTACGAAAAAAATACGGTTCCTTTCAACGAATGTTAAAACTCATATCATCGTAATGTAAACTAAAACCACAAATACTCAAAGCACGTAAACATTTTACAATAACAAAAAATATAGAGAACAAATGAAGTCGCATATTCTATCCCATGGTACCGCGGGGTATATAAAACAATCATCTTAAATACATATTTGTAATAGTAGTATAAAGATTCAAAACATGCCGGACGTGATTCAAAAAACAAAAAATCTTCCGCTTAAGATCGAAAGTAAGCGGTCAGTTCCTACTTAATGTTATATAACTGCTATTATAAACCCCATTTCTATAATACACAAAGATAAACATTCTCATAAGAATTTGTCTTATTAGCTGTAATGATAAAATAAATAACCAGACCAAATCCGTAAAAAATAAATAAATATTAAATTAAATAAACAAATAACTAACTCTAACTCGGAAATCTAAATTATAAATAATTAAATCATTTGGTCGCAAATAAATAACAGCCAGTCATGTACGTAGCACGTGAACCAGAATCGCGTAGGGAACGATCTAATTGAAAGACAATGTGGTTGAAAATTATGTAAGTAAAAAGTATATATATATATATATATATATATATATATATATATATATATATATATATATATATATATATATATATATAATATATATATTTATAAGTATACAGTAATATATTATACTCGATTACTTGAACTCTGACCTATACTTTCTATTTCTTCCATCTGAGTTACATGGGGCAGTCAGGCAATCTGATTCGGTAGTGGACTGATACCGTTAGTAGATTGCTAAATACGTCCTGGGCACGATTTTAAATTGAACTTCAAGTATAAACCAATACAATTGCTTTCGACCTATGCTACATGGCAAGTCGAGGTCAAACAGATCAGGCCACGTGTTGTCATGACGAAACTGTAGCAAGGAATGAATCGCATGATATTCTACGTGAAATGTTAGACTGTGATCCTGCATGGTATAAATAATTATGAATACATCGCAAATATTATGTACGAAAGTCAAGCTTGAATCGATTGTGACTTGTCGATTCAGAGGAAGAGCCAAAGAAAGGATGCTGTGGGCAGAGTCCATCGAGTAACACTGTATGGTACTAAAGTTAATTGGGACTAAAAGTACAATTAAGGATTATTAAATTGAAGTTATAAAAATATATAAGTGGATATAGATGTGTATATATACAGTACGATATATGGTATATGCCCGTATATATGGGTATAGATATGATAGTAGAGTATATCGATATATTTATTTTTCTTGATTGCTATATTGCTATTGCTTAATTCGTTACATGTGAATGGAGAAGGCAGAATAACTGTATGGTAGTCGAACGATACCGTTAGTAGGATATGCTAAATCGTCCTGAGTGCACGACATTGAGAGATGAACGTGATCGAGTGGTGTACATAGAGAACAATACAATTGCTTCGGATCGACCTAGCTACATGGGGCAGTCGAGGTCGAAACAGACAGGCCCCTTTGCTGACGACTGTGCAAGGAATGAATCGCGAGTCCTACGTGAAATGTTAGAGGTATGCATGGTAAATAATTTGAAACTGCAATATTATGTACGAAAGGCAGCTTATACATTGTGTGTATTGGAGGCAAAGCGCAAAGAAAGGATGCTGTGGAGATGGAGGATAGTAGCCCAGCACTATGGTCAGGAGTTGGGACTGAAGTGCATGGCGTAAAAGGAGTAAGTGAAAGAGTGGAAAGATGTGTTAAACAGTACGAATTGGTATCTGCCCGGGTAATGTGGGTTAGAATGAAACGTAGAGTTTCGAAGAATTTTTCTTATTGCATGCTATGCACCAGTGAATGGAGAAAGAGTGCGAGACCTTCTGGAATGATGTAGAGAACGTGTTGAATGTATGTAAGCCAAACGAAAGAGTGATTACATTGCGAGATATGAACGGATGGTGGGTGTACATAGAGATCATACTAAACGCGTTCTAGGAAAGTTCGGAGAACAAAGAGTCAATGAGAATGATGAAAGCCTGGTGAATATTCTGTGTGGAGAGAAGCCTGTTTGTATCTAATACGTGGTTTAAACATAAAAATGTGCATATGTATACTTGCAATGGTGAATCTAAAAGTATGATTGACTTGATAGTGTATGATGAACGACTTAGAAACCTGGTAAGAGACTTAAAAGTAATGTGCGAATCGGACCACTTTTTGGTTGTATCAAAAGTGTGTTTAGGGCAAAAGTGGGCCCTGGAGAAGGAAAACAAACGTAGTGCGAGAGTCCAGAATTAGGGTAGACAAACTAGTAGATAACGGTGCGAGAATAAAACACGCAGATGCTGTGAGAGAAGAGTTGAATGTGAAGGAACGAACACTTAATAGACAATGACGTTGAAAGTGCATGGATACGCTTGAAAAACTGTGTTGTCAATTGTGCCGTGCCGATAATGAATCGATAAAAAGGCAAGTATCCGCCATTTTGGATTTTTTGGGGAAAACCCACCGTTTTTATATGCCCACGTGGGGACCGTATTTTTCACCCCTATAGTTTCTTTTCGGAGGCCTTTTCAGCCTAATTAGGACCGTTTTGGCTGCATTAAGAAATTTCAGCCCCTGGAGGGTAGGTAAATGTGTGCGCATGCAGTGTTCTGAGAATAAAAAGATTTAATCTGTTATTAATTAGGGTTGTTTTTATCAAAGGAGATTGCATAATTATTATTACATTTTTTTTAATCCCATCTACAGATTGTTAGCTAATTATTTATGCATTGGGGATTGTATTCTAATAAGAGGCTGTAGTCTTGTAAGACGGGAAGCTGTTCGCGAGCTGCTTAATCTGTGTTTATTATTACTAAACAGTTATACAACTTCATTTATATTAATTGGAAAGTAGTAATCAGCCGTCGACATCGTGTTAATTAATATGTTTACAAACATTTAAAAATTTTGCTATCTTGGATTTTTGTGGCCCTGGTACACCTTGGCAGCCATTTTTTTATATGTCCACGTGAAGACCGTATTTTGGTCTATTTTTTAAAGCTAATAAACAATTGGATTATTTTTGATATTAAAGAAGCTAATCAAGATAAAGTAACATATACAATTGATTTTAAATACGCCGTTAAACTCATATATGATAATAAAACAGTTAATTCCGTCGTAATCAGTTAATTAACTTGTTGTTATACAAAAGGGAATGTACGATTACGCAATTGGACGTAAATAATAATAATAAACACCGTGAATATTTTACGTGCAAGTATTTTTATATGTCCATGTGAAGACCGTATTTTGGTCTATTTTTTAAAGCTCATAAACAATTGGATTATTTTTGATATTAAAGAAGCTAATCAAGATAAAGTAACATATACAATTGATTTTAAATACGCCGTTAAACTCTATATAATGATAATAAAACAGTTAATGGGTCTTGCGGTAATCAGTTAATTAACTTGTTGTTATACAAAAGGGAATGTACGATTACGCAATTGGACGTAAATAATAATAATAAACACCGTGAATATTTTACGTGCATGTATATATGGGGACCTTTAGCTACCATAGGCTAGATTAGTTAGAGATGCAATGCAATTGCTAAGTTGTTATAATTAAATTAAATTACTAACTTAATATAAAACGTCTATCAAACTCTTCGTGTAAACCGTCAACAGCCAAAACCAAATATATATTTGACGCAAACAGGTTATTTAATATTGTGATGTATGTAGCGAATTGCCTGTGCTTCTCCTTTAAGCTAGATTTTGCCCCGAGAGCTATTGCGCAACCCTACACCTGTCTTACAAGTTAGTATTAGGCCCCTTATTATAATACAAATTTTCCGCCAAGGGCACCATGACAATATACGAAGGCCCACGAACAAGTTGCATCTACACAAGGGGCGAAGACCCGAGAACAAGTTGCGACGCCCTACACCTTTCTTACAATCTCGGTTATGTTCGGGGAGGGTTGGTGTGGGATCTTCGAAATAGTTTTTGCCGAAAGCCTCGCGTCGCGAAACTTTACCTTTATGAGACATGCAAATAACGGTTTCTCGAAATGTCAAGTACTTGTAGCGACCAGCAAACAGATTAAGATGATTGGTCACGTGCACTAGGATTTACTTAATCAGGAAAAGTTTCTCATAAGTGGTGTTGAGTTAAAGGTTAACTTTGTACGATCAAGAGACACCTTTAGTCTAATTGCAGCGCACGGTTCAAATTACAAGACGCGAATTATGGATGCTAGTTTACTGGACATACAGCAAAAATCATTGGATAATGTCTTCCTGGGTCAGTTACCTAAACGATGGATCGTAGGTTTTACCGCAAATAAAGCCTTGAGAGAGATAATGTGTAAAGGTTATTGACTTTCGCATTAACTGTAACCCCGTTAGTGCGATTCTTACCTATATGAAAGCATCGCATCGCTAAATTTTGCCTATATGATGTTCGTTAAAGAATTGGTGGACACCTTTCGCAATAAAGTCCTTGCCATTATCCGTCTGTATACTTGGAGGTATCTTTTCGCATCTTTGAAAAATAACCTAAAATACGTCGATTATAGAACATGTAGTTTTTCAGCTTCAGAGCTCGTGTCCACGCCATCTTGATAAATACATCGATAACCGTCAGTATATAATTATACCCACCATTATATTTCCTTAGATTTCTCATATCGCAAAGACCCCGCCTGTCACAACTCAAAAAAATGTTACCCACAATGTACCCGTTTCGAGCAAATTTCTTACAGGTTTATGTATAGTGTACGCTACTTGTTTCTGTAACCGCGCTCTAATATCTTCCCTAGGGGCCTGTTTATAAATCTAAGTTCCTTTTTGACAGGGGTATTTCTGCTAAGGCAGAACAAGTATGTAAAATAGGCTTATGTGATGGTATGACAACCCGAAAACTCGAAAATTTAAAAATAGTACTCTAATAAGCGGTCAGCATGCATGCTTAACCTGATTATAAAATCTAAAGTCCTTTTTTTGACAGAGGTATTTCTAACGAGACAGAACTTCTATGTATGTAAAATAATATAGAGGCGAAATCTAGCATAATGTAGAAGACACAGGCAATTCGCTGCATACATCACAATATTAAATAACCTGTTTGCGCAAATATATATTTGGTTTTGGCTGTTGACGGTTTACACGAAGAGTTTGATAGACGTTTTATTCTAAGTTAGTTAGTAATTTAATTATAACAGCTTCCCATTTGCATTGCATCTCTCTAGCCGGTGGTAGCTAAAGGCCCCCATATATACATTCACGGTGTTTATTATTATTGTTTACTTCCATTTGCGAAATTATACATTCACCTTTGTATAACAAGTTAATTAACTGATTACGCAATACCCATTAACTGTTTTATTAACATTATATAGAATTTAACAGGGTATTTAAAATCAATTGTATATGTTATCTTTATCTTGATTAGCTAGGGGTTGAAAAAGACTTCCGAAAAGAAACCATAGGGGTGAAAAATACGATCCCACGTGGGGATATAAAAAAAGGTGGGTTTTCCCCAAAAAATTCAAGATGGTGGATGGTACCCCACTTCTACTTATGTAAGGAAAAGATGCGTAGATGACGATTACTGCAATAAATGAGACTGAGAAAAAGCGATTGTATGAAGTGTACTGATTAAGAAACAAAGACGCGAAGGAGGCAGTGAGAATAAGTAAAGTGGAAGTGATGGCTGTGAAGGAGAGAAAATGCAGAATGATTTTGACTGAAACAAAAAACCTCTTCAGGAAATGGGTCAAAAATACAAAACGTGGCTCAAAACAGAACGCTACAGGAGTGATGAATACGAGGAACGAAATAGTATGGGACGATTGTGGAGTGAGGAAATGATGGCAAGAATATTTCAGAAAGCTGTACAGTAGTGAGGAAAGTAAGGCTGAAGGGTTAAATAAGGAGAATGTAGAAGGAATGGTGAAATAAACTGAGAAGGATATTTGGATAAATGAGGTAGAGAAAACGGTAGGAAGGTTGAAAAATTGTCAAGGAACAGGCAGATGAAATGCTAAAGATGGAGGTGCAAAGCTTATACAAAGATTGTGTGAATTATTCAATGTATGCCTTAAGTCTGGAAAAGTACCGAGGGATTGGAAGAGCGCGATCATTGTACCACTGTATAAGGGTACGGGGTACAAGAGTGATTGCAAGAACTACAGAGGAATAAGTTTGCGCAGTGCTTTGTAAATTATTTGGAAGAATACCCATTCATAGAGTACGAGAAACTACACAAACTAAGGTTTGGGATGTGCAGGGTGGCTTCATGCCGGGGAGACGAAAAGTGTAAAAAGGAAGCTGTAATGTGCACTTGTAGATCTGGTGAAAGTATACGACAGATTGAATAGGGAGAAGCTGTGGGAAATATTAAATGAGTATGGCGTAAATAAAGGTTTAATAAACGGAATAAGAGCAGTATGCAACGCTAGCCGAGCATGCGTTAGGGTGAGAAGGGTGTGAGTCTGAACAGAGTGCGACAAGGCTGTGTGATGTCATCGTAGTTGTTCAGTTCAGTGTACATGGTGTAATGGTTGGTGACGTGAATGTAAAAGTTCTGGTGTATGCAGATGACATAATCTTATTAAGTGACAGTGCAGATGAGCTACAAACTGCTCTGTGGAAATTTGATACAGTCTGAGAGCATGGACCTAAAGGTAAACGTGAACAAAACTAAGTTTGTGGTGTTCAATAGGAAAAGTAGAAAGGAGATTAGAGTATTTACTCTGCAAGATGAAATTGTGGAACAAGTGGAGAAGTTGGTATATCTAACGTTTACTGCATATAGTACAATGGATGGCGAGATTGGACAAAGGGTCAATGCTGGAAGAAAGTATGTGGACGATAATGAGAAAGCATGAGCTGCAAACGAGCAATCTATAATGGCATGTTTGTCCTGTCAGTACTGTATGGAAGTGAGACATGGGTATGTCAAAAAAAAGCATGAAGGAAAAATAAATGCTGTGGGTATGAGATTCCTGAAAGCACATGTGGTAAAACGAGAAGGGATAAGATGAAAGAATGAGTGTATAATGACGGAGTGTGGCGAGGAAGAGACAATGATGGATAGATATAAAAGCAGTACATTACGTTGGTTTGGTCACATTGAGAGAATCGGGTCATGTCTGGTAGGCCCTGTAAAACTTGGCTGAATATATGATAAAAGAAAGAAAGATAAGGAGTTTTAAAAATAAAAGGACATGTCAGAGACAATGAATCCTGTGGACGCTACGGAGGTATGTAAAGATAGGAAATCATAGAGAAAGATTGTGAATGAAAAATAAATATGAAGCAGGGATTGTTTTGCCTATCCCGCAAGGGAATGGCGTGAGATTGTTATGTTACGTTTTTTAAGTCTCTATAACTTACAAACTGAGGCCAAGACAATGTCTTTTGGTTACCTCTTAGAGTTGTAGGGTTTAATTCCTTGGCAGACAGCCTGTTTCGTTTTACTACAGCTAGAATGTTCCCCACATTGGATTTTTCATACCTTAGTCCGCTTTGCAAATGTTTCCAGTGTTGTTGAAACAGTGTGTGTAGAATAGCCACGTTTTTGATGCGCCATACCAGATGATTAAAAGATTTAGTTACTAGTGACTCACACAGTTTGGTTGAGCCTTAATTTACTAAAAAACAATTTATATTTTCAGTATTAAAATAGTAATTTATTTAAATGAAAAGTCAAGTTCTCAGTATATTTTACAGAGATTAACAAATAATGTATACTTAGTTAAAATTTATTTTTACAAATTTGGATTTACAATTCTCCTATAATAGTGATTTATAATTTATCCAGAGGTATGTAAATATTTTAATAATGCAGGTTACAAGGCATATTACTAGGTTCATTACAAGATTTCTAATTTCTGAACTGAATACACCACCTACTGGGTAGGTACACTATTGTTCCATTCAAATTTTTTAGCATAATGCAGAGTGCTGACTGAATACACGTCACATAACATTACTGTGAGCCACAAACGTTACATTCAATCAATTTTATTTTACACGACAAATGGTTGTATAACCACTTCTAAAAACTAAATTATAAAATCAAAAAGGTAAAAACTTACATAACTTTATTAACTAAATTCATAAAATTGAATCATGAAATACAAAACATTACATTGTAACTTATATGCATGCCCTTAGATGTAACATTACAATATTTTCTCACACCTTCGAACCACTATCTTTTTCTATTGGATCTGATAGGCTGTTTGAAAGTGTAAAAGTAGGTAAAGTTAATGATAAAGCAGGACTTACTAAATTAGAATTTGATGAAATGCTAGTAATTATGGGTTGAGTCGATGTTTGTAGTAAATCCGGAGCAACCAATACGATATTGTTTAACTGATTTACATTATTGTTCAGTACTGGAGTACTTGTACTTGAAGAATTTAATGTTTGAATAACCGCATTTGTTGGGACTAAACTGAATTGGTTTGGTGATGCAGTTGCCACAACATTTGTGTCTTCTGTTACTAGAGAATTTGCTGTATTTACTACAGTGGAAGGTGATGGTGTAGTAATGAAAGATAATGAAACATTATTTAATGAGTTTGTCACTAACGCATCCGATGTAATGATTAATTGTGGTGAGGAAGTTATAGTTGTCGAAGAAACTTGCAATTCATTTTGAATCGTTGAAACAATAGGCAATGGACTAGTTATTTGCGATGGAGCTGAAGTAGTTGATGGCAATGATACAACTGGGGTATTAACTGTTGAATCAGTTTTAATGCTGGGTGTTGTTGAAGCACTAGTTTGTTTAGCTGAACTTTTGACACACTTTTTTATATCAATAGTTTTCTTATGACCCCAATATTCTAAAGGACGAGTTGCAGGTGGAGTAACGGGAGGCATAAAACGAGCACTTATGTTAGGACGTGATTCTAAACTTACTGGCACTGTGTAGATAAGTAATTCAGAATACATACGATCCAAAAAAATGATATTATTAGAAGTTCGTTTTACACACCGGTTTGTATTCTTAAACGTTTGGGCTGCTTTTTCAAATTTAATTAAACCGTGATAATATTTTTTAAATAAAGTTTTAATCATGTCGGTTTCACTCGAAATCTGTTTGAATGCAGAATCGAATACATAAATCTCATCACATGAATTGGGTTCTATAATCTTTACATCATCATCTTTCTCGTCAGCATCTACAATAGTGTGTCTTGGAACAACAGAAAATTCGATTTCGTCATCGCTATCATCAGAAATACAGACAATGTCTACAACCTCTTCTTCAATAGGTTCGTATTTCAGTTCATGTTGTTCAATTTTGACATCAACCTCTTCCTCACATTCATTAAACATCGATTCTTGCTTCACGCTATTATCAATATCATTGTCAATGTCCATGTCACTACCAACAAATTGATTATCTACGATTTCAGCTGAAAATGCATCTTGGTATTTGTCAACTATTGATGGTATATCATCAACTCGCACTAACTGCACACGAGCATCATCTTTCAATATGTTTATAACACATGTATCATTTAAGTGTTCTACTAACAATTGTAAATTTTTTATTCTTTTCTTACAAAATTTACAAGTAAGATGTGTTCTTTCATGGTCAATTAGTTGTCTTTTAGTGTCACAAACTAAACTACAAACAGCACATATAAAACTGGCAATGTTTTACCTGATGTTAAGACAAATAAACTATCTACATCTGTTTGATTACTAGATGATTGTAATATTGAATCTATATTTTCAGAATCGCTAGCATTAGAACTAATGTCATTTAGCAGTTCCAGTTCCAAGTCATTAAAATCAGTCAATAGGTCTTCATTGTAATATTTTCTGTTTTTCCTTTTTACTTTCTCAACTGTTAAAGGTTTACTACTACTAGTACTTTGTGAGGTAGACAATTGAGCTTGCTTTGCAGTCCGTTTCTTGGCTCTTTGAACTATATTCGAAGTTGTTCCTTCTATTGCACTCGGATGCAAAAAAAATTCATCATGTTTTTTAATCTCTTTAATTCCACTATCACGTGGAACTATCTCAGTTTGGTTTCTAGCTGTTAGTCCTACTCTATTTTTTGAAACTTCTACCTTATTATCAAGATTTGAAAATGATTTCTGTTTTTGTACAATATCATGACTCGATGAACTACTACTCTCTGTACGTAAAGACAACTTATTTTCTTGTTCCGAAATTAATTGTAATTGTAGACTGTTTCTAATAACAGTGTCGAGGGTTTCATCTATACTAGAAGAGTTAGATTTGATGGAGCTTTTACGACTATGTGAACTCTTATTCAGACTACTCGAAGATGATTTATTATTCGATTTTGTTCCATCCGAAAAAAACTCGTCTAATTTTTTCAGTCGTTTGCGTATGCTAAATTTTGAAAAACTATCTTGTTCAATTACATAAGAGTGATTGTCAAAATTATCAAAACTGTCATAATGGTCAAAATTATCATCATCTGATACATCTGCATCATTTAAAGTACTGGTATTTTTTTGTGTAACATTTGTACTAGGATGTTGAACTGTTCCATTGACTGTATCACTTGAATTTGTTTCATTTTCTTTTGAAGTAAATATTGCCCAGGAATCATTAACGGGTTTAATGATGCATTTCTCAACTTCTTTGTATTTTTTAGGTCGATCGACAATTTTTTTATCGTGTAAAATATTTTTTTGGGAATTACTATTTGTGATAATATGTTTAGTTGGTTTGTTTGTGGCAATGAGATTCTGGAAAGTCTGATTGGTGCTATTGGTTGCTGGTTTATCGAATAATGTACATTTTTCGGTTTTGTTACTTATCCCAGCTTCTTTAGAAGTTATGTGTACAGAACTACTGCTATTATCGGTGGAAACATTAGTATTAGTTGTAACTTTTTTAATTGTAATATGCGATAATTTCTTTTGCATATTTAGCAATTGTGTTTCAAACCAATCTGTAACCTCTGCTTCATCAAGTGATATAACTGGTGAAACATGTTCAGCAAACACACCTTCTGGTATTATGATATTTGGATTATTTTTTCAAGATTTTTAATTGAAGGATGCTTGTATTTCACTCTAGGAATAATTTTTGGTTTAGGTGCCAATTTCTTTTTAATAATTTCTAAATCAGTTATGCTAGTTTGGGAAACATTATTATTAATTGCACTTGTGACGGTTTGCAGGGAAGCACTTGGTGCACGGTCAAATTTAGCAATTCCATTTACGTAGCCAATTGTATCATTTGTAACTAAATTCCGACTAATTTGAATGTTGCTAGTAGGAACTTTTTCTTCATTATAGCCGTTTGACCGTATACTTAATGGTGTGAATTGTTCCTAAGAATAAAAAGAATTAATACTTTGAATTATAACAAGATGTATAAGTTACCTTTAATATCTTATCATTACTTAGAGCGTTGGTTCGATACCTGTGAAGTTTTATTGCAATTTCACAACATCTCTGGCAAACCATTTTTGAAACGATGTCATCTGCTTTTATCTGGAAGAAGAAATGAATATAAATTATAAAAATTTCAATTGAAAAAAGAAATGAATATAAATTTTTAAAATTTCAATTAATGTAAAGCTACGAGGAAAGATGGCGTCTCTAAAGCTTAAAGCTAGTTTCAGGGAAGAGTACTCCATTTCACACAATGGGAGTGCAACTAAAATAAAAATACTACATAGTTTACGTACTGCCATATTTTAAAAATTCAATTTGACAGATTTTTAATATAGGTATTGAATACTAGAGATCAATGATTTTTACAGCCTACTAAATATTTTTTTGTTTCAATACATAACTAGTGAAACCAAATTTATAGAAAGGGTAATTGATAATCTCATATCCCTTTTCTCAAAACTTCTCCCTTCACCAAAGTAAGAAGTTTGAATGGTGAATGATTACATGGAAATTCTTAGTGCTTCTATCCTGAATGTTTGGAAAATAAGAAAGTGTTTTCATCTCAAAGAAAAAGAAGGTAGGAAAGAGTTTGTAAATTCTAGGGCAAAATGGGCAAGAAAAAGGTATTCAATATTAAAATTAACTAGAAGTTCCTGTGATATTTCTTATTTACTTTTGTGTGAATAAGTAAGCATAAAAAACATGAATTATGCAAATTATCAATTTTCCATGTTCAAATGATGTAGACGCCCCCTGTCAAGTCTCAAGAAGTTGGAGTGACGTCATTAATTATAAAGTTAAAATTCGTTTTGGACCAATCAGTGTCTGATATATTGTTGCTTTTTGTTGAAAGTAAGTTATTTGGGTGGTACTTCTTAGTATGTATCTCCTATTTTCATTCTTATCTTTCTTCGGTGCATCAAGTTCGATAGAAAGAAGTTTCTAATTGCTCTGCATTAATTATTTATACCAGTGATTGTCCAGTCACAATGTGACTGATGTTAATCAATGTGAAAGAAAATTGTTACAAAAGAAACATTGAATTTATTATTTAATGAAATTGTTTGAATTAGCATGAATTTATTTCAATCGTAACAAACATGTAAGAAGACCTCTTAGAATTGGCATTGCATTTGATTTGATTCAAATTACACATACATAGGCACATAGGCCTATAAAATAAATTTTTTAATGCTATTTTGTCTATTTTTCAGGCAATATCGAGTACAGTTCGTGTTGCCAAATGCAGAGTAGGGAAAAAGAAGGATCCAAGTAAGTGGTCTGACTATTTAGAAAAAGATAGGATACCTAAGAGAGAAAGCAGGAAACAGCAGAAATTGTTGTTATGAACGAATAAGTTCAAAGGTAAATACGTAATTCAAAATTATTATTAATTTTATTAAATACATAAATAAAAAATTTACCTCGAGTAGGATTTGAACCTACGACCTTTACTTTGCTAGAGTACCGCGCTAACCATCTGCGCCGTCGAGATTCAAGCCCCAATCGATGCAAATTTTGTCTTTATTCGTTCATAACAAAACTTATAATAAATTAATATTAGTCTAGTTGCTTTGGTATGTGTGAATCCTTGCGATATTGCAGGGTCACATTCCATTAATATAAGTAATTTGATTGTAATCTCATATTTAGAATTTACATAAGTTCTACATACATAAAGACAAAATTTGCATCGATTGGGGTTTGAACCTCGATGGCACAGATGGTTAGCGTGGTACTCTAGCAAAGTACAGATCGTAGGTTCAAAATCCTACTCGAGATAAACTTTTTATTTATGTATTTAATACAATTAATAATAATTTTTGAATTAAGTTATTAATTGAAAAATGGAGAAAAGATAGAGAAACAAATGCTACATAGACTGAAACAAAAAAGCGTTAGACTTTGTAATGTTGAAGGCACTTCCGATCTACAAAAGTCCAAGAATTCTTGGGAAAGCCATAAAAAGTATAAAAGTATTGCCTAAGAGCCCTTCAAAGAGAACTGCAGTTTTTAAGAAAGTGATTGATGAAAACTTTGGTCATAAAAAAAATCACTGAAGAGTGTAAAAAGCTTGTAGTTGACTTTTATAATAGGCAAAAGGATATAAAGTCAATAAAAGATCTTTCTAGTGGAAAACGCAGCGGTGTTCAAATTCGGCACATGATAATGGGCATCGGTGAAGTTTGTAATCATTTTAAAGAGACAAACTCAGATCAAAAAATTTCTAAATCAAAATTATACGGACTGCGACCACAAAATATCTTACCAGTTAGTGAAATGCCACACACAGCGTGTGTTTGTGTCAGACATGCACATTTTTCTTTCATGATCGATGCTGTGTCAAAATCAGATTCCGTTTCCTAAAACTCATGCAGGCATTTTAGACGTAGTGCGTTGCAAAACCAGCAATCCACAATGCATGAACAACGAATGTAATAAATGTGTAACTAACTTGAAAAATTTGTTGAACCGAAATGTAGATTTAAACACGACCATTACATGTAAAGAATGGAAGAAATTATAGACTAACATTAGTACAAAATACTACCACATTGAAGAAAACTATCGCGGAGCTTAACAAACTGCTACCCTCTTTTAAAACCCACAGTTATGTGAAGAAAATTCAGTTCAACTAAACACATCAAAAATGTCTAAGGAACATGACTTTTTTTTTCATTTTTCCACGGAAGAACTTAATAAATTTTTTTGAAAGACATACCGCTAGATTAACAAATTTCTGTTCTATAAAATAGACTATGCCGTGAAAATTGATCTGTACAGAAAACTGTTTTATTTACGAAAAACAGAAACACGTCCAATTCTGTCAACTTACATTCTCATAAACTTTAGTTTAACTTGTAATCGAACATAGTGAAAAATTTAACAAAACACGATTGTTTTCATTAACTGTGGTTATGGGACGTCAACATTGATCACGTGTTTAAATGTTAATTGCCGTGAATGTGATCGAGGGCGGTCTTTCTCAAGCCGAAGTTACGCGTCATTACCACGTGTCACGAAGTGTGATTTCGCATTGTGGCATCGATATGAAGAATTTGGAGATGTAGCCGAAAGGCATAGTTGCCGTCAACGGGCAACTACACCTGCACAAGATCGGTATGTCGCTCTATTAGCTCGCAGAAATGTGTATTCTACTGCTCGCGAACTCGTTGGGGCCTTGGGAAATAAATGCGCACGAGTGAATGTGTGCGGCCAAACCATCAGAAATAAACTACACAATATTGGTTTACGCGCCAGGCGTCGTTTGAGGGTTCCTGCATTACGTCACGGAAATCGGGGAGCAAGATTATAGTGGGAACAAGAACACGTGAATTGGGGCATTGAAAAATGGAGCTCAGTGCTATTCACAGATGAACCTAGGTTTTGTCTCCGACCTGATTCAAGAAAGGTGAGAGTTTGGAAAGGCAGTGGTAGAGAAGAGAGACCGAGGCATGTGCAGAGTATTCGTCCATATGGTGATGCACAAGTTATGTGGGTTGAAGTAATTTTCCACCATCTAACTGTCTCGGTTTTTGTCCAAAGCAATCTGAATCAACACTAATATAGTGACCGTGTATTAGAGCCTATTATCCTTCCATTTGCGGCTGCTGCGGGTCTTGATTTTATTTACCTGCATCATAACGCAAGGCCACATACCGCGGCAACAGTAAGATATTGGTTTCACAGTAAGATTATTACTGTTTTACCATAGCCAGCACAGTCGCCCGACCTTAATCCCATCGAGAATGTGTGGGACATGGACCAAACACGGATCACTCCTCATCTTCAAAATGTCCACACACGTCAACACCTTGTAAATCTTCTGATACAAGAACGGAACTTATTACCACAAAACTTAATTGATACTTTAATTTTAAGTATGCCCAGACGTTGCCAGGCTGTTATTAATGCTGCTGGGGGAAATACAGAATATTAAGAAGACTTTTGTTATTATTTCTTGTGTAAAAATCGTTTCTTATTAAATGAAAATGACAACTTCATTGCAAACTCAGCAAGGAACACAACGGCACCTCACTTTTTAAAATACAATTAAAATTGATGAAAATATGAAGGAAAAACTTCGTGTTCCTTAGACATTTTTGATGTGTGTATTTTGAAAGTTATAAAACTTCTCTAGTTGTGAAACCTATTGAAGCTGTAATCCAGGTACATTTCGCTGAAAATTAATCGATAGTACAGCCGGACCAGATACAAAGTGCCCACTGGAGCCAAGTAACAATTTTCACTTGTGTTTGGCACATGACGGAAATGTATTCTTCGCTGTTGTTAGTGATGATCTTAATAGCAAAACATATGTTTAGGTATTTTTGAATAAGTTAAAACAAATCGCTCCTGAAATAGATAGCTGTAGATGGTGTAGGGGGCTCTATCAAACGAACAGTTTGGCGAGAAGTGCAAGGAAGACGTACTCTTGTTACTAGACCTCATGATTTTTATAAACTGGCCTTTAACAGATGCAAAGAAATTTGTGTTCTATTTGTACCCCAATCACAAGTAGACTCAAACAAACAATGCTTGAATAAAAGGTGGGCTGGTCTAACTGAAATCAGTGGAATACAGGCAATGCACCATTTCCAGGCATATGACCAGAACAATATTCTTGTAAGCAAGACTTCAATTGACTTGATATTGAAAGTGCAAATGACAGAGGAAGTAAAAACACCTCAACAACCACCTCAAATCTTCAAATGAAGATGGAATGAAACCTCGCCGACAAATTTTGATGTATCACAACATCAAATTGTTCCAGGAAGTATGTTGCAGGGTGCCAAAGTAAAGTCAAATGAAGATGTGGAGGTAAGATTTTTAAAATCATGTGGAAAGGATCAAGCAAAACTCTTCAAAACTACTGATGAAGAAGAAAAAAGTGTTCCTTTTAAAGACATTTTGGAAATCGTTCAAGATCCTGAGCTTAAAATGACAGGCGATCGGGTGACTTACTAGTTTCCAACGTCATAAATGTTACTGAACAATGATTTTTTAAAACTACCTTAATGACAGGCTTATTTTCATTGTCATTAATGTTAACAAAGATTTAAGATAAAATTGCAAACTTGAAGTTCTCTAGTTTTATAATCTGCACTTGTTCATAACGTAAACTTAGTTTATAAGTTGAAATATGTGGAACACTGGAACTCTGGCAGGATCTGTAACAAACAAAATATACTCATTTACCACACAAAATTAAAAAACACCGAACACGTTTCAATAGCTACGCTATCATACTCAGCGGTCGACTAAGGCGAACTAAAGAAAATTTCTAATATATTATATGCCATCAGCGAGAAACGAAGCGTTACTCGCTGATGGTATATATATATATATATATATATATATATATATATATATATATTTATTATTAAATTAGAAATTTTCTTTAGTTCCCCTAGTCGACCGCTAGGATGATAGTGTAGCTATTGAAATGGGTTCGGTGTTTTTTAATTTTGCGTGGTACGTGGCTTATTTTGTTTGTTATTTTACAAGCCTAAAAACTTATTTTATAAATTGTTCCTAATTAAAAAGCCTACAACAAAGTAAAAAAAACATTTCTGTACGCCTTCTGTATTTGGCAATGAATAAAAACTATTTTTAAAAATAGTATTTTTAATGTAAAACATGGTTTTCCTTGACTGTATTTGGCAACTGTCACGTCCGTAACACGAAACATATTTTTTTAAATGTATTAATTAAGGTATTTTAGTTAAGCAACTTGTGTATTAATTTTATTTTGAACATTAAGATGTATTCAAAATTTGAAAATAAAAACATTTTTTCAAATCAATTAATAGTTTTAACCAGATCTCTCAGCACCTCATTTAAGAGGTGCTTTTCAAAAAACCGTTCCTCTAATTTCTAGGGTAAATAGAATTTAAAAAATAACGTTAGTTTGGTTAATAAACATGTGTCCGAAAATGCCTCCTTAAGAAGATACCGCGCTGTAAAAGTGGCCCCAAAAAACCTTTTTTTTATTGTCTCTGAAACGGTTAAGATACCTAAATGAAATTTAGACCACAAACACCTTTGATTAGGTCATAAAAGATAAGTGTTGACAAATTTTTAATATTTAGTATAGGAGCGTCGCTAAAGGGTGGGGGGTGCCACTTATTTAGCCCTCAAACCTGTTTTTATGGGGATATTTTTAATTTTTTGGACAAAAATAGTATTTTTTTAACAATTTGCCACAAAAAAGATACCCTTGCTGAAAGTCAAAAAAATTACTGGTTCCGGAGTTATTTGAGGTTTTAGCAAGTAATGCTGACCGAATTAATAAATTATTTTAAAATGAAACAATTAATAATTTTCATGCGCGAGAACGAACTATTTCAGGTAATAATGATTGTTTCAGAAACAAGTGAAACAACTATGAGGTAAAAATATTGTAAACTATTTATAACTTAAAGAAAGTTTTAATTGTATGACATTAACACAGAATAGACAAAGGAAACAATTAAAAAAACAACGAATAACACCAAACAGAAAAAAAAATTGAATAAGTAGGTACGGGTTTTTACCACAGATATCTTACTTGATAACTAAACAATCCTTGAAACCATGTGTGATTCTAATTGAAACAGCGCATGGGTATTAGGTTGCATAGTGAATACTGTAACTATGGTATAGCCGTCGTGTGCAACAAGGCAAATAGTTTTTAATTTAATTTGTTGCCCTCATTTTGACAAAAAGGAACTATGTAGCTTCTCATATTTCACTTCTACTAATAGTAAACTCTATTTTTAAAACCGAGGTTAGGAAACGCTTTAGCAATTACAATTCTTGTTGAAAAAAAATTTATGGTTCAAAGATATGACCATTAACTATCGATATAATTGATAAAAAATTCATTTATAAAATCTAAGTGAAGTTCGCTAACCCTTTAGCTACGAAAATTGTCTGTCTAAACGCAAAACAAAAAAATTGAAATAGTACCAATGCTGATATACTTATGTACGGTCTATGTCTGATGATTTATATACATATCAAAAGCAGTTTCAGAGTCGGTAAAGGATATAATTACCCCCAAACCAAGGTGTTATCAAATACATTTTTAGTGCAATTTTTAACCAATTTCACTTAGATATTATGTAAAAAAAATCTGTTGTGTCACCACAGAACTTTACCAGTGAGTATCTTGCACAACCAAATTTGATAAAATATATTGTATGGATCAAAGTTTTGGTTTGGTACATTGTTGCAACAAAAAAACATTTTATGGGTTAGTTTTGAGATATCGCGATCAAACGCAAGCCAATAAAATATTTCATTACAAAATTTGAAGTTTTTACATCTGATATATCGATTGTGACTCTTGACACCCTCTGGTGGAGAGATTTCATCGAAATCTAATCAGTACCATTCCGACCTCTATTATACACGCTTACTAAATTTTAGATCAACCGATAGGCAGTTATCGTAAAGGATTACAGACAGACATCCATCTGGAAATGGTCCACATCTTGTAGGGTACCAAAATAAAAACATATATGGGTCTTCATCTCGAATTTTTTTTTATCGTGACCACAGTACTTCCTCTTACATTGGTGCGCCGGGAAAGTAAAATACATTCGGTAATAAAATCATCCCCCCTTGAACTTAAGTCTAAATCCTCCCGTGGTACATATACATTTATCTATTAGATTACAAACACTTTCTCTGACAAATATATACAAGGCGATTTATTTATATTGACAGCGGTTACATCGAGTGATATATTTTTTAGTATTGTTTATTTCTGTCATTTATTATTTCCATATAAATTACAAGCAATAACACATACAGGGTGGCCCATTAGTGTATGTAAGTGCAATAACTTACTTAGGATCAAAAATAAAAACAAATGTTTTAACTAAAAGTTGTTATGTTTGCGCAAATACACATTTCTAAAATATTTTGAGATATACAGGGCGTTCATCCTAAGTATGAAGTTTACTGTTTTTAATAGGACACCCTGTATATTTGTTTACCATCGAATTCAGCGTGATGGTAAAATAATATACTGGGTGTTCTATTTAAGAAAATGAAGTTTTTGCTAATTGAAATCTCCTGAATTAATGCTTATCCAAAAAACACCCCGAACCCCAAACGAAACTTCTACTATGTTCAGACATTTCAGCCATCCTTTACCTTCGTACCTACCAAATAAGTTTAGCTGCTTATCACTGATAACGTTTATTTAGCAGCATTTATAGTGCACCAATTTTCGTCAAATCTTCATATTTTTCGCTCCAGCTTGGCAACGTCGCAATTTATGGGAAAATAAAAGATAGCGCTAGAAGCAAAATTTTACGCTGAATCCGATGGTAAACAAATATACAGGGTATTCTACTAAAAAAAAGTAAACTTCGTGTTGTCTCGCTTAGGCTAAACACCCTGTATATCTCAAAATATTTTAGAAATGTATATCTGCGCAAACATAACTTTTATTTAAAAAATTTGTTTGTATTTTTGATCCTAAGTAAATTATTGCACTTCCACACACTAATGGGCCACGCTGTATATAAAATATCTAACGTAATGAATTACAAGCGTGCGCCATTTCTATTGATGCAAAATTAAAACTCTTGGAATATCATTTCAAATAACGCATAGATTCAAAAACAATTAGTCACATCTTTAACTCTATTGTACTTCAAAACTCCGCGCTTACAAATAAAACAATATTATGAAAAAAAAATGTTTTATCACAACTAGGTAGCTTTTGTTTTTACAAAACATACCTATAAGTAAATAAACTATAACTCAAAACTCAACAAAATGAAAAATGAATTATGTATAATTTGAACATTTTTACATGTAGTAAAAATTTTTTTCTGGTGTGATAAATTTTTTGACATTCCCCTATACAAAGTCCTACTTTATACACAGGACACCAAGTTGTACCATACTTTCGTTTTTTTCACCTCTGTCAGTATTGGAAGAGACATGGCAAATTCTTTGTCCTTTCTGTCTACGTCCAGTAGGTGCAACATTTGAGAGAGAATACCTTTCCATGAAACGTACTGCAACTAAACAATCAATTGCTTCCATACTTTGCCGCCCCGGTCTAATTGCAGTCAGGGTTCCATGTTTTCTCAAAATTTGCTTCATTGCATTTCTAATACATTTAACCGTATAGAATTTATTCCTGTTTTTACAAGGAACATGTTGTATGCATTTAGCATCGCGACATCCACCAAGTGAAAAAATAATTTCTTGTACCATTTGATCGATTTTCGGACACATTTCACTGTAGCTAATTGCATACCACATTGATCAATCATTCGCATGTTTTGAGTGTAGTCTATTCCACAGTCCGGTTTCAAAATTGGCTCGCCAGTTCGATGATCCACTTTCCCGATATTCTCCACTACTCCCTTGTGGAACGTTGAAAGCATTAACACATCGCGTTTGTCTTTCCATCTGAGAGCTAACGTATTTCCGCACGTTTTGCGTTTGCACGTGCCACCTGATGTAGGAATTTTGGAAAATGTTTTCTATTTTTTTTACCGTTCCACGTAAACCCGTGTTCTGATGGTACATGTAAATTGCCCATTTAGGGCTAGTATACCAGTTATCTGTATGTAATAAATGTCCTTTTTGTTCATAGTTCGTCATAAGTTTTTTTTATTACTGCGCCTGAATTTCGTAGAATGTCAATTTCAGTGCCAGTGTTAACTAACATCTTCAAAACAATCCCGGTCTCACAATCATACAACACAAAAGTTTTTATTCGATAACGATTTCTCTTGGATGGAATAAATTGCTTGTGAACAATACTAGGGATTCGTCGATCACAAGCTTTTGAAAAGGATTGAAAAAGGTTGAACATTTTTCATTCCATTCTTCAAATATTGTTCTTATTTGCCTCAACTTACCATTGTTATCCGGTGTCCCAATAGTGCATATTATTTTATTTTTCGATTCGCCTTATAATTTTACATCTTTTTTATAAGAATTACTTACAAGTTAAATCTTACAGTTTTTGAGATATTTGCAAAGTTAACTAAAAACTGACATTTTTATGCAGTACCTAATTCAAGTAGGCGTATCTCAGTTATTTTTAAAGATAAAAAAATAATCTTTGGTATAGAATTTATTCATGCATGAGCTTACTTTAATCTATTGTCTAAATTGGATTACAATGTACACGGTGATCACAAAAATTAATTCAATAATATAAATTTGAAAATGCTACATCTTCATTTTTTTAAATGTCACACCCTATATTTTTTTAATGCCTTGTCTTCGTCTATTAGTCGGCTTTCATTTCTGTTTAAATATGTTCTATACCTATCTCTAATAGTTTCGGAGATATTTAAGTTTATTACATTTTTTTCGTTGATAACACTGAAGAAGAGTAACATTAGTCGGTCAAAGCAAGCTATGAATACATAAGAAACTAAAAAACATATTAACTGAAATACAAATACTTAAAATTATAATAAATGTTCAATGTGACCACTATTTTGTTGCTGGCAAACATGAAGTCTTTGAATAAACGACAAATTATTTTTCGTAACGTGGAAACATTTATATTTTGAATGACGTCTCTAATGCTTGCCTTCATACCATCTACAGTCGTTGGAGGAGTTTGATAGACTTTTTCTTTAATCCAACCCCAAAGAAAAAAGTCCAGCTTTGTCAAGTCAGGCGATCTTGCAGGCCAAGAGATCGGCCTTCCTCTTCCAATCCATTTGTTTTGAAACTGGATATTTAAATAATTTCTAACGTTTCTGCTAAAATGCGGAGGATAGGTGGTAGGCATGTATTCTCCATGCCAGCCGGGGAGGTACCACCACCCTTACCATGGGCTCCTTAATATTGGGTCTCCGATTTTCTGAGCTCGGTAAGGGCTGCCGGTTACCTTTTCCATCATCCTTAATCTATTCTCATCCTTATTCTTCCTCACTGTCTTCCTATCGATTAAAAGTCCCAAATTAAAAAATAAGATGGCTGTGGTTTCTAGGGTTATAAATTCCGGACGTAAAATCCTGCCCCACTCGGATGTCCGGGAGGGCAGGGCCCAAGCGACCTCGATCATCGAAAGTATCAACTTTCTGATTCACTACTGCAACATCCGCGGTATCAGGTCTAATCTAAATGCTATTCATCAACATCTTGAACAATTACAACCTGATATATTGTTTCTATCTGAAACACAAGTCTCCTCTGAAAGCTCCGAGTCACCAGACTTGCAATTTCCTCAATACCATCTTCACTCTAACTTTCGATATAAAGGAGGCGTATGTGCGTACATCAAGGACAGAATTACTTGCAAGAGGGTTTCTTCCTTAGAAAATAAAAATTTTGACGTGATTTGGTTTAAAGATTCTGGTCCTAATTTTGTGAAATTCTACTGTTGCATTTATAGGTCTCCTAATGACAGCAACTTTCAAGACTTCTTCGATTACCTTAGTATGAAAGTTGACTATCTCCTGTCTCAGTTTCCATCTTGCGATATCTCATTTGTACGCGATTTCAATGTTCATAACTCTAGTTGGCTTCAATTTTCATCTACTACAAATCCCGCTGGTCATAGTGCAGAAACATTTGCTATTTCATGTGATCTCACACAAATGATTTCTGAACCCACAAGAATCCCTGATAACCTAACCATACTCCACATCTTCTAGTCTCTTTCTTACATCAAACCCTCTTGTTTATAAAACTTCCGTTCTTTCGCCTTTAGGTCTTTCCGACCATTGTCTAATAAAAATCATTTCTACTGTACCTAATTCCACTGTTGTTCAAAACCGATAGAACCTTGTGGTGTTTTAAGTCAGCTCGATGGAGTGATTTACGGATTTCTTTGCAACCTTTCCATGGCGTGAATATTGTTTTAAGTCGTCCTCTTCTTCGGACATCGCTCTTTCAGTATCTGAAGTCATCCTCATGGGAATGGAGTTATACATTCCGAAAAAACAGTACTGGTTCAATAAGGCTTGTTCTGATGCAATATCTTTAAAAAATAAATGTTACATTAAATGGAAATCTAATAAATCGGTTGACAGTCATGTAGAATACGTTGGTGCTGGAAATATCTGTGTCATCACTAAAACTAAAAAGTTGTTCGAACAACGAAAATGCAATGGGCTAGCTACATTTCCTTTAGGCAGTCGTAAATTTTGGTCTTTAGCAAAAGCCATTAGTAAAAACTTTCGAACATCTTCATTTCCCCCCTGACATCTATTGATGGATTGGTAGTTGCTAATTCTGTGGACAAAGCCAACGTTTTTGTGGATTTGTTTGCATCAAACTCGTGTCTCAATCATTCTGGAAAAGATGTGCCCCTAGTCAACTCTTCTTCATACGTTATGAAACCAATTCATTTTCGGTACAAGCTCTTGGAATCGATCATCAGTAGGCTTGATCTCAATAAGGCGACTGGCCCAGACGGTATCCCAGCTATTGTCTTAAAGAAATGTTCCCCGAACTAGTACCAGTCCTATCTAAGCTCTATACGATCTCTATATCTTCTGAATTCCTTCTTCATACGTTATGAAACCAATTCATGTCAACTCTTGGAATCGATTCAATGATTCAATAGGATAGAGTATCAGCATTGTCTTAAGAAATGTTGAATAGTACCAGTCTATCAAGCTCTATACATCTCATATCTTCTGAATTCTTCATCATGAAGTTGTTTCAATTATTAAAGGTGATGAGCTCAAATTACAGACCAATTGCTATCACTTCCATTGTCTAAAATCATGGAAAAAGTAATCAACTGCTCACGTTCCTTGAAACCAACAAACTCCTTAGTGACCACCAATATGGGTTTAGGCAGTCGTTCAACAGGCGATCTTCTTTCATATGTGACCCAAGTTTGGAACAATACAGTAGAGCAGTCCGGTGAAACAGTTGTAGTCGCTTTAGATATCTCAAAGGCATTTGACCAAGTTTGGCATAAGTGTTTACTTGCCAAACTCACCTCGTTGGGTTAAATGATACGCTCATCAACTGGGTTTCTAGTTTCCTTGATAAAATCTATTGTATGGATCAAAGTTTTGGTTTGGTACATTGTTGCAACAAAAAACATTTTATGGGTTAGTTTTGAGATATCGCGATCAAACGCAAGCCAATATAATATTTAGTTACAGAATTTGAAGTTTTTACATGATATATCAATTGTGACCCTTGACACCCTCTGGTGGAGAGATTTCATCGAAATCTAATCAGTACCATTCCGACCTCTATTATACTCGCTTACTAAATTTTAGATCAACCGATAGGCAGTTATCGTAAAGGATTACAGACAGACATCCATCTGGAAATGGTCCACATCTTGTAGGGTACCAAAATAAAAACATATATGGGTCTTCATCTCGAATTTTTTTTTATCGCGACCACAGTACTTCCTCTTACATTGGTGCGCCGGGAAAGTAAAATACATTCGGTAATAAAATCATCCCCCCTTGAACTTAAGTCTAAATCCTCCCGTGATACATATACATTTATCTATTAGATTAAAAACACCTTCTCTGACAAATACATACAAGGCGATTTATTTATATTGACAGCGGTTACATCGAGTGATATATTTTTTAGTATTGTTTATTTCTGTCATTTATTATTTCCATATAAATTACAAGCAATAACACATACAGGGTGGCCCATTAGTGTATGTAAGTGCAATAACTTACTTAGGATCAAAAATAAAAACAAATGTTTTAACTAAAAGTTATTAGGTTTGGGCAAATACACATTTCTAAAATATTTTGAGATATTCAGGGCGTTCATCCTAAGTATGAAGTTTACTGTTTTTAATAGGACACCCCGTATATTTGTTTACCATCGAATTCAGCGTGATGGTAAAATAATATACTGGGTGTTCTATTTAAGAAAATGAAGTTTTTGCTAATTGAAATCTCCTGAATTAATGCTTATCCAAAAAACACCCCGAACCCCAAACGAAACTTCTACTATGTTCAGACATTTCAGCCATCCTTTACCTTCGTACCTACCAAATAAGTTTAGCTGCTTATCGCTGATAACGTTTATTTGGCAGCATTTATAGTGCACCAATTTTCGTCAAATCTTCATATTTTTCGTTCCAGCTTGGCAACGTCGCAATTTATGGGAAAATAAAAGATAGGGCTAGATGCAGAATTTTACGCTGAATCCGATGGTAAACAAATATACAGGGTATTCTATTAAAAAAAGTAAACTTCGTGTTGTCTCGCTTAGGCTAAACACCGTGTATATCTCAAAATATTTTAGAAATGTATATCTGCGCAAACATAACAATTTTTATTTAACAAATTTGTTTGTATTTTTGATCCTAAGTAAATTATTGCACTTCCACACACTAATGGGCCACCCTGTATATAAAAGAAAAATATCTAACGTAATGAATCACAAGCGTGCGCCATTTCTATTGATGCAAAATTAAAACTCTTGGAATATCATTTCAAATAACGCATAGATTCAAAAACAATTAGTCACATCTTTAACTCTATATTGTACTTCAAAACGCCGCGCTTACAAATAAAACAATATTATAAAAAAAAAATGTTTTATCACAACTAGGTAGCTTTTTTTTAAGTAAATAAACTATAACTCAAAACTCAACAAAATGAAAAATGAATTATGTATAATTTGAACATTTTTACATGTAGTAAAAATTTTTTTCTGGTATGATAAATTTTTTGACATTCCCCTATACAAAGTCCTACTTTACACACAGGACACCAAGTTCCGTTTTTTTCACCTCTGTCAGTATTGGAAGAGACATGGCAAATTCTTTGTCCTTTCTGTCTACGTCCAGTAGGTGCAACATTTGCGAGAGAATACCTTTCCATGAAACGTACTGCAGCTAAACAATCAATTGCTTCCATACTTTGCCGCCCCGGTCTAATTGCAGTCAGGGTTCCATGTTTTCTCAAAATTTGCTTCATTGCAATTCTAATACATTTAACCGTATAGAATTTATTCTATACGGTATGCATTTAGCATCGCGACATCCACCAAGTGAAAAAATAATTTCTTGTACCATTTGATCGATTTTCGGACACATTTCACTGTAGCTAATTGCATACTACATTGATCAATCATTCGCATGTTTTGAGTGTAGTCTATTACACAGTCCGGTTTCAAAATTGGCTCGCCAGTTCGATGATCCACTTCCCCGATATTCTCCACTACTCCCTTGTGGAACGTTGAAAGCATTAAGACATCGCGTTTGTCTTTCCATCTGAGAGCTAATGTATTTCAGCACGTTTTGCGTTTGCACGTTCCACGTGCCACCTGATGTAGGAATTTTGGAGAATGTTTTCTATTTTTTTTTACCGTTCCACATAAACACGTGTTCTGATGGTCCGTGTAAATTGCCAATTTAGGGCTAGTACACCAGTTATTTGTATATAATAAATGTCCTTTTTGTTCATAGTTCGCCATAAGTTTTTTATTACTGCACCTGAAACCCCTAACGGATCATTTCGTAGAATGTCAATTTCAGAGCCAGTGTTAACTAACATCTTCAAAACAATCCCGGTCTCACAATCATACAACACAAAAGTTTTTATTCCATAACGATTTCTCTTGGATGGAATAAATTGCTTGTGAACAATACTAGGGATTCGTCGATCACAAGCTTTTGAAAAGGATTGAAAAAGGTTGAACATTTTTCATTCCATTCTTCAAATATTGTTCTTATTTGCCTCAACTTACCATTGTTATCCGGTGGATTGTTATCGGAAATTTATATATATATATATATATATATATATATATATATATATATATATAACAGAGTGTCCCAATAGTGCATATTCGGTCGATAGCTCTTAGCCATTAAACTTGGGAGATAAGTTTAAATACGAAAGTTGTCTATTTTTATAAGCTGCATAATCTAAAAATAGTTTGGTTTCTACAGGTGTAATATAAAAGCGGTACAATATAGAACTTTTGATTTTTAAATAGAACACCCTATATATTATTTTATTTTTCAATTGTCCTTATAATTTTACATCTCTTTTATAAGAATTACTTACAAGCTAAATCTTACAGTTTTTGCGATATTTGCAAAGTTAACTAAAAACTGACATTTTTATGTAGTAATTCAAAGGCGTATCTCAGTTATTTTTAAAGATAAAAAAATAATCTTTGGTATAGAATTTATTCATGCATGAGCTTACTTTAATCTATTGTCTAAATTGGATTTCAATATACACGGTGATCACAAAAATTAATTCAATAATATAAATTTGAAAATGCTACATCTTCATTTTTTTAAATGTCACACCGTATATTTTTTTAATGCCTTGTCTTCGTCTATTAGTCGGCTTTCATTTCTGTTAAATATGTTCTATACCTATCTCTAATAGTTTCGGAGATATTTAAGTTTATTACATTTTTTTCGTTGATAACACTGAAGAGTAACATTAGACGGTCAAAGCAAGCTATGAATACATAAGAAACTAAAAAACATATTAACTGAAATACAAATACTTAAAATTATAATAAATGTTCAATGTGACCACTATTTTGTTGCTGGCAAACATGAAGTCTTTGAATAAACGACAAATTACTTTTCGTAACGTGGAAACATTTATATTTTGAATGACGTCTCTAATGCTTGCCTTCATACCATCTACAGTCGTTGGAGGAGTTTGATAGACTTTTTCCAGCTTTGTCAAGTCAGGCGATCTTGCAGGCCAAGAGATCGGCCTTCCTCTTCCAATCCATTTGTTTTGAAACTGGATACATATTTAAATAATTTCTAACGTTTCTGCTAAAATGCAGAGGAGCGCCATCTAATTGCAGCCACATTTCTCTAAGGGTTTGTAAAGGTAAATCTTCAATAAAAGTTTCAAATTCGTTGCGCAAGAAGTTTAAGAATGAATCTCCATTGACCGTGTTTTCAAAAGAATATGGTCCTATAACTCTTTCCCTAATAATTCCGGCCCAAAAATTAAGTGACCAGCGGTGGTGATGATCAACAGGAATTATAAATCTGGGATTCTCAGTATCGTAATAATGGAAATGTTCATTACCTTCGTTAATTTTTTTTTTTTTATGATTGTGGACCTGAACAGGCTAAATTAGGCCTATCGTGCTAAAGCACTCAGGAACACTTAGGAGGATGGATAGAGGGATAATGAATTGCCAATAGATGCCTATGAACAGCTACCTTAAATTTTCTCATATCATAAGTGAGAGGAAAACAGGAACTAGGGAGATCATTCCAGAGTTTAGAAGCCGTGTAGAAAAATGTGCATTGCGCCCGTTTGGTACGACAAGTGGAGATTTGTACTGCATACTGATGATGTGAATGAGCGAACCGAGTGTTTCTCGAAAAGATAGCCCGAGATGGTATCAAAGAATATAATTCAGCAGCACAATAACCGTTGTAATAACGATAATACAAAGATAGAACTGAACCATCCTTCTATGCTCAAGGGACTGTATGTGAGAAGTTAACGACGGGTCATTTATAAGCCTAATCGCTCTCTTTTGAATACGATCAACGATATCGAGAGTGTATTGGGGAGCACTAACCCAGAGGTGAGAATTATATTCCAGATGAGGCCGAATTTGGGCCTTATACAGCAGAAGGAGTTGTCGAGAGTAAAGTACTGTTTAGATCTGTACAAAAAGCCTATTTTACGAGCAGCTGTTTTGGTAGCTGACAGAAGATGGTCAACCCATGAGAGATTTGAAGATATAGTCATACCCAACAGAGTAATAGAGTCTGAAAACTTAAGAACTGAGCCATTCATACTTATAACAGGAAATGATCGATCTTTTTTGGCGGACACAAGGCAACACTGAGTTTTGTTAGCATTAAATTTAACTAGATTATTGCTTCCCCATTCGAGAATACGTTTGATGTCTTTGTTGATTGAATTTGCCATTTCAGCTTTAATTTCTTGATTTGACATAGAAGGTGGATTATCACTATGAGTAGACTGAGATGAACTACAGTGAAGAGTGCTATCGTCAGCAAAGCAATGGATGGGGTTAGTTGTTGAAGAAATAAGGTCATGTATGTACAGTAGAAAAAGTGTAGGCGCTATAACGGATCCCTGTGGTACGCCCGCGTTAATGCTAACTTCTTTTGAAAAAGCCATCAACTACGACACGTATTCGTCTTTTATCAAGGAAACTAAAAACCCAGTTGATGAGCATATCATTTAACCCAACGAGGTGAGTTTGGCAAGTAAACACTTATGCCAAACTTGGTCAAATGCCTTTGAGATATCTAAAGCGACTACAACTGTTTCACCGGACTGCTCTAGTGTATTGTTCCAAACTTGGGTCACATATGAAAGAAGATCGCCTGTTGAACGACTTTGCCTAAACCCATATTGGTGGTCACTAAGGAGTTTGTTAGTTTCAAGGAACGTGAGAGTTGCTGATTGATTGCTTTTTCCATGATTTTAGACAAAATGGAAGTGATGGCAATTGGTCGGTAATTTGAGGGATCGGTCTTATCGCCTTTTTTGGCAATATGTTGAACATTTGCTAACTTCCATGATGAAGGGAATTCCCCAGAAGACATAGAGATCGTATAGAGCTTAGATAGGACTGGTACTAGTTCAGGGAACATTTCTTTAAGACAATAGCTGGATACTGTCTGGGCCAGTCGCCTTATTGAGATCAAGTCTACTGATGATCGATTCCAAGAGCTTGTACCGAAAATGAATTGGTTTCATAGCGTATGAAGAAGAGTTGACTAGGGCACATCTTTTCCAGAATCATTGAGACACGAGTTTGATGCAAACAAATCCACAAAAACGTTGGCTTTGTCTACAGAATCAGCAAATACCGATCCGTCAATAGACGTCAGGGGGGGAAATGAAGATGTTCCAAAGTTTTTACTAATGGCTTTAGCTAAAGACCAAAATTTACGACTGCCTAAAGGAGATGTAGCTAGTTCATTGCATTTTCGTTGTTCGAACAACTTTTTAGTTTTAGTGATGACACTTTCGCAGATATTTCTAGCATCAACGTATTCCACATCACTGTCGACCGATTTATTAGATTTCCATTTAATGTAACATTTATTTTTTAAAGATATTGCATCAGCACAAGCCTTATTGAACCAGGGTTGGGAACCTGAATGACCTATACGGTACTGTTTTTTGGGAATGTATAACTCCATTCCCATGAGGATGACTTCAGATACTGAAAGAGCGATGTCCGAAGAAGAGGACGACTTAAAACAATATTCACGCCATGGAAAGGTTGCAAAGAAATCCGTAAATCACTCCATCGGAGCTGACTTAAAACACCACAAGGTTTCTATCGGTTTTGTGAACAAACAGTGGAATTAGGTTTACAGTAGAATTACTGAATCTTTATTAGACAATGGTCGGAAAGACCTAAATTCGGCCCATCTGAATATAATTCGACTTGGTTAGTGCTCCCAAAGGCTCGATATCGTTGATCGTATTCAGAAAGAGCGATTAGGCTTATAAATGATCCGTCCTTAACTTCTCAATACAGTCCCTTGAGCATAGAAGGATGGTTTCAGTTCTTTCTTTGTATTATCGTTATTACAACGGCTATTGTTGGCTGAATTACATTCTTTGATACCATCTCCGGTATCTTTGAGAAACACTGGTCGCTCATTCATCATCAGTTATGCAGTACAAATCTCCACTTGTCGTACCAAGGCGCAATCCACATTTTGTACAGGTTCTAAACTCTGAGGCTTTAGGACGATAGTCTTATACTTTCAGTACAAGAATCATAAAAAAGCGCCATCTAAATTGCTTCATTTCTAAGGGTTTGTAAAGTAAATCTTCAAAAGTTTCAAATTTGTTCACAAAATTTAAGAATGAACTCATTGACCTGTTTAAAAATATGGTCCTATAATTTCTATTAATTCTCCAAGAATTAAGTGACCAGCGGTGTGATGTTCAAGAATTATAAATCTGATTCTCAGTACGTAATAATGGATGTCTATTAACGTATCCATTTTGTGGAAAGGCTTCATCGTAAATAAGATCGTGTAAAATAGTTGGGTTTCAATTTTATTTAGGCCAATTGCAAAAGTTGTAATGATTAACGAAGTCATCCTTGTCTAATTCTGTGAATTGACATGGTAGGATGATAGTTTAATTTTATAGATTTATAACTGATGCTTTGAAATAACTTCTAATTCCAATTGTCGGCAGGAAGTGAGGATTTTCAATCACGGATTGAAGAACTAAATCTTCATTACCTTCTTAATAGTTCTTTCTGTTCATGTCTTCGTAATGAATACTGCCTGTTTGCTCGAAACGCTCTTTCAATCTTGCAAATGCTGAAACTTGCGGGTGTCGTGCATTTGGAAATTTTGCTTATAAATACGATCGCTTTCACAAAGGACGTAAATCATATTAACAAGTTCCTCTTTCGAAAAATTCATTTTGTAATTTAGGAACTAAGTATACAATACTACACAAATATTAGCACTGTTTGACAAGTTTGATTTCTCCATTTGTTTTTGTTCATCTTTTGTTTTACGCTCCTTTGATTAAATTGTTTAATTTTACGATGGATCTTTTAAAAACATCTCAAATATCTCTTAAAAATGGTGATTTCATACAATATTTGTTATAATTACAATTTATGTATTTCAGTTAATATTTTTAGTTTCTGTATCCAGCTTGCTTTGACCGACTAATGTTACTCTTCATCAGTGTTATCAACGAAAAAAATTGAACAAACTTAAATATCTCCGAAACTATTAGAGATAGGTATAGAACATATTTAATAAAAATGAAAGCCGACTAATAGACGAAGACAAGGCGTTAAAAAATATAGGGTGTGCTATTTAAAAAAATGAAGATATAGCGTTTTCAAATTTACGTTGTTTAATTAATTTTTGTGATCACCCGTTTATTCAATGACTTCATGTTTGCCAGCAATAAAATGGTGGTCACATTGATCATTTATTATAATTTTAAGTGTTTGTATTTCAGTTAATATGTTTTTTAGTTCCTTATGTATTCATAGCTTGCTTTGGACGACTAATTTTACTTTTCTTCAGTGTTATCAACGAAAAAAATTGAACAAACTTAAATATCTCCGAAACTATTAGAGATAGGTATAGAACATATTTAACAGAAATGAAAGCCGACTAATAGACGAAGACAAGGGATTAAAAAAATAAAGGGTGTGCCATTTAAAAAAATTAAGATATAGCATTTTCAAATTTATGTTATTGAATTAATTTTGTGATCACTCTGATATTATCAATTTTGACAATAGATTAAAGTAAGCTCATGTATCAATAAATTCTATACCAAAGATTATTTTTTATCTTTAAAAATAACTGAGATACGCCTACTAATTACTATATAAAATGTCAGTTTTAGTTAACTTTGCAAATATCTCAAAACTGTAAGATTTAGCTTGTAAGTAATTCTTATAAAAAGATGTAAAATTATAAGGAGAATCGAAAATAAAATAATATATAGTGTTCTATTTAAAATCAAAAGTTCTATATTGTACCGCTTTTATATTACACCCTGTAGAAACCAAACTATTTTTAGATTATGCAGCTTATAAAATAGACAACTTTCGTATTTAAACTTATCTTCTATAGAATATATAATGTAGGACTATCACCGATATAATATTAATTATATATATATATATATATATATATATATATATATAATAATGTGCGAATCTGTCTATTGTCATATAGTTGGTAATAAAACTACCAGCAATAATTGGATCTGTTGACCAATAATCCGAGATTATGTTTCTTTATATGTGGAATCAATAAAACTATTGCCAAAAAGCTGCACCTTTCATTGATATTAGTTGTTACCCACGATTTTCTTTTTGGAGCAGGATCATTTTCCGCATAATCTATCTATCTATTAGTTTCGTTTGTTGTCATCAATTGAGATTCCAGAATTGTGGTCGAAATTGTATATAGTAGGATTGAATGCATCGCAATTTTTCCAACGTAAGTAAATCTTCTGCAAGTTTCCTCTTCTCTATCACTATTTGAATCGTCTCTATAACTACTATCGCTTAGATTGTCTAGGTTACTAAGTGAAAGAATTTCTTCTTCATCACTATCACTGTCACTCAATTCTCTTTTGGATCGCTTTGAAAAGTGAGTACTACCAGATGTTGACGGCAAATCCATTTTCAATATACTTAATGGGAAAAAGATTTGTTTAGAATAATATGAAATTTTGAAAACCGCAGCTAGACAGTTCAATTCTGACAATCGTTGTATTTGTTTTATTTACGGATTCTAGATAAAATTAATAACATCGCATCATACTAATATAAATGCGAAAGTGTGATTCTTTCTCTCACGCAGCAAAGGATACACATTCTATATCTATACTAGTACAATAAAGCTGAAGAGTTTGTTATTTTGTTTGTACGCGCTAATCTCTGGAACTACCATTCGGATTTGAAAAATTCTTTTTGAATTTGATAGTCCAATTCTTGAGGAAGTGTATAGGCTATTTAGCATCACACTAGGATCCTTAGAAGCCTAACAAAACTAATTTCAGAAAGAACGCTAAGCGAAAACGAAGTAATAGGGTTGGCCGCCAGACGAGACCCGAGCATTACTGAGAAGAGCCGAACTGTATATGTTTATCTCAACGAGGGTAAACGGCGATTAAAACGCGGGGCACAACTAGTATATACAGGGTGACATTACTTTTGCCCCACATGTTATATAAATGAATGTACATTTGTATGTTTGGAACCGCATCACGCAAAAACTAAGGAAACGATTTGTCTGAAACTTTTAACTTAGGTAAAAAATGACCTGGAATAAGACACAGGCTGCATTCTATCCCGAAACTGGGGTCTAGAAAGATTTATTAGTTTTCAAGTTTTACATAAGAAATTTGAAGTTGCATCGTTGGGCGCGGTCAGTACTTGGATGGGTAACCGCTTGGAAATAGCATTCAACAGTGATTTTATATACGGCGGAGCTCACGGGGCGGTCTAATCCGGCATAGAAAAATAATGATGGGGCGAAGCCCACCGAATAACCTAGCAATAAGTATTTATACCCATAAAACATATTATCTTCTTCTTCTGCTAAAAGCTTATAAAACATTTGTAGATATTAAGTATAATAGTAAAAGAGTTTCAAAGTAACAGATCTTACAATAATAAATAGAATCGTCAATAAGTGACACCGGTTCCCAGCATAGTTCATCAAATCGCTTAATGATGGCAGCCGGATCTCACGAAAGTTTCGTTTCGTCGTCTATTAAGACAGCCGTAGTTAAAGGGTTAATGATCCAACCAGTGGCGGGGCATTATTAGGGGATCAGAAAACTAAAAAAATGCTTTGCTTCAAATTTAAAAAGTTACATAGTTAAAATAACAAACAAATACTGTTTATATAATTTCAATAAAAATATATATATATATATATATATATATATATATATATATATAATAACCTGTAGCGCACAGTTTTTAGGGTGCAAAATTGTCCATTTTTTAATTTATCAACCGATTTTTTTGAAAGCCGAGGATTGGGAGTTTTTAAGGTCCCTAAGAATAAATAATTTGTCGAAATTGAAAAATTCAAAATGGGGATCCAAATGGGGGATTACCTATAGTGTTTATTTAACTTATTAATGGATTTTTGAAAGTCGGGTATTGGGGTTTTAAGATCGCTAAGTATAAATCATTTGTCAAAATTAAAAAATTCAAAATGGCCGATCAAAAATAGGGGATTATCGTATTTAAAATCGGATATGACTAAAATTCAGGTATTGTGGGCTAATGACCAATTTTGCAACTTTGTTAATTTGTAAAACATTATCTAAATAAAAAATTTTAAAACTACCAGTGGCGCACCGTTTTAGGTGCAACATTTTTTGTCAAAATTAAAAATTCAAAATGGCGGATCAAAAATGGGAATTATCGTGTTTAAAACCGATATGACTCAAATTCAGGTATTAATAATAAATAGAATCGTCAATAAGTGACACCGGTTCCCAGCATAGTTCATCAAATCGCTTAATGATGGCAGCCGGATCTCACGAAAGTTTCGTTTCGTCGTCTATTAACGACAGCCGTAGTTAAAGGGTTAATGATCCAACCAGTGGCGGGGCATTATTAGGATCAGAAAACTAAAAAATGCTTTGCTTCAAATTTTAAAAAGTTACATAGTTAAAATAACAAACAAATACTTTTTTATATAATTTCAATAAAAAAAATATATATATATATATATATATATATATATATATATATATATATATATATATATATATATATATATAATAACCTTAGGCACGTTTTTAGGTGCAAAATTGTCATTTTTAATTTATCAACCGATTTTTTTGAAAGCCGAGGATTGGGAGTTTTTAAGGTCCCTAAGAATAAATAATTTGTCGAAATTGAAAAATTCAAAATGGGGGATCCAAATGGGGGGGATTACCTATAGTGTTTATTTAATTTATCAATGGATTTTTTGAAAGTCGGGTATTGGGGGTTTTTAAGATCGCTAAGTATAAATCATTTGTCAAAATTAAAAAATTCAAAATGGCCGATCAAAAATAGGGGATTATCGTATTTAAAATCGATATGACTAAAATTCAAGTATTGTGCGCTAATGACCAATTTTGCAACTTTGTTAATTTGTAAAACATTATCTAAATAAAAAATTTTAAAACTGCCAGTGGCGCACCGTTTTTAGGGTGCAACATTTTTTTGTCAAAATTAAAAAATTCAAAATGGCGGATCAAAAATGGGGAATTATCGTGTTTAAAACCGATATGACTCAAATTCAGGTATTGTTGGCTCTGAAGTTATTTATTTACATATATGAGAAAGCATTATGGCAGATGATTTGGCAGCGGTTTTCTTTTATTTTCTTGTTTTAGGTAAAATATGTTAAAACCTCAAATAACTCCAAAACCAGTAATTTTTTAACTTTCAACAAGAGTACCTTTTTTGTGTCCAATTGTCCAAAAAAGTATTATTTTTAAAACAAAACTAAAAATATCCCCATAAAAAAAATTTTGGACCCCCCCCCCTTTAGCGACGCTCCTGTACAACATATTAAAAAAATGTCAACACTATCTTTTATGACCTAATCAAAGGTATTTGTGATCTAAATTTCATTTATTAACCAAACTAACGTTATTTTTTTATATTCTATTTACCCTAGAAATTAGCGGAACGTTTTTTTAAACATCCACTATATTTTATTTTATTTCGCTTTTTATATTTTAATATGAAGTTGTGTAACTATCACGCCCGTAACAAAAGAATGGCTGTCCTATAGCTATCTTCAAGCGTTTTAAATTTATTGGCGTTTTTATAGCTCAAATAGCATTGTATTATCGATATGTTGAGACTTTAGGAAACTTTGTACACTATCATTTCTATGAATACCTTCGAACTAGTAATTATCTTGCAATAATAAAAATGTAACTTTTAATAATTGTCTTAAAGTTAAATAACTCAATAGTAAAAATTAATGTATTACAAAAGAAATGCTTCTATGTTGTAATAAGTCTTGAAAATGGTGCTCGTTTTCCTTCATACATTAATATGCCCCAAAGAAAAAAAAGGACTTAAATCGGAGACCTCGGTGGCCACTCAATTGGACCTCGTCTACCAATCCACTCAACAGGAAAGTGAGTGTTCAAGAACTGCCTTACAGGAGCTACGTAGTGGGGTGGTGCTCCATCATGTTGGAAGTGGAGAATCCTTTCGTTATGGTTGTTGTCATGTTCTATTTTTTCCGTAATTCACGGGTGTATTGCATATTCCAACATGTCCAAGTACAACTTACCCGTCAGTCAGGTATCCAGGGATAAAAAGAGGTCCTAAAATATTATTCCCTAATATGCCTGCCCAAACATTTAACTTTGAGGATGTTGTGAGTGGATCTCTCTAAATAAACGAAGATTGGAGTCATTCCAATAACGACAATTATGTCTATTTACATCACCGTGCATTCGCCCGAAAAACAAATATTTAACAGCAAATTTCTATTGTTGGCTCATTCCTGCGTAGAACTCCAACCTTCTGTCTTAATCGTCTTCATTAAGTTCTTGTACAAGTCTCATCTTGTAAGGATGAAATTTATCATCTTTCAATATCCTTTGTATTGATGTGCGAGAAACTCCTTAAGACACAGCCAGTGGACAAGTGCTTTGGATATTACCAAGCGCTAGGCGGTCCAAAACCGCTATTTCTAAGGCACTGTTTCTCACCGTTCGATTTGGATGGTGCTGAATATCAATCACAGATTTAGAGTCTTCAAATATCATTATTAATCTTCCTACATACTTATCGTTAATAGTTCTGTCTGTATGTAACTCCAGGGCAATAGCCCTGGAGGAACTTCCATTTAAAAATTAAAGGTATATTTCTGCCCTTTCTGGAATGGAAAATTTCATAATAATGGTAGCAGTTCGATTTGAATTCATAAAAAGTGTAAGATTACATTGGCATATCTTGACAGTGACTGCAAACGATAGTTTACTAAGTTGCCTGAAGTCTTAATCTATCGATAATACAGTGCTGTTTGAGCTATACAAACGTAAATAAAATTAAAACGGTTGAAGATAGGTATAGGACATGTTATACCCAAATGGCATAAAACTCCTAGGTTTCCATTTAAATATCAAAAGTGTACAGTAGTATCTTCTTTATGAATCACATGTGATGGAGTTTTAGTGGACAAGATGTCCCCTTAGAAAGCAAAGTTAACGTGCTCAGTTTTTTTCTGTAAATCTACCAGGAGTCACAGAGGGGTTGTGACCCTCACGTTGGGCCAATCTGCATAAGCACAAATCAATGTAATTTAGTACTTTCTACACATTACTATTATAAAGCATAACAATATTGACAAAATCATCTGTAGACAGCAGACGGAGAAAATTTCCTGGTTTGTATCAACATGAAATCGAAGTTGTTATCGTCAAAGAATAGATAACATTATTACGGATATTAATAATATGTTGATAAGTCGTAGCATTTGATGTTTTTCGGTGTATGCTTTCTTTTTGCATATTTTGTGTAATTAAGTTTTAAAAATAATATTTAAGGGGTTGAAAAAAAAAGCAAGAGTCGGAATTTGCTTTATACAAGTTGTGGTATAAATAACGGGTTCTCCCACACAGTCCGTTATTCGAATAAATTGTGATGAATTACTCGGAGCTCTGATGTTCACGTAATTTTTGGGTAAAATATCACCATTTAGGATGGTGGTTATTAATTACACTTTTGGGCAGACTGCAAAATCAAAGTTAAGGCAATTTTTCTTACACTGAAATTAATACATATGGGGTTTTTCAAGGATGAACGAATGTATTAATAACTGAATCAATAAATAGTGAATTGTTTCCGGTTTAGTAAAATAAAAGCGCAAAATTGTACGTTTTTGTTGGTTTTAATGCAAGTTTTCCATAATAATAAAGTTACTGTGTAAATAATCACTATCGCGTTGGTTTTAATCCGGGTATATTCACCCGTTAGATGTTCGTGATAGTGACGAGATTAAAGGGTTACTATATTTAAGCATAAGTAGGTACATACTAATCGTATGTTTCATAATTAGAGTTCAGTATAGGAAAAATAGGGCTATGTAATTCTTGTAGCAGTTTTCTTACCATTGTTGTCGCTTCTTGACAACAACCGTCGATGTACTTTTACTTAAAAAGAAATCAGAGGTTTTTAATTAATTTTCTTGTATTAGCATTAAGTACTAATACATTTAAAATAAAGTGATTTGCAATGTCAAGTACTTTACGCATAAATATATAATTTATTGATTGTAATTGTCATTTTAAAGTTCAACCGAACTTAACCCTTGTTCTTATCAATTAAAGAATAATCAACATTCATAATGTACTAAGAGTAAAATGCTTATCTAATGGAATAATGGAATTTGTTTTTGTTCTACATTATGCAAAACAAATTAGTCTTAATTGGTTTATAATAATACTAGGATGAATACAGATATTGTGAAATATTGAAATTTTAATGTAAAACTAGCTAATTACGTTACTTTTTGCTCGTTTCTAATTACCCCTAAAATACTTTTAAAATAACAAATTAAATAAATTTAATATTATTTTATTATAAAACACAATATTTATGATATTGTTTGAATACGCTGACAAAATTGTGAATAGTAGATAACCTATTGTACTAAGTGGTACCAATGAAAGTAAACACAATAGTATGATTTGTTTATGACCGATAAGTGCATATTTATCTACAACGACCTCCGTGTAAAGCCTGGCTTCAATGCTTTCCATTTAACCCTATATTGAAGTATGGAATAGGCTAAAGAAGTAGATCGAAAATCTAAACAAGCAATTCAATAAGCTGTAAACTTTAGAAAAATATGTTATTGTCCTGACCGAATGTGGGGTCTAATTTTGTAAACCCCTTTACAATAACCGCAGAACGATTGTGACTGGGAGGTTTAACTCAGTACAATCTATCAGATAGCGAAATTAATTGGAGCACTTTAGATACGTAGTCAGAAAATTTATTATTTGCATTAGACTAGTATAAATGTTGGTAAGACTTTTTAGTAGTAATAGTAGGTGCCTTCAACTATCTAAAATATAATCATAAACGTAAAGTGAGCGGGAAGTTGAAAGAGAAAATTTTAATTAGCATATATACAAAGCGACAATTTTATTTCATAAAACTATAATAATAATAATCTTTATTTGTCTTTTTATCACGGTGTGGATATTAGGCACGTCAACGAAATAATCAAAACAAGAGATTAAGTATCCAGTTATTAATAATACCATTATTCAATAAACATGTACAAAAAAGAAATCAAATTTTAAATTAGCCAAATTATTGTTTTATTCAATAGCAAAACAAATATACCTAAACTTTTTAAAGGATTAGAAAATTAAAAAAATGTATTGCTTCAAATTTAAAAAAGTTACATAATTAAAAAAACAAACTAATATATTTTTTTATATAATTTCAAAATAAAAAAATATATAATATAGGGTACAAAATTGTACATTTTTTAATTTATCAACCGATTTTTTCGAAACGGGTATTGGGGGTTTTTAAGATCGCTAAGAATAAATCATTCGTCAAAATTAAAAAATTCAAAATGGCGGATCAAAAATGGAGGATTATCGTGTTTATTTATCAACCAATTTTTTTTAAAGTCAGGTGTTGGGGGTTTTTAAGATCGCTAAGTATAAATCATTTGTCCAAATTTAAAAATTCCAAATGGCGGATCAAAAATGGGGGATTATGGTGTTTAAAATTCGATATGTCTAAAATTCAGGTATTATTGGCTAATGATTAATTTTGCAACTTTGTTAATTTGTAAAAGATCTAAATAAAAAAAATTAAAAAACTGCCAGTGGCACACCGTTTCTAGGGTGCAAAATTTTTTTTAAAGTTTGGTATTGGCTGGCGGTTTTTAAGCTCGTTAAGAACAAATCATTTGTCAAAATTAAAACAAAATTTAAAATGGCGGATCAAAGATGGGGAATTATCGTGTTTAAAAACCGATATGACTCAAATTCAGGTATTGTAGGCTTTGAAGTTATTTATCTACACATATGAGAAAGCATTATGGCAGATAATTTGGCAGCGGTTTTTTACATATCAATTACCACAAATACTAGTACTGGATGAGAAATGCCTTCATTTTGGTACGTAGGTATCGGTAGTATTCAAATTGGAAGAATTTGCAATATTATCTGAATCCAAAATGGGTTTGGTTTTATGATTTTCTGGCGTTATACAGGGTCCGTGCGTGGACGGAGGATTGCTCCTTAACTATTAGAGATATCAAAACCAATTTTGATGTGGTAATACACGATCATTGGACCTACATTCTAAAAATATTTAGGAATATATATATATATATATATATATATATATATATATATATATATATATATATATATATATATATTGTACTACAAATTTTCACATCTCAATTGTTACCACGAAAGAAAAGATAATTAATGGGTTTTAATATGTTGGTAATAAGTCGTAATTTGATAATGTTTTTCGGTATATTTTATTTTATGTAACTGATATTTGACTACAGATTGAAAAGAAAAAGGAAAACCTATGTTGGGGTAGAAAACAGGTGTTCTTTTGAAACTGCCTTTACCAAAAGACAGTGACGAATCGTTGAAAATTGCTATACACCGGATTTTTACTAAAAACGTCGGGTTAGTAATTAATTACATCGGAACATATAGCAAATCAAAAGGCGTCTTTGTTACCTGGTAATTCGAGACCTATAAGGTTTGTTACGGACAAGTGTATTTAAAAATTAATAATTCTAATAAATATGAAAATATTCCCACATAGTATTTAGTAGGTTGTAGACAAAAATAGATAGTTGCAATTAGAGTTTCGATTCAGTCGGATCGTTCTGATTGATTATAAACCATCATTGTAAACCGTTGTGGCTATAAATATCTTATCGTGTCCATTTTAGTAAAACTAAAAACGCGAATGTGCCTTTCTCTTTTTTTGTTGTTTTTAATGTAAGTTTTTCACAAAATTAAAGTGGTCGAGTAAACGAAAGTATTGCTAAATAATCGTATGGCTCGAGGCTTTAATTCGCGAAGAGGACGTTTAAATAACATATCTCTAAATAATTACCACCGCGTTGTGTTTAAACCGCTTATTTTAATCCGACGTGTTTGTGACTAAGTGGTGAACCAAAGGATTATATTCAAGTGTAAGTAGGTATTTGAATGTAGAATAAAGCTAGCAGTGAGCAATTCAACAAGCCTATGTAACATATTAAACTCAATCATTGCCTTGCATGAAGTTCCTTTTAATTACCATATTGAATTGCACAGAATGTCATTTTATAACAAAGGGTGGCAATTTAACCACCAATGCGCAAGCATGCTCATTAAGTGGAAATCTGTTACAGTAAAAGGACTACGCGTTAGGACAGTGCAGTGTCCCTCCCTCATTGCTGGTATGTGTTGGAATTGTTCATTTACTAATATTTTCGCCCGTGTACAGAATATATGCGTGGACAAACGTGACAGGATAAACCTCAGTTACTTGTTATAAAAAGATACCATTGTTACTATAAAACTAACCCGTTCTTATTGTTTTTTAAATGGAGAGAGATGTATAGATGAACGTGTAAGCTGAGGAACAGACGCTGTAGTTAGTAACGTAGTCACTCAAACTTTCTGGTCATTACTTGGGTAGGTTATTGATGACTTTGTTATGATTTATTTGCACCTTATCCTTGCATGGCTTTGTTTTAAGGACTTTTTGAGTGTCTTTGATTCAGCCAGCTGATTTATAATTGCTTGTCTACGAACTGATTTATTTATATATCTAATTTATTGTAACTGTACGCAAGTATTTTATGCTTTTATTCACTATACAATTGTGTATGTCTAAATTCCTTGCCTATTTTTTTCTCGTCGAAGTGTACTTAAACTGCATTGCAGTTACCTTATTGTTACCTGTTTAGTTTTACTGTTTGTTATATTTTGTATGTACCTTAAACTGCATTATTATTTTCTTATTTACTTTGGTATTAATTTAAAGACCGGCATGATTGGTTGTATAAGGGCTACATGTTTGGTGTCACCATTTTTATTCCGTTATGTGGGTGTGATTTCACTGTTTGTTTTTTTATCGTGTTTATGTGGAGGAAAGGAAAAGGCCACGTATTTCATTCCCTCCCCAAGGGGGAGGGCGGGCTGCTCGAGCTTTCCGACCTCCTTCAGCCACTATCATGGATTCCCAGTATACATACATACATTACGTATATATGCATGGTGGGATTAAGGATGGGTGTGGTCAGGATAGGATCAGAAGGAACGGAGTTAGGGTTCTGAGGACGAAATACTACCCCAGCATTCGCCTAAGTAGCCGCACATGGTGTGCATATACGCAGTGACTATGCCGCTACATGTGTATGAGGAAACCCCCCTGAAAAAACCTCATACAAGGTAGACGGTAACGGGAATCGAACCCATTACCTCCCGAATACTAAGCAGGTCGTGTCACCACTACGCTACTAGCTCGGTGTGTTTATGTGTAGTTAAACTGCTTTTTATTTATTTTTTGTTACTTAATTGTATAGTTTTGTAAGCAGATTTAAAGGTGTTTTGGTATACATTGAACCCTTTATTTATTCTTTAATTTATTAATGTACTTGTGCAATTACTTACTTATTAATAAGTTGGGTTTTCTTGGTGGTTCTTTCCTAATCTAGCACATTAACGGGTTGAACCATCATTACGCAAAGCTCGTTAATTCTAATTTGAGTAGTTTTATTGTTTACCTGCCCCAGATGACGCAACGCTTAACCTCATCCAATCCTGTCTCATTCACATAACACGGCGTAGTTTACCACTAGACGACCATTTCTTTTTATCAGATTAGAGTTTTACGAGTAATTCAAAATCAGACTTGTAAATAAATTCTAATGTTTTAATTATTGCCAGGAAAGTTAATGTAAGGCATTATTTTGAGTGAGAGTAGCATTATTGTCAGTAAAATCAACATACATTCCTTAGCGATTTTTTTTTCTTGGATTTGTATTATTGCGAACAAGTTCAACATTACGCTGTTAAAGATTTTATAGTCTTGTAATTATTGAGAGTAAATCAAATTACACTTTTAAAGATAGAGTAACTTGGGACACTACAAGGTGTCTCACCTTTTACATTTCGTGTCGTCCAGCAACTTTCTTCCTCGTCCCGAAAATTGACATTTTTTGTACTAATGAAACAAATAACTATTTATTTGTTTCAAATCAGAAAGAAAGACACATGCCTCGTACAAGCAAGTAAAATCGTGGTTACGGCCTTATTGCATTCATGCAAATTTTGCAGAAATGAAACTTTTAGTCAAAACGAAATATTCAAATCGTGTCAATTTCATTCACCTTTACCTTACACAAATTTGACTCTAAGGTATTTGGAGTTCCAAATAAAGTAAATTAGAACATTTCGTGCTTCATTTCAACCCAAAGTGGCCTGCAGCCATTAATTTAATGAAAATGCAACCTTTTAAGTTCATTGATAACTAAAATACTTTCGAGTTGCAATTTAAACTGCGATGTTATCTAAACGTTAAATATGTAAACAACATAATTAAAATTTAATAATAATTAATTTACATGCTTCATAACGGGCCGTTGATAATGAAGCAGTATTATACTGTCCATAACAGGTCATAAAAAAATGATATGTGACATGAAGTAAATTAAATAATTATATGCTTATATGCAAAATTAATAAAATAATTCTCAAGCTACAGATTAGTAAATATAGGTTAACAAGAAACATAAAATATCTGGTGTGGAACACTACACGACCTTCAAACCTACAAAATGGAAATGAAAAGAAATTAAATAATTTTAATAACATTTTTTTTAGAATAATTATGCAACCTCTTTTATAATGTCAATTATGAAAATATGCAACATTCTAAAAACAGAAACAATAATCTATGTTAAACAGACATTTAAAACTTCATGTCTGACAGAGGCTTAATAGACATCTAGATGCTAAGTTAAAAAGTTAAAAGAAATGCAATAATTTGAATTATAATTTTTAGGGTAACTACGCAACCTTTTTTTTATACGTTCATTACGAAAACAGGCAACATTGTAAATGCAAAAAAATAATAAGAATGACGTTTAAAACTTCACATCACATAGATATTAATATACAGGGCGACAAAAATCTCACTACGTTATATGGGTAACTTTGTTATTATAAGAGATGCAAAGTTGGTTAAAATTAGCAAAGTTGGGCAGAATTACATGAAGATTTAGATCCCGGCAAGAAAATTGACCATTGTTGCCAAGTTTCCGATTTACGAGAAAAATTGAAAATCCTTAAAATGTTCAATCAACGTTGGCTCGTTAGTTATTAAAAATACAGTAAAATCTTAAAGGGGTTTTTAATAGATAATTTTAAGATTTATTAGATGCACTACTCAAAAAAATTGTTTAATCACTGCTTTTTGAGTTACAACATTAACTTATCTTTTTTAAATAGCAACCGTAAGCGAAAGTTAGCTTATTAAATTCCTTATTTTTTCTGATTTCAACGATATAAACGTTTGTATATCTAATTTTAATCATAATCCATAAAACTTCAAAAATTAAAAAAAAAATCATTTCATTAAATACATTGCTATGGCATGATAAAACGACTGAAAATCGTCCAGTAAAAACAATAGTCAAATTTCATTAAGTTTAATTATTGCATTTATCAATCTTAATAAGTTCGTTTTGCTTTGATAATTACGGTAGAAGTGCGTTTTAGAAGAGTTTCTAATATATATTCCACTAACGAAAGAAACGACATGTTTTTTTGCTACTATTCATGCGAACGTGATTTACACAGAGCTTCCGAGTTATACTTTCAAACTTATATGGAAAGATGTCAACCGAATAAGCGTATTTTTGGTAAAATGGAAAAAAAATTAAAAATGTATGGATCCTTTACCAAACCAAAGATTTCCAAATACAATTGCAACATGTTGTACAATGTTTTGACTCCGAGAGATCACCGGAACAATAAAAGACAAGGTGTACAAAGACAAATCAACTGATATAAATAATTTAAAACAAAAGATTTCTTTTGCTATTAATTTTGTAAAAAAAGCCAAGCTAGGAAAAGTTCAAAACAACATTTTTCATACAACGTAACGGCGGTCACTTTGAAAATTTGTTTTGACCTTGAATTGTGTTACAATTAAACATTAATTGTATAATTACTTTAAAATTAAAATTTTACCGTCGTTCTTGTTTTATTTTTAACGATTTTCAACTGTTTTATCGTAGCCATAACGATGTATTTCATGAAATGATTTTTTTTTTAATTTTTGAAGTTTTACTAATTATTATTACAAATAGATATACAAAACATTATATCGTTGAAAACAGAAAAAATAAGGAATTTAATAAGCTAACTTTCGCTTATGGTTGCTATTTAAAAAAAGGTAGGTTAGGGTTGTAACTGAAAAAGCAGTGATTAAATAATTTTTTTGAGTATTGCATAAAATTAATCTTAAAATTATCTATTAAAAAACTCTTTAAGATTTTACTGTATTTTTTAATAACCAACGAGCCACCTTGTTTGAAAATTTTAACGATTTTAGTTTTTCTTAAATAAATCGGAAACTTGGCAACAATGATCAATTTTCTTGCCGGGTTCTACATCTTCATGTAATTATGACCAACTTTGTTAATTTAACCAACTTTGTATCTCTTATAATAACAAAGTTACCCATACAACTTGGTGAGATTTTTAGCACCCTGTATATACATGTTAACTTAAAAACTAGGTGAATGCTAGCGCATTACAGGACTTTTTGCAAAATACTAAAAAATACATGGGGTATTTTTATACCTTTGAAATTTTCAGCTGTTTTAGAAATATTTAATAAAAACAAAAAACTGACCCTAATAACCCCCCCCCCCGCGAAGTATCCCGACGTCAAGGCAGATCTTGACGAAACTTGGCCAAAAGTTGTAGTCGATAGTGAAAAAAAGGCGATTGCATAACCTTCTATATACTATATCCGTTATTAAAGGAGATATCAAAAAAAGTTATTTACAAAAATTATAGGCAACTTCAAACTTCACATTATAAAATTATTTTCGTATTTACAGGTTGTTATATATTACCAGGGTGAACCAAACATACTTTTTTTTTTAATGGGACACCCTAATATATATATATATATATATATATATATATATATATATATATATATATATATATATATATATATATATTGTAACAATTGTACACGAATCATTATCTTTTCAACGTCCCGTATACCCTAGACAGAACAACCTAACAATCATTTTTCCCACGCATAACTTTTTGACATTGGTACAGTGTTACGAGAAACTGCTATTTCTTTATTATTGCACCAATTGAATATAGAGCGAGCCAAAACTCGAACACATGTTTTTATCAATTTTTTTCAAATGAATCACCCTGTATTTTATTTTAAAAAGTGAAAATACACTTTGTTCTTTCATTTTTATTAAGCACTCCCTATAGCTACAATCGTTAATTTCTGACATATTTTGGGGGATAATATAACTAATGTTATGATTATCATCGGTGATAGCTCGAGTTAAAACCGATGAAATTGAACGGTTCAATTTTCTACAAGTTTTAACGAGTGGTATCATCGATTATTATTCATAACACGTGTTATATTTGGTAAGATAATATAATGAACGTTAATAGAAAATAATTACGATCTGTCACTTTCATAGTAAATATTACAGTTGCAAGATAATCAATACAATTATTTATTTCTTTGAAACTTTTGTCACTTTGACAGTAAACTATTTTATTCATTAAAATGATGTGACAGTCAACCTGCGGTGATAAAATTATCACCGATTTGATTTTAATCAATGAAAGTAATCAAAAATGTACGATGTGACATGTGAATTATATTCTCAGTTTAATAACAGAAAGAGATTTTTTTAAATAATTACTATTATAAGAAGTTAGCAGTGAACAAATGACAGATATTCAGTAATAATTAGTAGCTTGTCATTTAACAAACTTTTTTGAGATTGTGTAGTGTTTATTAGTTTGCAAACACTTAAATACTGTTAGAAATAAACTTTCCTGTTGAGGAATTAACAGACATGTTAAGGGTACTGGGAGAATGTATGAAAAATTGTTTATTAGCACAAATAATTTACAAAGAGAGATATCCCGCACCAAGACAACCCGAGAAAATAAAGTTGGAAAGGTTAGTAGATCGTTTTAATCGTACCGTTCAGTAGTTTATGAAAAAAAGGAAAGGATAAAACCTGTACTTAACGAGGAAAATTAATTTAACGTAATGCTTGAAGTTACGTATAATCCACATGTTAGTACACGTGAAATCTCGCGTCAGTATGATGTTAGTGACAGGTCCAACCGAAGAATACTGCGTAAAAATAAGATGCATCCATACCATATCCAGTTGCATCAAGAGTTACTCTAAGATGACTATCCCAGAAGGGTTGCTTTTTGTGAATGGGCTCAACAACAAATCCACAATCAGGCGGATTTCTTTGGTTTTGTCCTCTTTGGAGACGAAGCTACGTTTCATAAAAATGGAACTATGAATAGACACAATTTCCATTATTATTCGATAAGTAATCCCCATCTTATAGAAACCGATAGTCAAACTAATTGGTCTTTGAATGTTTGGAGTGGTATAGTTGGAGATCACGTAATTGGACCACATTTTTTCGATGGAACAGTGAATGGTCAGGTTTATTTGGACTTTTTAGAAAATCATTTACCATTACTGTTGGCAAAAGTTCCTCTTAACATTCGTCAAAGAACGTGGTTGTTACACGATGGAGCTCCGGTACATCACACTAGATTAATTCATAATCATCTTAATACCCATTTTCCTGGAAGATGGGTGGGAAGAGGAGGGCCCATTGCATGGCCAGCTCGTTCACCAGAGTTAAGGAAAATTGACTTCTTCAAGTGGGGTTATGTGAAATACCGTGTGTATCAAATACCTCCAACCATACAAGATAATATGAAGAATAGAATACGAGAAGCATTCCAGAGTATTAATGTAGAAATGTTAAGAAATGTCAGTCGAGAATTTCAAGATCGACTGCAATGCTGTATTGATGTTTTCGGTGGACATTTTGAACATTTATTATGAAATTAATTCATTTTATAAGAATGTTATCTTAATAACCGATGTTTTTTGAATTTTTAATAATAATTGGTCACACTTTTATTTGTTCACGGCTAACTTGTTATAATAGAAATAAAAAAAAAATCTATTTCTGTTATTAAATTGAAAATATCTCAGAAATTAACGATTTTAGCTATAGGGAGTGCTTAATAAAAATGAAAGAACAAAGTTTTTTTTCACTTTTTCAAATAAAATGCAGGGAGATTCATTTGAAAAAATTGACAAAAACGTGTTCGAATTTTGGCTCGTTCTATATTCAATTGGTGCAATAATACAGAAATAGCACTTTCTCTCAACACTGTACCAATGTCAAAAAGTTAGGCCTGGGAAAAATGATTGTTAGGTTGTTCTGTCTAGGGTATACGGAACGTTGAAATGAGAATGATTTTCGTGTACAATTGACCGTAACTTTTGAAATACCCTGTATAACGTAATGAAACCCTATATTGGAAGTATGCCGGGAGATGAGCTTAATCTAAATTTGAAATAATATATAGGGTGTCCCATTTAAAAAAAAAAAGTATGTTTGGTTTACCCTGGTAATATGTAACACCCTGTAAATACGAAAATGATTTTATAATGTGAAGTTTGAAGTTGCCTATAATTTTTGTAAACAATTTGTTTTGATATCTCCTTTAATAACGGATATATCGTACTTCGACGCACTAATGCCGCACCCTGTATGTATGTGTAGGTTGAAAGTTAAAAATAGATATCTCACTTATTCTTCAAGATAACTATGGACTGTTTCATATCATTTTAAAGCAAATTTCGCTCCCTTTCAAATAAAGTAAGAATGTGTGCATGTTATACCAGCAATACGACGAATGCTTTCAATTTCCGGAAAAACCGGAAGTAATGTTTTCATCAGGATAATATCACTTCATTAGCGCAAATGAACAAAGTATATTTCCAAAATCCCAAGTTTGTAGCCCAAATAGTTAGAAAGTTATAATAATATCAATATTAAATATTGAAAATTCATATCTCCTATACTAGTAGCTTTAGAAGAAGCAGGTTACTTGCATTCATAAGAGTGGCTGGTTGCCTAGAAAATATAAAAAAAAACAGAACAAAATGGTTTGAGAGAATTTTGAATAAATCAATTTCGAATAATTGACCCCTTAAATGTAGGCAAATTTATACCATAATTTATTACGTAAAGAAAACTTTTTAAAAAATCTTTATTTAACTACGCATATTTATTTCCAATTCTTTTATATCTTGAACGATATCGGAAATAAAAAAAATAAAAAATTGCATTTCATGCGGGTTATTGTGACCTGAATTTCAATCTTCTATGTTAAAATTTGCGCCCCAAAATAATTCCCTTATTTTGACCCCCTGTATACTTATTGCGTTTAAAAGCTTGTTTTGTCTCGTAGGTCTTTATTCCAATTTTCATCAAAATCGTCCGTATAGTTTCGGCTGGCGAGTGACCACAGACAGACATTTTGAAAAATTTTTTAAAATTTTGTTTTTCGGGTTCAGGGAGTTGTAAAGATCAAAATAACGCAATTTATTTTTTTCGATTTTTTTTCGACCGCAATACTTGTTAGCAAGAAACTAAAAATTCCAAATCCGCCCGCTTCTATAAGATATCAATAATGCAGTATAACTATTTTCATTCATATTTAATTAATTTTTTGACTTACCTTGCGTTATATTATAAAGAAGTTATGTAAATTAAAAGTTTCTTTAAAAAATACGTCTACACTTTTTCTTATAAAATTAATCGTTATTTAGATATTGAAAAAATCTGAACCAACGCTTAAATTCTACCTTAGGAATTTTTTTGGTGCTAAATTACGCGTCTTATCAAAAAATTGCATAGAATATAATTAATCGATATGTTTAAGGTCTACATCTAGGTATTTTTATCTTTAAAAAACATGCAGCTGTTTTAGAAATATTTGATAAAAATCAATACCTGCCCCTAATATACCCCACCTCTCCGCCGCTGGATTTCTCCCAGATTCTAATCAGCTTTAAGCCAAATGAAAACAATCTTAAATACAAAATTTTAAGTACGTCGGTATTTTCGTTCTGCAGTTATCGTGGATACTAATAACCTATATCCACACAAACATCCACATGATGGCCAATCTTGGCGAAACTTGGCCAAAAGTTTTAAAATGAGCTAATAAGTCGATTTAGCGATAGTGAAAAAAAGTCGATTGCATAACCTTCTATACCTACATATGTATATGTAGGTTGGAAACTAATTAGTAAATAAAGGATTTAAATTTACATGCAGCGCCTATTTTAAGTTGGACGTCTTTATGCATTTCTTTTCAAATGCTAAAAAAATGTCTTAGAGCATGCTCGAATGAATTGATATACCATGTTGTCAAATCATATAAATAAAAATACGCGATTGCGGACCAAAAGATAAGTAATATAATTAATACAGGTTTATAACCAATTACTTACAAAGATCACAGTACTGTATGTAACGCATGGATTCAAGATTTTAAAAACAATGTTTAAAAAATCGGGAAACTTGACTCTTAAATGTCAAATAACTTTAAATAATCGTTACTACAAGCGAATCATTTACATACTATGCAAATTCATTTCATTAATATTTTAAAAGCAAGAAGTTATAATAAGATGGTATAAAATATGTAACGATGAATCCTTACGCTCTTGATGATAGCAACCCACATTACATCCAAAAAGTAAATACAAATAAAAACGTTTAACCCACTACATAAATGTGGCATTTTAACCTCAGAATTAGTAAATTTTGTAGTATAATTAACAGTAACAATTTTTGTTTTTTAAATTGATAAATGTCCAAAATATTAATGAAGACTAACAATCTACACATTTGAATATACGACTATTAAACATGAATATAAAGGAAAGAAAGCCGGTCTTCTAGGTCTGCTGCAGTTTAGCGTAACGGCATTGGGTTATTGAACTGATTGAAAGGGATATTTAACATTACTTACTTCAATACTTGATGCTAAAGTTAGTATATAACGTAATAACAGTATGTTTTCATTCGTTTTAAGTGGAAATAAGTCTATTACAGGGCCCTGAGAACCACACAATCTACACACGGCATTCATTTTGTTGATGTATATATAACCGCGGGGCCGACTGAAGGTAGCTGCACGATGTTGCCGTCCTTTCGGACCGTCGATACATGCGCACCAGCATTAAACGCGTTGCGTGGTTTACAGTTACACAATGGCTTTATTATGATCGAACACTAACAATGCTAATATTTACTATGTGTGTAAAGGAAAGTACATGTTAAAAATAAATTCCTGTTATATGGAAAGATTCTAATAGTAGAATAGAACTAAAAGCTTTACGTATCTATACAAATACTAATTGAATTTAGTAGGGTCGAGTTACGTTAGAAATACAGTACTCAAGGTTGCCTAACATCTCATTCGTTATCCCTACCACTTCGAATGTTTTTTTTTCATATCAAATGCGCAAGCGTTTTGACCCACTACAGGCTCGGAATTCAAATATTTATTTTGTTATCTAAGTCAATTATGAAGGAAAACCAGCACCGGACTTTAATTTAGATTTATATTTTTGCCTCTTATTAAATACAAAAATTAACCGATTTTAGAAAATTTTTATAAACGCTATATAAACACGTCACAAAAAAATAAAACTAAAATAATAGATAACTAACGCATTTCACATTAATAGCATTTGATTAATTAAACGTCACATTAAGAGCATGAGAATGAGTAACTCTGAAAATTGTCACTTTAATAGCAGCAGATAAATAATAATACAAATTATATAAATTAGTGATAATGAATTTTGAGTTGCAACAAATGTGTAAAACGTCGTGATGGGTTGGATTCAATGAAATTGAACGAGTTTTGACCGTGACCGACCGAGAAGCGTGCAACACGATCGGTTTATAAACATTTCTGTTTACGATTTATTTTAATGTTTAAATTTATTTACTATTTAAAACAAAAATATAAGGTCGGATGTCATTATTCATGAATCAGAAATCGTACTGCGAGAATTTCCATATAGGTGTATTCAACTGTATTAATTAACTCCAAAGTTAGATCCGATATTCGAGATATACACATCCAACATTATGCGTTTGTCCAATTTTCAACAGCATTATACGACAGTTGTACGCAACCTTGTCGTACAAGGAGTTGGATTGTGTAAGGCCTGCTTTATGGGAGGAGTGCGGATTATTACTGCCGGGACGTGTACCACAGACGGCCTTGGGAATCGTCCCAAACGAATCAATAATCCTCAATATTACAAGGTTTCAGAAGAACATAATTTGATTCTTTTTAAAATACTTAGCTTTTTTGGGCTTTCAATGGTGTATTTTTGTATTAATGTTTTACACAAATCTAAACGTTTCAATAACACTTACAATTATCGCCCTCAGTAGTAATAAAATCTACTGAGGACGATAAGTGTAAGTGTTATTGAGACGTTTAGATTGTGTAAAACATTAATACAAAAATACACTATTGAAAACCCAAAATTTTAATATGTGTAATAATGGTAAAAGTTTACATTTTCATATTTGATTCCTTTTCTTTTTTACCTGATCCATACAACACACTTCATTTTAATAATGCATTCGGAGAAATACATACTCAAAGCGCTAAACAAAATACCCACCTAGACCATAGCCGTTTTTTAATCTTATCTTAATATGCTATGGTGTGGATGAAGTTATTGAAGCTACTTGTATATAAAAACATGATATATCACTAGTTGCGATAAGTATCCAACTCTCTGTTAAAAATAGTGATTATTTTGTGGTGCAGCCAATATTTCCCTTAAGACAAATGTTTTTCCGGTTATTTGGAAAAAGTCTGATGAAGAAAGTCAGTACATTCGTCATTTAACAATAGGAAACAAATTTACAACTTTTGGACAAATTTTTTAGTTTTAAGATTTAAATGAATCTCTTGCAACAATCCTTTCAACTACACCCATACGATTGTCCGTGAGCCTTAAAAATTTCGTTCCCCCGATCGAGATAAAAAAAAAGGTGCACATCTTTATTTGATGTATTTATTGAAAAAAGATTTAAAAAGTTGAACCCATTGTCCTGTAATCAAGGACACTGACCTAAATGTGTAAGAAATAGGTTGTGTTGTGGTCAATGAAAATCGGGGTCACTCTATCGAGGTCATAACAGGCGGTATGCAGACTCAGGCGTGTTTTGTATAAGACTGACATGAGGCATAACCACGTATAACCTAACGTTCTTAGGATTAAAGGAACATAAACAAGCCGCTTATTTTACGTAAACGTAGTAATTATCGGGATTGTGTACTTCACATCTAAAATATTAAATGAGTTACTCGCTAGTGATTTAGGAGCATTAACTAACTTCAATGTTCATTTTCAACTTAGTTTACCGAGCTGATGTATTAGTGGTAACATGATTTACTTAGCACTCAGGGCTCGATTCCCATTAATCTTTGTTTGTCACTGTGTGGAGAAATTGTGGTAGAAGATTATGCTATTCATAGCTATGTCGTATTGTTATTAAAAATATAGATATATTTACTTATGAAGTTTGGGAAGCACTGATTTAGTCATGATTGTATGGTTTATTTGGCCTTATTTGAGTTTTGTAAAGATATTTAAGTTTTAAACGACGATTGTGTTGTCGCGTTTAATTCTTGTAGTATAAATAATTAAAGAAAGCAAATTTTAATATGGTAAATATCCTATAGTTCTTTTTAATTAGGTAAATTGTTAAGTTATAGTTTAGTTTTGACTGGAAAGCCAGGTTAAGTAGGTCGTGCGTAAGCAATACCTGTTGGTAGAGCGGTGGCGTTAAGTTAAACCTCCCTTATGTGAGCGGGGTATCTGACTAATGTGTAGAATGGGGTAGTATTGAGGGGTTGTTATCCCGTTTTGGAGTAACGTATATTTTAAGAAGAGTTTACAGATCACAACTAGTGCAGTTTTGTTTTCCCGATGCAGTAGTATCATCCAGGGAAAAATAATCGTAAACGTAATTAAGAGTGTCGAGGATTACTGAACACACGTCTTGGTTGTAATTATTGGAAGTAACTTTAATGCTCCAAGAAATTACGTAGGGTCTTGTTGACGGCAATTATATCCAGCCATTAGCTATTACAGTAGAATTTTGAGTGTTCTGAGAAATATACTTCACGGAGAGCGACCAGCTATCGTGCCGACAAGAGCATCCCTTACTGTTTCTACTTCGGTATCCTGAAGGTGTACGGTAAAGCTATTCAAACGCTTATTGTTATTTTGGATTACAATAAATGTAGGTTGTTTAAAAAACGATTATTGAATATTTTTATTTAAATGTTTTAAAATACACGTCAACAGTTTTGTAGTATTTATAAAAGTATATGTTTATTGGATATAGACATGTTTACAAATTAGTCATTTATTCACGAGTATTTTGAGTTTTTCAATTTTTTTTTGTTCAATGTTGGATGGCTGCCGTGTTCGTTTGATTTGTGCTTTTCCTTTTAAGGAATAATTAAAATAAAACGGACATGCCGCCGATCTGGCGCTGTCTAAAGCGCTTTTGTGATAGCTAAAGAAAGGAATATTAAAATTTGTGTAATTTTAAAGGTTTAATTAAGCAAACCGTATGCGGCGATAAATGCTTTTCTTGATACGTTGAAATTGATTATGTACTTGTACGATTATTTGTTGTACAGTAATTTAATAAACGTTTGCTAAAATGAATTATTCAATTTCTTTTAAGTGTTGGATTTTTTTCTAAAGGAACAGTTTACCGATGCTAAATGGTGTTAACCTTTACTTTTTCTTTATTATTTGTGTTTGTTCACGCTAGCAATTTAGTGTGACTGATTATCATATTTTAATTTGAATTTATGTCAATTAAGATAGTGATGGGGGTGGTTTTAAGTAAATTTTAGTATCGTAAATATCAGATAGTTCTTTTAATTAGGTAAATTGTTAAGTTATAGTTTAGTTTTGAGTGGAAAGTCAGGAAAACTGCTGTTGTGATTGGCTACGTTTCGTGAAGTTTAAGAGAGCGAATTCTGGAAGAATTGCGGGAGAAGAAGGGTACTGAGTGGCGAGCGACGACTTAAGTAGTTCGTGCGTAAACTAATACCTGGTGATAGAGCGGTGGCGTTAAGTTAAACCTCCCTTATGTGAGCGGAGTATCTGACTAACGTGTAGAAACGGGAAGTATTGAGGGATTGGTATCCCGTTTCGGAGTAACGTATATTTTAAGAAGAGTTTACAGATCGCAACTTGTGTAGTTTTGTTTTCCCGATGCAGTAGTATCACCCAGGGAAAAATAATCGTAAATCGCTTTATTAAAAATTTCAGTAATTAAAAGTGTTGAGGATTATAAGCTGAACACACGTCTTGGTTGAAACTATTGGAAGTAACTTTAATGCCCCAAGAAATTAGGTAGGTCCTTGTTGACAGCAGTTATATCCAGCCATCACCTATTGCAGTAGAATTTTGAGTGTTGTGAGAAATATACTTGACGGAGAGCGACCAGCTATCGTGCCGACAAGAGCATCCTTTACTGTTTCTACTTTGGCATGCTGAATGTGCACGGTAAAGCTATTCAAACGCTTATTGTTATTTTGGATTACAATAAATGTTGTTTGATTAAAAAACGATTATTGAATATTTTTATTTAAATGTTTTAAAATACACGTCACCAGTTTTGTAGTATATATAAAGGTATATGTTTATTGGTTATAGGACATATTTACGAAATTAATTAAAATGTTGTATGCTGTCGTTTGATTTGTGCTTATTTCCTTTTAAGGAATAATTAAAATAAAACGCACATGCCGCTGATCTTGCGCTCTCGAAAGCGCTTTTGTGATAGCAAAAGGAAGGAATATCAAAGTTTGTGTAATTTTAAAGGTTTAATTAAGCAAATCGTATCGGACGATTATTTGTTGTATAGTAATTGATAAACGTTTGCTAAAATGAATTATTGAGTTTCTTGTAAGTGTTGGATTTCTCTTCTAAAGGAACAATTTACCGATGCTAAAGGGCTTTAACCTTTTCTTTTTCTTTATTATTGGTGTTTTTCACGCTAGCAATTAGGGTGACTGATTATCACATTTTAATTTGAATTTGTCAATTAAGATAGATTTTCCCTGTTTTATGCTAGTGCACCCCTCTTGTTTGCGTACTTTTTACCCGTATTAGGACAGGGTGGCGTCCAACACATCTAGCCAGACTTACCGTTTTATCGAGACTACAAAATTTTAATAAAATCCACGACTTCACAATGAGCTAGTTGGCCCTTTCAGTTATTTTCCCATGCGATGATGTAATGCCGTTTGAGCCCGTTACATGTTCTGTACGAGGTCTTTTCAGGAATTTTTCCTCATGCACATATAGTGCTAAGATCACTGCGTATGTTCACATCATGTGTGCTCAATTAGACAAATGTTGGAGCAATAACGTTTCCCTGCAGATCATATCATGATCGCACTCTCCTTTCGGCTGAAAGAGCTTGGAAATCTTAAGCAGTTAGCCATTTCTCTTAAGAAGGAAATGAAACACGTTGACATTTCACAGACTTGAGGTAAACGGTTACGTGCCCTGTACAAAATAAAAGTATTACCTGGACTAATCACAGTCAGTGCTACAGGACAAATATACTAGTAATACTCTCCATAATCTGCAGTTATAGAGACGGTTTGTCTTTAAATCTAGGCACACACGGTCGAATATGTCTTAAAACATGAGACGCGTTCATGTATGTACATAAAAGAGCAATAGTGTATAATTAGAAAAGTCCATCGCACACGGCTTTAGTCAATTCTGCGCGGACAAGAATGAACGCATACGTTCGAGCGTGTGGGGATACCGTGATACATGTTTGACGTACGTATTTCAGTGCTTGAGATTTATTTTATCTCACCCAGATCTATAAAAAGTTCGGTTTAACATTATTGTCCAACTTGTATTCGATTTATTATCATTTTAAGTTATTTAATTTGGGAAAATCCATATATTGGATTTCCTGGTAATGTGAATTTCCATGACAACCAGCTTTGTATATTCATTCTTGTGTTATGCGTAGGGTGTCATTCTAAAGCATTTTTCCTAGATATTGTAATACGCTTTTCATTGACCTGAACACCACTTATTTTCAAATTTGAGGTCAAAGGTCAATGTCCGTGATTGAAGGATCAATATTTTTCAAACCTATTTTCGATACATTACAGCACACCAATTGTCATGTGCCCATGATTTTCTTAAATGTAGTATAAACTCTCGTAAGTGAATTTAATAACACATCAATGTTTGGTGAAGCTTTTCTATTGTAACGTTTTCTTTTGTCTTTTACGTATTTAAAAGGTTTACGTTTTTTTTTGTATTTTCTAAAGCAAAATTTAAGCTTTGTTGTTTATCAGATTAAGATGAAAGTCTAAGAATTAAAATGTGATTTACAGATTAGTATCGATAGTCAATGAAACCCTTTTTACCAATTTCTTTGAGATATGAGTAGTTTTTGTGTAAATAAATATTTTCGTTCTTTTAAATTAGGCGAATTTCGTTAAATGGAGTTGAGATTGTATCATTAAATAATTAAATTAAAGAATGCATTAAAATTATTACATTGTATGGTATATCTTTTGCAAATTAATGCTAGCCGTCATTCCGGCGCCGCTTTTTGATAAGGTTTGGTTTTAAACAAAGAACTTGGCTTTATATACAAGGCATTAAAGGCCAGCATTGCTAAAAAAATTTCAATTTACCATATATCAATTACTTAAATAAGGTTTCGCTAAGAGGTATGTTTTGGCGACGATGCAATTTCTCCCCACGGGTTTCGAGTATGAATTCGTGGATGCGTGCACTTAGAAAACATTTTCTCTAATTGGCTAAATAATTGGAAGGGGTTTAAAAAATCAATGTGGCGGAAAAAGAATATTTCTTGAGGTCAGCAGTAGTTCAATCGTAGAAGCGTTGGGGAGTTTCGTTACGGTGACGTGTGAAAACCGCGGAACGTCGTTGACCACAGTCCGTATTGAAGGAACTTTCGTAGCAGGGTTTTCATCCCCTCATAGCCCATTAAGGGATCATATAATTGTTCAACCATCACGAGACTAGCTTATCGTTACGTGCAGTTGGTCCATAGGAACTTGTCAATATCCATGAAGGCGTGAAGTGTTTGAGTTTACCTAGTGCTTTCGTTGTTCTCTGCAGAGGTCATCAAATTCTAACGTTCGCTCCTAAGTTGCAGACGTAAAGTTCACAGTTCACCGGTAACCAAATAACTTGCTATAAATAAACAAACTTATCGTTATTTTAAAAATAAGTGTTATTCAGAATTTGGACATAATTAAAGATAAGTACTAAGTAGAGCTAGGTGACAGTAAAGTAAAGTGATAGCGTGATAATACAACTATCAGTGTATGTACAACCATTAAAATTTCGTCAAAACGTGAGTTGAAAGAAAGGGAGTCACGAGCTAAATTATACTTCGAGTGTCGGATCAACATCAACCATATAGCCGAGGGCTCCTCTAGGTCCATCTCAGGTGACTGTGTAACAAAAGGACATCCTCCATATGAGGTAACATTTGTGTGTTTGTTTTCTTATTGTGGTGGCTACATTTGTTTTTTTAATTAACTGTTCTTTATTTTTATCGTTTAAATTTCAATACAGACGTAGTTTTATTCTTTTTTAAACTGACGAACTTACATCGAAATTGTGTGCGATGACTACGTTTTGAGAAAGCAATTTAATTATTTATTTGTAGAAAAATAACCATTTATTCTTTTGGACATTTAAATCACTTTTGTAGTAAATTTCAATAGAGGTCATCGTGAACTAGCTAGTCTCACCAACTATGTAGTAATCCAGGTAAGATAACTCGCATAACAAGCAATTAAAATAGCAAATGTGTTGACTTCTCGATGTTTTTTTTATTAACTATGCATATTATATATATATATATATATATAACAATATATATATATATATATATATATATATATATATATTGTTAGGTTATTGGACTTGTGTTTTTTTTAATGTGAACCTATTACTACACAGCACCTGATAACACGTACTTAGTGTTTATTCTTTTTTTATTTTGATTATCTCATTGAATTAACGTCAATACTTTGTGTTTAATTTAAGTAAATTAATTACGCCCGAAAGCTTTTCAAGTGACGTAACATTTAGAAGTCGATGAATCAAAGCATTATTTTCTCTTATGAAATGAGCCGAATCAATTGCGATTTGAGGAATTTAATTTCAAGTGATTATAAACAGAATTAAATTGTTTTTTTTTTGTTTGTTGAAGTGAAAGTACCTTAAGAATCGATTTTTTCTCAGTAACGTAACGTAACAATAGATGATTGTTTTTTATCAAATTAGTGATTGATTCGATTTTTGGGGCACGTTATTATTTTAGTTAAGCGTTCAAACATATTTGAATCCTTTCAGATTAGTGAGATGTGCAGGTCCCAGCGCCACCTGCGAAGATTACGTTCAGTTATTTCAGTATTTTGAGCAAGCCGTGAACCGATGCAATTAGGAATTTCAACTGTTATCGTGACTTCAAATACTCTGGCGCCCTTTTCCGGTTTTATGTCGATTTCAACCCTTATTTTGACTTATGTATGATAAACTATCCTATTGTGCACAAAAAAATCAGTACGCCGAATCCACCCCAGCCGATGACTAGTCGAACAAAATCCAATTTTATCTGTTATCCCGTTTTTACTGTAACACAGCTAAGAATGTGATTCTCCTATGTTGAAGTCGGTCGGGTGACCTCTACAGGGTCAAAGGGCAAGGTCAACAAAATGTTCAATCGATAATCTATGGTCACTACACATGATTTATTTGTGATAAATTGAGGTATCAGGTTAATATATGACCATTACTAGGTCAAAGGGTTATCTCAACTATGTTGTTAATGGGAGGAGTCTTAAAATGTGTATTTCAGTGTCTTCTACTTATGGCGAATCGTTACAAAATGAGGTCAAACTAACAAATATTAAGTATTATGTCCAGCACAACCGATTGTTTGATATAACAGAGGAACTATGCTCAATTCCAATATGTTTATGATTAACACGGGCGAGATTATGAGAGTGCCTCAGTGAGAAATAAAAAGTCCAAAATCTGTGTAATTTGAGGATCACTTTTCCATCAACTGCTTAAGCCATGTTGCCAGCTTATCTTGTGTATGATTTCATTATTGTTGTAAGCACCTTTTAATTTTCCTCTCTGTTCCCCTTGTTTTTTCAAGTTCTTTCTAGCCCTCCGAATTTCCACTTCCCTCCTCTTGTAATTATTTTTGTCATTGTGACATTAACAAGTAAAAAACTAAAATATGCATATGGAAACAAAATTAAAAAATAAACACAAGCATACCTTGAATATTTCTTAGAATTCCCTTACCTAAATCATGTGGGAAGACCAAAAACTTACTTCGAGGGGGTGGCCCGAAGGGGTCAGCGTAAAACGGATACGGCTTGTCAAGAACTATCAAAAGAATGGCTATATGACATATTTAGGATCTATCGTTCGGAACTATGACTGACCTCGATTATAGGTGGAGGGGATGAGAGTTGATGGAAAATACCAGCCGCGAAATTAATTTTCCCTGAACCAGGAGGTAAGAGCTGGCCGAATAGTGGGGTGGGGGGATTTGGAGTGACGGATCGATTCAATTTACCGAGAATTTTCCAACGAGTGGCACCATAACATATTTACTCTCCATTGTTTAGGAACTGTCGATCTCGCACATATGGGGCACACGTTTCTATAACTATTTCTCACTTGTTGGGGAGCTGACCGGGGAGCGTGGTCGGAGTGATAGATCGATGCGGCTCGTCGCGAGCTTTCCAACATGCAGTCTCATGAAATCTACGATAGGCCGACAAAACTAACTCTGCCACCGGGAGGAAGGGGAGTGCTGGATCGAAGGGGATGAGAGTTCAGGACAAACCTTCCATCGAGACTTTTCATTAGAGCACCATAGAAGCACACCTTTTTAAAACTTCCCCTTGTTCTGATACTGACCATGCATGAAAGCGAACTTTGCGCACCCCGTGGAGGGCGACCGGAGAGTTGGCAATCCATGTGGTTATGGGAACTTCATGCTAATCATTTATTGAACATTTTTCCTGCCTTTGGACGCAATCCTTGTAATAAAGATTGTGACATCTCTGGTATAATCCATGTGAAAGTCGAAAATGCATAACATTTACTTATTGGATATCACGTTGTAAAATGCGCCAAAAACCTCAGATTCGTTCAAGAGCAAAAAGAAGGCGAGTTGTAAATTTTGACCTTGACATTTGATCTCTAGGTCAATCATATCAGCAGCCGAACTGACTAGTGTCCTAAGGAATATTTTACGGAAATCGTTCGGCTTAATATCAACGCACGGACAGACGGTCGGACAAGACATTCCCAGTACGTAATAAGCACGGACTAAAATCTGTATTCTTGTTTTATACTTTCCATTAACACAATCCTTATAACTACTCTAAAAGAGCAAATATAAATAGCCGGCGAGTTTTTACAAAAAAAATTTAACTAACCCGGGACTTCTTTACAAAAAAATGTAACAATTTCGCTAGAGGTTAGAGGGTTAAGAACGATTACGTGTCCTGTTTAAAACAGAATAATACCTGGAATAAAGTGTTACACGGAACTCTACTCGTAATAATTTTAATTCGGAGGTTACCAAAAAGTGTATTTTTATCTGAAATATTTTATTGTGAAGTCAACTTAAAACCACTTTGTAGTATCTACATTACCAGTTTGGTGGTTAAAGGAATATATCTATCATATTAGCGACTTAAAAATGCCTTTACTGTGAAGTTTACTTACAAGCTGTAAATTGTTAATGTTTGTCAAAAATTGTTGTTTGTCTTGTGAAGCCATAGTGATTACCGTCGAGTTAGTTTAATCTCATGCAACAGCACTTGCGCATGATCAGACAGCGCATCAACCAATTATTGTCATCCAGATTATATATACAGGGTTATTACAAATGATGTTCATGATTTCAAGCATACATAAATCGAGTTTTATTCGTTTTACAAATATAAAAAATAGTTACATTTGAAGGAAAACTCCAAAAATTTCATAACAGGTATTCAGAATTACAAATGTTCAATATGGGAGCCCCTTGTGACACGACAGATGTCAAGCCTGTAATCAAGCTCTCGCCATACGTTGTCGAGAGTTTCTTGATTGATTGTTTCGATGGCATTGGCAATCCGTCGCTGGACATCAAGTATGCTCTGTGGTAATGGTGGTGTATACACTTTATCCTTGATGTATCCCCACAAGAAAAAATCAAAGGGGGTGATGTTCGGAGATCTTGGAAGCCAGTTCAAGAGTGCGTCATCATTTGGACCAACGCGCCCGATCCATCTCTCAGGTAGCAGATTGTTAAGTTCAAGTGGTAATGTGGAGGGGCGCCATCCAATTGCAGAATGATATCTGGGGAATCTTGCTCTAATTGTGGTATAAGCCATTCCGTCATCATGTCCAAGAAAACCATTCCATTTATTGTTTGTTCAATAAAGAAGAAAGGCTCATTGGACCAACGCGCCCGATCCATCTCTCAGGTAGCAGATTGTTAAGTTCAAGTGGTAATGTGGATCCAATTGCAGAATGATATCTGGGGAATCTTGCTCTAATTGTGGTATAAGCCATTCCGTCATCATGTCCAAGAAAACCATTCCATTTATTGTTTGTTTAATAAAGAAGAAAGGCCCGTACACTTTATTGTAAGCAATAGCACAAAACACATTAACTATAGGAGAATCCCGCACGTGCTCAATGTCAGCGTGTGGGTTCTCTGAGCCCCATATTCTTACATTATGTCTGTTTACTTTACCACATAAGTGGAACGTTGCTTCATCACTAAAGACCACACGCTGTAGAAAGTTTTCATCCTCAATCAAGACTTGCATGCTCTCACAAAAAGAGAGTCTTTTAACTTTGTCATTTTCTTTTAATGCTTGAAGCAGTTGAAGTTTGTAAGGTTTGAATTTAATACGTTTACGTAAAATTTTCCAAACTGTTGGCTGTGGTATACCGAGCTCTCTGCTGCATTTAACAGTAGATTTCTGTGGACTGCGGGTAAAACTTTCCCTTACCTGCTCCACAACTTCATTGCTCACTGACTGCCTTCCAGTTGATTTCTTTTTACAAATGTAGCCATTTCTCTTAAACTTCAAGTACCACTTGCGAATAGAGTGATTGCTAGGAGGATCTTCATTAAATCTGGTTCTAAAGTGACGTTGAACACTAATAACTGATTGGTTAACGTGATAATCTAGCACACAAAATGCTTTCTTGTTTTCAAATTCAGCCATTGCACAAAACTGTCAACAATGGACTTAAGAAACAACTGATACATACCGAAATCAATGTAAACAGAACTTTATGAGTTTTTCTTTCCAGCGGTACCAACCAAAATGGTTTTAATACATAATATTCCAGTGACATATGCAATCGAAATCAGGAACATCATTTGTAATAACCCATATATATATATATATATATATATATATATATATATATATATATATATCTAACTGTAAGCTGTAAAAACAATAGTTCAGTTTTAGAACAATAGAATGACTAATAGTGAGTTACGAAAATAAATTTTTTGAAATTTGCTTATATCTTATTCTTTAATAGACATATTAAGAAACGGGACGTCATCATCTCCGATGTCATTACAGCCATTAATTCACGGAACATTTTACGAAAATTTTTAGGTTGGTAAAGCTTGAACCGGAATTATGTCATGCATGTCACTCTTACAAAATGTGTCAAAAACAGGTTGCGTCCAGTGGAAAATTTTGATGTGAGCAAATTCGCGACCGTATTTTTGGCAATTTCACATATTTCAGGGGGCGTACATCCAAGAATATCTTCCATTTTCGTGTTTTGTGACAAAATTTGGATAAAACAAAAGGTGACGAGATAAAATTTTCACTTTTAAAATTAAGACATTACCAACCGCCACAAAAATCCCTAATTCAACTAAAGTAAAATGTTTTGTTTAAAAAAGGGCAAATTACAAAAACGTGTTTCGTAAGACCTTGAAACACTCATTCTTTAAAAAACTCAAGACTGGTCTTATGCAACTTGTTTTTTAATATACTATTATTGTACTTACTCTCTGACGTTGATGTTACTCATGGCAACCATAAACGATCAATTTTTCAAATATATCGTAATTTTAAAACGACATAAGCGGGTGTTATTGATCTATCTTCGCATCGAATGCATTATTTACATGTCCTGTATAAAATAACGCACGCACAGGAATACAAACGGGCACACACACACGCACGCACGCGCACACATGCACACACACACACACACATCCACGCATACACACAGACACACACATGCGGGCGCGCACGCACGCGCGCACGCATTCCTACTCACTCACACACACACGCACGCACGAACGCACGCACGCACCCACGCGCGCGCGCACACACACACACACACACACACACACACACACACACACACACACACACACACACACACTTTCTTTAGTTCGTAGTTCCGTGGACATCTCAATGCTACGCGTTTAAAATCATGCTAGAGTCAACACGTTTTAAAATACATCCGAACGTAATTTGATTCTGGTTATTTTATTTTATCGAAAATAAGGTATTTTCTGTCAAAACTGGTATAGATGTAAAAAATATAATTAAAATGAATATCGTCGTTTTTATTTTCATTATATACTTGATTGGAATGTAGTTAATATGTAATATTGAAAAAATATGAAAATTGCAAAACAAAGAAATTCACTTACAGGAAGTGATTAATTTTGTAATTTTTAAGTAATGATAATAAGAACTCTCATTTTCACGTTTAATGCTATCAAACTAGCATTTACGACAGTACCCACTTAAACATTTTAATAAGTAACATTTTTTACCTCAATGTCTGACTTTACTAATTATCATTTGAAATTTTAAATGTTGGCAAACTATATTTATGGAAACATTCAATGTTTTGACGTTGAATGTTACCAAAACGATATTAATGTAAGTGCCAACCTAAACATGTTAATAAGTAACATTTTTAACGGCAGTGTCTGACTTTACCAATTGTCAATCAAAAATTTAAATGTTGCCAAACAATATTTTTGGAAGCATTCAACTTTTTGACGTGCAATGTTACCAAAATGATATTAATGTAAGTGCCAACTTAAACATGTTAATAAGTAACATTCTTAACCTCAGTGTCTGCCTTTACCAATTGTCAATATTAATGTATATACCAACTTATACATTTAAGTAGGTAACATTATTAACCGAAATGTTTGACTTTAACAATTGTTATTCAGAATTTTAAATGTTGCCAAATTACATTTTTGGAAGTATTCAACTTTTTAGCATGCAATGTTATCAAAATAATATGTATGTAAGTACCAACTTATACATTCGAGAAGGCAACGGTATCAACCTAAATGTTTGATTTTAACAATTGTCATTCATAACTTTAAATATTGCCAATTCTAATTTTTGGAAGTATTCAACTTTTTGATATGCAATGTTACCAAAATTACCAATTAAAACATTTTAATAGCTAACATTATTAACCTCAATATTGGACTTTAACAATTTTATCTGTTGCTAAATTACATTTTCATTTACTGTCCTTTTGAAATACCAAAATAATATTTATAAAATTAAAAATGCTATGAAAGTTTAAACGTTGCCAAATTACATATTGGAAAGTATTCAAAACAATTTTACAATAAAATGTCTGTTTGACATGCAATGCTACCAAAATAATATTTTCTGCAAGTACAGTCTGATACGTAATAATTAAATGTCATTTCGACCAACTTCAATTTTTGAAAATAGTCAAATAAGGATACATAATAGATATTTACGATATAAGTGCGGTAAGAACATTATTAATATACGCATGTGACAATTGCCCAACGAGTGCGTCAGCACGAGTTGGGCAATCACATAAGTATATTAATAATGTGTTACCCGCACGAATATTGTACAATATTTTATCTACACTGTCATGTAACAACAACTCCGAAAATTCGAAATTATATTGAATAAAATTGTCGGCATATCGTTAAAATTGACTATTTGAGAATACAAGTAACATGAGAGTATTTTGTAACCATAGCAACGGAATTAATAATCAACTTCTGTCAAAGTGGCGTTTAAAATTTAACAATTCTGACTTAATATCGCTTAAATAACCATTACAAGTACATATATTATCAATTATAATGTCTTCAAGTGAAGATGATCTTCCACAAGATATTGAAAATGCAGCAACAGGCGTAATAGAAAATTTAGTACCACAGAAATCACGTGAGAGATATCATTTAACTTATGACAAATATGAGAAACGGCGTAAAGAGAAGAAAATTTTAAATATTACAAACGAAAAAGCATTACTGGTATATTTCAACGAATTGAGTAAATTACAGAAGCCTACATCTCTTTGGTGTTACTACTCGATGTTGAGGACAGAATTGCTTATTAAACAAAATATCGATATCAAAAAATATATCAATTTGATAGCATTGTTAAAACGAAAATCAGAAGGGTACAAACCTAAGAAATCTAAGGTATTTTCGAAAGAAGAAATATCTAAATTTATTGTAAATGCAGGAGATGAGAAATTTGTATGCATGAAGGTAATATATAATACATATTTGTATAAATGTAAATAAATATTAATGTAATATATATTTTAAGGTTGTGCTAATTATTGGTTTGGCTGGTGCATGTCGGAGAGAAGAGTTGACAAATTTATTGATAGAAAATGTAAAATATCAAGGATTGTGCTATCAAATTGTCATTCCAAATACCAAAACAAAAATATCGCGAGAATTTTTTGTTACATCTGGTAACAATGATGGTGTAAATTTAGTTACAATTGTTAGAAAATACTCTGTGGCCATCAACGATTTTTTGTTGGATACAGAGCAGGAAAATGTACAACACAACCTATTGGAATAAATACTATTGGTAGTGTCCCTAGATTAATTGCCGAATTTCTTGAACTGTCCCATACAAATCAGTATACAGGGCATTGTTTACGGCGTTCTTCAACTTCAATTTTAGCCGACTCTGGTGCAGATCTTCTAAATATTAAAAGACATGGCGGCTGGAAGTCTAATTCTGCCTAAGGCTATATTGAGACTTCGGTAGAAAATAAGAAAAAAACAGCTATGAAAATCTTAGGAGAAAACCAAGAAAATATACCATCGACTTCAAAACATATGGAAACTAATATTTGCAATTATCGGGCATCGGGCATTTCCCCATCTGGCATTAATCTGTACGATTGTATGGATTGCACTATAAACATATTTAACACATAATTTTTTTTATATTGAGTTCATTATTAATGTTATATTTGTTCTGTTTTGTTAATTAAATGATTAATTTTCATTAATTATTAGTTCTGCATCATTACCACACTAGTGCGGTAATGATTTCAATACCGCACTAGTGCGGTAATATACGTCATTACAAAATTTAAATTAGTGTCAAATCAGTGTCATTACATGACAGTTGTAGATAAAAGCATATTACTACATTAAAACAATTACGTCTTTAAACGCCAATAATTCATTTGATTCATATATGCTGTTTCACTTTTTTACGTGTCGTCTAATAATCCAAAAAGGAATAGTAATTAAAATTAATGTTAAAAAAGATACTCATACAACTGTTATGGATTAATACATTACTAACTGAACTGTATGTTCAAATGTTTGGAGATGCTCCTATATTCTATAAACAAATACAGGCATACTAGTTTACAGTAGCGCAAATGTAAATGTAGTTCCAATGAAATTAAGAAATTGAGAATTTTAAATATAATATGAAACAATTTCTTTATTATAAATAACATTTGTTTCAAAAATAACATAATTACAATTAAAATCAGATAATATAATAAAAAGAAAAATTAGTTAAAAACTCATTGGAAACAAATGTGCAATTTATACACAAATTTAAATAAGTAATGCAAACGAATAAACATTTTTACATTGCAGTGCCATTTTAATTTAATTTCAATAATGCTTAGATAATTTCTGTTTATCAAAAGAAGTACATAATTATACTAAAAAGTATGTTTTTTATTGGGCAAAACGGTTATTTTAAATTTGGAATTTTTAAAAATTATTAATTCGACGGACACAAATGCCAACTTAAAAATGTAAAGTATCAAACAGTGCATTTATCTTTTTATATTTAATAATATTGAAACTATTTCAAATTAAAAACAATATTTAAAAACTTATTTCAATTTTAACTGTTTATACAGGGTGGGCCACCGCCAACGGAACGGTCTTATGTATCTAGGCAATACGTTTTTTCAAATTTATGTTTCAGAGGGGTTATGTGTATCAGTAGTGGCCACATTTTAAAATTATTTTCGTACATACTGGGTGTTCCAGAAGAGCGTGGGTTATCAAACTTATGTTTCTTTAATGGAACACCCTGTATTAACGTTCAATTTTGGATAGTACTGTAAAAATAAGGTGCACTTTAATAAATGATCCCTATAGGTAAATATTACAGTTTTCGAGATATTTTGAATTTTATGAAAATAATAGGTTTTCGAAAAAAAGTCATACTGACCGAATCAATTAAATTAGAATGACAAAATTCTAGTTGTAAATATTAAAGTTGTTGCCCTTTGAATCGCTATAGCAAATAATTCTTAATTCCTTACAGGGTGTTCAAAATTTTCATTTAAATAATGACATTCAAATCACATTATCTTGGTAATTTTAAATGTAACACCCTGTATTTTATTAATCTACATTATTCAAAAAAATATTTTGTATCATTTGGTATATGGGTTTCCTATACTTACAGTTTTTTTGTTATTTAACATTTTCTTAAATTTAAAGTATTTATTTATGAGATAAAAGAAACATTCGAATAATTATTACCATTTTTATTCTTAACACTCAAGTAAATTAAAAGTTATTAACTAAAAACATAAAAACGGCAAAATATTTTTCTTAATGAGAGATGTAATAATTATAATAACAATTATTTTATTTAATATTTCCGGAGTTACTGTGTTTAATGCATTAGTAATTCTTATTTTCATATCCTCGGGAGTAGTGGGGACTGTTTGATTTACTATAAGTTGAACAATACCCCATATACTGAAATCCATTGGAGTAACATCTGGAGACCTAGGTGGCCTATTACAAGGACCACCCCTGCATATCCACCTATTTCTAAATTTTCTGTTCAGATACTCTCTGACAGGTCGGGCAAAATGAGCGGATGTAGGTGACCATCAAAGAAATATGGTCCAATTACATAATCGCCTAATATTCCTGCCCAAACGTTTACAGTCCATCGGTGTTGGCGATCAACAGTACGAAATAGATGTCTGTTTTCAGTATCGTAATAGTGGCGATTACGCCTATTTACTATACCATCACTCTGAATAGTGCATTCATCTGTAAATTCCCCGAATTAAAAAAAATCAGGATCTCTGCCAGCCTTATCCAAACCCCATAAGCAAAAGTTTATTTCAGACAAATGTTGATGTAACTGAATATAATATGGATAATATCCATTTTTTTAAGTATCCTACGGACACTTGTTCGACTGATACCTGTTTCATTCGAAATTTTTGTATGTACGAAAATAATTTTAAAATCTGGCCACTACTGATATACATAATCCCCCTAAAAATAAATTTTAAAAAACGTATTGTCTTGATACAAAAGACCGTCCCATTGGTGGTGTCCCACCCTGTATAATGAAATATCATCTTGCTAAATTATAGTAGATTATAATAAAAATAATGTAAATTATAAAACATAAATTAATAAATATTCAACTAATTTAGTGAGCAAACCCTTTTATATCAAATTTAATTTAATTTAATTAAAGTATATATTGATCACATGAATTTCTACGGAATTTGAGCGAAAACAACTATGGGTATAAATATACATTGTGAGCGATTGGGAACGGGTTGTGGTTAGATGAGTAAAATTTAGTTACAACCCACAATGTTTGTAAAAGGTCGAAAAATGATTTTAAGAGTAGTTTGGATCGATTTAGGGTGATCACGTTTTTCGCTCATTGTATGGCTGCGTTTTAATTTATGATCAGTTCTAAAGTTGTATTGTATTTCAGGCTCATAGTAGAACACGTCTAACCTGAGTTTGAACATTAGGTCCATGCCAAGTTCGAGTTTCGGGCCAAAAAGCGTTTTTTGAGGGATTCTCCATCTATGTGTCCCAGAGAACTTATATTTCAAATTTCAGAGTTCGGATGCGCGCGATAAGGAAGATTGCTCTATATCTCGAAAAGTCGAGGGGATACAACAATCCTGTTTTAGCATTTCATGCCGATCTACATAGGTGCAAAGTTTCGAAAAAATAGGTCGGTAAATAACGAAGTCATTAAGAGATGCGCTAAGTCGACTTTCCTCAGAATCGATGCGCGTGGACTTAAAAAAACTACCCCTCCACCATCATATGTGTTCCATCCCCTCGGAGTGATGCGACGGTAGTTTCAACTATACGTCACGACGCTCTAATCCCTCCCCACTCCTTCACCGTCGGTCGCGAACTGTCGACCCCTACGTCGGGCCGTCGGCGAATTTTTATTTCGATCCCTCGCAAACGCGACCGAAGCAATCTCGGCACGTTTCTTATTTTGTCTAACTCGGGCCGTGTGAAAAATTTGATAAAAATCGGGTCATATTCCGAATTTGAGAGTTTATTTTATAGTTTCTATTTAACAATTTGAAAAAAAAATAGTATGTGACGAATCTGTTTATATAGTAGCGCCGGGGAGAGGTGTCTCATGGCGGACTCGAGAATGGGGATATGATGTGAAATGCATCTGTTTCCCTTTATCTTGGTGCGAAGTTCTCACTTAAAGAAATACGGGTTATATAATATACGTCTGCTATACATTTTAAATGCAGGACTTAAAAACGTATGTCGATTCTAAAGTCAAAGCGCATGACGCTGTCAGATGTCTTCTTGGCTATTTAACCTCAAATTATTCTTCGTATTTCGTTTCGTATATTCGCATCGTGTTTATAATAATTTATCTTTGGCTTCGTAATTTATTAGTTTCGATTGCATTTGTAAACAACAGTTTTTTTCAAAATTATTATTATTAATATTCACTATTACGAGGTAAGCTTATAATGCAAAATGTATTTCCAATTGATTGAATGCATTTATTTCTTTGCAGCAAATAATGATGTCATTAAAAGGTAAATCTGTGAAAAGCCAAACTCAAGTAATGTTAATGAATATACTGTATTATTTCGAGATGGAACGCGATAACGGGGGGCTAAGTTTACCTTTAACTTCCATTATCCAGGTAGGCTAATAATTTTCACTATTTAAATTTATATTTACGTAATATTATGTTGCAGCGAACTGCTCCCGCATGCGGCATTTCCTAGAAAACAGTAACTCAGCCAAAGGCAAGAATGGCTCTCGCTTTAGAATCTGGGAAATCGGCGCCGGATTCACCGCAAAAACATAGGCTGCGTTTGAAGTCGAAGTCGGAGGATGTCGACGAATACGTGAAAAACGTTTTGAAACACCATGCATGCAACTGGTAAATAATTCAGAAATTATTATTGTAATGGAGTTAATTTTAGCCTCACATATTACTATCGAAAAACTTCAGTAAAACGAGTTTGAAACAATTGTTACACAAAATTGGTTTTGAATTCAAAGTTGACGATGGAAGAAGGCGTTTAATGGAGCCGGTTCATATTGCTGGTGCTCGAGCAACATTTTTGCGAAAATATTTTGCTAATAAAAGTTGTGAAATTAGTTACGATCCTGTCTTTTTGGATGAGACGTGGATTTTTAGCCGAGGAAGCGTTATATATAAGATGTCCAATATTTGAATTTAAAACAAAAATTTAGAATCTTAGTTACTTTATAACATTGTAAAGAATTATTATATTTAACATATACCTCTGTAGCTGTACATAGGTTTACATTCGTTTTATATATATATATATATATATATATATATATATATATATATATATACCGGTGGTCGTAAAGTAAGGAATAAATTCAATATCTCGTAAAGCATTTTTTTCAAAATCGCTCGGACCCGTCGATTTTATATTTTTTCGGGGCATATTTTGCGAAAAAAAGGGTGTCTCAAAAAAGATTTGCTAAAAAAAAATTTTTTTTTCAAATTGCAACCCAATTTTTTTATTGCATTTTTGGATTGCCCTTACAATTCTAAACATTTGTCATGCAGCATGTGCTATACCTAAGTCCAAGCGTTTTGAAGTTATTCGCATTCAAAATTTAAAAATTGAAAAAAGGTCATGAAGAAAACGAAAAATAAAATAATTTTTATAACGTTTTATTATATCGAAAACAAAGATTCGTAAACTTAAAAATAATTTTATTTCAGCAAATGTTCGAAATGTCCTCCGTTAGTCAACTGACAATAGCCTAATCGATCTACAAATTCCTGCTGCACATTTCGGGCGTTATGCGACGTATTTCTTGACGGATGCGTTGTTTTAAATCATCTAGATTTGCCGGTTGGCTTTTAAATACCTTGCCTTTAAGGTATCCCCATAAAAAAGGTCTAGTGGTGTTAGATCGGGTGATCTTGGTGGCCACTCAATAACACCGCTCCTTCCAATCCACCTGTTTGGGAAAGTGCCGTGCAAATAAGTTCGAACTACCACAGCAAAATGTGGGGGAGCACCATCTTGTTGGAACCAGATGTTATGGTGTGGCAAATCCGGATGTTCTATCTCGTTTTCTTCATGACCTTTTTTTCAATTTTTAAATTTTGAATGCGAATAACTCCGAAACGCTTGGACTTAGGTACAGCACATGTTGAATGACAAATGTTTAGAATTGTAAGGGCAATCCAAAAATGCAATAAAAAAATTGGGTTGCAATTTGAAAAAAAAAAAAAATTTTTTTTCGCAAAATATGCCCCGAAAAAATATAAAATCGACGGGTCCGAGCGATTTTTGCATAAAATTGTGCTTTACGAGATATTGAATTTATTCCTTACTTTCCGACCACCGGTATATATATATATATATATATATATATATATATATATATATATATATATATATATATATATATATATATATATATATCATATATATATATATATATATATATATATATATATATATATATATATATATATATATATATATATTGACAAACTGTAAACTGAGATTTTAAAATCGGTTATATTATTAACTAATAATAAATCTCATTTTTAACATCCAATACAGTGTATTTATTTATGACAAAATCAGTTATTTATAAGTGGCTTCTTGACTCTTTTGACGCACTGAGATCTGTCGGCTAAAAACGATCCTCCGCAATTAACCAAACTTTTCGCACTTCATTAGGGTACTGCCTACTGCTAGCTAATTCGTTTCTTATTGAAAATTATTGATATAATTAATTTGTAAAACAGATCCAAAACGAAATTTTGTTGACCCGGTCTCGGTTGTACAATATATTTTTATCATATGACTACCCACATTCGGTGGACTTTACATGCCAGAATAAGTGCGAACAGACCTTAAACGAAATTCGACTTTATTTATACGGGTGGATGGGGACCTTTAGGATGCTAAATCCCGAGATATTCGAACAATAATTTTATTTAAATTTGCCAGCGCGGCTTAAATTTGAAAATAACCTAGAAACATTGACGATGTTTTGTTGGTATTCAAAATTACCAACTATATGAACCAATAATGACCTACGTTTTTAAAATCTTAAACCATACTTTACTAAAAGATGAGTTATAAGACGGTTATGTGACGTTTCGCTCCCACCGTTTCACCCCACCGTTTCGCCCCACCGTTTCGCCCCCGGACGCTTCACCTCCGGGACGTTTCGCCCCCGGGACCTTTTTTCTTCGAAGATAATAGAAAATTTTGAGATTAATATTTATTAAATAACACGCACCTAATACATAAAATATTAAAATTCAAAATTATGGGCAATGCCTAACAAATAATCATTAATATCTATTCCTTAGGAAGATAAATGCTAATTACCATTAATAATGGTTAACCCAGATTACCTACCTAACTGAAGTAGGCACAAACATTTAACGAACTTATCCATAAATTCTTAGAAAGATCAATTCTAATAACGTTTAATATATAATCCGGATTATAACGTCGCGTCAGTGAAAAACAATTAGAGTTTAAACTTAGAATTTTAAATTAATTTTACAAAACCAAATTATATTAATATATTATAATATTATATTAAATATTATCATTTTTTCCTACTTGTTTATTGTTTTCTCAAACCCACATTCAGAAAACGACAAAAAAGATTTTGCTCATAATTTTTTCAATTTTTGTAGAAGTACACCATTTAGGGGCGAAATGGCCGGGGGCGAAACGGCATCGGAAGCGAAACGGCGGGGGCGAAACGGCGAGGGTGAAACAAGACACCTCGCGCCGGCTCGGCTATACCCAAGTCCACCTGTAATTCCCAAACTTTGCTTTAATGTAATGATTTGCAGTCTCTTGTACCTTCTTTAATATGTTCTTACGTCGTATTTTTACAAGTAATAAATAATTTGAAACTTCTATGATGTGTTAAAGTGACAATATTAGAAACATGACGCTTTGTAATTTAGTCTTGACAAAGTGACATTTAAATTTCCCGGTTTTCATAATTTTGTTGGTGTAAAGCTGGTCGCTGCTTACATTGGCCAAAATTTAGTGGGAGGAGCTTAACCGTTTCTGTTGGGTAAACAGATTTTAGACTACTTACATAAATTAATGACGTGCAACTGAACTTACATGAAATTTCCTAATACATACTAAATGTGTTCATAACCGTGGCTGAAAGAGCTGGGAAAGCTCACATGAGCAGCCATTCGGCAGCGGGAATATAATCCGAGACTCTCTTATGTAGTTTGATAATACATTCACGGCAACCATTAACTATTATGGACTTGTAATTGTAAATATTTCTTTTAATTTTAAGGCAAACGTTAACAGTGTCCTCCGTCTAATTTAGTTTTATATACAAAATCACTTCGTTAATCAACTATTGAATACTATATTGCGTGTATAAACTGAAATAAAATTATATAAAATCAGGTGCAATAAGTACACATAATTAAAAAAAATGCTTCAATGTATTTATTAATCAACAAAGTGGAAATAATATCTATGATACTGAAGGAAATATTTAAATTTTAGTAACATTACCAAATATTTGTTAATTATGTCAAATGTATAACGGATTAAATTACAGTTTGGCTAACGTTTAAGTTAACGGTTTTATAATTAAACTTCTCTATGTGAATGTGGAAAACTGTAATAAGTATATTAAAGCAAGTGTACATTTTTTAATAATTATGTGCTTGTAAATAATTATTAATATCATTTATCATTAAATATGAATAAAAGTAGTGGAAAGCAAGATGGTCCATTTTTAGGTGTACTACAGGACGCCATAATGTAACGTCGGTAGTATGATTCATTCAACCATGTAATATTTTAATATTACTTACTTCAATACTCGATGCTAACATAATTACATAACGCAATAATTTTATATTTTTGTTAGTTTGAAGTGGAAATAAGTTTATTAAAGAATTGTTAGCACCACACAATCTACAAACGGAATTCATTTTATTGACGTATGTATCAGCGCGTGGTCGACTGAAGGTAGGTACTCGATGCTGTCTTCCTATCGCACAGATACATGCGCACGAAGCATGACTCGGTTATATTTTAGTCTGGTCTGCTTTATTGCCATACCAGACTCGTAGCGAAACACAATCATTTTTATTAGAATGTGTGTACTGGAGGGGGGTGAATGTAAATAGGTTCATTGTGAATCTAAGTTTTAGTGCATGATACGGCCATACGATACTTCAATGTTAAGCGAACCGTATTAAATTAAATGGATATTTATTTCCTACTTAAATCAGTGTATGTGTATTTCCAAGGACGGAGACGAATATTAAACAAATTGTCATCAAGGTTGACTAACGGTCACGTCAAAGTCATCCCTTCCAGTTTTTTTTTATTCACATAAAAGCGCAAGCGCGTGTTGGACAAAACAATATCGGTTTAAAATATTTCTTTTTAACCAAAACCGACTTTGCTTCCGGGTATTCGAAATTTCCAACGTCCTCGAAAAATTAGAAATTAAGTTGATTAAAAATAAATGTTCCGGCTGTAAGTAATCGCGAAAGAATGGGCGCCACTACGCGCCAATAAATTGTCGAAAAACTTACAACGTAAAATTAACATTTACATTTCCGCTACTAACCGCCTCGGTTTTACTGTAAACATTTTGTTTGACTTAATCGGAAACGTCAATAAAGTTACCACAACGGGTTCTAATGCACGACGTTAATTACAAGTAACGCAGGGTAAATCTGCTCGTAATAAATTCGCTTCGGCGGTTAAGTGGGTGTCATACCGGTGTCTTTAATATTATTTTTTAATGTGGTCTGCGTAAACACCACTTGTCGATATTTTACCACTTCGGAATTTATAGGTAGTGTTAATGCCCTAAGCCTTTTTCATTATGAAATTTTACGTTAATACCGTTTCTCAGCGATTTGTTTCTATTTTACATAAATCTACAAGCAAATTAGAAACCAAGAGAACATCATATTGACTGTTGGAATAATCGGAAGAATCGGAATCCATATAGCGCTAAATTTAAAAGAATTTAATAAGATCTTATGGTATGCCAAATACTCTGGAAAGAAACATAGTCGCTCCGACTCGAAAAACTTTTCCATCTTGGATAAACAAATTATTGTTCGATCTAAATTATTTAGAAACTGAAAATAAAACATGATACATTAAATTTAAATTATAATATATAATAGTTATAATGTAGATGTCATTGGATTTTATTAAATAAAAACAACAAGATATTTATATACAAAATTATTTACGTATGTATAGGTTTTTAAACAATTACTAACCCATAATATACTACAATAATATCCCTTTTCGCAATAAGGGTGGATTACCTACCGGCAGTGGTTGTTTGTTCTGTAACCCGTTAGTTTGTTATACCGTTGTACATATTTATTAAAGGTTACGTCGGCTCTTTTTTCGTATTTACTGTTTGATATATCAATTTGTGTTTCATTACGTTACGAACACGTGTTTCACTACTTCATCTAAGACGATCGTGGTAGAAAGTTCTTCATGAAAGCTATTTAATATCAAAGTATATTTTTATTTTTTTATTCCATTTTATATTGTATTTATTTATGAATACTGTATAAATAATATTTCTATAACTATTCATACAGTGTGGTGATGACCGGTGGTATAATGCATTTTATTTGTTCGTTTTTACGTTCATTTAGGGAAAGTTTTAAGCACACTCTTACATGTTATTTATATTACTTCGTAATTTTTACACCGATCTCAACCAAATTTCACACGGGTTCGGACATTTATGTTTTAAACACTTAAGTCGGATTTTAAAGCAATCACATTCCAAATTTTTAGTTATTGCGACCGAAAAAAAAATCAAGTTTACCTCCCTTTCTCCTTACCCCACAACTCCACCACCGACCAAAAATCGCCGCGTCTTAATGTTTAGGTCATAAATACATATCAAATATCAAATTTGAATGCATACGCTTTTCAATTTGTTGAGATATTGCGAATAAAAGATTCATCACACACGCATACAGACATTTTTGACATTTCCCAAAAACCAGACACGCAAACACACGCGCACCTATTACGATAAGTTTCCCTTTAGGCAGGAAAGTTAAAAACTAAAAACAAAAAAAAAAATAAATGAACTTTTCGGCAAAATAACGAATATTAATTAAAAAAAAAAACGTTTAAATGAAAGATTGTTATACCGTTTTCTTCTAATAAGTCCATAACGTTAGAACCGGCACTTGCTCAGAAAATAAGGCCAGAATTTTTAATTGATCAGACTAGTTTTGGATGAGATTAAAAATGTTGAATCAACTCCTTTTATATTTAAGAGGTGTATGCTTGAAAAAAATGCGCATACATTGTCGACTATTGAATGATATAACGACGATTTTCCTCATTTTTTCTCTCACGCTACCTCACATTTCCAGAAATATTCGTTTTTCCTGGCATAGAGTTGGAATTTTAAAAAGGACTTTGTGAAAGTTTTACGTCAAAACTAGTGGAAAATGTCATTTCTTTCCGTTTTTTAATGATGTATTCTGTCGCATTTTAACAGGAAGGTGCTACAGCATAGAACTGGTTTTGGGTCCAAAATTGACATTATTCGTTATTAGTTTCGATTTTCATGTCTCGAAGATTGCTCTTCGTAGAGTCGGATTCATAAATTGGTCTTTATTCGATCCTTTAATCCAAAATTACTGCACCAATTGCTTCGTCACGTTATTTTGTTACGTTGTAGTTTACGGTGGCCATCTTCCGTCTTTAAGGGTGGCTTTGGAAAATGGTATTTGAACAAGTCTTGATCCAAAATAAAATAAAATAAAAAGGGTGTATTCAAAAATAATCTCCGTATCATTGAATAGACGAAAAGTACCTGTGCATTACATTTTTTCTTCCTGCACATAGACATAATAGGGCACTCACTTGACGTCTAGTCATCACCCCTAATTTTAAATATTAAGGGTTACTTTAATTAATTCAAAATTCTAGTGTTACAGAAAACGCCTTATTAGTATGATCGTATCATTTCGAGTAGAATTTCGACTTGGGCGCCTTTTTGAATTTCTTAATTGATTTGTGATTTAATTGCTTTTAATGGCCCCTACTGGGGGAAACCTCTACGGCTCTCCATTTCGACGGGGACTTCTCTCCGCAAGCAGGAGATCCGCCTGGGCTCTCATTTCCAATAAGTGGGAGTACGCCTGGTACTCCATTTCTGGGGTTGTGCAACGGGCTCATTTCGCCAGGTTCCGCCAGTGCCCCTTTCAGACAGCCAGGAGATTCACCAAGGCTCTCTTTTCCAACATCTGGGGTTTCGCACTGACCAACATTTCCGTCAGGACCCCGTTTCCAATATCTGGAATTCTCCCCTGGCCCCATTTTCGTCAACAGGTATTCCACCTCGAGCCTAATTTCCCACGTATGGCTCCTGCTTGGGTCCCATATCCAACAGCTGGAGCAACATCCAGGTCCCTTCTCAGATGGCCATTCCGAACATATGGTGGACCCCCTTTCCGATATTTGTTGCTCCACCGCCGTCACTCTTTTGACAGCCACTATGACCCCCTTTTCCGACAACTGGGACTACGTCGGGATCCCATCTCCAACAGCTGGGGCTCCACCCGGGCTCTCATATTCGACCCTATTGTATTGCCCTGATCGTCATTTGAAACAGCTAGGATTCCGCCCTAGTAGATATTATTAACAGCCGAGACTCTGCTCTCATGACTCACATGCGCAGCATGTAATACTTTTTAATTACATTAAAAGGAACCTTCACTTAGCAATATCAATAACGAGCGTAGGCCTTAAAAGCTCATATATCACTATGTTAATATAAATACAATATAGTACGTTAATATATTGCCATGGCTAGAAGTTTAAGTGTATTGTTCTCCGAGATCGAGGCTGGAATTCTGCCCTCATTAATTACTCTAAGTAGGATAATCTTTAATTCAATGTTTCTTGTGAATTTATAATAATTTATTATAGCTACCGATTCAACAACCAGTGAATGAATGAACTTCGGCGTACGAAACTATCGGTTTCAAGACAAGTTCCCAGGGTTTTCTTTCAAACGAATAAATCAGCTAAGTACGAAAATGATACTGGTCACATTGGACAAGGTCTTAGAGTAACAGGTTCCCCTTTTGGAGTGACCCTAAAGATAGAAGTGTGACTAATCAATCTAGGAAATGGTAGGGTAAAGCGGAGATGATCTTTGAAGAGATCGACCGCAGGAAAGCACAAGGTATCATAACAATCAACAATATTGAAAACAGCTGTAACGTTCCGCAAAAACAGCTATACAAGAATCCTTCAAATTAGGACTGCAGCATTTGCGCGTAGCTAGTTCTGTGAAATTTTCTGTGTACGATTCAGAAAACCACAAAAAATATATATTTGTACTACGTAAACATTAAATGTGATTAGTGCAATCGTGGTCAGACGTGGGGGTGAGCGTGGGGTCGGCTTCTTTTCTAGGGCGACCCTTGATGGAATTTTCAGACCCTTGACGGCATTTTCACCCCTAATTAGGGTCCTTTTGTCAGTATTAAGAGCCTTTTTGGCTGTCGACCCTCTGGGTTTAGGGGTGTGGGGTGATTACGCAACTGGGGTGGGGGTAGAGTGCGGGTGCGTCGGCTTATTTTCGGGGGAGATTTTCAACCCCTTGATAAAATGTTCAGCCCTTCGATGGCATTTTCACCCCTGGAGGATAAGCAACCGTAGTAGCCTTGCGCGCGCATAGTGTTCTGAGGGGAGGACCTGAGGGCACGCCACGTCCCCTGGTTTCTGATTAGTCTATACTCTGCTCCCCTGGTTTCCGATTCTGAAGAGGTACCCTCATATTATCTCATAAGACAGGTACAAATAATACTCTGGAGTTTGTTCCAGGGCGTTCTCCCCTTGTCTGGTCTTCGTCCCTTGGAGGGAAATTTGAAACAGTATTCTAATAAGGGGCCCTCATGCTATGTCATAAGACAGGTTTAAGATTCTGAAACTTGTTCACGTGTGTTATGGTCCAAACTTGAAATTTGAAATAGTATCGGCTTTTGTCGGCCATTTTTGTAATTGTAGGGAGATTTGAATTTGTATGGGGGTCCTCACACCTCAAGACAGGTATAGGTCTCCTGATCTTGTTCTATAGTCTTCGGCCCTTGCTGGGTCGTCCCCCTTGCCAGGCCCCTGATTGTTTGTGACGCCATCTACCGGTATATTTTTAAAGTTAATGAATGCTTTCTGTAATCTGTGCTTCACCTAGCAGTATATTTTAAATAATAGATTGACTGTGACGTTGTCTAGCGGTGTATTTTAAAAACTAATTAATCTTTTCTTTAATAGAGATTAACCGTGGCTCCACCTAGCTGTAAGTGTATGCAGTTCCCTGTAATCGTTAGGCATAATCAAATTCCGTTGGGTTTTACGCAGAAAAGTTTTAAACAGGAAGAGCGTCACGTAAAAAAGGTCAACACTTCCAATATTCAATTACATCTATAGCGTCAGGGAAAAACCCATTAGTTATCTAATTACGTAAAGCCCAACAATTTAACCTTCATTTCATAGTCAAAGCCCTCGGCCATTTTATTTTGAAGGGAAATTTGAAATTGTATTTAAATAAGTGGGCCCTGACTTAGGGCGGGTGTAGAACGTCGGAGCTTGTTCTAGGGTCTTCGCACCTCTGTTACGGACCCTACTTATTTTGTTTTAATCCGACCAGTTATGAGTCATAATTAAATTTGGCACTGATACTATCTCATAAGACAGGTATAGGACACCTGAACTTGTTCTTTGGCCCTTCTTCCCATTGTCAAAAGACACGAATTAATCAAATCAGTCAATCGACCAATAAAATGAGCCGAAGCATATCAAACCAAATCAATCAATCTCTATCAAACAAATCACTAGATCAAATCAAACAAGAAGCTGAGCTAACAATTCTTCATAACCTTCAGGTAACGATTCTCCCACTGTACATGCTTAGCTCCTATGAGCAACCGCTTACCTTGTGGATAAGGCTGACCGACACTTAGAGCTGGTACTCTCCCTAAACGTGAGGGCACCAGCGTGGGAAAACAGTCGATCATCGCAAATCAATCTCAATCAATTCAATCTCACACAAATCATAACTTACACCTTGTAAAAATCAGCTTACAATTCAAAAACACTGGTTTGGCTTGCTAATGCCAACCACAATTCAAAAATACGTGATAGCCTTCGACGTCAATATACGAGCATCAAATTAGCGTGTAACACCATTGCCGAGTTTTGCGTATAGTGAGAAAAATACGTTTTACAGTTAAATTAGTTAAAAATGCCTATACAATAACCAAACTCGAAATCAGACCACTATATTATTTTACATACAAGGAATCTCTGGCAAAAAGGGCCCTAGACTTATAAACAAGGTAGCACCAAGCCTTTATTGAAAATGGACAAATGCCCTGGGGCACATAAACAAGCTGACTTTCATTTCCAATTTTGATAATACACACGTGATTTAAAACTAACTATGCCTATAACCAAATTTGAAACTAGGCGTCTAGCAATTAAATAAAGTAAATAAAATGAGGGTAAGGGTTAAAATAAAAACGAGCACTTACCAGGGTTGTTGTCGATAATCGTGTTGAAAGAACGCCTTGACAGGGTAGACAGCTGGTTTTTGTTGCTTACAGGCACGACACATTCACTTTCGGCGTCTTGTTTATAAATTAATAATATAAAATTACTTAACGGTTTCCATCATTAATATAAAGTAATTATCTTCTGGATTTCCCCAGTTATGTAACCACAATAAAAAAACTTTCACTATTCAAGTTTTGGAAAAAATCTAATTAGCTAATTACGTGAAAGTTGGACTGTCCTTGAAAATGGACGTCTATCTCATTTCCTTCGTTTCTCTCGATTATCTCGTATCACTCGTCAATACACGTACAATATTAGGTTAGATTAATAAATGTACGTTTTAGGTTAGGTCAATACTTACGTATTAGGTTAGGCTAATATACGCAAAATTTTAGGTTAGGTCAATACACGTGCAATATAAAATTTTAGGTTAGGTCAATGTTCGCAAGAGCCACAATCAACTTCTATTACAGAAAACATTCGTTAGTTTAAAAATACACTAAGAGACGGCGTCACAAATTTAGAACCTCTTTATTTTTTTATTACTGATAATAACCAAGGTGTTCTGCTAGAAGTAGCTACAGACCAACATTTCACTAGTTTTTAAAAATACACCACTAGGTGTCGCCACAAAAACAAAACCAGTCATTCAGAATACAGAGCCTTAGGCATATTGATCCACCACTGCTTTTAATTACGACTCATAATTAAAATGGTCTTTGACGTTGTTGCCAGACAAAACAAAAATGAATGCCAACAATCAGAAACAGGGGCGTGACCTACCCTTACGCCCCCCCCCATCCGATCACCAGACCTGGGCGTACATACAACCAATCAGAAGACAGGACTGCGACCTCTCCTGAGCCCATATATTGACCTAACCTAAAATTTTGCGTGTATTAACCTAACCTAATATTGTACGTGATGTGAGAGAAGCGAAGGAAATGAGAGAGACGATGGGGCTCCGGGGGACGAGAGAAACGAGAGAGACGAGAGATGAGAGAAACGAGGGGACGAGAAACGTGAGAAACGCGAGAGATGAGAGAAGAGAGAGAAACTATTACAGAAAACATTCGCAAGTTTAAAAATACACCACTAGATGACGTCACAAACAAACAAATCCGCTTTTAAAATAAGTGTAATCTAATTAGATGGATTTTTTGTCACGCGCAAAGGATGTAAACCTCATATTTCCATTTTAAAGGACAGTCCAACTTTCACGTAATTAGCTAATTAGTTTGTCCAAATACATTAGATGTACTTGAATAGTGAAAGTTATTTATTGTGGTTACATAACTGGGGAAATCCAGAAAATAATTACTTTATATTAATGATTCCTGGAAGCCGTTAAGTATTTTATATTATTCATTTGTAACAAGACGCCGAAAGTGAATGTGTCGTGCCTGTAAGCAACCAATATCAGCTGTTTAAGCTGTCAAGGCGTTCTTTCAACAACCCTGAAAAGTGCTCGTTTCTATTTTAACACTTACCCTTATTTTATTTACTCTATTTAATTGCTAGAGGCCTGGTTTCAAGTTTGGTTATATTTGTTGTATAGGCATAGTTAGTTTCAAATCACGTGTATCATCAAAATTGGAAATTCAAAGTCAGCTTGTTTATTTGCCTGGGGCATGTCCATTTTTAGTAAAGGCTTAGTGTGTTCAACCTTCTTTATAAGTCTAGGGCCCTTTTTACCAGAGGTATTACCCATAACACACTCCTTGTATGTAAAGTAATATAGTGGTCTGATTTTGAGTTTGATTATATATTTGTAATTGTATAGGCATTTTTAACTAATTTAACTGTAAAACGTATTTTTATCACTGTACGCAAAATACGGCAATAGTGTTACACGCTAATTTGATGCTCGTATATTGACAGTAATGCCGAAGGGTCTCATGTATTTTTGAATTGTGGTTGGTTTTAGCAAGCCAAACCAGTATTTTTGAAGCTGATTTTTTACAAGGTGTAAGTTATGATTTGGGCGAGATTCAATTGATTGAGATTTATTTGCGGATGATCGACTGTTTTCCCTCGCCGGTGCCCTCACGTTTAGGGAGAATACCAGTTATGAGTGTCGATCTGCCTTATCTACAAAGTAAGCGGTCCCTCATAGGAGCTAGGTATATACAGTGGGAGAATCGTTACCTGAAGGTTATGAAGAATTGTTAGCTCAGCTTGTTGATTGACTTGATTGAGTTTGATTGATTTGACTGTTTCGGTTAATTGCTTTGCTTAATTGAGATTGATCTGATTGTTTGATATGATGGAGTCATTTGTTTGAGATTAACTTGATTAATTGATTTGTTTGATTTGATCAGGATGGGTCCGAGAACAAGTTCAGGTGCCTTATGAGATAGTACGAGTGCCAAATTTAATTATGACTAATAACTGGTTGAATTAAAGCAAAGTAAGTAGGGTCCGTAACAGAGGCGCGAAGACCCTAGAACAAGCTCCGGCGTTCCATACCTGCCTTATGAGATAGCATGAGGGCCCACTTATTAGAATACAATTTCAAAATTCCCTCCAAAACAAAATGGCCGAGGGCTTTGACTATGAGTTATAACATCAAAATTTGAAAATGAAGGTCAACTTGTTTGGCTTTACGTAATTATATAATTCATCAGGTTTTCTCTGGTGCTATAGATGTAATTGAATAGTGAAAAAACCTTGGAAAATGTAATTACAGTGTTGACCTTGTTTACGTGACTTGCTTTTCTAGTTTAAAACCTGTCTGCGTAAAAACCCAACGGAATTTGATTACGCCTAATGGTTACAGGGATCTAGATACACTTACCGCTAGGTGGAGCCACGATAAATCTCTATTACAGAAAACTTTAATTAGTTTTAAAGATACACCGCTAGACGGCGTCACAGTCAATCTACTTTTAAACCAGTACAGAAAACGTTCATTAGCTTTAAAAATACACCCGTAGATGGAGCCTGGCAAGGGGCGAAGACCCAACAAGGGACGGAGACCATAGAACAAGTTCAAGAGACCTATACTTGTCTTATAAGGTAGTATGATGGCACCCATATAATTTCAAATCTCCCGCCAATTACAAAAATGGCCGGTAAAAGCCAATACTATTTCAAATTTCAAGTTTCCTGCCAAGGGGGACAAGTTCCGGAGTCCTAAACCTGGCTTATGAGATAGCATGAAGGCCCCTTATTAGAATACTATTTCAAATTTTCCTCCAAGGACCGAAAATCGGACAACGGGCGAAGGCCCTAGAACAAGCTCCTGAGTCTTAAACCTGTCTTATGAGATAACACGAGAGTACCTCTTACTAGAATACAATTTCAAATTTTCCGCCAAAAACAAAAATTGCCTGCAAGATGGCCGATAAAACAAGTTAACCTACAAAGTTTAATTATGACATGATTAAAAGTAAAATGACACCAGAACTTAATTATGGCTCAATTTAAAACAAAATGCTAAGGAATTTAATTATGACTTCATAATTAAAAACAATAAAATGGCAATCGGCGGAGACCTATAGCTAAGAAGGGGGCGAAGCTCCGAAGAGGTATACTTGTCTTATGAGAGCATGAGGACTATCTTATTAGAATACAAATTCAAATTTCCCGTCATAGCGGACAAGATGGCCGTCAAATCAAAATGATACAACAAAATGGCCGACAATCCATTCCCACAAAATGGCCTACAATTCATGCCCACAAAATGGTCATTACCAATCAGAAACCAGATGCCTAGTCTATAGACCAATCAGAAACCAGGGGGCGTGGCATGCCCTCAAGCCCCCAATCAGAACACAATGCGCGCAACGCTACAACGGTTGCCTATCCTCCAGTGGCTGAACTCTTGCCCCCCACAACCACGACCCCACCCTCACTTCTTACCCCCACCCAGTCACGTGACCACCCCATACCCAGGGGATGGAATGCCAATAAGGCTCTTAAAAAGACCCTAATTAAGGGTGAAAATACCGTCAATGGGCTGCAAATTAAATAAAGGGGTTGAAAATCGTCCCCGAAAAGAATCCGACCCCTCCCTCACCCCCACTCCTCGTCCCACTCTGACCGCCACTCCGACCCCACCCTCCGCCCACCAGTGCTGATGACCTCATGTCCTCAGCTGGGTTCATTAGACCACCCACCGTGAACCAATTGCACGGGTGTAATCACCACGGGTGTTTTCCGTATGTGACGCTTAAGGGTGTAGCAGGGTTCTTGAATAGGCACAGCGTACTCAAATACGAATCATTGAACCCACGTAACGCAATCTTTGGAGGACGGATCGTTGTAATTAAAATAGATCATCGTGTAGAGTTAGCCAACAAATTAAATATGTGGATGTGTGCTCATTCACGCTGAGAAGAATTAATTGTTATAAGACCTAAACTCGATATTACTAACAATTTTTAACAGTAAATAATTTTCTGAATGCTATCTTTTGGCTTATTGAAATTTTTAACCATGTACTTTGGCTTACCAAGAAAAAATGATTTTGTTTCCTCATTATTGTTACAGTATTTGTACTGCCACGTATTCTTTTAATTACTTGATTTGCCGTGTGTTGCACTTACTCTGGTGCACATGTTACCGCCTTTTTTATGTTTAACAATAATTCGTCAATTCGTGTGGCCACTGTTACGCATGCCTTCTCGTTCAATTATAATCTAAACTACATAAAATTTATTCTCACGTTGCATTGAATCTTGTACTTGATTTTTAACGATGGCGTGGTAATTCCACTTTTAAATTACACTACAGCGTTGTAAATATCTTGTAAATTCTAAATATTTTCAAGATGTTACTAGCTTAGTTAACATTTAAAATTAAACCACAAAGTAGCGTTGCAAGATGTGTGTTAACTTCTAATTATACCACAAGATGGCATGCGTTGCAAGTTATGTACTACATTCTAATTTATACTACAAGATGTGTAACTAGCTTAACTTTTACAATTATACCATACTGTGTTAAATGATAATTGTACCTCCAGATAGTGTACTAGTTAGTAATTATACAACAACATGGCGTTGTAAATTATATGCTAATCTCTAATTATACCACAAGATGGCGCTAGCTTCTAGAAATGGGGCCTTAACGTAGTCCCAGCAAACAGAAAAATGGGACGTGACTTAGCCACTGGTGTTGGAAATGGGGACAAGGCGATTGCAAATCGATACTGGAGCAATTGGGAGGAGGTATTGCTAGAAAAGCGCGCTCTGGAGAGATGACAGGTGTGAAACAGAGGACAAGCGGTAGGTGTTAATGTCTCCTCCTAGATGGCAGTGCCATTCTTCATATCAATGAGATAGTAATAGAACCCAAAAATTTCAACTAAAAACTATGTGCAGTTCTCGAAAATGACGATAAGGGGTTCGTATTAATTTTCACCCTCAGACGGCAGTGCCATCACATGTTATTTTTTATCTATAATATTAATTAGATGGTAACATATTCTGAAAATTTCAACTTGATACTATGCGAGGTGTTTGAGATCGAGGATACGTGGTAGGTATTAATGTTTCCTGCTAGATGGCAGTGCCAGCTTTTACATCAATTATCAATTAGATGTAGTAATATAATCTGAAAATTACTATGCGCAGTTTTCGAGAATGACGATAAGGGGTATGTATTCATTTTCACCCTCTTAGACGGCAGTGCCATCAGCTGTTATTTTTTTTATCTACATTATTAATTAGATGGCAATATATTTTGAAAATTTAAATTTGATACTAAGTGAGGTATTCGAGATCGAGGATAAGTGGTAGGTGTTAATGTTTTCTCCTAGATGGCAATGCCATATTTTATATCAATTATCAATTAGATAGTATTGCAATCTGAAAATTTCAACTGAAAACTGTTCGCAGTTTTGAAGATAAGGGGTACGTATTCATTTTCAACCTCAGACGGCAGCGCCATTAGATGATATATTTTTATCTTTATTACTAATAAGTAATAAATATATTCTGAAAATTTCAACTTCATACTATGCAAGGTTTTCGAGATCGAGGATAAGGGGTAGCTGTTAAATTATCCTCCTAGGTGGCGGTGCCATTTGATGTTATGTTTTATATCAATTATGAATTAGTAATATATTCTGAAAATTTCAACGATACTATACAGTTTTCGAGATTAGACGGCAGCGCCATCAGGTGTTATTTTTTATCTTTATTATTAATTAGATGGTAATATATTCTGAAAATTTCAACTATGCGAGGTTTTAGAGGTCCAGGATAAGGCGGAAGTATTAGTTTTTCCTCCAAGATGGTGGTGCCATCAGATGTTATTTTTTTATATCAATTGTATACTAATATATTTTAAAAATTTTAACTTAATACTATGCGCAGTTTTCGAGAGAGAGAGAGACGGCAGGACCATCAGGTATAATTTTTTTTCATTATTAATTAGATGGTAACAGATTCTGACAATTTCAACTTAATATTCTGCGCAGTTTTCGAGATTAGACGGCAGTGCCATCAGATATTATTTTTTAATTTTAGTATTAATTAGACGGTAGCATATTCTGCAAATTTCAGGGTTTTCGAGAGCGAGGTGTTAATTTTTCCTCCTAGATGGCGGTGCCATCAGATGTTATTTTTTATCTTTATTAATGTTTAGATGGTAATATATTCTGAAAATTTCAACTTGATACTATGCGCGGCTTTCGAGATTAACGATAAGGGGTAGTTGTTCATTCTCACTCTCATGTTCGGTTTGCGAGGTAAGCATACGGGTTGATGTGCAACTATTTAGGCGAATGCTGGGGTAGTATTTTCCCCTTCAGAATCCTAACTCGATTCCTTCAGATCATATCCTGACCACGCCCATCCTTAATCCCACCATGCATATATACGTAATGTATGTATGCATGCTGGGAATCCATGATTGTGGCTGAAGAGCTTGGAAAGCTCAAGTAGCTCGCCCTCCCCCTTGGGGAAACACATGACCTTTTCGTTTACCTTCCACTAAACGAACGCAAGAAAAGTTTTAATTTTTTTTACATTAAATGGTGCGAGAGTACTTAAAATTTAATCTGATCGTGGCACTGCAATTAATTACATGTGCAAGTTCCAAATTACTATACTGATACGCCAGTGTGACTTTGTTAATCATCGGCAAAACTAACCGCTTTCTTCACACCGGTAATATCCTTCGGTGTGTCCCAAATTCGCTGAAATTATCTTAGCTTTAGGCAGCCGATAACTGTAAATATTGTTAGAAAATCAACGAATGTGTAGAACATTTGATTAAAGAAGCAAGTGTTACATATTTTAATAAAATACTTTATATCGATCGAGCAGTGAACAAATTAACACACAAATCGGCAATGTAAAAGAAACAAATTCTTATACTTAAGAATCGTGGCGCCCAAATTTATTAAAAGTTAGAAAAACCGGAATGTCAAGTTATTTAAGTTTATAAAACTTAAATGATACACTGTTAATTATCGCGTTATCCGTTTAATTCAATCAAAATACAAATATCAAAAACTGTTCGATTTTAAGTTTTGTATTGAAAATATACCTCATCCTCCTCCTAATATATAATTTTCTACACATTAGGAATGGTGTCAGATGGTAACAGATTTTGACAATTTCAACTTAATACTATGTGCAGTTTTCGAGATTAGACGGCAGTGCCATCATATATTATTTTTTAATTTTAGTATTAATTAGATGGTAACATATTCTGCAAATTTCAGGGTTTTCAAGAGCGAGGATAAGAGGCAAGTGTTAATTTTTTCTCCTAGATGGCAGTGCCATCAGATGTTATTTTTTATCTTTATTATTATTTAGATGGTAATATATTCTGAAAATTTCAACTTGATACTATGCGCGGCTTTCGAGATTAACGATAAGGGGTAGTTGTTCATTCTCAGTCTCTTAAACGGCATGTTCAGTTTGTGAGGTAAGCATACGGGTTGATGTGCAACTATTTAGGCGAATTCTGGGGTAGTATCTTCCCCTTCAGAACCCTAACTCGATTCCTTCCGATCATATTCTGACCACGCCCATCCTTAATCCCACCATGCATATATACGTAATGTATGTATGCATACTGAAAATCCATGATTGTGGCTGAAGGAGCTTGGAAAGCTCAAGTAGCCCGCCCTCCCCCTTGGGGAAACACATGACCTTTTCGTTTACCTTCCACTAAACAAACGCAAGAAAAGTTTTAATTTTTTTACATTAAATGGTGCGAGAGTACTTAAAATTTAATCTGATCGTGGCACTGCAATGAATTACATGTGCAAGTTCCAAATTACTACACTGATACGCCAGTGTGACTTTGTTAATCATCGGCAAAACTAACCGCTTTCTTCACACCAGTAATGTCCTTCGGCGTGTCCCAAATTCGCTGGAATTATCTTAGCTCTAGGCAGCCGATAACTGTAAATATTGTTAGAAAATCAACGAATATGTAGAACATTTGATTGAAGAAGCAAGTGTTACATATTTTAATAAAATACTTTATATCGATCGAGCAGTGAACAAATTAACACACAAATCGGCAATGTAAAAGAAACAAATTTTTATACTTAAGAATCGTGGCGCCCAAATTTATTAAAAGTTAGAAAAACCGGAATGTCAAGTTATTTAAGTTCATAAAATTTAAATGATACACTGTTAATTATCGCGTTATGCGTTTAATTCAATCAAAATACAAATATCAAAAACTGTTCGATTTTAAGTTTTGTATTGAAAATATACCTCATCCCCCTCCTAATATATAATTTTCTACACATTAGGAATGGTGTCAATACTTAATCACAAACTAATTTTCTCGAAAAAGGATTAATTATAATAAAGTAAAATTGGAAATATATGAAATGAAATTATCAAAATATGGTGGAATTATGGCAATAATTCTTAAATAGAAAACAATATTTACTACCCGAAAGCCTGAACGGTAGACAACCCGAAAAGCATTCCCAGTAAGGAGTAGTTGGAGTTGAAAATAAATTGTTAAAATTTGGAAACAAAATTATTCATCAAATTTTAATTGTGTATTTAGACGTATGTGTGAATTACTTATGTACATGTAATTATTCGATATTCTGTTTATCAATCTTAAACGTAACAAACGTTAGGTATATAATGTAAAAACGCCATAATAGGTCAGTTGATTTATCCATAGAATTTTAATACTTACTTCAATACTGGACGCCAACAAAATTACATAACGCAGTAATTCTGTTATTTCGTTTATTCTAGACGGAAACAGGTTTAATAAATGGCAGGTACCACCACACAAACGACAAACGGAATTCATTTTGTTAACGTATATATAACCGCGGGGTCGACTGATGGAAGGAATTCGATGCCGTCTTGCTATCGCACGGTTGAAACATGCGCACGGGCACGGATCGCTTGGGTATAACTGCTCTACAGTGACAACGGAGTTCAGACAAACGACAACGTAATGATAAATATGTTTGTATTGAAGCTTGTTCAGTTCAAGAAATAAATTATTGTGATAATAATTGTAAATATAACGAATTTTACTAATTAAGTGATAATTTAAGTTAATCATAAAGTTGGTTCTATCATTTACTTTGTTGATACAAATGTAATATTACGAGTATGAGTGTTGCCTAACATTCAGTTATTACATACCCCTTCCAGTATTTTTATTCATAACATAAGCGCAAGCGTATTCAATAAAATTTTGGGGAATATTAATAATACTTATTTATATTTAACGTGTTTAGTTTTATTCCGTTTTATTAATTAATATAAATTAGAAGCATACGAGTACTATTTACCGTAAATCAGTTAATTTCAAATTAAAACTAACCAGAAAACTTGGTTATCTACCGTTCAGGCTTCCGTATAGTAAATATCAACTTTGCATTATTAAGCACTTTATATTTTTTTACCTCATAAAATGCCTCTCAATTTGATTATTATTAAATATAATACAAATATAATTTAAGCGCGGCGGTTTATAACTAACAGAAACAAATTTTACAAATCTTTTTAATTAAACAAAAAAGTGAGAGTGGGGGTACGGTACCATAAACAAATGATTGCAAGTATGTAACATTGATATGTTCTTTACAAACTTAACATAACACTAGCCTTTCCCCTGCAAAATTTTGCGTTTAAAATTAAATTTAATGATGGTAATAAAACGCATAATAAATTAAATACAAACGTATATATGTAGATGGACAATAATTTAGCGACGGCTACTAGACTTTTTCAAAAAAATTAAAACCTTAAAATAAAATTCTGGTTCCGGTAATTCTTTCTACGCAAAATTAGCTTGATATAAAAAAATCATCGAAATCCGTCAAGCGGTTGTCTCGCAATCTGCGTGAACTAAATGGCCCGATTATTTTAATATTGTCCGGCTATTCCGACTATTCGGTAAACCTTGGAAATGGTACAGTGTGAGCAGAAAAAATTGGGACGCCCTAAATTTTAGTTGTGTGAATTGTGGTGTAACATAAAATGTCTGTCAAATTGACAGACGCGGTAATGTCAATATTAGTTGAGGCTAAGTCAATTTCATGCTAAGCTAAATTCTGAACTATAGACGTAGAGTGCCCGGATTAATTGTCCCACTTTTTTGCTCGTCACTGTACATACTAACAATATAATTTTGTTTCTGTTCTGTAACTACAGCATTTATATCTTAACATCAAATAACCCGGATGAGAGAGTCATTTAGTCATTCGCATTATCGGAGATTTAAATCGGCCTGGGTTGATGTGACGGAATTTATTTGTCAAGATTGAGCCACAGCATTAACATTAATGGGATTCTGTAATTTATTAAGGATAGAATTTGTGACTTCGTTATTTCAATTAAATTCCGAAATTTCCCGAGCTCAGTTTTAATTCTATAGAACGTGTTTCTGCTCAAGTGTGTGGTTGTCTTGACATAAGCGTTTAACAGCACTTCGGTTGATTTTAGTCTCAAAATCTATATTGTTAATTGTCTCAGTGTCCAAGAGCGATATTCTGTGATACATGAGTGTTGGTCAGAACTTTGCTGAATTTTACCTCAAATACATGTTGGTAGACCGATTTCGTTTGAGTCAAATTGCGAGTTTAGATGAAAATTTGTTTGGTTGGTCTAAAAGGATTGTCTGAAGTTTAAAGTGATGGCGTTTGAATAGAGTCGTTAAGGCATGCCAAAATGAAGCTTTCTTGGTCGCGAGGTAATTAACGCTTAGGATCGAGAAATGCGATTTTCTATCTTACCGTGACCCAAACGTAAGTGTAATAAAAAATAAGTATGACGAGCCAAATATATACAAATAGAGCATATTAGTCTCCCATAGATAGTAGGTATTGCTACGGACTAGTTCGTGGGAAGGGTAAGAATCTTAGTACAGACATAATCTTATAGACACTCGTAGCTGTTTAGCAAAACGTGAAAATTCGGATATGTCAATATGGCGCCACCTGTTTTAAACCATATTGTTTGAACAGGGAAGCAAACTTTGTTCACTCCCTGACAATTCTCAATTCCACCTATTACCTTCTAAGCTTTCTTAAATATTCTCAAAATTTACTCTACAATGTAATTATACTCCACGTAAACTATAAGTTTAATTCTAAAGTTAGAGAAACGTACCGTTCAATCGAAAGTAATCAAAATCAGAACATAAAAATATTAATAAAGTAATTTAATGCAATAAACAACGGCACAATCATACTCAACCAAAAAAAAAAAATATTCGTTAAGCTCATTAGACAATATCATCATTAAAAAGGGTAGCGCATTAATGAATTTAATTCGAGATATTCACCTAGACTGTAGAATTGCCGCAATTGGCAACAAATAAAGAAATCAGTATCTATCATATCAGAGTGCTTAGGATTTGGTGATCATAAATAAATAAATAAATAAACATGAAGCTATGGTTAATAAAAAATAGCTACAACTGAATTTATAAAGTGCAATTATGCAAACCTCCATAAAATAAGGATTCTTAATATTAGTAAGTCATGAGAAGTTCACCTAAAACATTGATTAAAAGTTAAGCTTCAACTAGCCATTCTTATCCTCGCAATACGGGAAAATCAACCATAAACCAATAAAATATTAAAAACAAACGCCAAGAGGCCTTTATACAAAATTTATGCCTTATTTAAAATCGCACACCTGGTGCTAATCACGCATCATCTGGCAACTCACGAACACTCCTCTGCATATAATCATGAGTGGGACACTCTTTGTTCAGCAAAACGTCATAATTTGGAAAATATAAGTCAAGAAGGCGCCACCTGTTTTAAAAGATTAGAAGAAAATCATCATGAACTCGAACTAATATTGTTTGCATAAACAGAAAAGCAAACTTTGTTTACTCCCTTACAATTTTCAATTCTACCAGTAAAAATTAGGGAAATTTAACTGTCCAATACAAAGTAAACAGTGATCAAAATCAGAACAAAAATATCAATAAAGTAATTTAATCCAAGGAACAACGACGCAATCACAACCAAATAAAAAAATGATTCAGTAAGCTCTTTATATAAAATCATCTATCATATCAATCAGCGTGCTTAGGAGTGTGTGATCATAAACAAATAAACGTCCACAATACCCTATATTAATAAAAGACAAAAGTAAATAAAAAAAAATAAAACAACAATAACCTAACCAGCTGGATGCCATATTAAACACTTTTGCTATAACTGTTCACACAAGAATGCTACATTCCAATACTTACAAACAACTGTTTAACGTCACAAGAGGCCAACAACCTTCTTTTTACGTTTTCTTTACATAAGCAAAAAGAAGGACAAAAACAACTGAATTTATAAAATGCAATCATGAAAGCCTTCATAAAATGAGGATTCTTGATATTAGTAGTCATCAGAAGTTCACCTAAAACATTGATTAAAAGTTAGGATTAAACTAACCATTCTTATCCTCGCAATACGGGAAAATCAACCATAAACCAACAAAATATAAAAAAAAACTCCAAGACGCTCTTATACAAAATTCATGCCTTATATAAAATCTCACACCTGGTTCTAATAACGCATCATCTGGCAACTCACGAACACTCATCTTCATATAATCATGAGTGGGACACTCGTTCAGTAAAACGTCATAATTCGGAAAATAAGTCAAGTTTTAAAAGATTAGAAGAAAATCATCATGAACTTCCAACTAATATTATTATAAGTTAATATTGTTTGCATAAACAGGAAAGCAAATTTTGTTTACTCCCTCACAATTTTCAATTCTACCAGTAAAAATTAGGGGAATTTAACTGTGCAATCCAAAGTAAACAGTGATCAAAGTCAGAACATAAAAATATCAATAAAGTAATTTAATGCAATGAACAACTCCACAAGCACAACCAAATAAAAAAATAATTCACTAAGCTCTTTATATAATATCTATCATATCAATCAGCGTGCTTAGGAGTTGTGATCATCAACAAATAAACGTCCACAATACCCTATATTAATAAAAGACAAAAGTAAATTAAAAAAATAAAACAACAATAACCCAAGCAGCTGGATGCCATATTAAACGCTTTCGCTATAACTGATCACACAAGAATGCTACATTTCAATACTTACAAACAACTGTTTAACGTTACAAGAAGTCAACAACCTTCTTTTTACGTTTTCTTTCCATAAGCAAAAAAAAGAACAATACAACAAAATTTATAATGCAATCATGAAAGCCTTCATAAACTGAGGATTCTTAATATTAGTAAGTCATCAGAAGTTCACCTAAAACATTGATTAAAAGTTAAGCTTCAACAAGCCATTCTTATCCTCGTAATACGGGGAAATCAACCATAAACCAACAAAATATAAAAAAAAACGCCAAGACGCCCTTATACAAAATTCATGCCTTATATTGTAATACTTATACACAACTGTTTAACGTTACAAGAGGCCAAGAACCTTCTTTTTACGTTTCTTTACATAAGCAAAAAAAGGACAATACAACTTAATTTATAAAATGCAATCACGAATGCCTTCATAAAATGAGGATTCTTAATATTAGTAAGTCAGCAGAAGTTCACCTAAAACAATGATTAAAAGTTAAGCTTAAACTAGCCACTATTATCCTCGCAATAAGGGAAAATCAACCATAAACCAACAAAATATTACAAAAAACGTCAAGGCGCCCTTATATACAATGCATGCCTTATATAAAATCTCACATCTGGTGACTCAGGAACACTCATCTTCATATAATCATGAGTGGGACACTCGTTCAGCAAAACGTCATAAGTCGGAAAATATAAGACAAGAAGGCGCCACCTGTTTTAAAAGATTAGAAGAAAATCATCATGAACTCGAACTAATATTGTTTGCATACACAGGAAAGCAAACTTTGTTTACTCCCTCACAATTTTCAATTCTACCTGTAAAAATTAGGGCAATTTAACTGTCCAATCCAAAGTAAACAGTGATCAAAATCAGAACATAAAAATGTCAATAAATTAATTTAATGGAATGAACAACGGCACAATCACAACCAAATAAAAAAATGATTCGCTAAGCTCCATATATGAAATCACTTTGAATTAATAAATTAGATTGCAGGCCACAATTGGCAACAAATAAAGAAATAAGTATCTATCATATAAATCAGCGTGCTTAGGAGTTTCTTACCTCTTTGTGCATATTTACTTATCCCTTTATGTATGGGATAATAATGTATAGTTTTAAAGTTTAATCGTAAGATGTTTAGAGTGAAATTCCGATTTTTTATAAAAATTAATATCTCGATTTCGCGACAGTGTATTTATTTTTTACTTAATTTATATTTGTGTGACAAATCGGAATTTAATCTATACATTGCATTTTAGGTGTCAATGTTTACGGTAGAAGACGCAACAAAGTCGATTACCTCTCCCTACGTTCTGACGTTCAGTAGATATTTACTAGAAATGCAAAGTAGCATTCCTTAGGTATTTGTTTAGAACTTGAAATGCTTAACATGGAACCCTTTTGTCTGCGGACATAGTTATAGCTTAGTTATAGCTATTTTTTATTTGGTTTCAATTCTAAAACACTTTACAATTTGAGTATTACTATGTCTCTATTTAGAACGTTAAATAACTATATTGATATTTTGTTAGCGTCTATACTGAAGTTGGGCAACTAAGTTTTCATACTTGGAAATTAAGCTTAGGGTTAACATAAGATGGTGATATCAATCTATGCATAATTTTTTTGAACAATTAATAATTGGCTATAAAGCGGATCTAGTAAGAAAGCATAAACCTTTCCAAGAGTTAATAAATTTTCAAGTGACCTATTTTGATCTCAATTTTCAGGTGAGATCCGAGTGAATAGTTTACTTTCCTCCCGTAGGTAAACAATTTTAGATCGTATTCATGAATTATTGCACGATATATTACCAGCAGGACCCCCGTACTGAGCTAGTTCGGAAACATGTACCTTTGTCTGTGTACGAGCTCATGTGTTACTGTACGTTTCGGCCTCACACCTACATACAAGCTGGAGGCTGTTTAGACCAGACAGCCGAAGTAGTCCGAACCCATAACCGTCTAGTGCAAGGTATCACGGCGCCAAATCGGCCACAAATATGTTTTCTCTTCGCGCGTTTGCGTAAAGGAAATTTAATCTGAAACTACTGGGCCGATTGAAAGGAACTTTTGGGTATTCCTGTTGCATACACGATGAAAATGTTTTAAAAAACTTGATATATAGAGTATTTTAAAAAAGGATACTGTTAAGAAATTTGTACATTTTGGCAAATGCCGATTTTGCAAATATTTAAGTTGATCATAATGCTTATTTGTAGCAAAATATTTTCATATACGCAGGGTGATCAAATAATTACACTTTTTAAAGCCTTAGTCGAATTTCCTGTTGTACTAAGGATAAAAATGTTAAAATGTTTGATACCATTATTCAGAGATTTATATACATTGACACAGTGTTTATTTCTAGTAACATATGTTTCATATATACACACACAGTGGTAAATTAATAATTTTTTAAAAAACTTCAACGGAAAATCATCTTGTATCAAAAAGATAACAGATACTTTCACATATGCAAGGTGCCAAATAAATAAATAATTATTTTTTATAACTTAAAATTTGAAATAGTATTCTAATAAGAGCAACCTGATCTTATTCTCAGGTCCTTCCCCTTGCCGGGTCCCCTGATTGTGACGCCATCTAGTAGAGTATTTTTAAAACGTACGAACGTTTTCTGTAATAGAGGTTGATCGTGGCTCCATCTAGTAGTAGTATATTTTAAAATTAGATTTGTATGTTATGGCAGGGGAATTTGAAATAGTATGGATTCGATTTAATACAAAAACAAACACAAGATGTAAGCCTAAGATGTTGATTTGAAATCCACTTCTGCCAACCTTATTTGACTTAGTACGAAGATGTTTTGATAGAAGATGATTTCAGCATCCTAAATTTGTTTCTATATTACTTGGCGATTTAAAATTAAGTTGTAATTAAAAATCTGTTTATGAATTTGATTAAGATAAACAAGATTTAAAATCCAAGTCTAAGACAGCGATTTGAAACTAACATGGATTCCATCTCGTAAGACAACTACAGGACTCCGTGTTTTATTTTACCCAATGTTCATCATCATCATTACACAACCATAATAATAATAACACTGTAAATGTACGGATTAAGGTATAACAAGTATATGTTGATCGCGTGAAGGTTTACAACAGGTTTAGACCAGTTGACCAAGATGAGATGGTGGTGATGAATAACATTAAAAAAGTAACTAAATAAAGAAAATAAAATAATGGGACCAGGGTTAAAATAAAAAAAGAATCACTTGCCAGTGTTGTTGATAATCGTATTGAAAGAACGCCTTGATAGGTGAACACGAGTGGGTATGACAGTTGGTTTCTGTTGCTTATAGTCATGGTACATCCACTTTCTGTGTTTTGTTTATAAATGGACGATTTAAAGTACTTAACAGTTTCCCCCAATCATTAATATAACGTAATTATTTATCTAACCACCATAACAACCTTTTACTATTCACTGCTAGAAAACCTCTAATGTGTTTTCGGAAAAACCCATTAGGTAAATACTATAAAAGGTAAATAGACCTTAAAAATAAAATTATGATGACTAATTATTTTTTTATTTATAAAAGTAACCTTTTAACACATGGAAATGAAAGTTGTTTATTTGCCTCCCAGGCATTTGGCCATTTTCAATAACGGCATTGTGCAAAAATCAACTTCCAATTCAAAAATACCAAATTGATTTAACATACAGCTTGCAAAAACCAACTTTCAATTAAAAAATAGCGGTTTGCTATAACTTACATCTTGCAAAAACCAACTTTCATTTTAAAAATACGGATTTGGTTTAACCTCCAGCTGGCAAAACCGCAACTTTCAATTCAAAAATACCGGTTTGGTTTAACCTACAGCTTGCAAAAACCAACTTTAAATTCTAAAATACCGGTTTGATTTAACTTCCAGCTTGCAAAAACCAACTTTCAAATCTAAAATACCAAATTGATTTAACCTACAGCTTGCAAAAACCTACTTTCAAATCTAAAATACCGGTTTAGTTTAACTTATAGCTTGCAAAACTAAGTCGGACAACGTGCAAGAAAACCATAAAACCATATATTGTCATATATAGTTGAATTGGTTTCTTAATTCTCTATTTGAATACCACATAATATACAGGGTGTTGAATTTAAACACAGAAAATTTACAATTCGCCAAAGTTGGCAACACGGTAATGCTATTCAGACCTTCAAAATTGGCTTTTAGGTTAAGTATAGCAAGACATGATTATTTTTGACGTTGTCCGACTTAGTTCTGCAAGCTGTAAGTTAAATCATTTTGGTATTTTTGAATTCAAAGTTGGTTGTTGCAAACTGTAAGTTAAACCAATTGGGCATTATTAGATTTAAAGTTGGTTTTTGCAAGCTGCAAGTTAAAGCAAAACCCGTATTTTAGAATTAAAGGTTGGTTTTTGCAAGCTGTAAGTTAAATCAAACCGATATTTTTGAATTCAAAGTTGGTTTTTGCAAGCTTTAAGTTAAATGAAACCGGTATTTTAGATTTGAAAGTTGATGAAGTCGTTATTGAAAACGTACAAATGCCTGAGGCGCAAATAACCAAGTTGACTTTCATTTCCATATGTTAAAGGTTACTTCTATAAATAAAAATGTAATTAGGATTCGTAATTCTACGTTCACCTTACATAATCCGCAGTACGTTGTTTTTATAAACTCAATCTAATTACAGGAATTGTTTTTGCGCACAACAGAATGTAAATATCAAAACTGTATTTTCAAAGTCTGTTTACCTTTTATATAATTACCTAATTATCGGGTTTAAAAAAAAAACAGAGGTTTTCGAGCAGTGAATAGTAAAAGGTTGTTATTGTGGTTACGTAACAAGTACATCCAGAAAATAATTACTTTATATTAACGATTGGGGGAAACTGTTAAGTACTTTATATCGTCCATTTATAAACCAAAAACAGAAAGTGAATGTACCATGACTATAAGCAACAAAACTGTCAAGACGTTCTTTCAATACGATTATCAACAACACTGGTAAGTGATCGGTTTTGATTTTAACCCTTACCCCATTATTTTATTTTCTTTATTTAATTACCTGTACAGACTTTTAATGTTATGATTTATACCACCACCTCATCTTGGTCAACTGATCTAAACCTTCACGAGATCAATACACACTTGTTATATCTTAATCCGTACATCTAAAGTGTTATCTAATTATTATTATGGTTGTGTAATGAAGATGATGAACATTGGGTAAAGTAAAACTCGAAGCTGTCGTACGAGATGGAATCAATGTTAGTTTCAAAACACCATCTTAGACTTGAATTTTAAATCTTGTTTCTCTTTATCAAATTCATACACAGATTTTTAGTTACAACTCAATTTTAAATCGCCAAGTAATATAGAAACAAATTTAACATGCTGATCAAAACATCTTCAAATAGGGTTCGCAGAAGTTGATTTCAAATCAACACCTTAAACTTGCATCTTGTTTTTGTTTTTGTATTAAATCGAATAAGGTTGGCAGAAGCTGATTTCAAATCAACATCTTAGATTTACACCTTGTTCTTGTATTAAATCGAATAAGGTTGGCAGAAGCTAATTTCAAATTTTATCAAATACTATCTTAAATTCCTCTGCCATAACAGTTAAATCTATTATTAAAATACACTACTACTAGATGGAGCCACGATCAACCTCTATTACAGAAAACGTTCGTTAGTTTTAAATATACACTACAGGGGATCCGACAAGGGGCAAAGACCTGAGAATAAGATCTGGATGCCTATACTGAGATAGTATGCGGGCCCCTTATTAGAAAACTATTTCAAATTTTAAGTTTTCCTGCCAAAAGGATCCAACAAGGGGGACGAAGAGCCGACAAGGTGCGAAGACCTGAGAACAAGTTCCGGTTTGATTGATTGATTTGATTGAGATTGATTTGCGGATGGTCGACTGTTTATGCACCCCGGTGCCCTCACGTTTAGGAAGAGTATCAACCCTGAGCGTCGGTTAGCCTTATCTATAAAGTAAGCCGGAGCTCATAAGAGTTAGGTATATACAGTGGTAGGATGGTTACCTGAAGGTTATGGAGTTGATTAATAGATTTGATTTGCACAAAATGGTCCACAAGATGACCGATAAGCCACGCCCACAAAATGGGTGGCAAAACGGGCCAATCAGAAATCAGGGGCACGCCAGTGCTCTCCAATCACAGCCTGGTGCTGTACAAAAAATCTAGGCCAAGTTAGTTAATGAGCCAACTGACCAACCAGTGGCGGGGCATTTTAGGTTATAATTCAAAAACCATGGGCGTACCACAGCCCTCCAATCACAGCACCCAGCCAGAGTGTATAAAAATTATTTGCTATAAAATCTAGGTCAAGTTCGTTAATGAGCAAAATCCAACCAGTGGTGGGGCACGAAGTCTGGGCGGAGTCTATGGACCCAGACAGGGGCGAAGGCCCGAGAACAAGATCAGGAGGCATATAGTTGTCTTATGAGATAGTATGAGGGCACCTTACACTTCCCGCCATAACAAAAATGGTCGACAAGCCACGCCCCTAAAAGGGCCGACAAAACGGACCAATCAGAAACCCTCCAATCACAGCCTGAGGCTGTACAAAAATTCTTTACAGTACAATCTAGGTCAAGTTCGTTAATGTGCAAAATCCAACCAGTGGCGGAGTATCTTTTAGGGGTCATAATTAAAAAAAGGACGGGGGTGCATGTGAGCACATTCTACTCACACTAATGAAGATAAGTACAATATGATAATAATATACGGTGGATCGCATAAAAATACAGCAGAGACCACAGATATTTACGGAGCGCGTTTTTCAGGAATGCCCAAATCAACCCCCAAAGCTTTTGTAAGATTTAGTAAAAACTTGAAAAACTACGGTAGTTTAAAAAGCCAAAACGCACCCGAAGGAAAAATGTAGGAACTGATTAAAACACAGCTTTGATACCACAAACGGTCAATAATAACTCCTGTACTGCCTTACGGCAGCTAGAGACTACGTAATATTTCTAAATCTTTTTAAAGCAAAATAAATATTTACCTTACAAAGTAGGTCTAGTTCATTACTTCAAACCAGGTGATCATCAACGCAGAATGGATTTTTTATCGCAATTTACTGTTATGCTAGAGGAGCAGGACAATCTGTTAAACAGAAATATGTGGCAGCAGGTTTCACAATAATGGTGTAGTATCCAAAGATAACTGTAGATACAGTCCAGAGGAAAATTCTCGATGGTTGAGGGAAACACGAAAGCGAACCATCTTTGGAGTAAATGTTTGGTGTGGAACCGTCAATGGGTACATAGTAAGACCACATCTTTTTCATGGCAAGTTAAATGGACAGCGATATTTAGACTTTTTAGAAAATATTTGCCTCATTTATTAAACAATGTTCCAATTGAATTACCTAACATGTGGTTTCAACAAGACGGCGCGCCACCGCATAATGCTAAAATTGTTAAACATTATTTATATCGTACATTACCAGAAAGATGGATTGGTACTGATAGTGTTGTCAGGTGGCCATCTCGGTCACCTAATGTAACTCCATTAGACTTTTTTTGTGGGGTTATTACAAAAGTACTGTTTACGATGAACCCATTGGAGATATGGTTAACGTTTACAACAAAATTTATGCTTCTGTGACAGCGATTAACAGAGAGACGTTATTAAGTTTGTAGAACTGAACCCTTAAAGAGAAATAATCTGTGTTCAGAATGATGGAAACAATTTTGAACATATAATCTGACTTTTAGATGAAATCTCCGTTTGTTGTCTTAAACAATTGTTCACTTATTATAAGTTTTTGTTATGAACGAATATTAGTCAAGTTGCTTTGGTATGTGTGAATCCTTGCGATATTGCAGGCTCACATTCCATTAATATGAGTAATTTGATTGTAATCTCATTATATTTAGAATTTACATCAGTTCTACATACATAAAGACAAAGTTTACATCGATTGGGGCTTGAACCTTGATGGCGCAGTTGGTTAACGCGGTACTCTAGCAAAGTACAGGTCGTAGGTTCAAATCCTACTCAAGGTAAACTTTTTATTTATGTATTTAAATAAAATTAATAATAATTTTTAATTGTTCACTTGTTTGGGTTATGTAAAATAAAAGTTAATTATCTATGCAATTGTTTATTAACTTTATTATTATTAATTGTAGAGTTATGGTTACATTTGAAAATATGCCCAAATGATATTTTCTTTCATTTTTTTAACCAAATGTACAGGATACCCCATTCAAAATAAAACAATATAATATCGGGTAAAACCGGGGGTTTAAATAAATTTGTTTCATTACTATCTAAAACAGACTATTTTACTAAGAAAAATATCTTAAAGGACCTATAGTCTAAAATTTCATTTAAAAAAGCTGTGACAACATTTGTCATTAAAAAAAATATCTCGAAAACTATACTTTTCGAAAAATATTCATCTAATAAACTCTTAGAATTACGTGCTCTTTCACATTCAAATTATTTAAAGCACGTTCAGCTACCGCAGATTTCTCTGGTTGACCTAGTCTATAAAATCTCACATGTTCTTCTGTTACGTTTTGCGGTTCCAATGTATACTGTTTCCCAAGAACAAGCTAATTTATACACTCCGGAATATGATAATGGGTCTAAACATCTTTAGACGACTTTAAATGTTCTTTAATTTTTCTTGTAGGTTTAAAAACAGTCCTAATGCCGTGATCAATTAGGATTTTTTCAAGTCTATCGGTAACATTAGTTATAAAAGGAAGAAAAGCAGTACCAACATTAAGAATTAGTTTTTCTTGATATATATGTCTAGCAAGTGTAATAACATTATTAATATCTTTAAGTGAATATCGATAAACTTCGTGTTGTTCGATCAACTAAAGATTTAATTACACCAATTTTTTGACGTGTGTCGGCTTTCGGTAAACCTTAAAAGATAGTGAATTATTAGTTTTAGATATTAGGATGTCAAGAAATAGTAAACTTCCATTAGTATCCTTTTCTATAGTAAACTGGATGCTAGGATGTATACCATTTCTAACATTAAAAATTCATATAATGCTTCTTCCCATGTCTTATAACAAATACAAAATTATGGGCGATTGATTGTTATATTAAAAAAAAATTGCATCATGGTCTAGCTCAGTGAGGTACAAACTTATAAAAATTACTGTAATTGAGAAGTCATTGATTTTCATATCGTGAGGGAGGCAGAGATATATCCGTATGTATAACCAGTGATGCATTTGTTTTGTTTGACGCCACTCAATTGATTAATAATTAAAATACAACAAAAATTGAGAAAGTTGTACCTTAATACCATAATAGGTAATCTGAATAAACACTAAACAACTGTATTTATATTTAATAAAGTAAAATGTCTGAACAATTTCAGCATGAAACAACTAAAACGATATTTCTCGTAAAAGTTTACGATACTAAAGTTACTAAATTCAACACTACATAAGTTTACAATCTATATTTACTTGAAATTCAAAATGCAATATGATCAACATTGTATTTAATAATAAAACGTGACCTACGTCGACAAATATTACAGTACGATAGGTTATGAACTCAAATGTTTTTATCTTAGGAAAACAGCTGTCCTTTTATAACCGTATCAAAATAACACTTAAATGATTTGTTGGCTTAAAACGTACTTTGCATAAAAGGATACGTATTACTTATATGTACTCAAAATAAATATATTACTTCGTTTTAAAATGCACTGTACTAGGATACTTTCATTTCCATTCATAAGATAAACATACGATAAATGTAATAATGCCAAAATGTACCAATAAACGAACTGTAGACTATATATGTAAGGTAGTTTTCATGTCGTCCACATACTAATAATGGAAAAAACTACAAACGCAGGCCGCGTACTAACAGCAAGCGGTAATGATACATAGGTATCCCCATTTTTAATTATTCAAGACAAAAGTTGCATATCATCTACGCCATTTTATGTAATTTCATGACGTCACCATCACGCTTTTGCAACTAGGAAATTAATTAAAATTCAGCTTTTTCTTAACCCAAGCGATTGCCTTAATGCAGAGGCGTACCATTGCACGCTTCTTTGTTCCCTAATAAATATAATATACATATATATATATATATATATATATATATATATATACAAAAATGTAATTAGAAGCCTTACATACCTTATACAAGGGAAGCAAAACTTAAAAAGATAACGTACTGAACTGGACTGAACGGAAATGAATAAAGCGTGTTGAGTTGCGCCCAAAACAAAATTGATGTGTCTACAATGGCCCGTAAGACTAACTATTTATATACAGAGATACTCGTAATTATGTAACTAAAGGGAAAATATCGAGAGATAACAAACTTTAATTATTGAAAGGAAAAAGATACCAACGTGATGTAAATATATTTAGCAATAATAATACAAATTTCGAAACTTAAATTAAGGTGACGATAGCCAAGAATTAAAAACTAATTAAGGTAACGATAGCCAAAAATCGAAAACAAGTTAAGATAACGATAGACCATAATTGGCACGTTACAGTCTCAAAATAACAAACGTGTCATCTACATATTCATACCATACTACGGTGTTTTAGGTGCATTTTGTAATACGAATATTTCAATTTTTTCCATGGCAAAATTAGCTACAACAGACCGAAGAGGGCTCTCCATTGCCACACCATCAACCTAGTCATAAAACCTGTTATTCCACTTAAAATAAGACGTTGTAAGACAGTGCTGAAAAATAATTGTTCTATTCTTTGGAAAAGGAAAGGAAAGGTCACGTATTTCATTCCCTCACCAAGGGGGAGGGCGGGCTGCTCGAGCTTTCCGAGCTCCTTCAGCAGTAGTAATTTGGAACTTGCACATGTAATTAATTGCAGTGCCACGATCAGATTAAATTTTAAGTACTCTCGCACCATTTAATGTAAAAAAAAATAAAACTTTTCTTGCGTTTGTTTAGTAGAAGGTAAACGAAAAGGTCATGTGTTTCCCCAAGGGGGAGGGCGAGCTACTTGAGCTTTCCAAGCTCTTCAGCCACAATCATGGATTCCCAGCAAATACACATACATTACGTATATATGTATGGTGGGATTAAGGATGGGTGTGGTCAGGATAGTATCGGAAGGAACGGAGTTAGGGTTCTGAGGGGGGAAATACTACCCCAGCATTCGCCCAAGCAGTCGCACATGGTGTGCATATACGCAGTGACCATGCCGCTACTTGTGTCTTTGGAAAAATATGACCAATACATACATTCAATAGTTGTTTTTAGAGGAACTTTCGTAAAAAGTGAAAAAACATCAAAGTTGACCATTATATCACCCTCTTCAATTTTGAAATTATGCATTTTTTCAATGAAGCCAGCAGAACCTTTAATATAAAGGGCGTTTGACTTATTGTTACGAGAATTCAAATATCAGTATAAGTAAAAGTTAATTACGCGTAAAGGGTATTTATTTTCGATTTAAGTAGTTGTCATTCATACTTAGAATTATATTTACTCTAGAGTTAAATGGTTGTCAGTCATACTTAGAATTTCATAGAAAAATGTAACCGGGATAATCCTTCCCGGCAGAAAGGTTCAGTTCTAAGAACGAAATAATTTACAGCAGTACCAGTACGTACCAGCCAATACTTCGTAAAACATTTAACAATACTATATATTTGATTGGTAGTTTATGTAGAGGAAAGAATCACCCACCAATGAAATGTAGTAAAGTTTTGGAAAACTGTTACCTGTTAAGATCTAACTATTTTTCAGTCGAACCTCATAATTACACCAATACACATACACAGTTTCATGTATATACAACATAATCTAAATTTACATTGTGCATCTGTAAACGAATAATATACTCAATAAAAACATTGTTACATCTTATAAACATCGTTTCCATGAACACTTATATTGATTGTAATAAAATGTTTTGCAAGATTGTATGTAGGAGAACCATTTGAACGAAACAACAGACCTAACAGGAACATTAGGTTTGTGAATTTTTGGTAGATCATGTAGTTTTGGTGAAAGAGCTTCAGAGTTAGTTAGTTTCTTTAAAATCTCAAAAAATAAGTATTTTATTATGAGCCTTACAAATTTTTTAGTTTCTTTTTTATTTCTGCAGGAATGATAATTTAATAAATTCAATAGTTTTCAAAAGAAACTTTTTTGTAGGACCTATTGGTATTTGACGAAAAGGCTGTAGTTCCAACAGCTGTTCTACTTTAATGTTATAATCGTTCATATTTAACATAACAGTTGTATTAGCTTTATCAGCGCCGTGTCTTACTTGATCTTAAACGTAATGAAAATATATTAATATTATTTTATCAGATAAAGGCAATGTGACTGTTATATTAAATATGGACGTCTATAACATTAAAGTAGAATAAGTGTTAGAACAGCAGACTTATCGTGAACTGCTAAAAGATTCTACAAAGTTTCTTTTGAAAACAAAGGATATAACAACTCTCTTTCAATACTGTCTAACAACGACTTATTTTTAATGGAATACTAAATTCTATAAACAGGTTGATGGTGTAGGAATGCGTAGCCCTCTTAGTCCTGATATAACTAATTTTTACATAGAAAAATTTGAAACATTCGTGATACAAAATGCACGTAAAAGACTTTTAGTTTAGTATAAATATGTAGATGCCATCTATTTTACCATGGAAAAGGAAACTAGGTAATGGAAGTTTACCATTTCATGACTTACTAATATCTAAAGCTAATAGTTACTACCTTTTAAGGTTTACCGAAAGTCGACACACACTGATAAGACACAGTCTTCATAAATCATCAAACCGCCATCCGCGTCAAAAAATTGGTGTAATTAAATCTTTAGTTGATCGAAGAAAACGAATTTTTGATCCTGAATTTTTGAAAGATTAATGTAAGTATTTAACAAGCTAATGGATATTCACTTAAAGATATTAATAATCTTATTACACCTGCTAGACATAACCATAAAGAAAAATAAATGCTCGATGTTGGTACTGCTTTTCTTCAATTTATAACTAATGTTACAAAAGTGAAAAAATTGTAATTAATCATGGCATTAGGACTGTTTTTAAACCTGCAAGAAAAACTAAAGAGTATTTAAGGTCACCTAAAGAGGTTTCAAACCCATTGTCATTTTCCGGAGTGTATAAGTTATCTTGTTCATTTGGAAAAGCATACATTAGAACCACAAAACTTAGCTTTGATACAAGACATAAAGAACATAAGAGGTTATGTAGATTAGGTCAACCAGAGAAATAGGAAAAAAGCTGAGCATGCCTTAAATCATTTAAGTCATGACATTCAATTGATAAAATGGAAATATTGTCAAGATCAACTCTTTATGTTCGTTTACAACGTGAAGCCATTGAGATATATAAACAACCTAATAACTGCAATATGCAAGAATAAGATCTCAGTTTAAATAGGTTTGGAATCTTATAATTAAAAAAAGGTGCAATGATACGTCTTAATTTTAGTTTTTGGCATGTCTAGGTTTAAGCTGTGTTTTTTCCTAGACCTTGAAGTAAATGCTAAAAATAAAATTAAAAATCATATTAAATGTACATTGTGTTTTCACTGTAAAATGACAATTACAATTATTACCATTCTATGGTAGATTTGACTAGATCTTTAATTGATATGTCAAGTTTACATTTGTTAATGCTTTTATCAATTTGAAATAAGTTTTTCACAACTTTACACTTGCATCATAATGTAATTAAATTGTGTTAAATTAGCTCTTTGATTATGACATTTTTCGCTGTTGGCCTTCGACCGTTAGAGGGTGTTCTGATTTGTCATCTTCAAGGTAGTTTAATAATATTTAATTTATTAAGGATCTAGAATCTAGATATTCCTTACTAAAATTAGATTACATAGTTGTCTTTATACGTTTATCAGACTGTTATGTTAATAGCAGGCTTATGCTTATGTTTTCATATTTCATAAATTTATTCTAAACATCTTAAACAATTCTTAAAGAATTACCACTACTGAGGACGATAAATGTAATTGTTATCGAAACGTATACACTTACGTAAAATATAAATATAAAAAATACCACGAGTATTTCGATTACAAATAATACAGTACAATTACTAATTTATAATGAATATTATAAGCAGCATTTCATGCTTAACTCCTTAAGCTACATACATATTCTTCCAACTTTGAATGCAAAAATTTGCGTTTAATATTAAACGTTCTTTTAAAATACTGTAAACACCATATAACCGTCTTTCTTGCGCTTGTTCCATAATCGTAACAGAAAAGTATAAAAAAACAGGTTAGCACAATTTTTAATATAATTGCACTTACATTATAAACACCGTTAAAAACTAATTCCTTTTTTCGTATTTGTAAATGAAAATAGTCAGGATTCGAAGGTCGCCTGGAATTATCCCCACCACTAACGTTATTATAAAGTTCAATGATATTCATAAAACTGATTAATTTTATATTTGTAACACAAATTATTTAAAGTGCAGTATTAAACGAATATTGTTATAGAATGAAAAATGCATTTCTATGTAATACACATTAATTATAAAATAAAAATAAAGTGTACGAGTTAAAATTAATTTAAACTAATATTTAGAATTCATAACCCTAAACAACGGCAACCCGTCAAACGCGCATGATATGGTGGCGATTGAAAATGTTCTTTTCCTTAAACACAATACGTTTTTACAAGTTAACCATTATCGATGGATACATATTTCTTACTTTCAAATTAAATTAATATATATGTAATTCAAATTTTAATACTAATTGGTTTGCAGTTTAAAGCAGGAATACGGATTATCATCGTTAATTTAAAAAGGTACAATCAACATGTGAACATATGTTAAGGTTAGAATGTATTGTAGTGAAAATAAGTTGTGTTTATATTATTTACATACGGGATGCCATAATGCTTTTAGGTTAGTGAATTGAATTATTTTAGTACTGTTACTTACTTCAACACTAGATGCCAGAGTAATTATATAACGTAATAATAGTATGTTTTGGTTTGTTTCATGCGGAAATAGGTCTACTAAAGCGCTATTTGAAGCACATAATCTACAAACGGAATTCATTTTGTTGACGTATATATCAAACGCGGGGTCAACTGAAGGTAGCTAGAGCTACCCGTTTACTCGATGTTGCCGTCCTTTGTGTTAGAAGTTTATACATGCGCATGAGTGCGAAGAAGTAGACTCTCATAGTTGGATGTTTTTTTATCAAATCGTTTCTACTAAAGTTACAAATTTTATTGTAGGTAACATTAGATGTGTGGAAGCAATTTTTGTGTTATAAAAGTCAACAGAAGTAAGTGTATCTTTCAGATCAGCTACAGATTCGAAAACAAAAGATAAATACTGCCACCTAGTTGAATGTGGAATGACGCGTTGCGTATCTTACAATTTCATTTTATATACTATCTACCCCCTCCAGTTTTATTTTTACTGATAGCGCAAGCGTATTTATGTAGAAATACAATTATTTTAAAGCATTTTAAACTATCAATGATCTCTAACCTTTAGATGTAGTATCTCTGTCGCATTATTGTGACGAACACACCAATACGGTAGCGGCGTTACTAATTTATGGCGGCCTATTTAAAATTATAGTTACCTACCTGTTTAGTTTTTGTTGGTATATCGTTGTTATATTGATTTTCATTATTTTAAGCTATGAGTAACTGTTAATTTGTATACGTTTTTGTTGGATATACTAATATTTATTTATTAAATTTTATTAAACGAACCGAACGTTCACTTCATATTTAAATGTGATTTGCGCATGCTCAGATCCACTTTTTTATTTATTAAGGTATTTGTATAAAATTTTAACCACAGCTACATCTAATAGAAGCAAAACTAGCACTTATATTCAACATTATTTTTTATTTGTTAAAGTATTTATATAAAATTTTAACCATAGGTACACCTAACAAAAACAAAACTAGTACTGATATAAAAATTGAGTTTGCGCATGCGCAAACTAATTTTTTTATGTCTTAAAGCATTTATATAAAATTTTAACCACATGTACACCTAACAAAAGCAAAACTAGGACTCTTATTAAAACAAACTGATTTTTTTATTTCTTAAAGTATTTATATAAAAATTTAACCACAGGTACATCTAACAAAAACAAACTTAACACTTATAGTAAAAATTGAACTTGCGCATGTGCAATTATTTCTTAAAGTATTTTTATTATTAACCGCAGGTACTTCTTATAAAGGTACGTTAAAAATAGCATGATTGGAGCATGCGCAGATCAACCATCCTAACTGTTACGATATTTATATGAAATATTAACAACATGTAGCTACTTCTAATAAAAGCAAAACTGACGCCCATATTAAAAGTTAGGGTTGTGCAGGCTTTGTTCGTGAGCAGATCAACATTTGTATTTGTTAAGGTATTTGTATAAAATCTAAACCACAGTTACATCTAATAAAATCAAAACTAGCACTAAAATTATAAATTGAGTTTTTGTATTTCTTAAATTGTTTATATAAAAGTTTAACCACCAAAAGCAAAACTAGCTCTTAAATTAAAAAATAAGTTTGCGCATGCGCAAACTAATTCTTTTGTTTCTTAATGTTTATATAAAATTTTAACCACAGGTACTTTTAATAAAACATATTCATTCATTTTAAAAATTAGGTTTGCGCACACATAGGTTAACTTTTCATTTTGTTAAAGTCTATATGTACAATTTTAAGCACAGGTACTTCTTATAAAGGTAACATTGGCGCCTACATTACAAATTGGGATTTCGCATAATTGGCGCATTCACAGATGAAACTTTTTAATTGTGCCATTTATATGAAATTTTAACCACATGTATTTCTAATAAACGCAAAACCAGCAACCATATTAAGAGCTAGGTTTGTGCTGACTTTGCTTATGGGCAGATCAACTTTTTTGTTTGTTAAGGTATTTATATGGAAGTTTGTCCAAGATTACTTCTAATAAAAACAAAACTAGCACTTATATTACAAATTGGGATTGCGTACGGTTTTCGCATGTATATGCCAACGGTTTTACTTGTTAAGGTATTGGGGTAATTTTTTTATTTGTATTTACATTTTAATTCTTGTTAGTAGTAAGAGGGACACCTCAACTTTTACTTTTTGTGACGTAATTTGACCTTGACGCCCACGCGGGAGCCGTAATTTGACCTTGGGAATTTTCGATGATATAATTTTACCTTGGGGTTGACCTAGGGCTTGATGTTGACGGCCACGTGGTGGGCTGAACCAAATCGGTTCACGGTAGAAATTTGAATTTGTATGCAAGCTTGTAAGACAGGTATAGGAACCTGTATTAAGGTCTGCGCTCCCTGTCGTGGCCCCCTTAACGATATATGGTATTCTAATAAGGGGAACTTAACACTAACTTGTAAAACAAGTGTAGGAACTTATTTTAGGGGATTCGCCATCTTGTTGTGGCCCCCTTGGCGCGAAATTTGAAATTGCTTGTGTCGCCATCTGGTTGTGTATTTTTAAACGATTGTCCCGTCTCTCTCCCGCCCCTCCCTCTCTCCGTCTCTCTCCCGTCTCTACCTCACCCGGCGCTCTCTCCCGTCTCTCTCTCCCCGGTCTCTCTCACTCCCTCGTCTCCCTCCCGCCTCTCTCTCCCGTCTCTCTCTCTCTATTTCTCTCTCCTCTCTCTCTCTCTCTCCCCCCCCTCTTCCTTACTCTCTCTTCCCCACTCTCTCTCGCCCTCCCTCCTCTTTTCTCTCGTCTCTCTCCCCCTCCCCCTCTCAGGCTCTTTCTCTCCCCTCCCTAAGTCGTTATTGAAAATGCTCAACCACCTTAAAAACTTATATAATGCAATAGCAAATATAACTAAGCTTGAAATTAGACCAGAATAGCAAAAACCTAATTATCTCTCTCACACTTATTGTAATTTCCCTCTAACTGTCCTTTCGCGTTAACTGTAGCATTGTTAGTGCGACCTTGCCTGCTCATATGAATTTTTGTTTACACACTTTAAAATGATTTTCGCCTTGAGAATGTAATGTCAACCTTCAGACGTATTTTATTTTGCGAATATATATAAAATTTCACTTTGAGAGCGTAAAGTCAACCTTCAACAGTATACATACGTACAAAATTACTTTTAAAAATAAATGAATAATTAAGTATTATCATTAGATATGCCTCAAAAGTTACAACTATTACATTCTAGAAAACAAATCTTGGTTTTGATATTAAAGATATAGATTAGCGTTTGAAAATGTTTTCAAAAGCAATACATCGTTTATTTAATCACATTTTTATCGATCTTCTTCTACCGTCATTCGTGGCTATCATAATCATGATTTTGAGATGCACCCTTCTCCCCTACTTCATCGCTCTTTCTGTGAATCACCACCATCATCTTGAATTTGAGATACATTCACCTCATCCACTTCATAGTTTTCATCATCACCTCGAAAAGTTATATTGTAATAGTTTATTAACAAGTCAATAAAATCTCTAATGTCTGCTGATGTTGGCTCATAAACAGGAGAATACATTATAATAATAATGCTCACTCGATGGTGATTACACTTTAAATACTTGCAAAGGATAATATACAATCTTTATTTACCACTATTATTATTACATAGATATGAGATTATTCTTAAATTAGTTCTTTTCAGCACGACCCCAGAAATATTATACGTGCCTTCAAATATTTTTCCTCGTTCTGAGAAGCTGTACCGAATTCATCTTTTTGAGTTTATACAATTTCGAGTCAGTAGTATGTTTTCTAAAGGGGATCTTCAATATTGTGATGTATGCAGCGAAATGTCTGTGTCTTCTCCTTTAAGCTAGATTTCGCCTCTATACATTATTTTTACATACAAGATTTGTCTGTCTTATCAGAAATACCTTTGTCAAAAAGGGATTTAGATTTTATAATCAAGTTAAGTATGCTGGGTTTTTGTTAGAATACTATTTTTTTAAATTTTCGAGTTTTTACCGATAAGGGTTGACATATTATCACATGACAGTTTCACATACAAGTTCTGTCTTAGCATAAATACCTCTGCCAAAAAGGAGCTTAGATTTATAAACATGCCCCTAGGGAAGATATTAGATATAGAGCGTGGTTAGGTTAGGTTAGGTCAACGCTCGCGCGTGCGCATTGACCTAACCTAAACCGTGCGTTTATTAATCTAACCTAATCTAATATTGGGGGGGGGGCCTAAAACAAGTACCTACATCTGTCTTACAAGTTAGCGTTTGGGCTACCTTATTAGAATAGTATTTACCGCTAAGGGTGCTACGACAAAGGCGCAGATCCTAACACAGGTTCCTATACCTGTCTTACAAGTTAGCATTAGGCCCCCTTATTAAAATACAAATTTAAATTTCCCCGCTGAACCAATTTGGTTCTGACCTTGACTAGCCCAAGGGCGGCTCAAGGCCAACACCAATGCCAGGCCCCAAGGTCAAACTGAACGTGACCGTCAAGGTCAAACCCGAGGTCAAATTACCTCATCAGAAATTCCTATGGTCAAATTACGTCCCCCACGACGGCGTCAAGGTCAAATTACGTCATAAAAGTTGGAGGAGCCCTTCTCTTGCTAGAAAGAACATATCAACTTCCGGGTTTCTGTGTTAGATTTTACTATTATATACCAAATTAGTTCCCATATTAAAAAAAAGGATATTTATTAATTAATTTTAATCTATACAAAATTATATGTGTGCAAGCGCAGATGAATTCTTTTATTTGTATTTGTATAAAATTTTAACCATAGATTGTTAGTACAAAAATGAAACTAACCCTTATATTAAAAATTGAGTTAGCACATGCTTTTTTTTGCCAAAGTCTTTATGTAAGATTTTAACCACATTTTTATTTGTTAATGAAATTGTAGCCATAGGCATTTCTAATAGAAACAAAACTAGTGCCTATGTTGAAAGTGCATATCAATTTATCATGTGTTGTATGTATATAATAATTTAACGGCAGGTCTAATAAAAATAAAACTAACGCTTATATTAAAAATTGGGTTTGCGTAGGATTTGCGCATGTACAGATCAACTTGTCAATCTGGTAAGGTATTTATAACATTTTTATTTCTAATAAAAGCAAAACTGGCGCTTATATTAAAAATTCTGTTTGTAGAAGATTTGCGCGTGTGCAGATCAACTTATTGATTTGTTAAAGTATTAATATGTTCAAAACAAATGGATTAAAGGATTTAGGGGGTTAATACTTAAGACATCTAGTCTCAACTGCCAATTCTAAATAAGACTTTAAATAAAACAAGTACTGCTTGTGGATCAAATAGTTTAAATCTATTTTAAGAAATAAGGTATCGAGTATTTATACCAAATGTTGACTGAAAATTATTAATGGTGGCTGGTTCTTCATTTGGTCATGTTCTAATTTATGAGTACAGCTGGCTTCTTGATTTAGTAATCAATTTGTATAGATAAACATTTTCAAATTAGTTCAAATGCAATCATTTATAAAATTTGTTAAGGGGGAACATTGAGTAACCGAAATAACATTTGTATGTGATTACAACATTTTTAAGAATTAAGAATGGTAATATTACGTAGCATTTCTATTCTTTGATACAAATAAAACATGTTTTAAATTTACGCCTAATAAAAATATCTGGTGTGGAACACCACACGACCTTCCAATCTACAATATGGATATTAAAAGAAATTTTAATAACATTTTTTTAGGATAATTATGCAACCTCTTTTGTAATAAGTTCATTAGGAAAATAGGCAACATTGTAAAAACAGAGACAATAATGTCAAACAGACGTTTAAAACTTCATGTCAGAAAGAGGTTAATAGATATCTAGATGCTAACTTAAAAAATTAAAGGAAATGAAATAATTTGAATTATATTTTTTTTAGGATAACTATGCAACCACTTCCTTATACGTTCGTAACGAAAACAGGCAACATTGTAAAAATAAAAGTAATAATCTATGTCATAACGTTTAAAACTTCATGTCACAGAGATTAATAGACATAAATACATGTTAACTTAAAAAAAAATTCCAAAGCCGCCCGCTTCTATAAGATATCAGTAATATAGTTTAACCATTTTTGTTCATATTTAATTAATGTTTAGACTTATCATCTATTAAGAAACTCTATAAAGAAAAGTTACGTAAAATTAAATTTTCTTTAAAAAATATGTCTACACTTTTTCTTATAAAATGAACGCACGCACGCACGCTCGCACACACGCACGCGCGCGCACGCACGCACTCACGCACACACACACACACACATCCCGACATCATGGCCGATCTTGGCGAAACTTGGCCAAAAGTAAAATGAGCTAATAAGTCGATTTAGCGATAGCAAAAAAAAGTCGATTCCATAACCTTCTATACCTACATACGTATATGCAGGTTGAAAGGTAAAAATGGGTAAATTTTTAAGTTACATAAATGACGTAAATAGGTTGAATAAAATATAGAAAATTGGGAACTGTTTACAGTATTTGAACATTTTGCACGTTTTTGAAAGATTTGAATAAAATTTGATTATATAAGTAAAAGGTCACTAACATCCCTTGGCCTTAAGGACCAAAATATTTGTTTATCTTAATTCATTTCAGCATCCATAATTCATATGAGCATCCTTAATTAATCTTAGCATCCTTCATCTTAATTCATCTTAAGCCATCTTAGCATCCCTGGTTCAGCAAACGCCTTCATCTTAGTATCCTTAATTCATATTAATTCATCTTAGCATCCTTAGTTCATCTTAGCATCCTTCATCTTAGTTCATTTTAATTCATTTTAGCATCATTTACTCATCTTAGCATACCTGTGCCGGCAGCCATCTTCATCTGAATGCATCTTAGTTTATCTTAATTCAGCGGTCCAGAGGCCACCTTCATCTTATTACGTCTTAGTTAATCTTAATACAGCTTAGTGTATCCTAGCGGTCATCTTTGGTTGTGGTTCTGATTAGAGCGTTTGAGGATAAGCCATACCCTTGGGCTTGTTCCATATGCCAGCATCCTGAGCAAGCGAGCCCCTGGAGGGTAGGCAGCCACAGACACGTTACCTTAGTGCATATTGACGTCATCAATCAAGTCTAATACTCAGACAGATTTTTAACTACATCTCAATTTAAAACGCAAAGTAATATAGAAATATGATCTAAAAGCGTGTTCTATCAAACACGTTGGTTATTGCCGGTAATAAAAAGATAAATGGGTTTTAATTGAGTCATCATGAAATTATGGCGCCATTTTTCTTTAATTATGAGTCATAATTAAATTTTGTAGGTTAACTTGTTTTGCCGGCCATTTTTGTTTTGGCGGTAAATTGAAATTGTGTTCTAGTAAGGGAATCATACTACCTTATAAGACAGGTATAGTTCCTCTGAACTTGTACTATGGCCTTCACTCCTTGTTGAGTCTTCGCCCCTGCCGGACCCCTGATTGTTTGTGACGCCATCTACCGGTGTATTTTTAAAGCTAATGAATGTTTTCTGTAATCGGGGCTCAACCTAGTAGTATATTTTTAAAAGTAGATTTGACTGTTTGTGACGTCATCTAGCGGTGTATCTTTAAAACTAATTAATGTTTTCTGTAATAGAGATTGCATGCAGATCCTTGTAATCGTTAGGCATAATCAAATTCCGTAGGATTTTACGCAGATAGGTTTTAAACAGGAAAAGCAAGTCACGTAAACAGGGTCGACACCGTAATTACATTTTCAAGGTCCTTTCACCTTTCACTATTCAATTACATCTATAGTGTCAGAGAAAAACCCATTAATCACTAATTACTAGACGAGGGGTACGAGAGAGACGCGAAAGACCGGAGAAGCGAGAGAGGCTAGAGACGGTAGAGACGGGAGATTCGAGAGAGACGTGAGATACGAGAGAGACGGGAGATACGCGAGAGACGTGAAAAGCGATAAAAACGAGGGAGTCGAGGGAAACCAGAGAAACAAGGTAAACGAGAGATACGAGGGTGATGAAAGAGAGGCGGGAGAGACGAGAGAGGTGAGAACGGTCAACTTCTATTACAGAAAACATTCACTAGTTTAAAAATACATCATTAGACGGCGTCGCCGATAAGCAAATCTGCTTTTGAAAAAATACTACTAGCAAGGAGTATACAATAAGAAGAGGCTCAACGGTATAGGATTTTGTGTAATAGGGGTATTCTGGGTTGCCTAATCGAATTTTCTCTAATAAATCATAAGCAGGTGGTTACAGAAAATAGTTTGCTTTAGCAGGTAGTTGAAAAACAAGATTTGGTTTACCTGCTGGGTGCGCTGGGTGCTTCATTGTTGCTATGTTGCCGAATACGCTTCCTGCGATTTATTTCAGTCAGCTAACTAATCAAACATTTTGACGTACGTGTACAATTTAAGTGCATATTAGCACCTCGTGTTTACTTTATTACAGATATTAAAAAATATATAAATTACGATTATATAATAATAAAAATAATTTATTTCCCACAGGAATACGGAATTAAACGTTATAATTACTAAATGAATTTGTACAAGCACACCACTAATGAAAAATAGAAATAACAAATAAAAAATAATTGCTACACTATTCATTAAAACAAATGAAACTAATTCTAGGAATTAGCAAAATATATAAAGACAATACGAAATATAATTATAACCTTCGTAAAAGCTTAATTTAAAACAGTCCAGGTAAAAGGTAATTCAATACAAATATATACCCAAGGCAAGTGTTTAAAATGAACAACATATATAGAAAAACCAGTTTATGCAGAATTGTTTACTTGAAAATTCGTCTGATAACGTAGTTATGTTTGTACGAGCAGGTTCATTCGCGGGTTTGTCAGATTCTAATTAACTTTGTTTTAGCCAGACACGGTTTCTTAAATAGATAAATGCATATTCAAACAAAGAGCATATTATGTATTTTTAATACGACTTTTGTTTTATTAGTGGTGCAGGTAATAATATTCAGGTACTATCAGTCATTTAAAAATTTAAAATAAAACTACAGCTGACAACAAAGCTGCTTAACAATTGAAAGAAATCGTGGATATCTGTTAATGGTACTTTACTTAGATTAAGGTTAGTTCGATTCACAGATGTGTAGAGGGTTCGACGAAAACATCCTAACGGTCGGAGTACTTTCTTGCTTACGCTTCAAATCGAAGGATTGCGCCTCTTCTTTATTATATAGTCCTTGCTACTAGGTAGAGCCACGATCAACTTCCATTACAGAAAACATGCGCTAGTTTAAAAATTCACCACTAGATGACGTCACAAACAACAAGTCTGCTTTTAAAAATACGTGTAATCTAATTAGAGCGATTTTTTGTCACGCACAAAGAACGTGAACATTATATTTCCATTTTCAAGGACAGCCAACTTTCACGTAATTAGCTAATTAGAGTTTTTCCAAGTACATTAGATGTACTTGAATAGTGAAAAGTTGGTATTGTGTGTACTTCATATTAATGCTTGCTGCAAGCCTCTAAGTACTTTATATTATTTAGTTATAAACAAGACGCTGAAAGTGCATGTGTTGTGACTGTCAGCAGCTGTTTACCGTGTTAACCCGTTCTCACTATACGATTATCGACAACAACCCTGGTAAGTGTTGTTTTACTAATTTAACCGTAAAACGTATTTTTTGCCACTGTATTCAAAATTCAACAATAGTGTTGCAAGCTAATTTGCGTGATATTGTTATTATGGTTGTTATGATGATGAGCGTTGGGTGAAATAAAACCCAGCGCCCTATAGTTGCCTTACGAAATAAAATAGGTGCTAGTTTCAAATCACATGTGTATTATCAAAACTGGAAGTGAAAGTCAGCTTGTCAGGCATTTGTCCATTTTCATAAACGAAATAGTGCGTTCAAGCTTGTTAATAAATCTAGGGCCCTTTTGTCAGAGGTATGTCCGATATATAGTGTATGTAAAATAATATAGTGATCTGATTTCGAGTTTTGTTATATCTGCTATTGTATAGACATTTTTAATATTTTAACAGTAAAACGTATTTTTATCACTGTATGCAAAACGTTGCGATAGTGTTACACGCTAATTTGATGTTCGTATATTGCCAGCAATGTCGAATTGTGATTGATTTTAGCAAGCTGCAAGTTAAGCCAAATCAGTATTTTTGAATTTTAAGCTGGTTTTGGCAAGCTGCAAGTTATGATTTAATTGATTGGGATTGATTTGCGGATGATCGACCACGTAGGTTAGCCTTATCTACAAAGTTAGTGGTCGCTCATAGGAGCTAGGTATATATAGTGGGAGAATCTTAACTGAAGGTTATGAAGAATTGTTGCACAGCTTCTTGTTTGATTTGATTAAGATTGATTGATTTGACTGATTTGGTTAATTACTTTGATTGATTGAGATTGATCTGGTTGTTTGATTTGATCGAGAGTGATTTGTTTGATATGCTACGGCTGATTTTATTGGGTTATTAATTGATCTGACTTTTGACAAGGGGGCGCAGGCCCTAGAACAAGTTACGTACAAGTTATACGTGCCTTTCAAGTTAGTTTCAGGGCCTCTTCTTAGAATACAATTAAAAATTTCTCGCCAAGGGGCGAAGATCTAACAAGGTGCGGCGACTCTAGAACAAGTTTCGGAGTCCTGCAACTGTCTTATGAGTTAGTATGGGGGCCTCTTACTAGAATACAATTTTAGATTTCCCTCCAAAACAAAAATGGCCAACAAAACAAGTTAGCCTACAAAATTTAATAATGATTCATAATTAAAAGCAAATTGACAGCGGAATTTTGGAACGAAGGCACTAGAGCAAGTTCCGGTGTCCTATACCTGGCCTATGAGTTAGTGAAATAAAATGGCCGAGGGTTTTGATTATAACTCATAACATCAGCGTTTGAAATGAAGGTCAATTTGTTTATCTTTACCTAATTACATAATTAGTGGATTTCCCCCTGACACTACATATGTAACTGAACAGTGAAAGTTTGTTATTGTTTTATCAAAATTGGAAATGAAGGTCAAAGTGATTGTCTTTCCGTAATTAGGTGATTAATGGGTTGGGTGAAAGGACCTTGAAAATGTAATTACGGTATAGACCTTGTTTACGTGACTTGCTTTTCCTGCTTAAAACGTGTCTGCGTAAAACCCTACGAAATTTGATTATGCCTAACGATTACAGGGATCTGCATGCACTTACTGCTAGGTGAAGCCACGATCAATCTCTATTACAGAAAACATTAAATGGTTTTAAAAATACACCGCTAGATGACGTCATAATCAAATCATCTTTTAAAAATGTATTATTACCCCCTATTACAGAAAAGATTCACTATCTTTAAAAATACACCGGTAGATACCGTCACAAACAATTAGGGGCCTGGCAGGGGCGAAGACTCAACAAGGGGGCGAAAACCATAGTACAAGTTCAGAGGATCTACACCTGCTTATGAGGTAGTATGAGCCCCTTATTAGAATACAATTTTAAAATCTCCCGCAAATTACAAAAATGGCCGTCAAACACCGATACTATTTCAAATTTCTGGCCAAGAGGACCATAACAGAGGGCTAAGACACGTGAACAAGTTCCGGGATGTTATGAGATGTGTATGAGATGGCATCTGGACCGCTGAATTAAATATGGCCGCCGACACAGAGATGCTAAAATGAATTAAGGATGCTAGGATGAATTAAGATGAAGACGGTCGTTAGACCAGGGATGCTAATATGGCTTAAGATAAATTAATATGAAGGATGCTAAGATGAATTAAGATGAATGAAGGATGCTAAGATGAGTTAAGGATGCTGAGATGAATGAAGATGAACAAAGATTTTGGTCCTTAGGGATGTTAGTGACCTCCTTATACTTATATATGTTGTGGACTCTGAAAAATAACGAAAAAAAACAAATGTTGCTTTCAACATTTCTGGCTTCGGTCTCCAATGGCCGTCGTTCTTGTGAGAAGTGATTTTACTTCTTTTGTTGGTAGAAGTTGTAAATTTTTTTCTAATTGCCAGTTGCTAGGAATGTTAGTTTCTTCGATAAGTTTCTTATTGGCCATTTTCATGCGTGATGGTGGTGGTTGTTTTTTAGCTGTTGGTTTGAGATAACAGATTTCTGGTTAAGTTGTTTGTTTGAGGTAGTTCCTCAGTAGAGTGGTGGATTGATCCCAGTTTAATTGCCGAAACAGCAGGTGGTTTATCTAGAATGTTAGTTGGTGGAACGCTGGTTGGTCTCAGTTGAGTTGTTGGTGGGAAACAATATATGTCTCAGTTTGTAATATCTCTCAATTGATTAATGCGTGTTGGTACGACTTTAGTTTTCGAAACGCGATTGGTTTGTCTGGAGTATTAGTTAAGTTAGAGAAATATTTGTTGGTCCTAGTTTAGTCAATACAACTGGTCATCCTTTAGAGTATTAATGCACTTGGTGGAACGCGTGTTAGTTCCACTTGAGTTAGTGGAACGCTCGTTAGTCCCTGCATGTAGTTCGTAAGTTGGTAGAATATGGTTGTTATCCCTTGCAGTTGGTACATGGCACATCAACAACTCAAGAAACGTGAAGTCTAAATGACAATTTTTTTATTATTGATCTGACAGGAGTACCTTGTAACGTCAAATAAAATATTACTAACAAATTCAAAACCTTTATTTAAACATTATTTAGTAATAATACTAGTATTTATGATTTCAAGGTGCTCCAATAAAAAAAAATAGCGTAAAGTATTTGTGGATAACTGGTCTTTAAAACGCTTAATCTATTTCGAGCACTCCGGCTGCGTCGTCGTGCTCGAAAAATCGCGCGTGTTTTAAAGACCTCTTTATCCACTTATACTTTAATATACTATTTACATGCTTACTCATTAGCTCCGCCCCGACATGATACCTTTGTCGTTTAAGAGTTGTAGAAATTTTAATTATAAACTCTTTGCCAGTATTTAACACAAGTGCATAAATTTAATGCGTTAAATATTATTGTTTCGATACTTAGTAATCTGTAATTAATATAATCTCGAAAACTTTTATTACGCTTTCTTTTATTACTTAATCTGCATCATAGTCACCCTTGCACTCTGTTATCAATAATACTTATTATTATATATTCTTATAAATTAGTGTTTAGGAATAAATTCATAAGTTTAAAGTCATTATAATTTCCATGCTATATACACACAATCTAAATAATATGAATTGTCTTCTAAACAAGCTATCAAATAAACTAATATTTTATTTTATACATCAACAAAAAATAAAAAAAAGCATAATCATAAATTTTATTACGTCATTTAAATCTGTAAATCTAAAACTAGCAAAAAATACAAAGAAAAATTAAATATTGTCCATTTCTATATGTAATCTTCATTTCCTGGGAAATCTGGCGTCTAGTAGTTTTGGCAGCATCCCATTTTCCATAAATCTTCATTGTAGAAGGAGGACAGCAACATACCTAATGACCAAAAACCTTTATCATCACCTTAATTTACCTTAATTCATCTTAATTCATCTTATTTCACCTTAATTCACCTTAATTCAACATAATTCATCTTAATTCACCTTAATTCATCTTATTTCATCTTAATTCATATTAATTCATCTTAGTTCATCTTAGTTAATTTTAATTCATCTTAATTCATCTTAATTCATCTCAATTCATATTAATTCATCTTAATTCATCTTAATTCGTCTTAATTCGCCTTAATTCCTCTTAATTCGTTTTAATTCCTCTTAATTCGTTTTAATTCGTCTTAATTCGTCTTAATTCGCCTTAATTAGTCTCGATTTGCCTTAATTCGCCTTAATTCGCCTTAATTAGGCTTAATACGTCTTAATACGTCTTAATTCCCCTTAACTCGTATTAATTCGTCTGAATTCGTCTTAATTCGACATAACTAGTCTTCATTCGTCTTAATTAGAATTAATTCGTCTTAATTCGCTATAGTTCGTCCTCAATATTCTTAATTCGCCTTAATTCGTCTTAATTCGTCTTAATTCGTCTTAATTTGCCTTAATTAGTCTCGATTTGCCTTAGTTCGCCTTAATTCGTCTTAATTAGGCTTAATACGTCTTAATTCGCCTTAATTCCCCTTAATTCGTATTAATTCGTCTGAATTCGTCTTAATTCGACATAACTAGTCTTCATTCGTCTTAATTAGAATTAATTCGTCTTAATTCGCTTTAGTTCGTCCTCAATCGTCTTAATTCGCCTCAATTCGTATTAATTCATCTTAATTCGTCTTATTTCGTCTTATTTCGTCCTAATTCGGTTTAATTCATATTAATTAATCTTAATTCATCTTAATTCATGGTAATTCATCTTAATTCACCTTAATTCATCTTAATTCACCTTAATTATTCTTAATTCATCTTAATTCATTTTAGTTCATCTTAATTTATCTTAATTAATCTTAATTCAATTTAATTCTACTTAATTCATCTTAATTCATATTAATTCACCTTAATTCATCTTAATTCATATTAATTCACCTTAATTCATCTTAATTCATCTTAATTCATCTTAATTTATCTTAATTCATCTTAATTCATCTTAATTCACTTTAATTCATTTTAATTCATCTTAATTAGTCTTAACTATTCTTAATTCATCTTAATTCATCTTAATTTATTTTAATTCATCTTAATTTATCTTAATTAATCTTAATTCACTTTAATTCAACTTAATTCATCTTAATTCATCTTAATTCACTTAATTCATCTTAATTCATCTTAATTCATCTTAATTCATCTTAATTCATCTTACTTCATCTTAATTAACCTTAATTAATCTTAATTCGTCTTAATTCGTCTTTATTCGTCTTAATTAGTCTTAATTCGCCTTAATTAGTCTTGATTTGCCTTAATTCGCCTTAATTCGTCTTAATTAGGCTTGATCCGCATTAATTCGTCTTAATTCGTTTTAATTCGACATAATTAGTCTTTATTCGTCTTAATTCGTCTTAATTAGACTTAATTAGAATTAACTCGTCTTAATTCGTTTTAGTTCGTCCTAAATCGTCTTAATTCGCCTTAATTCGTCTTAATTCATCTTAATTCGTCTTAATTTGATTTAGTTCGTCTTAATTCATCTATTTCGTCTTAATTCGTCTGAATTCATATTAATTAAACTTAATTCATCTTAATTCATCTTAATTCATCTTAATTCATCTTAATTCACCTTAATTAATCTTAATTCATCTTAATTCATTTTAGTTCATCTTAATTAATTTTAATTAATCTTAATTCAATTTAATTCTACTTAATTCATCTTAATTCAATTAATTCATCTTAATTCATTTTAATTCATCTTAATTCATCTTAATATCTTAATTCATCTTAATTCATCTTAATTAATCAATTTATCTAAATTCAGTTCTTATTTCATCTTAATTCATCTTAATTCATCTAATTCATCTTAATTCATCTTAATTTATCTTAATTCATCTTAATTCATCTTAATTCATCCTATCACCTCAATTCATATTAATTAATCTTGATTCATTTGATTATCTTAATCATCTTAATTCACCTAATTCATCTTAATTCATCTTAATTTATCTTAATTTATCTTAATTCATCTTAATTCATCTTAATTCATCCTATCAACTCAATTCATATTAATTAATCTTGATTCATCTTAATCCATCTGAATTCACTAATTCATCTTATTCATCTTAATTTATTTTAATTCATCTTAATTCACTTAATTCATCTTAATTCATTTTAATTCATCTTAATTCATCTTAATTCACTTAATGCATCTTAATTCATCTTAATTATCAATTCATCTAAATTCGTCTTATTTCATCTTAATTCATCTTAATTCATCTTAATTCATCTTAATTCACCTTAATTCATTTTAATTCATCTTATTTTATCTTAATTCATTTTAATTCAACTTAATTCATCTTAATTCATCTTAATTCATAATTCATCTTAATTTCATCTTAATTCACTTAATTCACCTTAATTCATCTTAATTAATCTTAATTCATTATTCATCTTAATTCATCTGAATTAATCTTAATTAATCTTAATTCATCTTAATTCGTCTTAATTCGTCTTAATTCGCCTTAATTAGTCTTGATTTGCCTTAATTCGCCTTAATTCGTCTTAATTGCTTAATTCGATTAATTCGTCTTAATTCGTTTTAATTCGACATAATTAGTCTTATTCGTCTTAATTCGTCTTAATTAGCTTAATTAGCAATTAATCTCTTAATTCGTTTTAGTTCGTCCTAAATCGTCTTAATTCGCCTTAATTCGTCTTAATTCATCTTAATTCGTCTTAATTTGATTTAGTTCGTCTTAATTCATCTTATTTCGTCTTAATTCGTCTGAATTCATATTAATTAAACTTAATTCATCTTAATTCATCTTAATTCATCTTAATTCACCTTAATTAATCTTAATTCATCTTAATTCATTTTAGTTCATCTTAATTAATTTTAATTAATCTTAATTCAATTTAATTCTACTTAATTCATCTTAATTCACATTAATTCATCTTAATTCATTTTAATTCATCTTAATTCATCTTAATACACCTTAATTCATCTTAATTCATCTTAATTAATCACAATTTATCTAAATTCGTCTTATTTCATCTTAATTCATCTTAATTCATCTAAATTCATCTTAATTCATCTTAATTTATCTTAATTCATCTTAATTCATCTTAATTCATCCTATCACCTCAATTCATATTAATTAATCTTGATTCATTTTGATTCATCTTAATACATCTTAATTCACCCTAATTCATCTTAATTCATCTTAATTTATCTTAATTTATCTTAATTCATCTTAATTCATCTTAATTCATCCTATCAACTCAATTCATATTAATTAATCTTGATTCATCTTAATCCATCTGAATTCACCCTAATTCATCTTACTTCATCTTAATTTATTTTAATTCATCTTAATTCACCTTAATTCATCTTAATTCATTTTAATTCATCTTAATTCATCTTAATTCACCTTAATGCATCTTAATTCATCTTAATTAATCGCAATTCATCTAAATTCGTCTTATTTCATCTTAATTCATCTTAATTCATCTTAATTCATCTTAATTCACCTTAATTCATTTTAATTCATCTTATTTTATCTTAATTCATTTTAATTCAACTTAATTCATCTTAATTCATCTTAATTCAACTTAATTCATCTTAATTCTCATCTTAATTCAGCTTAATTCACCTTAATTCATCTTAATTAATCTTAATTCAACTTACTTCATCTTAATTCATCTGAATTAATCTTAATTAATCTTAATTCGTCTTAATTCGTCTTAATTCGTCTTAATTCGCCTTAATTAGTCTTGATTTGCCTTAATTCGCCTTAATTCGTCTTAATTAGGCTTAATTCGTATTAATTCGTCTTAATTCGTTTTAATTCGACATAATTAGTCTTCATTCGTCTTAATTCGTCTTAATTAGGCTTAATTAGAATTAATTCGTCTTAATTCGTTTTAGTTCGTCCTAAATCGTCTTAATTCGCCTTAATTCGTCTTAATTCATCTTAATTCGTCTTAATTTGGCTTAATTCGTCTTAATTCGTCTTAATTCATACTATTTCGTCTTAATTCCTCTTAATTCATATTAATTAAACTTAATTCATCTTAATTCATCTTAATTCACCTTAATTAATCTTAATTCATCTTAATTCGTTTTAGTTCATCTTAATTAATCTTAATTAATCTTAATTCAATTTAATTCTACTTAGTTCACCTTAATTCATCTTAATTCATCTTAATTCACTTTAATTCATCTTAATTCATCTTAATTCATCTTAATTCAACTTGATTCATCTTAATTCATCTTCATTCATCTTAATTCATCTTCGTTCATCTTAATTCATCTTAATTCATTTTAATTCATCTTAATTCATCTTAATTCATCTTAATTCATCTTAAATCATCTAATTTCTTATTTCTTCTTAATCGTCTTAATTCGACTTAATTCGTCTTAATTCGTCTTAGTTCATCTTAATTCACCTTAATTCATCTTAAGTCATCTTAATTCATCTTAAGTCATCTTAATTCATTTTAGTTCATCTCAATTCATCTTAATACAACTTATTCATATTAATTCATCTTAATTAATCTTAATTCATCTTAATTCAGCTTAATTCATTTTAATTCATATTATTTCACATTAATTTATCTTAGTTCATCTTAATTCATCTTAATTCATCTTAATTCAACTTCATTCATCTTAATTCACCTTAATTCATCTTAATTCATCTTAATTCATCTTAATTCATCTTATATTCATTAATTCGTCTTATTATCTTTTCTTTAATTCATCTAATTCATCTTAATTCATCTTAATTCATCTTAATTCATCTTAATTCAATCTTAATTCATCTTTATACATCTTAATTCATCTTAATTCACTTAATCATCTTAATTCATCTAATTAATCTTAATTCATCTTAATTCGTCTTAATTCGTCTTAATTCGCTATTAATTGTCTTGATTTGCTTAATTCCTAATTCGTCTTAATTAATGTATTAATTCGTCTTAATTCGTTTTAATTCGACATAATTGTCTTATTCGTCTTAATTCGTCTTAATTAGTTAATTAGAATTAATTCTTAATTCGTTTTAGTTCGTCCTAAATCGTCTTAATTGTAATTCGTCTTAATTCATCTTAATTGTTTAATTTAATTGTTAATTGTCTTAATTCATATTTCGTCTTAATTCTCTTAATTCATTAATTAAATTAATTCATCTTAATTCATCTTAATTCATATTAATCTTAATTCATCTTAATTCGTTTTGTTCATTAATTAATCTTAATTAATCTTAATTCAATTTAATTTTTATTAATTCATCTTAATTCATCTTAATTCATTTAATTCATCTTAATTCATCTTAATTCATCTTAATTCAATTATTCATCTTAATTCATCTTCATTCATCTTAATTCATCTTGATTCATCTTAATTCATCTTAATTCATTTAATTCATTAATTCATCTTAATTCATCTTAATCATCTAATTTCTTATTTCTTAAGTCGTCTTAATTCGACTTAATTGTCTAATTGTCTTAGTTCATCTTAATTCATTAATTCATCTTAAGTCATCTTAATTCATCTTAAGTCATCTTAATTCATTTTAGTTCATCTCAATTCATCTTAATACAACTTATTCATATTAATTCATCTTAATTAATCTTAATTCATCTTAATTCAGCTTAATTCATTTTAATTCATATTATTTCACATTAATTTATCTTAGTTCATCTTAATTCATCTTAATTCATCTTAATTCAACTTCATTCATCTTAATTCACCTTAATTCATCTTAATTCATCTTAATTCATCTTAATTCATCTTTATTCGCCTTAATTCGTCTTAATTCTTCTTATTTCATCTCAATTCATCTTAATTCATCTTAATTCATCTTAATTCATCTTAATTAATCTTAATTCATCTTTATACATCTTAATTCATCTTGATTCACCTTAATCCATCTTAATTCACCTTAATTTATCTTAATTCATCTTAATTCGTCGTAATTACGAATTAACACGAAATAAGACGAATTAAGACTAAGGCTAATTAAGATGAAATAATACGAATTAAGAAGAATTAAGATGATTTAAGGCGAATCAAGACGAATTAAGACTAACGAATTAACATGAATTAAGGTGAATTAAGATGAATTAAGATGAATTAAGATGAATTATGATGAATTTAGAAGAATTAAGATGAATTACGATTAATTACGATTATTTAAGATGAATTAATAGAAATTAAGATTAATTAAGATGGATTAAAGTGCGTTAAGATGAATTAAGATGAATTAAGGTGAAATTAGATGAATTAAAATGAATCAAGATGAATTAAGATGAATTGAGGTGCTAGGTCGAATTTAGATGAATTAAAGTGAATTAAGATGAATTAAAATTAATTTAGATTATTTACTGTGAATTAAAGTGAATTAAGATGAATTAAGGTGAATTAAGATGAATTAAGATGAATTAAGATGAATTAAGATGAATTAAGATCACTTAATATGAATTAAGATGAATTAACACGAGTTAACATGAGTTAAGATGAATTAAGATGAATTACAATGAATTTAGATTAATTACGATGAAATAAGGTGAATTAAGATGGATTAAGATGAATTAAAATGAATTTAGATTAATTACGTTGAATTAAGATGAATTAAGATGAATTATGATGAATTAAAATGAATTAAGATGAATTAAGATGAATTAATGTGAATCAAGATGAATTAAGGTGAACTAAGATTAATTAAGATGAATTAAGAATAAATAAGGTGAATTAAGATGAATTAAGATGTATTAAGACGAAATAAGATGAACTAAGACTAATTAAGATTAATTAAGATGAATTAAGATGTATTAAGATGATTTAAGATGAATTAAGGTGAATTTAGATGAAATAAGAAGAATTAAGAAGAATTAAGATGAATTAAGATGAAGTAAGGTGAATTAAGATGAAATAAGATGAAATAAGATGAATTAGGATTAACTAAGATGAACTAAGATGAACTAAGATGAATTAAGATGAATTAAGATGAATTAAGGTGAAATTAGATGAATTAAAATGAATCAAGGTGAATTAAGATGAATTGAGGTGCTAGGTCGAATTTAGATGAATTAGAGTGAATTAAGATGAATTAAAATTAATTTAGATTATTTACTGTGAATTAAAGTGAATTAAGATGAATTAAGGTGAATTAAGATGAATTAAAATGAATTAAGATGAATTAAGATGAATTAAGATGAATTAAGATGAATTAAAATGAATTAAGTGTAATTAATATGAAATAAGATGAATTAAGATGAATTAAGATCACTTAATATGAATTAAGATGAATTAACATGAATTAACATGAATTAAGATGAATTACAATGAATTTAGATTAATTACGATGAAATAAGGTGAATTAAGATGGATTATGATGAATTAAGATGAATTAAGGTGAATTAATATGAATTAAGGTGAATCAAGATGAATTAAGATTTATCAAGACGATTTAAGATGAATTAACAGGAATTAAGATGAATTAAGATGAATTAAAATGAATTTAGATTAATTACGTTGAATTAAGATGAATTAAGATGAATTAAGATGAATTAAAATGAATTTAGATTAATTACGTTGAATTAAGATGAATTAAGATGAATTATGATGAATTAAAATGAATTAAGATGAATTAAGATGAATTAATGTGAATCAAGATGAATTAAGGTGAACTAAGATTAATTAAGATGAATTAAGAATAAATAAGGTGAATTAAGATGAATTAAGGTGTATTAAGATGAAATAAGACGAACTAAGTCTAATTAAGATTAATTAAGATGAATTAAGATGTATTAAGATGATTTAAGATGAATTAAGGTGAATTTAGATGAAATAAGAAGAATTAAGAAGAATTAAGATAAATTAAGATGAAGTAAGGTGAATTAAGATGAATTAAGGTGGTCTACGATTAATTAGGATGAATAAATATGAATTAAAGTGAATTAAGGTGATTTAAGATGAATTAGGGTGAATTAATTGAATTAAGATGGATTAAGAAGAATTAAGATGAATTAAGATGAATTAAGATGAATTAAGATGAATTAAGATGAATTAAGATGAAATAAAACGAATTAAGACGAATTAAGACGAAATAAGACGAATTGAGATGAATTAAGACGAATTAAGGGCAATTAAGACGAAATAAGACGGATTAAGTAGAATTAAGACGAATTAAGCGAAATAAGATTAATTATGATGAATTAAGATGATTTAAGATGAATTAAGATGAATTATACTTAGTTAAAATGAATTAAGACGAATTAAGGGCAATTAAGACGAAATAAGACGGATTAAGTAGAATTAAGACGAATTAAGCGAAATAAGATTAATTATGATGAATTAAGATGATTTAAGATGAATTAAGATGAATTATACTTAGTTAAAATGAATTAAGATGAATTAAGATGAATTAACATGAATTAAGAAGTGGTAAGATGAATTAAGTTTAATTAAGACGAATTAAGACGGATTAAGATGAATTAAGTCGTATTTAGGCCTATTAAGATGAATTAAGATGAAATAAAAAGAATTAAGAAGAATTAAGATTAATTAAGATGAATTAAGGTGAATTAAGGAGCACTAAGATTAATTAAGGTGAATCAAGATGAATTAAGATTAATCAAGACGAATTAAAATGAATTAACAGGAATTGTGATGAATTAAGATGAATTAAAATGAATTTAGATTAATTACGATGAATTAAGATGAATTAGTGTGAATCAAGATGAATTAAGGGGAACTAAGATTAATTAAGATGAATTAAGGATAAATAAGGTGAATTAATATAAATTAAGATGAATCAAGGTGAATTAAGATGAATTAAGAAGAATTAAGGTGAATTAAGATGAATTAAGATGTATTAAGACGAAATAACATGAACTAAGTCTAATTAAGATTAATTAAGATGAATTAAGATGTATTAAGATGATTTAATGTGAATTAAGGTGAATTTAGACGAAATAAGAAGAATTAAGATGAACTAAGATGAAGTAAGGTGAATTCAGATGAATTAAGGTGGTCTAATATTAATTAAAATGAATTAATATGATTTAAGATGAATTAAGGTGAATTAAAACGAATTAAGACGAATTAAGACGAAATAAGACGAATTAAGATGAATTAAGACGAATTAAGAGCAATTAAGACGAATTAAGACGAACTAAGCAGAATTAAGACGATTTAAGACGAATTAAGTAGAATTAAGACGAATTAAGACGAATTAAGCGAATTAAGATTAATTATGATGAATTAAGATAATTTAAGATGAATTGATACTAAATAAGATGAATTAAGATTAATTAAGATGAATTAAGACGAATTAAGATGAATTAAGATGAATTAAGATGAATTAAGATGAATTAAGATGAATTAAGATGAATTAAGATGAATTAAGATGAATTAACATGAATTATGTTGAATTATGATGAATTAAGAAGAATTAAGATGAATTACGATTAATTACGATTATTTAAGATGAATTAATTGAAATTAAGATTAATTAAGATGGATTAAAGTGCGTTAAGATGAATTAAGATGAATTAAGGTGAAATTAGATGAATTAAAATGAATCATGGTGAATTAAGATGAATTGAGGTGCTAGGTCGAATTTAGATGAATTAGAGTGAATTAAGATGAATTAAAATTAATTTAGATTATTTACTGTGAATTAAAGTGAATTAAGATGAATTAAGTTGAATTAAGATGAATTAAGGTGAATTAAGATGAATTAAGATGAATTAAGATGAATTAATATGAATTAAGATGAATTAAAATGAATTAAGAGTAATTAATATGAAATAAGATGAATTAAGATGAATTAAGATGAATTAAGATCACTTAATATGAATCAAGATGAATTAATATGAATTAACATGAATTAAGATGAATTAAGGTGAATCAAGATGAATTAAGATTTATCTAGACGAATTAAGATGAATTAACAGGAATAAAGATGAATTAAGATGAATTAAAATGAATTTAGATTAATTACGTTGAATTAAGATGAATTAAGATGAATTAAAATGAATTCAGATTAATTACGTTGAATTAAGATGAATTAAGATGAATTATGATGAATTAAAACGAATTAAGATGAATTAAGATGAATTAATGTGAATCAAGATGAATTAAGGTGAACTAAGATTAATTAAGATGAATTAAGAATAAATAAGGAGAATTAAGATGAATTAAGATGTATTAAGACGAAATAAGATGGACTAAGTCTAATTAAGATTAATTAAGATGAATTAAGATGTATTAAGATGATTTAAGATGAATTAAGGTGAATTTAGATGAAATAAGAAGAATTAAGAAGAATTAAGATGAATTAAGATGAAGTAAGGTGAATTAAGATGAAATAAGATGAAATAAGATGAAATAAGATGAAATAAGATGAATTAGGATTAACTAAGATGAACTAAGATGAACTAAGATGAATTAAGATGAAATAAGATGAATTAAAATGAATCAAGATGAATTAAGATGAATTGAGGTGCTAGGTCGAATTTAGATGAATTAGAGTAAATTAAGATGAATTAAAATTAATTTAGATTATTTACTGTGAATTAAAGTGAATTAAGATGAATTAAGTTGAATTAAGATGAATTAAGGTGAATTAAGATGAATTAAGATGAAATAAAATGAATTAAAATGAATTAAGAGTAATTAATATGAAATAATATGAATTAAGATGAATTAAGATGAATTAAGATCACTTAATATGAATTAAGATGAATTAACATGAATTAACATGAATTAAGATGAATTAAGATGAATTACAATGAATTTAGATTAATTACGATGAAATAAGGTGAATTAAGATGGATTAAGATGAATTAAGATGAATTAAGGTGAATTAAGATGAAATAAGGTGAATCAAGATGAATTAAGATTTATCAAGACGAATTAAGATGAATTAACAGGAATTAAGATGAATTAAAATGAATTTAGTTTAATTACGTTGAATTAAGATGAATTAAGATGAATTAAAATGAATTTAGATTAATTACGTTGAATTGAGATGAATTAAGATGAATTATGATGAATTAAAGTGAATTAAGATGAATCAAGATGAATTAAGGTGAACTAAGATTAATTAAGATGAATTAAGAATAAATAAGGTGAATTAAGATGAATTAAGGCGTATTAAGACGAAATAAGATGAACTAAGTCTAATTAAGATTAATTATGATGAATTAAGATGTATTAAGATGATTTTAGATGAATTAAGGTGAATTTAGATGAAATAAGAAGAATTAAGATGAATTAAGATGAAGTAAGGTGAATTAAGATGAATTAAGGTGTTCTAAGATTAATTAGGATGAATTAATGTGAATTAAAATGAATTAAGGTGATTTAAGATGAATTAAGGTGAATTAATTGAATTAAGATGGATTAAGAAGAATTAAGATGAATTAAGTTGAATTAAGATGAAATAAAACGAATTAAGATGAATTAAGACGAATTAAGGGCAATTAAGACGAAATAAGACGAATTAAGAAGAATTAAGACGAATTAAGACGAATTAAGCGAATTAAGATTAATTATGATGAATTAAGATGATTTAAGATGAATTGATACTAAATAAGATGAATTAAGATGAATTAAGATGAATTAACATGAATTAAGAAGAGGTAAGATGAATTAAGTTGAATTAAGACGAATTAAGACGAATTAAGATGAATTAAGTCGTATTTAGGCCTATTAAGATGAATTAAGATGAAATAAGAAGAATTAAGAAGAATTAAGATTAATTAAGATGAATTAAGGTGAATTAAGGTGAACTAAGATTAATTAAGGTGAATCAAGATGAATTAAGATTAATCAAGACGAATTAAGATGAATTAACAGGAATTGTGATGAATTAAGATGAATTAAAATGAATTTAGATTAATTACGAAGAATTAAGATGAATTAATGTGAAGCAAGGTGAATTAAGGGGAACTAAGATTAATTAAGATGAATTAAGGATAAATAAGGTGAATTAATATATATTAAGATGAATCAAGGTGAATTAAGATGAATTAAGAAGAATTAAGGTGAATTAAGATGAATTAAGATGTATTAAGACGAAATAACATGAACTAAGTCTAATTAAGATTAATTAAGATGAATTAAAATGTACTAAGATGATTTAAGGTGAATTAAGGTGAATTTAGACGAAATAAGAAGAATTAAGAAGAATTAAGACGAATTAAGAGCAATTAAGACGAATTAAGACGAACTAAGCAGAATTAAGACGATTTAAGACGAATTAAGTAGAATTAAGACGAATTAAGACGAATTAAGCGAATTAAGATTAATTATGATGAATTAAAATAATTTAAGATGAATTAAGATTAATTAAGATGAATTAAGATGAATTAAGATGAATTAAGGTGAATTAAGATGAATTAAGATGAATTAATATGAATTATAATGAATTATAATGAATTAAAATGAATTAAGATGAATTAATATGAATTAACATGAATTAAGAAGAAGTAAGATGAATTAAGTTGAATTAAGACGAATTAAGACGAATTAAGATGAATTAAGTCGTATTTAGGCCTATTAAGATGAATTAAGATGAAATAAGAAGAATTAAGAAGAACTAAGATTAATTTAGGTGAATTAAGGTGAATTAAGGTGAACTAAGATTAATTAAGATGAATTATGGTTAATTAAAGTGAACTAATATGAATTAAGATGAATTACGGGGAATTAAGATGAATTAAGAGGAATTAAGATGAATTAAGTTGAATTTAGATTAATTAAGATGAATTAAGGTGAATCAAGATGAATTAAGATGATTTAAAATGAATTGAGATGAATTAAGATGAATTAAGACGAATTTAGACGAATTAAGACGATATAACGCGAATTAAGACGAATTAAGTGTATTAAGATGAATTATGATGAATTAAGATGAATTAAGATGAATTAAGATGAATTAAGATGAATTAACATGAAATAAGACGAATTTAGACGAATTAAGATGAATTACGTCGAATTGAGGCCTATTAAGGTGAATTAAGATGAAACAAGAAGAATTAAGGTGAACTAAGATTAACTAAGAATAATTAAGGTTAATTAAGATGAATTAAGATAAACTAAGATGAATTAAGATGAATTAGCATGAGTTAAGGTGAAATAGGATGAATTAAGTTGAATTAAGACGAATTAAGGAGAATTAAGACGCAATAAGACGAATTAAGACGAATTAAGACGATTTAAGACGAATTAAGACGAGTTAAGCCGAATTAAGACGAATTAAGACGAATTAACACGAATTAAGTTGAATTAGGATGAATTATGATGGATTAAGATGAATTAACATGAATCAAGATGGATTAAGATGAATTAAGATGAATTAAGATGAATTAAGGTGAATTAATACGAATTAAGAAGATTTAAGATGAATTAAGATGAGTTAAGATTAATTAAGTTGAATTAAGATGAATTAAGATGAATTCAGATGAATTAAGATGAATTAAGATGAATAGAGATGAATTAAGTTGAATTAAGATGAAGTAAGATGAATTAAGACGGATTAGTCAAATTAAGACGCATCAAGACGAATAAACACGAATTAAGACGAATTAAGACGAATTAAGACGAATTAAGACGAATTCGGACGAATTCAGACGAATCAATAAATTAAAGAATTAAGAAATTAAGAAATACGAAAGAATTAAGATGAATTAAGATGATTAATAATTAAGTGAATTAAGAGAATAAGATAATAAATTAAAAATTAAGAATTAAGAATTAAGAGAATTAAGAGAAAAAAAAAAAAAAAAAAAAAAAAAAAAAAAAAAAAAAAAAAAAAAAAAAAAAAAAAAAAAAAAAAAAAAAAAAAAAAAAAAAAAAAAAAATTAAAAATTAAAATTAAATTTTAAAATTAAAAATTAAATTAAAAAGGAATTAAGAAAAAAAAAAAAAAAAAAAAAAAAAATTAAAAATTTTTAAAAATTAAAAAAAAAAGAAAAAGAATTAAAAGAAAAAAAAAAAAAAATTAAAAAAAATTAAGGGAAATTAAAAAAAAAAAATGAATTAAGGAATTTAAATTAAAAAAAAAAAAAAAAAAAGAAAAAGAAAAAATTTAAGGGAAATTAAAAATTAAAAAATTAAAAAGAATTAAAAATTAAGGGAAATTAAAAAATTAAGATGAATTAAGAAAAAGAAAAAGAAAAAAATTAAAGGGAAAAATTAAAAATTAAAAAATTAAAAAAGAAAAAGAAAAAAAAAAAAGGGGAAAAAGAAAATTAAATTAAAAAAAATTAAAAATTAAAAAATTTGGGAAAAAGAAAAAGAAAAAAATTTTTAAAAAAAAAAAAGGGAAATTAAAAAGGGAAAAAGAAAAAAAAAAAGAAAAAAAAAAGGGAAAAAGAATTAAAAATTAAAGGGAATTAAAGGGAATTGAAAATTTTAAAAAAAAGGGAAATTAAAAAGAAAAAGGGAAAAAAAAAATTAAAAGGGAATTAAAAGGGAAAAAAAAAAAGAAAAAGAAAAAATTAAAAAAAAAAAAAATTTTAAGAAAAAGGGAAAAAGAAAAAATTAAATTAAATTAAAAAAAAAATTAAAATGAAAAAAAATTAAAAGGAATTAAAAAAAAAAAAAATTAATTAAGGAAATTAAATGAATTTTTAAAAATTAAAATTTTAAAAAAAAAAAAAAAAAGGGAAAAAAAAAAAAAAAGGGAAAAAAAAAAAAAAAAAATTAAAAATTAAGGAAAAAAAAAGGGAAAAAAAAAGAAAAGAAAAAAAGAAAAAAAAAAGGAATTAAAAGAATTAAATTAATTAAGGTGAATTAAGGTGAATTAAGGGAATTAAGGTTTAAATTTAAGATGAATTAAGGTTAAAAAAAAAAATTAAAAATTTTAAAAAATTAAAGGGAATTAAAAAAAAAAATTAAAAAAAAAAAAAATTAAAAAATTAAGGAAATTAAATGAAATTTAAAAATTAAAAAATTAAAAAAAAAAAAAAAAAAAAAAATTAAAAATTAAAAATTAAAAATTTTTAAAAAAAAAAAAGAAAAAAGAAAAAGAAATTTTTTTTTAAAAAAAAAAAAAAAAAAAAAAATTTTAAAAGATTTAAAAGAAAAAAAATTAAGAAATTAAGATGAATTTAAAATTTAAAAATTAAAAATTAAAATTTAAAAATTAAGAGAATTAAAGAGAATTAAAAAAAAAATTAAAAAAAAAAAAAATTAAAAAAAAGAAAAAGAAAAAAAAAAAATTTAAAAAAAAAAAAAATTAAAAATTAAAAATTAAAAATTAAAAATTAAATTAAAAATTTAAAAAAAAAATTAAAGAAAAAAGAAAAAGAAAAAAAATTAAGATGAATTAAGGGAAATTTAAAAATTAAAAAAAGGAAATTAAAAAAAGGGTTTAAAAAAAAAAAAAAAAAAAAAAGGGGAAAAAGGAAAAAGAAAAAAGGGAAAAAGAAAAAATTAAAAAAAAAAAAAAAAAAAAAAAAAAAAAGGGAAAAAGAAAATTAAAAAAATTAAAAAATTAAAAAAAAAATTAAAAATTAAAAAAAAAAAATTAAAAATTTGAAAAAGGAAAAAGAATTAAAAAATTAAACAATTAAAAAATTTAAGACAACTAAATGAATTAAGGCGAAATTAAGAAAATTAAGAGGAATTAAGATGAATTAAGATGAATTAAGCGAATTAAGAAAAATTTAAGAAAACAAATTAAGACGAATTAAGATGAATTAAGAGAATTAAGGTTGAATTAAGGTGAATTAAGATGGAATTAAGATGAATTAAGTGAATTAAGAATTAAGCAAATTAAAATTAAGATGAATTTAAGATGAATTAAGATGAATTAAGAAAATTGGGAATTATGATTTGAAATTAAGATGAATTAAGAATTAAAGAATTAAGAGAATTAAAGAATTAAGATTAAATTAAAATTAAGGGAATTAAGAGAATTAAGGTGAATTAAGATTGAATTAAGATGAATTAAGGTGAATTAAGATGAATTAAGATGAATTAAGATGAATTAAGGTTAATTAAGATGAATTAAATGAATTAAGATAAATTTAAGATGAATTTTGAATTAAGAGAATTAAGATGAATTAAAAAAATTAAGACGAATTTAAAGAATTAAGACGAAAAATTAAGACAAATTAAAGAATTAAACGAATTAAATAATTAAAGCCAATTAAGACGAATTAAGACGAATTAAGAATTAAAGAATTAAGAGAATTAAGGAAATTAAGATAATTAAGGCGAAATTAAGAGAATTAAGACCAATTAAGAAAGAGAATTAAGAAAGGAGAATTAAGAGAATTAAAGGTGAATTAAGAAAAATTAAGGAATTAAGGAATTAAAGGAAATTAAGAAGAATTAAGAAGAATTAAGACGAATTAAAAGGGAATTAAGAGAATTAAGATGAATTTAAGGCAAATTAAGAAATTAAAGACGAATTAAGAAATTAAGGAATTAAGAAAAATTAAGGTGAATTAAGATGAATTAAGGTGAATTAATTTTGAATTAATGAATTAAGATGAATTTGATTTAAAATTAAGATGAATTAAGATGAATTAAGAAAAAAATTAAGAGAATTAAGAAGAATTAAATAAATTAAGGTGAATTAAGATGAATTTAAAATGAATTAAATGAATTAAGATGAATTAAGGAATTGAAAATTAAGATGAATTAAGATGAATTAAGATGAATTAAAATGAATTAAGATGAATTAAATGAATTAAGGTGAATTAAGATGAATTTGGAATTAAATTAAGATGAATTAAGATGAAAAATTAAGACGATTTAAGGCGAATTAAGAAGAAAAAGGAAAAATTTAAAGAAATTAAAAATTAAAGAATTAAGATGAATTAAGGAATTAAGACGAATTAAGACGAATTAAGGTGAATTAAGAAATTAAGATGAATTAAGGTGAAATTAAGAAATGAATTAAAAAAATTAAGAGAATTAAGACGAATTAAGAGAATTAAATGAATTAAGAAATTAAGATGAATTAAGATGAATTAAGGTGAAAAGATGAATTAAGATGAAATTAAGAAGAATTAAGGAAATTAAGATGAATTAAGAATTAATTTAAGATTAAAAATTAAGGAGAATTAAGAATTAAGATGAATTAAGATGAATTAAAAAAACGAATTAAGAGAATTAAGAGAATTAAGATGAATTAAGAAAATTAAGAGAATTAAGGCGGTTAAGAATTAAAGAATTAAAGAATTAAAGACAATTAAAGGAATTAAACGAATTAAGACGAACTAAGAGAATTAAGAATTGAATTAAGGCGAATTAAAAGGAATTAAGAAATTAAGGAATTAAGACGAAATTAAGGAGAATTAAACGAATTAATGAATTAAGATGAATTAAGGAATTAAGGAAATTAAGAGAATTAAGCGAATTAAAGGAATTAAGAAATAAATTAAGATGAATTAAGAAAATTAAGAGAATTAAATGAATTTAAGATGAATTGATGAATTAAGAAATGAATTAAGGAATTAAGATGAATTTAAATGAATTAAAGGAATTAAAGGGAATTAAGAAATTAAGAGAATTAAAAAACGAATTAAGACGAATTAAGACGAATTAAGAGAAATTAAGAAAATTAAGAAATTAAGGGAATTAATAGGAATTAAAGAATTAAACAAATTAAATGAATTTAAAAATTGAAATTAAGAGAATTAAGACAAATTAAGACGAATTAAGACGAATTAAGATGAATTTAAGATGAATTAAGATGAATTAAGGTGAATTAAGATGAATTAAATGAATTAAATTAAATTAAAGAATTAAGAGAATTAAAAAATTAAGGTTAATTTAAGAAAAATTAAGAGAATTAAAGAGATTTAAAGAATTAAGATGAATTAAGAAGAATTAAGAAAATTAAGATGAATTAAAATGAATTAAGGTTAAAATGAATTAAGATGAATTAAAGAATTAAGATGAATTAAGATGAATTAAGGGAATTAAGATGAATTAAGGGAATTAAGACGGAATTAAGTGAATTAATGAATTAAGACGAAATTAAGAATTGAAATTAAAGGAATTAAGAAATTAAGCCAATTAAGCCGAATTAAAGGGAATTAAGAGAATTAAGACGAATTAAGACGAATTAAGGGAATTAAATGAATTAAGAGAATTAAGAGAATTAAGAAAAGATTTAAGATGAATTAAGAATTGAAAATTAAGGTGAATTAAGATGAATTAAGATTGGAATTAAATGAATTAAGGTGAATTAAGATGAATTAAGATTAAGTTAAAATTAATTAAGAGAAAAGATGAATTAAAAATTAAGGGAATTAAAAGAATTAAGGGAATTAAGATGAATTAAGATGAATTAAGAGAATTAAAAAAGAGAATTAAGAAGAATTAAAATGAATTAAATGAATTAAGGTGAATTAAATGAATTAAAGGTGAATTAAGATGAATTAAGATGAAATTAAGATTGGGAATTAAGAGAAAAAAGGTGAATTTAAAATTAAGAATTAAACGAATTAAGTGAATTAAGAGAATTAAGACAAATTAAGACGAATTAAGGTGAATTTAATGAATTAAGGAATTAAGATGAATTAAGATGAATTAAGAGAAATTAAGATGAATTAAGACGAATTAAGGTGAATTAAGATGAATTAAGATTTGAATTAAGTAAAAGAAATTAAATGAATTAAGAGAAATTTGTTTGAAATTAAGAGAATTAAGAAAATTAAGAGAATTAAGAATTGAATTAAGATGAATTAAAAGATTGAAATTAAGGTTGAATTAAAATTGAAATTAAGATGAATAAAATTGAATTAAGAGAATTAAGAATTGAATTAATGAATTAAGAAATGAAATTAGATAATTAAGGATTGAAAATTAAGAATTAATTAAGAAGAAATTAAGAGAATTAAGAAATTAATGAATTAAGAGAATTAAAAAAGAATTAAGACGAATTAAAAATTAAAGAATTAAAGGAATTAAGATGAATTAAGGAATTAATGAATTAAGAGAATTAAGAAATTAAGATGAATTAAGATGAATTAAGAGAATTAAAGATGAATTAATGAATTAAAAAAGGAATTAAGACCAATTAAGAAATTAAGACGAATTAAGAAGAATTAAGACGAATTAAGATTAAATCAAAGAAATTAAGATGAATTAAAAGGAATTAAAGAATTAAGAGAATTAAGATGAATTTAAAAATGAATTAAGAGAAAAATGAATTAAGATGAATTAAAAAAGGTGAATTAAGTTGAATTAAAGAATTAAGGGAATTAAGATGAATTAAGATGAATTAAGGAATTAAACGAATTAAGACGAATTAAGGCTAATTAAATGAATTAAGACGAATTGAAGATTTAAATGAATTAAATGAATTAAGTTGAATTAAGGTGAATTAAGATGAATTAAGATTGAATTAAGATGAATTAAGATGGAATTAAGAAGAATTAAGATGAATTAAGATGAATTAAGAATTAATTAAATTGAATTAAGATGAATTAAGACGGAATTAAGATAATTAATGAATTGAATTAAAGAGAATTAAGGTGAATTAAGAAAATTAAGAGAATTAAGATGAATTAAAAATGAAATTAAGAGAATTAAGAGAATTAAGGGAATTAAGAAAGAATAAGAGAATTAAGAAGAATTTAAGGGAATTAAGAGAATTAAGGGAATTAAGAGAATTAAGAGAATTAAAAGGTAATTAAGATGAATTAAGATGAATTAAGAAATTAAGATGGTTGAATTAAGTGAATTAAAGAATTAAGAATAAAATTAAAGACAATTAAAGAGAATTAAGATGAATTAAGAATTGAAATTAAGACGAATTAAGAGAATTAAAAGAATTAAGAGGGAATTAAGAGAATTAAGAGAATTAAGGAATTAAAGAATTAAGAGAATTAAGATGAATTAAGATAATTAAAGAGAAATTAAGATGAATTAAGATGAATTAAAGAAATTAAGAGAATTAAGATGAATTAAGGTGAATTAAGAACGAATTAAGGTTGAAATTAAGATGAATTAAGTAGGAATTAAGATGAATTAAGATGAATTAAGATGAATTAAATTAAACGAATTAAGATGAATTAAGGAATTAAGACAAATTAAGACAAAATTAAGATGAATTAAGATGAATTAAAAGATGAATTAAGATGAATTAAGGTGAATTAAGATGAATTAAGAAGTTAATAAAAATGAATTAAATGAATTAAGATGAATTAAAGGAAAAAATTAAGATGAATTAAAGAATTAAAATTAAGAAATTAAGGAGAATTAAGATGAATTAAAAGAATTAAGACGAATTAAGAATTAAGAATTAAGAAATTAAATGAATTAAAGAATTAAGGGAATTAAGAGAATTAAAAGAATTGAATTAAAGGGAAAATTAAGATGAATTAAGAAATTAAGATGAATTAAAAGATGAATTAAGATGAATTAAGAAATTAAGATGAATTAAAATGAATTAAGATGAATTAAGATGAATTAAGATGAATTAAGAAATGAATTAAAATGAATTAAATTGAATTAAAATGAAATTAAGGTGAATTAAGTTGAATTAAATGAATTAAAGAATTAAGATGAATTAAATGAATTAAGGAATTAAGAAATTAAGATTGAATTAAGACGAATTGAATTAAAGGTGAATTAAGATGAATTAAGGAAAAGAAATTAAGAGAATTAAATGAATTAAATTAAGATGAATTAAGGTGAATTAAGATGAATTAAGATTAATTAAGTTTGAATTAAGGTTAAAAATTAAGGGAATTAAATGAATTAAGATGAATTAAGATGAATTAAGATGAATTAAGGAATTAAGATGAATTAAAGAAATTAAGATGAATTAAAGAATTAAGATGAATTAAGGGAATTAAGGGAATTAAGAATTAAATTGAATTAAGAGAACTAAAGAAAATTAAATGGAAATTAAGGAGAATTAAGAAACGAATTAAGAAATTAAGAGAATTAAGAGAATTAAGAGAATTAAAAGGAATTAAGAGAATTAAGGTGAATTAAGATGAATTAAGGAATTAAGATGAATTAAGATGAATTAAGATGAATTAAATGAATTAAGACAAATTAAGAAATGAAATTAAGATGAATTAAAGACAATTAAGGAATTTGAATTAAGATGAATTAAGATGAATTAAGATGAATTAAATGAATTAAGATGAATTAAGAATTAAAAATTGAAATTAATTAAATGAATTAAGATGAATTAAGGAAAAAATTAAGATGAATTAAGATGAATTAAGAGAATTAAGGAAATTAAGAAACGAATTAAGAAGAATTAAGACAAATTAAGATGAATTAAGATGAATTTAAGAATGAATTAAAGAATTAAGGGAATTAAGAGAATTAAGAAAGGAATTAAAGGGAATTAAGATGAATTAAGGGAATTAAGATGAATTAAGAGAAATTAAGATGAATTAAGGAAAATTGAGAATTAAGATGAATTAAGAGAATTAAGATGAATTAAGACAATTAAGAGAATTAAAAATTGAATTAAAGGAATTAAAATTAAATTTAAAAGGAATTAAGATGAATTAAGATGAATTAAGATGAATTAAGATGAATTAAATGAATTAAGGTTTGAATTAAGATGAATTAAGTGAATTAAGAGAATTGTGAATTAAGGTGAATTAAAATGAATTAAGAATTAAGAAATTAAATGAATTGATTAATTAAGATGAATTAAATGAATTAAGGTGAATTAAGATTAATTAAGTTGAATTAAGGTTAAATTTAAGGTTGAATTAATGAATTAAGATGAATTAAGAAGAATTAAAATTGAAATTAAGATGAATTAAGAGAATTAAGAAATGAATTAAGAGAATTTTGAATTAAGGTTAATTAAGAGAATTAAGAAATTAAGAGAATTAAGAAGAATTAAGAGAATTAAGGAATTAAGTTAATTAAGATTAATTAAGATGAATTAAAAAGAATTAAGATGAATTAAGATGAATTAAGACGAAATTAAGAATTGAATTAAGATGAATTAAGAAATTGAAATTAAGGATGAATTAAGAGAATTAAAGGAATTAAGATGAATTAAAAGAATTTGAATTAAGAAGAAATTAAGGTGAATTAAGATGAATTAAGTGAATTAAATGAATTAAGATGAATTAAAGGTGAATTAAGAAATTGAAATTAAGATGAATTAAGACAAAAATTAAAGAGAATTAAGATGAATTAAGGGAATTAAAGAATTAAGAAAAAGAATTAAAGAAAGGAATTAAGGAAAATTAAGATGAATTAAGATAAATTAAGAGAATTAAGGAGAATTAAAAATTGAAAATTAAGATGAATTAAGAATTTGAATTAAGATGAATTAAGATGAATTAAGAAGAATTAAAAGGAATTAAGATGAATTAAAGAATTAAGGCGAATTAAGAGAATTAAGAGAATTAAGAGAATTAAGATGAATTAAGATGAATTAAACGAAATTGAGAATTAAGAGAATTAAGATGAATTAAGAGAATTAAGACAATTAAGATGAATTAAGAGAATTAATTGAATTAAGATGAAATTAAGGTGAATTAAGATGAATTAAGATGAATTAAATGAATTAAATGAATTAAGAAGAATTAAATAATTAAGAATTAAGAAAATTAAGATGAATTTAAAGGTGAATTAAGATGAATTAAGAAGAATTAAAAATGAAATTAAGATGAATTAAGATGAATTAAAAAAGAAATTAAAATGAATTAAGGTTAATTAAGGTGAATTAAGAAAAGAAATTAAGACGAATTAAAATGAATTAAGGAATTAAGAAATTGAAATTAAGAATTAAAGAATTAAGAAAATTAAGACAATTAAGAGAATTTAAAAAGAAATTAAGAGAATTAAGGTTGAATTAAGATGAATTAAGATGAATTAAGATGAATTAAGAAGAAATTGATGAATTAAGATGAATTAAGATGAATTAAGATTTAAGATGAATTAAAAATTAAAGATGAATTAAAATGAATTAAGTTGAATTAAAGGAAATTAAGGTGAATTAAGATGAATTAAGGTGAATTAAGATGAATTAAGATGAATTAAGATGAATTAAGGTGAATTAAGATGAATTAAGACGAATTAAGACGAATTAAGATGAATTAAGGTGAATTAAAGAAATTAAGAAGAATTAAGATGAATTAAATTAATTAAGATGAATTAAGGTGAATTAAATGAATTAAGATTAATTAAAATTGAATTAAGGTTAAATGAATTAAATGAATTAAGGTGAATTAAGAATGAAATTAAGAGGAATTAAGATGAATTAAGAAATTAAGAGAATTAAAGAATTAAACGAATTAAGTGAATTAAGAGAATTAAGAAAGAATTAAGAGAATTAAGACGAATTAAGAGAATTAAGACGAATTAAGATGAATTAAGAAATTAAAGGTGAATTAAGATGAATTAAGAAATTAAGATGAATTAAGATGAATTAAGAAATTTGAATTAAGATGAATTAAGGAATTAATGAATTAAGAAAATTAAGATGAATTAAGGTGAATTAAGATGAATTAAGATGAATTAAAATGAATTAAGATGAATTAAGATGAATTAAGTTGAAATTAAGACGAATTAAGAGAATTAAAAAAATTAAGACGAAATTTAAAGAACGAATTAAGAGAATTAAGAAGAATTAAGAGAATTAAAAATTAAAAGAATTAAGAGAATTAAGAAATTAATTAAGGGAATTAAGAAATTAAAGGAATTGATGAATTAAAAGGAATTAAGAAAATTAAGATGAATTAAGATGAATTAAGATGAATTGAAATTAAAATGAATTAAGAAGAATTAAGAAAATTAAAGGTGAATTAAGATGAATTAAGGGTTAATTAAGATGAATTAAGATGAATTAATGAATTAAGATGAATTAAGATGAATTAAGATGAATTAAGGATTGGGAATTAAGAGAAAATTAAGAAAGAATTAAGATGAATTAGAATTAAAAGAGAATTAAGATGAATTAAGAGAATTAAGAAATTAAGATTAATTAAGGATTGAATTAAGATGAATTAAAATTAAGATGAATTAAGATGAATTAAGATGAATTAAGAGAATTAAGGTTAATTAAGATGAATTAAGAATGAAATTAAGGATGAATTAAGACGAATTAAGATGAAATTAAGAAGAATTAAGATGAATTAAGATGAATTAAGATGAATTAAGTGAATTAAGAAATTAAGATGAATTAAATGAATTAAGATGAATTAAGATGAATTAAGATGAATTAAGATGAATTAAGATGAATTAAGATGAATTAAGATGAATTAAGATGAATTAAAAAAGAAATTAAGAAATTAAGATGAATTAAGATGAATTAAGACGAATTAAGAGAATTAAAATTAAACGAATTAAGAACGAATTAAGGAATTAAGGGAATTAAATAATTAAGACGAAAAGAATTGAATTAAGATGAATTAAAAATTAAGGGAATTAAGACGAATTAAGGGAAATTAAGAAATTAAAAAGATGAAAAGATGAATTAAGATTAATTAAAATTAAGATTAATTAAGATGAATTAAAAAGAATTAAGATGAATTAAGGGAATTAAGATGAATTAAGGAATTAAAGAATTAAGAGAATTAAGATGAATTAAATTTAAGATGAATTAAGAATTTGAAAATTAAGATGAATTAAGATGAATTAAAAAGAATTAAGATGAATTAAGAGAATTAAGATGAATTAAGATTAATTAAGAGAATTAAGATGAATTAAGAAATTAAAGGAATTAAGATGAATTAAGAAAATTAAGATGAATTAAGGTTTAAGAGAATTAAGATGAATTAAGATGAATTAAGACGAAAAGAGAAATTAAGAAGAATTAAGAGAATTAAGAGAATTAAGATGAATTAAGATGAATTAAGTGAATTAAGATGAATTAAAGAATTAAGATGAAATTAAGATGAATTAAGATGAATTAAGGAATTAAGAGAATTAAATGAATTTAATTAAAAGAATTAAGATGAATTAAGGTGAATTAAGAGAATTAAGAAGAATTAAAAAAATGAATTAAATGAATTAAGGAATTAAGAATTAAGATGAATTAAGACGAATTAAGACGAATTAAAAAAAGAAAGAATTAAGACGAATTAAGATGAATTAAGAGAATTAAGATGAATTAAATGAATTAAAAATTAAGATGAATTAAGAGAATTAAGGAAAATTTAAGATGAATTAAGGGAATTAAGATGAATTAAGAATTAATTAAATTGAATTAAGAAATTAATGAATTAAGATGAATTAAGATGAATTAAGATGAATTAAGATGGAATTAAAATGAATTAAGATAATTAAGATGAATTAAAATGAATTAAGATTAATTAAAGAATTAAGGGAATTAAGATGAATTAAGAGGAATTAAATGAATTAAGAAAATTAAGATGAATTAAGAGAATTAAGGAATTAAGGAAAACGAATTAAGACGAATTGTTGGAATTAAGATGAATTAAGAGAAATTAAAAAGAATTAAAAGAATTAATTAATTAAGATGAATTAAGGTGAATTAAGGTGAATTAAGATTAATTAAGATGAATTAAAGGTTAAATTAAAGAAATTAATAAATGAATTAAGGGAAAATTAAGATGAATTAAGATGAATTAAGATGAATTAAGAAAAAGTTAAGATGAATTTAAATGAATTAAAAAAATTAAGATGAATTAAGAGAATTAAGAAAGGAATTAAGACGAATTAAGACGAATTAAGAGAATTAAAGGAATTAAAAAATTAAAGGTGAATTAAGATGAATTAAGAGAATTAAGGGAATTAAGATGAATTAAGGTGAATTAAGATGAATTAAGATGAATTAAGATGAATTAAGAAATGAAATTAAGATGAATTAAGAGAATTAAGATGAATTAAGATGAATTAAGATTAATTAAGATGAAATTAAGATGAATTAAGAGAATTAAATAAATTAAAAGAATTAAGATGAATTAAGAGAATTAAGAGAATTAAAGAATTAAGGGAAATTAAGAGAATTAAGGTGAATTAAGACGAATTAAAGAATTAAAAGAATTAAGGAAATTAAAAAGAATTAAGAGAATTAAGATTAATTAAGGGAATTAAGGGAATTAAGGCAAATTAATTTGAATTAAGGAATTAAGAAAATTAAGATGAATTAAGGTGAATTAAAATGAATTAAGATGAATTAAGAATTGAATTAAGATGAAATTTAAGATGAATTAAGGTTGAAATTAAGATGAATTAAGAAATTAAATTAAGAGAATTAAGATGAATTAAGGTGAATTAAGATGAATTAAGAGAATTAAGAGAATTAAATGAATTTAAGAGAATTAAGAGAATTAAGGAAATTAAGAGAATTAAGAAATTAAGATGAATTAAGAGAAATTTAAGATGAATTAAGATTAATTAAGATGAATTGATGAATTAAGATGAATTAAGGTTAATTAAGAGAATTAAGATGAATTAAGAGAATTAAGGTTAAGGTTAAGAGAATTAAGAGAATTAAGAGAATTAAGACAATTAAAATTAAGAAGAATTAAGAGAATTAAATGAATTAAGAGAATTAAAGATTTGGAATTAAGATGAATTAAGGAATTGAAATTAAAAGAATTAAGAAAATTAAGATGAATTAAATGAATTAAGGAGAATTAAGATGAATTAAGATGAATTAAGAATTAAATTTAATGAATTAAAAGAATTAAGGAATTAAGATGAATTAAGAGAATTAAGAGAATTAAGAGAATTGAAATTAAGAGAATTAAAGGCGAATTAAAGAATTAAGAGAATTAAGACGAATTAAGAAATTAAAAGGAATTAAGGAATTAAGAGAATTAAAGAATTAAGAGAATTAAGATGAATTAAGATGAATTAAGGTTAATTAAGATTGAATTAAGATTAATTAAGATTTAAATTAAGTTGAATTAAAATGAATTAAGATGAATTAAGATGAATTAAGATTGAAATTAAGGTGAATTAAGATGAATTAAGATGAATTAAGGTGAATTAAGATGAATTAAAAAAAGGAATTAGGTGAATTAAGATGAATTAAGATGAATTAAATGAAATTAAGGAGAATTAAGTTTAATTAAGTGAATTAAAAGAATTAAGAGTTAAGATGAATTAAGAAGAAAATTAAGAATTAAAAGAATTAAATGAATTAAGATGAATTAAGGTGAATTAAGAAGAATTAAGAGAATTGAAATTAAGAGAATTAAAATTAAGGAAATTAAGAAGAATTAAAAGGAATTAAGATGAATTAAGGTGAATTAAGATTAATTAAATTAATTTAATTAATTAAGATTAATTAAGATGTTAAATGAATTAAGATGAATTAAGATGAATTAAAATGAAATTAAGGGAATTAAGAAATTAAATGAATTAAGGTGAATTAAGATGAATTAAAGAATTAAATTAATTAAGATTTAATGAATTAAATGTTTAAAGAATTAAGTTTAATTAAGATGAATTAAAAGAGAATTAAGAAATTGTGGAATTAAGGTGAATTAAGATGAATTAAAAAGGAATTAAGGAATTAAGGTTAATTAAAGATGAATTAAGGTGAATTAAGGTGAATTAAAATTAATTAAATGAATTAAGGTGAATTAATTTAAAATGAATTAAGGTGAATTAAGATGAATTAAGAAATTAAGGATAATTAAGAGAATTAAGATGAATTTAAAGAAAAAAAGAATTAAGGAATTAAGGAATTAAGAGAATTAAGAGAATTAAGAGAATTAAGAAATTAAAAGAATTAAGGGAATTAAATGAATTAAAGGTGAATTAAGATGAATTAAGATGAATTAAGATGAATTAAGAGAATTAAGATGAATTAAGAATTTGAATTAAGATGAATTAAGATGAATTAAGAGAATTAAGAGAATTAAGAGAATTAAGAAATTAAGAGAATTAAGAGAATTAAACAATTAAGGTGAATTAAAATGAATTAAGATAAATTAAATGAATTAAGGTGAATTAAGATGAATTAAGATGAATTAAATGAATTAAATGAATTAAGGTGAATTAAGTTGAATTAAGATGAATTAAGAAAATTAAGAGAATTAAGATGAATTAAGGAATTAAGAGAATTAAGATGAATTAATTAAGGAATTAAATGAATTAAGATGAATTAAGATGAATTAAGATGAATTAAAATGAATTAAGATGAATTAAGATGAATTAAGATGAATTAAGATTGAATTAAGAAAGAATTAAAGATTAAGACGAATTAAGAGAATTAAAGGAATTAAAGAATTAAGAGAATTAAGAGAATTAAGAAATTAAAATGAATTAAGAGAATTAAGAGAATTAAGATAATTAAGAGAAAATTAAGGGAATTAAGAGAATTAAGAGAATTAAGAGAATTAAGAGAATTAAAATGAATTAAGAGAATTAAGGTGAATTAAGGAATTTGAATTAAGTGAATTAAGAGAATTAAGATTTGAAATTAAGAGAATTAAACGAATTAAGACGAATTAAGGCGAATTAAACGAATTAAAAATTAAGACGAATTAAGGTGAATTTAAGATGAATTAAGAAATTAAGAAATTAAGATGAATTAAGGAAAGAATTAAAATGAATTAATTAATGAAAATTAAAGAAATGAATTAAGAAAATTAAGATGAATTAAGGGAATTAAGAGAATTAAGAAGAATTAAAAAGAATTAAAGAATTAAGAGAATTAAGAAAATTAAATGAATTAAAATTAAGAAATTAAGAGAATTAAGACGAATTAAAGAAAATTAAGATGAATTAAGGTTGAATTAAGATGAATTAAGAAATTGAATTAAGATGAATTAAGGTGAATTGAATTAAGATGAATTAAATGAATTAAGAAATGAAATTAAGATGAATTAAGATGAATTTGAATTAAGATGAATTAAGGTGAATTAAGATGAATTAAGATGAATTTAAAAGATGAATTAAGAGAAAAGATTGAATTAAGAGAAATTAAGATGAATTAAATGAATTAAGATGAATTAAGGTGAATTAAGTTAATTAAGGTGAATTAAGACGAATTAAGACGAATTTAAGATGGAATTAAGGTGAAAAGAAAATTAAATGAAAATTAAGAAATTAATTAAGATGAATTAAGGTGAATTAAGGGAATTAAGATTAATTAAGTTGAATTAAGGTTAATTAAGGTGAATTAAATGAATTAAGGTGAATTAAGATGGAATTAAGATGAATTGGAAATTAAGACGAATTAAGATGAAATTTAAGAATTAAGGTGAATTAAGACGAATTAAGAAATTAAGAAATTAAGACGAATTAAGACGAATTAAGAAACGAATTAATGAATTTAAAATTAAGGGAATTAAGACGAATTAACACGAATTGAAATTAAGTCGAATTAAGATGAATTAAATTAAAAGATTAATTAAGATTAATTAAGTTTTAAAAAGAATTAAGATGAATTAAAATGAATTAAGGTGAATTAAGATGAATTAAGATGAATTGAGGTGAATTAAGATGAATTAAAAAAGAATTAAAATTAAGATGAATTAAGGAATTAAGATGAAATTAAGAGAATTAAGTTTAATTAAGATGAATTAAAATGAATTAAGGGTTAAGATGAATTAAGAAGAAATTAAGAATTAAGAAGAATTAATATGAATTAAGATGAATTAAGGTGAATTAAGACGAATTAAGATGAATTGATGAATTAAGATGAATTAAGATGAATAAAAAATTAAGAAAATTAAAATTAAGATGAATTAAGGTGAATTAAGAATAATTAAAGTGAATTTAATATGAATTAAGATGAATTAAGGAATTAAGATGAATTAAGATGAATTAAGATGAATTAAAATGAAATTAAGGAGAATTAAGAAGAATTAATATGAATTAAGGTGAATTAAGACGAATTAAGATGAATTAAAAATTAATTAAGATTAATTAATGAATTAATATGTTTTAAAAATTAAGATGAATTAAGATGAATTAAGACGAATTAAGACGAATTTGTGGAATTAAGGTGAATTAAGATGAAAGAAGAATTAAGTAAATTAAGTTAATTAAGATGAATTAAGGGAATTAAATGAATTAAGATTAATTAAGATGAATTAAGGTTAATTTAAATTGAATTAAGGTGAATTAAGATGGATTAAGATGAATTAGATGAATTAAGACGATTAAGATGAATTAATGAATTAATGAATTAAAGCCGAATTAAGACGAATTAAGACGAATTAAGACGAATTAAGACGAATTAAGACGAATTAAGACGAATTAAGTTAATCAAGATTAATTATGATGAATTAAAATGAATTAAGATGAATTAAGATGAATTAAGATGAATTAAGATGAATTAAGATGAATTAAGATGAATTAAGATGAATTAAGATGAATTAAGATGAATTAAGATGAATTAAGATGAATTAAGATGAATTAAGGTCAATTAAGATGAATTAAAATGAATTGAGATGAATTATAATGAAATAAGGTGAATTAAGATGAATTAAGATGAAGTAACATGAATTAGAATGAATTAAGGTGAATTAAGTTGAATTGAGATGAATTAAGACAAATTAAGACGAATTAAGATGAGTTAAGCCGAATTAACACGAATTAAGACGAATTAAGACTAATTACGCCGAATTAAGATGAATTAAGATGAATTAAGATGAATTAAGATGGATTAAAATGAATTAAGATGAATTAAGATGAATTAAGATGAATTAAGATGATGTAAGACGAATAAAGACGAATTAAGAGGAATTAAGACGAATTAAGACGAATTAAGACGAATTAAAGCCAACTAAGACGAATTAAGACGAACTAAGACGAATTAAGACTAATTAAGGAGAATTAAGACGAATTAAGACGAATTAAGACGAATTAAGACGAATTAAGACGAATTAAGATGAATTAAGACGAATTAAGGTGAATTAAGATGAATTAAGTAGGATTAAGATGAATTAAGATGAATTAAGCAGAATTAATACGAATTAAGACGAATTACGTCGAATTAAGACGAATTAAGACAAATTAAGACGAATTAAGATGATTTAAGATGAATTAAGATGAATTAAGGTGAATTAAGATGAATTAAGAAGAATAAAAATGAATTAATATGAATTAAGATGAATTAAGAAAATTAAGATGAATTAAGACGAATTAAGAAGAATTAAGACGAACTAAGACGAGTTCAGACGAATTAAGACGAATCAATACGAATTAAAGCCAATTAAGTATTAAGACGAATTAAGACGAATTAAGGCGAATTAAGATGAATTAAGGTGAATTAAGATGAATTAAGATGAATTAAGATGAATTGAGACGAAATGAGTTGAATTAAGATGAATTAAGATGAATTAAGATGAATTAAGATGAATTAAGATGAATTAAGATGAATTAAGATCAATTAAGATGAATTAAAATGAATTAAGATGAATTATAATCAAATAAGGTGAATTAAGATGAAGTAACATGAATTAGGATGAATTAAGGTGAATTAAGTTGAATTAAGGTGAATTAAGACGAATTGTGGCCTATTAAGGTGAATTAAGATGAAATAAGAAGAATTAAATAGAATTATGATTAATTAATATGAATTAAGGTGAATTAAGATGGATTAAGATGAATTAGGATGAATTAAGACGAGTTAAGATGATTTAATACGAATTAATACGAATTACGCTGAATTAAGACGAATTAAGACGAATTAAGACGAATTAAGACGAATTAAGACGAATTAAGACGAATTAAGATGAATTAGGTGAATGAAGATGAATTAAGATGAATTAAGATGAATTAAGATGAGTTAAGATGAGTTAAGATGAATTAAGATGAATTAAGATGAATTAAGATGAATTAAGATGAATTAAGATGATTAAAGATGAATTAAGATGAATTAAGATTAATTAAGATGAAGTAAGATGAATTAAGACGGATTAAGTCGAATTAAGACGAATTAAGACGAATAAAGACGAATTAAGACGAATAAAGACGAATTAAGACGAATTAAGACGAATTCAGACGAATTAAGACGAATTAAAGCCAATTAAGACGAATTAAGCCGAATTAATACGAATTAAGACGAATTAAGATTAACTAAGGCGAATTAAGACGAATGAAGGCGAATTGATACGAATTAAAAGGGATTAAGACAAATTAAGATGAATTAAGATGAATTAAGGCGAATTAAGATGAATTGAGATGAATTAAGAAGAGTTAAGATGAATTAAGGTGAATTAAGATGAATTAAGGTTAATTCAGATGAATTAAGATGAATTAAGGTGAATTAAGATGAATTAAGACGAATTAAGACGAATTAACATGATTTAAGACGAATTAAGACGAATTAAGGCAAATTAAGACGAATTAAGACGAATTAAGATGGATTAAGACGAATTAAGACGAATTAAGATTAGTTAAGATGAATTGAGATGAATTAAGATGAATTAAGGTTAATTAAGATGAATTAACGTGAATTAAGATGAATTAAGGTTAAGTAAGATGAATTAAGATGAATTAGGATGAATTAAGACGAATTAAGAGAAATTAAGAAGATAATTAAGATGAATTAAGATGAATTAAGATGAATTAAGATGAATTAAGATGAATTAATATGAATTAAGATGAATTATGATGAATTAAGATGAGTTAGGATGAATTAACGTGAATTAAGATGAATTAAGATTAATTAAGCTGAATTAAAACGAATTAAGACGAATTAAGATGAATTAAGACGAATTAAGACGAATTAAGACGAACTAATACGAATTAAGACGAATTAAGGCTAATTAAGGCGAATTAAAGCGGATTAAGACGAATTAAGACGAATTAAGACGAATTAATACGAATTAAAACGGATTAAGTCGAATTAAGACGAATTAACACGAATTAAGACGAATTAAGTCGAATTAAGATGAATTAAGATTAATTAAGATTAATTAAGATTAATTAAGTTGAATTAAAATGAATTAAGATGAATTAAGATGAATTAAGATGAATTAAGGTGAATTAAGATGAATTAAGATGAATTGAGGTGAGTTAAGATGAATTAAAAAGAAGTTAGGTGAATTAAGATGAATTACGATGAATCAAGATGAAATAAGGAGAATTAAGTTTAATTAAGATGAATTAAAGTGAATTAAGGGGAAGTAAGATGAATTAAGAAGAAATAAGAATTAAGAAGAATTAATATGAATTAAGATGAATTAAGGTGAGTTAAGACGAATTAAGATGAATTGAGGTGGATTAAGATGAATTAAGATGAATCAACATGAAATAAGAAGAATTAAGGTTAATTAAGATGAATTAAGGTGAATTAAGGATAATTAAAGTGATTTAATATGAATTAAGATGAATTAAGGGGATGTAAGATGAATTAAGATGAATTAAGATGAATTAAAATGAAATAAGGAGAATTAAGAAGAATTAATATGAATTAAGGTGAATTAAGACGAATTAAGATGAATTAAAATTAATTAAGATTAATTAAGGTGAATTAATATGTTTTAAAATGAATCAAGATGAATTAAGATGAATTAAGACGAATTAAGACGAATTGTGGCCTATTAAGGTGAATTAAGATGAAAGAAGAATTAAGTAGAATTATGGTTAATTAAGATGAATTAAGGTGAATTAAGGTGAACTAAGATTAATTAAGTTGAATTAAGGTTAATTAAGGTGAATTAATATGAATTAAGGTGAATTAAGATGGATTAAGATGAATTAGGATGAATTAAGACGAGTTAAGATGATTTAATACGAATTAATACGAATTACGCCGAATTAAGACGAATTAAGACGAATTAAGACGAATTAAGACGAATTAAGACGAATTAAGACGAATTAAGACGAATTAAGACGAATTAAGATGAGTTAAGGTGAATTAAGATGAATTAAGATGAATTAAGATGAATTAAGATGAATTAAGATGAATTAAGATGAATTAAGATGAATTAAGATGAATTAAGATGAATTAAGATGAATTAAGATGATTAAAGATGAATTAAGATGAATTAAGATTAATTAAGATGAAGTAAGATGAATTAAGACGGATTAAGTCGAATTAAGACGAATTAAGACGAATAAAGACGAATTAAGACGAATAAAGACGAATTAAGACGAATTAAGACGAATTCAGACGAATTAAGACGAATTAAAGCCAATTAAGACGAATTAAGCCGAATTAATACGAATTAAGACGAATTAAGATTAACTAAGGCGAATTAAGACGAATGAAGGCGAATTGATACGAATTAAAAGGGATTAAGACAAATTAAGATGAATTAAGATGAATTAAGGCGAATTAAGATGAATTGAGATGAATTAAGAAGAGTTAAGATGAATTAAGGTGAATTAAGATGAATTAAGGTTAATTCAGATGAATTAAGATGAATTAAGGTGAATTAAGATGAATTAAGATGAAATAAGACGAATTAACATGATTTAAGACGAATTAAGACGAATTAAGGCAAATTAAGACGAATTAAGACGAATTAAGATGGATTAAGACGAATTAAGACGAATTAAGATTAGTTAAGATGAATTGAGATGAATTAAGGTTAATTAAGATGAATTAACGTGAATTAAGATGAATTAAGATTAAGTAAGATGAATTAAGATGAATTAGGATGAATTAAGACGAATTAAGAGAAATTAAGAAGATATAAGATGAATTAAGATGAATTAAAATGAATTAAGATGAATTAAGATGAATTAAGATGAATTAAGATGAATTAAGATGAATTAAGATGAATTAAGATGAATTAAGATGAATTAAGATGAATTAAGATGAATTATGATAAATTAAGATGAGTTAGGATGAATTAACATGAATTAAGATGAATTAAGATTAATTAAGCTGAATTAAAACGAATTAAGACGAATTAAGATGAATTAAGACGAATTAAGACGAATTAAGACGAACTAATACGAATTAAGACGAATTAAGGCTAATTAAGGCGAATTAAAGCGGATTAAGACGAATTAAGACGAATTAAGACGAATTAATACGAATTAAAACGGATTAAGGCGAATTAAGACGAATTAACACGAATTAAGACGAATTAAGTCGAATTAAGATGAATTAAGATTAATTAAGATTAATTAAGATTAATTAAGTTGAATTAAAATGAATTAAGATGAATTAAGATGAATTAAGATGAATTAAGGTGAATTAAGATGAATTAAGATGAATTGAGGTGAGTTAAGATGAATTAAAAAGAAGTTAGGTGAATTAAGATGAATTACGATGAATCAAGATGAAATAAGGAGAATTAAGTTTAATTAAGATGAATTAAAGTGAATTAAGGGGAAGTAAGATGAATTAAGAAGAAATAAGAATTAAGAAGAATTAATATGAATTAAGATGAATTAAGGTGAGTTAAGACGAATTAAGATGAATTGAGGTGGATTAAGATGAATTAAGATGAATCAACATGAAATAAGAAGAATTAAGGTTAATTAAGATGAATTAAGGTGAATTAAGGATAATTAAAGTGATTTAATATGAATTAAGATGAATTAAGGGGATGTAAGATGAATTAAGATGAATTAAGATGAATTAAAATGAAATAAGGAGAATTAAGAAGAATTAATATGAATTAAGGTGAATTAAGACGAATTAAGATGAATTAAAATTAATTAAGATTAGTTAAGATGAATTAATATGTTTTAAAATGAATCAAGATGAATTAAGATGAATTAAGATGAATTAAGGTGAATTAAAATGAATTAAGGTGAAATAAGGTTAATGAAGTTGAATTAAGATTAATTAAGATGAATTAATATGAATTAAAATAAATTAAGATGAATTGAGTTAAATTAAGATGAACTAAGGTAAATTAAGGTGAATTAAGGTTAATTAATTTAATTAAGCTTAAATAAGATGAATTAAGATGAATTAGAATGAATTAAGATGAATTAAAACGAACTAAGACGAATTAAGACGAATTAAGGCGAATTAAGACGAAATAAGACGAATTAATACGATTTAATACATACTAAGACGAAAGAAGACGAATTAAGGCGAATTAAGACGAAATAAAGAGAATTAAGATGAATTAAGACGAATTAAGACGTATTAAATGAATTAATATTAATTATGATGAATTAAGGTGAATTAAGATGAATTAAGATGAATTAAGATGAATTAAGATGAATAAAGATGAAATAAAGATAGTTAAGGTTAATTAAGATTAATTAAGATGAACTAAAATGAATTAAGATGTTTTAAAATGAATTAAGATGAATTAAGATGAATTAAGATGTATTAAGATGAATTAAGATGAATTAGGAAAAAGTAAGGTGAATTAAGATGAATTAAGATGAATCAAGATGAAATAAGAATAATTAAGGTGAATTAAAGCGAATTAAGGTGAAATACGGTGAATTAAGATGAATTAAAACGTATTAAGCCGAATTAAGATTAATTAAGACGAAATAAGACGAATTAAGACGAATTAAGTCGAATTAAGATGAGTTAAGCCGAATTAAGACGAATTAAGACGAATTAAGACCAATAAAGATGAATTAAGATGAATTAAGATGAATTAAGATGAATTAAGATGAATTAAGATGAATTAAGGTGAATTAAGATGAATTAAGATGAATTAAGGTGAATTAAGATGAATTAAGAAGAATTAAGATAAATTAATGTGATATAATATGAATTAAAAGGAATTAAGATCAATTAAAATGAATTAAGTCAAATTAAGCTGAATTACGTTGCATTACGATGAGTTAAGATAAATTAAGATGAATTAAGATAAATTAAGATGAATTAAGATGAATTAGACTGAATTAAGATGAATTAAAATAAATTGAGATGAATTAAGATGAATTAAGGTGAATTAAGGCGAATTAAGGAGAATTAAGACGAATTAAGACGATTTAAGACGAACTAAGACGAATTAAGACGAAATAAGACGAATTAAGACGAAATAAGGAGAATTAAGGCGAATTAAGGCTTATTAATGAATTAAGATTAATTATGATGAATTAAGATGAATTAAGGTGAATTCAGATGAATTAAGATGAATTAAGATGAATTAAGATGAATTAAGACGAATTAAGATGAATTAAGATGAAATAAGATGACTTAAGATGAATTAAGATGAATTAAGATGAATTATGATGAATTAAGATGAATTAAGGTAAATTAAGGTGAATTATGCTGAATTACGCTGAGTTAAGATAAATTTAGATGAATTAAAAAAAATTAAGGTGAATTAAGGTGAATTAAGGTTAATTAAGATTAATTAAGAAGAATTAAGATGAATTATGATGAATTAAGATGAATTAATATGAATTAAGATGAATTAAGGTGAATTATGCTGAATTACGCTGAGTTAAGATAAATTTAGATGAATTAAAAAAAATTAAGGTGAATTAAGGTGAATTAAGGTTAATTAAGATTAATTAAGAAGAATTAAGATGAATTAAACTGAATTAAGGTGAATTAAGATGAATTAAGACGAATTGAGGAGAATTAAGACGAATTAAGACGAATTAAGGCTTATTAAATGAATTAAGATTAATTATGATGAATTAAGATGACTTAAGGTGAATTCAGATGAATTAAGATGAATTCAGATGAATTAAGACGAATTAAGATGAATTATGATGAATTAAGATGAATTAAGATGAAATAAGAAGCATTAAGGATTAAGACGAATTAAGGAGAATTAAGATGAATTAAGACGCATTAAGGCGAATTAAGTCGAATTAAGCCGAACTAAGACGAATTAAGAAGATTTAAGATGAATTAAGATAAATTAAGGTGAATTAAGATGAATTAAAATGAATTAAGATGAATTAAAATGAGTTAAGATGAATTGAGATGAATTAAGTTTAATTAAGATGAATTAAGATGAAATAAATGAATTAAGATTAATTAAGGTTAATTAAGATTAATTAAGATGAATTAAGATGAATTAAGATGAATTAAGATGAATTAGGATGAATTAACTTGAATTAAGATGAATTAAGACGAATTAAGACGTATTAAGACAAATTAAGGCGAATTAAGGCGAATTAAGTCTAATTAAGACTAATTAAGACGAACTAAGGCGAATGAAGATGAATTAAGACGAATTAAGGCGAATTAAGATGAATTAAGGAGAATCAAGATGAAATAAGAATAATTAAGGTTAATTAACATTAATTAAGATGAATTAAGATGAATTAAGATGAATTAAGATGAATTAAGATGAACTAAGATGAATTAAGACGAGTTAAGGTGAATTAAGGTGAATAAAGATGAAATCAGAATAACTACGGTTAATTAAGATGAATTAAGATGAACTAAAATGAATTAAGATGTTTTAAAATGAATTAAGATGAATTAAGATGAATTAAGTTGAATTAAAATGAATTAAGATGATTTAAGATGAATTAAGGTGAATTAAGATGAATTATCATGAATTAAGCAGAGTTAAGATGAATTAAGATTAATTAAGATGAATTAAGGTGAATTAAGATGAATTAAGATGAATTAAGATGATTTAAGATGAATTAAGAAGAAGTAAGGTGAATTCAGATGAATTAAGTCGAATCAAGATGAAATAAGATGAATTACGGCGAATTAAAGTGAATTAAGATGAATTAAGATGAATTAAGATGAATTAAGATAAATAAAGATGAATTAAGATGAATTAAGATGAATTAAGATGAATTAAGATGAATTAAGATGAATTACGGTTAATTACGATAAGTATGTCTCGTCCGGAGGAGGCGAAAGAGGATACGCCGCCCTTCACGGGATTTAGGCTTTCTGTTGCTCTATAGTTGTAGGCCCGGGGCGATGCTCGATCTCTCCTATTACCACCCCCTTTCATCAGTCGCATTTTGGCACACTATAAACTTCGCGAAACACTTTCTTTCTTTCTTTTAACGGTGTCCTGGCGACAAAATTTACATCTTCTAAATTACGACCATTGTTATTGTTTATAACTATATTATTGATAGATATTAATCTATTGTGAATCGTCCTCTGTAGTGCAATTTTAGCGTAAAGTATGGTAAGCGAATTGAAACCCTTTGATTCACATTTAAGATTGCTAGTAATTGACTTCCTCTGATGAAAGTTATCTAAGTGTTTATAAAGTAATTAATTAAAGGTACATTTTTGAGAAATGAGATTCATTATGGTTTGATGTAATGCATTTAGATAACGTAGTATGAGTCTGCTGGCCGAACAGCTTATTATATTTATTTAGTGCATACGAGGGTATTTCGAAAAGCTGCGAGATATCTTTGAAGTATTTTTATACGTATCATCGACTTATCGATTGGAGACATTCTAGTGCTTGATTTGCCGAACAGGTAGGCGAATATAATTGTTTGTTATGGCAGCTAGGTAACTTATTTTGGAATTTAAGTATTACATCCCGATATCGACGTTTGATAAATTTTAGAATTTCATAGATTTTTGATCGCGTTTGTTTAGTTTGTGGTGACGTATATTTTTCGTTTTAATTGAATAATTAAATTGTCGTATTTCCAGTTATTCTTTATTTAGTTGAGCTGATAATTTCTGACGTAGATTAATCGAAACATTTAGTGAGGTTTAGGTTCTATTTCCCATTTTGCGGCTTTTATATTTAAAGCTTAAGATTTTATTGAAGTTTAGGTGAACCTGGCGTTAATATTTTTGGAGTAGACTTTGTAGAAGGAGTAGATTTTTGAGTGAACGTTTTGGGTCCTGTTAGACCAATATAACATCAGTTTATGACGTTTTCCCGCTATAAATGATTTTAAGAGGTGGCGTATTTTTGACTTTATCTACCGATTTTGGCGTCTTTAAGTAAGAACCCCGCCCACACCACCGAACCTAGGCGTGGAACAAATTGCCTTTACGGGCTGGATGCTCTAGTGAGTATTTGGCCTGTAACAAGTCCATCTTCGCGTAACGATAACAGTATCGGTTTTTTCTAGTCTCGCGACACTGCGACGCAAGATTTCCAGGTTTCCGGCAATTTCATCACTTTTTGCTTTCACTTCCATTAACTTTCGTTTCACGGGAAGTTACCTCTACCTCCTGTAGAGGTGCTTCCTTACTCTTACCATTAGTAACCTGTGCATACTTAATCATTGCTTAACCTGCTCCTCGATTTATTGTTTGTCCTTCGAAAATTTTTCGTTTAAACGCGATAATCAGGTCCGCATCACTCCCATCGGTTCATCAGTATCCTGGGCACGACGCTTAATTCCCTTCAATAATCGTTCATCGTAATCTATTGATTGGAATTGAAGCTTTAACATTCCCACCAACTCATGCCAACTCCTAACCTCTCTTCTAACAGATCGAACGTAAATCAATGCATTACCGGTAAATAAATCTAGACATTCCGAAGGGAGTTGACTATCATCATCACGTCGTGAAACTTGTAATTCCGAAATCCGTCTCAAAGATCACTCAATGATAATGACTTAAGAGTCCCTAGAAAATGTTAAATTCCATTTACAAACTGGTATACTGTTTGCAATAATATTCGGTACAGGTGAAGTACTTACTTTTAAATTACTAATGGGAACCGAATTGTGTGTATTTAAATTTTGATCGTCACTGGTTGGACCTTGATCTAAAGATTCTGACGGTGTACTTTTCAAAACAAGTTGCTTATCTCAATAAATAAATTTTCTTTAATTTTAATGTCGGTATCCGTTTTCGGATCGGAATTATTGATTCTGCCTAATAAATGCTTAATTTAAGTTTCGATAGTTGCTAAAATTTTCCTCAACAGATTTACTTTGACTTCCAAGAAATTTTTCATTTGGCTCTTAGTTTCCTCTATAGCAATTTTGTCTGTTTCGAAATCAAAAGCGCATTCGGGACGTTGCATACCTTTACCGCCACCTTCTTCATTTAAAAATGTACGTAATAAAGTGCGCAAAGCTGTAGTACCTAGTGTTACCTCATCACCTCGAATCGCTATTCCATATTTTACTTCACTAGGCGCGAGCCGGTCTACGTTGATATTGTAGCCCGTCTTAAAATTTTACAAAACTCTTTAACAAATAACCAAAAAAATAAAAAATACGACAAATCTAACCTAAAGTACAATCAACGAGAGAAAGAAACGAAAAAAACACAAGCCCCAGACGTTGGTCGCCAATTTATCTGTTGTAGGCGGAAACGATATTAAACTCGAACATAACAGACAACGAAAGTGGTGGTAATTAAGGGTCGTATGGTTGCTGCTAAATTTCAACAATTAGAATAGCTTAGAGGTAGGTCAAGCTTTAAGTAAAAAATTGTCGTTAATACTGGTTGCCAGTCTGTTATAATCAAAATCGGAGAACACCTGAGAGCACGTTAGTCTCCAATTTATCTGTTACAGGCGGAAACGATATTAAACTTGGACGTAACAGACAACGAAAGGGCTAGCAACTCAATGAGAATTAACGGTCGTGGAGTGTTGCTAAATTTCAACAATTAGGATAGCTTAAGGGAAGGTCACGCTTTAAGGAACAAATTGTTATTAATACTGGGCACCAGTCTGTTGATATAATCAAAATCGGAGAACACCTGAGCGCACGCAAGGTACAGTCAGTTTAAACAGACAAATACTCACTTAGCTTTACGCAACACAAAACGCTCGGAATGAACAATAACTAAAGTCCTGGAACTGCCTTATCTGTAAAGTTCTTCAAAATATCTGCACGCTTTTAAAATGAACGTACAAAACAAACACTAAATGCTTTAATAAATCTTGTAAAATTAAATAATCGCGAGCAAAGAAACTATCTATTAAAGCTTTATATTATGAACTAATTTTTAAGAGAACACATCCCAAATTAAACAAAATAGACAATCTAATGACAAACTCCCTCTTAATTCATTACGTTAAACGAAAAGTTTTTATTAAAATCGTATCTAAAATTTTTGAATTTACCGCTGGATATTCTACGATCAAAATAACTTCCTGTGTTAAAAACCAAATCTTGACTATCAGGGTGATATTCTCATATTTAAATTTAACATTTCGTAACTGTTGATATCATTGTGGTAAGGTGTGAGTTCATAAATAATACTTCCAAATTCTTTACATATATTAGACTAATAAAGTTGAGTAACAGAAAAAACGGAAAAAGTCTTGCAAGATCAAATTACCAACTAAATCTATTTATTATCCTGCTTTCCTGTAACGAAAACACGCTATAATACCAAGAACTGATAAGCCCACGACTTATTTTCACAATGGAGCATTGTTCACCAACCAAATTTGCCAAACTTTACAAGCGGCAATATTAATCGAAACGATCCGGTAATGCTTTAGAAATGATTGCAACATCCATTTAACTAAACGCGCCTTCAGCTTACATTATCAAAAACGCAAAATACAACTTTATCCACATCAAGAAAAACGAAATCACTAACAATTCCCGATAAATATGGATAGAAGCATTTCAACCTTTAACGTAATGCTAGACAACTATCAACAACTTCGTCACAGTTACCATCAATAAAAGAAAACACAAATAACAAAAAAGTAGTTACCTTGCACTCTCTGAAATTTCCCCAACCTTCATAGAGTGAAACGGCAGCTTGGGTTAATTTGACCCTTACGGAATTTGATCGATAGCCACCAACAACAGTCTTCTTAACTAACCTGCAACATAGCAAGTTCACTATCTTTAAGATCCCAAATAATCGACTATTTTCAAATTCTTGCACTCGAATGTAATTGTACAATAGTTGAATTAAAACCTAGGTACTTGAATAGCTGTTACACCTGGACTAGAATATCTATACACACAGATAACGTTAGATTATCTACTTTTATCCTAAACCTACTTTGGATTTTATTTACACTACTCGTGTAATATAATTACGATTATTGCAGCGAACTTTGTTGTTTTAAACGGCTGTATGCGTGAACGCGGGGATAATCAATCGGTGCACCTCCAACTAACCAAACTACGATATACCCAATCCGCCATAAAGCGTTAAAGTCTCCAAAGACAAGGATAGCACTGGCTAAAACACTACCCCTTCTTCAAAGATTTACTAAATGTCACTGATGATCACCAACACAGCACAATGCCTGAAACGCTGAACATTTTCAAAGATCCACCCGTAGGTGTTTTAGGGATTGTAGCACCCCGAAACGTTCATTTGCCACAGGTCCGCGTCGTCAATTTCTGCAACCGACGTCACTTCGCGTGCTCCGCGTCTTAACTTTCTTCGCTGCTTACGACTTCTCATTAACAGAGAACATTCTCCCCCTTCCTCTCACACCATCTTCTTGAGCGTCACCGGCAATTGCCAAAGTAAAAAAATACAAGATATACGTTTCTCCTGACTAAAACACGTCAATACCAAGAACTGATAAGTCCACGACTTATTTTCGCAACGAAGCATTGTTGACCAACCAAATTTTCCAAATTTTACAAGCGGTAATATTAATCTAAACGATCCGGTAATAGTTTAAGAAGAATTGCAACATCCATTTAACTAAACGCGCCTCCTCAAGCTTACGTTATCAAAAACGCAAAAAAACAAATTTATCCACATCTTGCATTTATCAAAACACATTTCATCTGATCAACATGACATAAAATTATTTTCTAAAACCCAAAAATAGTCTATTTCACAACTACAAAACAACCTTTACCACGAATTGCCTAATAAAGGCTACGACAAAAGGTACAACGTCATTTTAATTCTTAAATCCATAACCTTTTTTCAATACCCCAAAATTCGATAAAGCGGAAAGAAAGAATTATGTAACGTACGTTAATGAAAATTTCAACTTATTTACCAATAACAAAACTCGGTATTGTATTGACACAACTCGTCCATACGTGACAAATTATACAGAGTTAAAGTTGTATACTGGTCCAGGAACTCGTTTTAATTTATTAAGTTATATATAGCATTAAGTACAATTTAAAGACGTTATATAAAATGGATATCGGATGAAGGTGAAATCAGGGTAGGTATGTAACATTTCTAACTGTTAATTACGTTGAGAACAAAATATAAAAGACAATGCAAAAGAGAACAATAAGATTGTTTGTCACGAGACGGCGCCGAAAAATCCGCAAAGGTCAAACTGAACTCGGGATAGTTGTGGGTCGGAGAGTAAAAATCTCGTACTCAAACATTCATAGGTGACTGTGCTGTTCCAGGTCCAAACCGCACTAGGCGTCGTGCAGGCTTACCGAAGTAAGCGGGTTGCCAAGACGGCTACAGTGGAAATGGACGTGGTCGATATAAGGAGTAAAATGATTGAAGGGTAGTTTCAAACACCTTACATTTACCATAAATCTATAATCCACAATGCTCAGTCCAGGAGAACTTGTCTCTAGGTGCCACCGCAATCTTAAATTTTTCGAAAATAAATAGCCTTAGGCGGGATGTTAAATTAATCCTATCTGACTGTGGAAGCCACGATTGCAGGCTACTCAGTAAAACCATTCACCACCCAAAGTCAATCACACTTGAAAAGAAATTTATCCAAAAGCTTAAGAAAATTTTGAAATACACGGGTTATCGTAAACTTATTGAACACACCCCGTGCATATAAAAAACGTTAATTTGAATACTTTTTAAGTATCCTTCGTATACATATAAATTTATATGTATATACCACAACATTCGTTTGTTTCCGAAAAATTTTAAATAGAACGATCAGTGTTTTCATCATAAATAACCTCGACATACTTTATGAATACTTACTTTCTTTTTAAAAATCGTATTTAAACATTCATCAATAGCTTTAAATTTTAATACTTCAAATCTGTAATTTATACTTAATAAAAATATTCTGTTATTCGTGTTCTGTATTTTACTGACTGTCAAATAATTCAAAATAGTTAAATCTTGTAATCGATCTGGCTCATAAAGGAATTATCATTAAAGTCAAAATATTCAAAGAATAATATAAATTATTAATAAATATACCCCGTTTTAGGTAAATGCTAACATTTTTATCTCAGCTGACACAAAATAAATAACAAAAGTAAATTAAATAATGGATATATATTGACCAATTTTCAAACGTAAACACGTACAATCACGTGGCTTCAAAGGCACCACAAAAATCAATTCTTATAGATTAAAAATTCCCCCAAAATATTATATACTAAACACATCAAAATAGATAAAGTTTGATTATCCTTTTTCTTATAATAAGAAATTATTAACTCGATAAGCAAAAATGAACTTAAAAGATAACGGTGCTTGTATCTGTTAAACAAACCTAAAACTATATATTACAATTTACGTTAATTAATACTCTATCCGATTATAGTGAAGTCCATATGGCCTGCTTTAGTAATGCTTTTAAACTTATACCCACACTGGCACAAAACAAAGACAGCCGTATTTGCTAACTAATCAGGCTGTACACTCGCGAGAGCAGTTGTCTGTCCTTTACTCACGCGAAGTTTTAGCCAGTTTATGACACCTACTATTACTAGTAAAAAGGCTTATGCTTACCAATATGTATGCTAGTCTGGTGCAAATAATAAATAGACCGCTTAGTAACAACTTGTACATGGGGCTGGAAGTAGCTATGAGAATTGGAGAAAACCTGACGGATTGGTTTAAGATTGGTAGAGGGGTAAGGCAAGAATGTTGTATTTCCCCAACCCTATTTATTGTGTATGCAGAGGAAATGATAACAGAATGTGGGAACAAGGACACATGAGTGATTCTGGGTGGCCGAAGAGTTGCTTGAATCCGATTTGCCAAAACTACTGAGGAATTGAATGAGATGTTGAAAAAGCATTGTATGGATTAAGGATAAATAATAAGAGTTAAGTAATGAAGATCGGAGAGGATGAGGAAATGAAAGTGTACGTAAGAGGGGAACAGTTAGAGCAGGTGACACGATACAAGTATTTTGGTACAGAAATATCTGCATATTGAAGTCACGGGAAAATTAAAACGAGAGGGATGGCCCAGCAGCAAGCTTATAAGAATATGGAAAGGATTTTATGTATATATAGATATACAACTTAGAAAGAGACAAAATGTTTTGTATGGAGTGTGATGTTGTATGGGTTTGAAACGTGGACAATAATGAAGAATGATAGGAACAGAATAGAGACGTTGGAAATGTGGGTTAGGAGAGGATTGATAAAAATAAAGTGGATTGATAGAGTAAGAAACGAGTAAGTATTGCGAATGATTTGAGAGGAAAGGGAAGTGTTGGAAACGATACGTAAAAGAAAGAGGAACTAACTAGGCCATGGATTGAGAATGAACTGTTGGCTGATGTATTGGAAGGAATGGTGGAGGGGTATCGAAAGAGACAGAGGAAGGAAAAGGGTAAAGATGGTTCATGATGTCATCGATGGATTGGAATATGCCATCGATGGAGGAAAGCAGTGAGACGAGTGGAGATGAGGCACATGGGAAATGCGGAAGCATAATACCTCATGATGATGAATTAAATTGTACTTACGTTTTTCTGCCTTATAATAGTTACCATTTTGTTATGAGTCACCACCGTATACGTCTTTTTAATATACCAAAAAGCACAACAAACACTCACAAAATCATCGCCTGTGAAATGTGTTATCCCTTTTCTAAATTGTTATAAAAAATTAATAGTATATTACAAACCGCGCAAGGAAGAGCTTCATTACAGGGATCGTTGGTTAACTGATCGAGAGCGAAGCTCGAGATCAGTTAACACGCGAGGCAGTAATGAAGCGTCTTTCCAAGGTTTGTATATTATTTTATTCGCAACCATCCAATGTTCATTCTGAATAATAAATATCTTGATGTAACAAATATAACGCAAAGATTAATTTTAACTATGAAAATCCAAAAAAAGATTTTTAATGCTTTTTCTAGTTAGTTTTTAAATATGTTGTAGATCCGTGGATTAATAAAAAATATCAAATAACAACACATAATTTAATTAATTGTAATGATTATGTTGTTCATGATAGTTATGCAACCCTCACCACAGGCATGTAATAATTTTCGGGGTATGTAATAATTATTCCCGGCTAGTTTTATTATTCTCGGTTAGTTTCAGTAATAATCTAGTTCCCAGCTGTTGTCATGTAATGAAATGAACAGATTACAATATGATTGCGAATAAACTTTATTAACAAACTAAAAAATTATCTTCAAATGGCAATGACACCCATAATTAATTCAAGAGCATATCTGAATCGCCACCATAGTTCCCTTCCAGCCCGTTTGATCAGAATAATGAATAGAATGCACGCATTACCCCGTTGTTGACTTACATCTTCCATAACATAATCGCCTAGCTAATTTTGCCCTTGATCCGTTTGATGTTTAACAATAGTTCTCTTTGATACACACAATCTCATACACTTTTTTTAAATTCACCAGTTTGGGTGCATAACAAAAGAGAACCGGAGGTTTGGCCCACCTTGACTATGGCATTTGGAAAATAAGATTTTAATACATACCGTTTAATTAATAAAAATAGTAGGTGGTGGTATTGCTATTTTGTTGTGCAGTGGTACACATTAAATCTGGGTAATTTCAAAACTGTCATAAATTTTACATTAAAATTTCAACGTCATAAATCACTCTCAAATCATGGATAATATCGAGAATAAATTAGACGAAGACTTCCTTTTTTATTTAGAATTTATAAATAGTCTAATAAGAAAGTTTGAAGATGAAGAAGAAACGAACCACTGTCATGTAATAATTGAGGATTAATTTAAGTGATGACTTTAATTTTTAGACGTGGTTAACAAAATTATGTGGATCAAAATGTCCCACTGTCGAGGATAAACGTAATCGTAACATTTACTTATCTAATCTCATAGTATGCATGCAGAATGGTAAATTGGAAGGTCCATTTCTAAGAAACCCAAACGAAGTCGATATATCGGATGCAATGCAAGTTTTTGAGCATTTATCTCATCTCACTGTAATAAACCAAGTATTATAGAATAGATCTAGTCAAGTGCATTTTGTAGGAGCCAGATTGGTTACAAGACATGGCAGAAATGTCAGATATAGAAGAGCCTCGTGACGGTAGAACCTACCTCGCCACACGGACACTTCCTGGCGGAGAAGGGGCGTTTGCTTATCTTGCTGTGACATTAGCTGAAGATGAACCTAAATGGTTAGGTGGAGGTGAGGGGTAGGTTTTTATTTCAAACATCTAATCTATTATTACAAAGCGTATTTGTAGTGTGTTTGAAAGAGTAATGGAAGAAAAGTTTCCCATGTATGTACCTCCAGTATCTGAAATGGAACGTATACTGTTACGGCGAAAAGATCCCGTTGAGAGAGAAAGAGTGTTGCTTTATTACGATGCTCTTCTTCAAAATATTAACAAAGAACTTGATGGTGAAAATAAAGTTTGCTATACGTGTATTATTTAAACCTAAAATTTCGTTACTTAGAGGAGGTACCTCCAAATGAAAATAATACTATAAACGTGCTTATTGATCAGCTCATTCAAGATCTTCAACAAAAAGGGCAATATGAAGAATATGCCAACATGAATGAATCAGCAAGACGTATGAAACTTTTGCTCCTGTTGCACAGTCGCGTGCACGCTCGAAGGGAAAAGGTTTGTCCGTAAAAATATTATTCACGCTTACACTTTTCTGCAACCCTTTAGACTGCAAAAAGAGAAGAAGTACTAGATGAAATAGAAAACCAAACAATGCCAGTATCGTTTTTTGATACTTCTGTACTTCCAGACGACGAAGTAGAGCTCCCAGCAGCAATGTGGGAGCAAGTTATTAACAAATTCCCGAACAGAAAACTTATGGAAATGCTGTTTAATAATTATCCTAACGTTTTAATTGAGAAGTGAGTAAAACCTATTTTTAAAAGTCTTAACTATTTTATTTTCCTATGACTTATTTTTACTACCCTCTGCAATAAAAGTAATTAAAGTATTTAGACAAAGAATCCAATCAAATATGCTTACAAACACTCCTGAACTTTTCTATAATATTTAATTTGAGTACGTACAAAATATTGCTGTTTCTTAACTTTAACTTTAAATTCTCTTCTTGGTTTCTGAACGAAGTTGGAAGTTTCTTCCTCATTACTCGTCACCAAATGGATCAAAAAAACCGTATCAGTTTATTAACTGGTTGTGCTTTATGTTTATAATTGTTTATTAGCTATCAAGGGAATACTTATAATCATATAACCCGCGTACAAAATATGTAATTATTTGTACAAGGTTGAAAATCTATGAAAAAGTACTCTTGAGTAGGTTGGGCAAGAGTGTTCCACCACTATACTCAACAGTCTGCCATCACTACTGATAACAGTTGTGACCATTTTGCAGTTATCAGAATTATACATAAAAGCCTGGTTATTTTGTTTAACCAATGATTGCAACTTACAATTTATAAAAATGTAACCCTCAGATTTGTTCTTTCTACCAGAGGGCGTGTCCGGGTGTAAGGTTATTTTGACGCACCGTGTATGTGTAGTATTTTGATAACGTATGTAACGTGTTTTGAATGTCGCTGAAGGGAGTTTGCATGAAAAGAAACTTTATTTTGTTTTGTGTGTATACGTAATGTACGTCAATGTAATTGATACGCCACTGGAATTTAGTGAAGCCTTAGTTATCATATGAAGGAATATTTGAATGTTATAGACAGATTTTCGTGTTGAAAGCGTTAAATTTGGTTGAGAAGTAATGTTTTGAGTAAATTTTTATTGATACGGCACTACTGGTCTTTTACTACTGTTATGAAAGAATTTGAACCAAAAGAAATGGTTGTGAACGTACGAATGAGTAAGTTTGTGGTATATTGAAATTATATTAACGTGCAGTAAGGAATAGGGATGCATGTTTTTGATTGTGGAAATTTTTGGTAATATTGTGCAATAATGGTAAATTAATGCATGTTCAAGAATGAAGGTGATAGAATGTGAGGGAGTTCGTTAGATTTTGCGGAAATAAGACTCACCCACATGTGAGATTTGCATGAAAAGTTGAGATATAATCTGGTTAATCTACAGAGTGAATGTAATTGCAATTGATGATTTCTTCGGAAAGTTTTTATTGAATTTACAAAGTAATTCAAGATGGCTATGTTTATTTCGCATTGTTAGCGTCTTTTCCACGTTGGAACCTTCGATGCGGCAAAGAAACGCACGAAATACTCAGTTGTGATAGGTGAATTTTGATCTTAGGGCGAATTTATTGTGACGTATTGGCAATATGGCGGACAGAAGGTATATAAGCAAGTGCCCAAATTGGAGGGGTAAGAGTTAAAAAGTTGTAACTTTTTATAATAAGATAATAAGATGCTTAGAGGTTTTGAGTACGGGTTGCACGTGTGATAACCATCAGAATGGTTAGTTGTTGTAGTTTTTTTGTAAAAATTATAGTTTAGCAGGGCATGTATAGCCACTGCATTAACCCTTAAGGGGATAAATCGTATAGACATTCACAAATAACTAGTGTAATACATTGTGAGTTGAAGGAAAACATTAGTGATTTTCTTCAAGAAATAAAAAGTGCTTAGGCAGATTAGAAGTTAAAACGGCAAATATTTTGTTATTAGTGTTCGATTTTGAGACGGGTGACCTAATATTATTATAAAGAGAACTGAAGGTAACCATTTATGCTACTGAAATAAAAGTTTGTGAAATTTAGTTAAAATACTGTAGATCATCATTGACTTTGAATGTGTACAATTATTAGCAATACCAAATTGATTGTATGAAAGTAAATAAGAACTTTAATGTGTTTATATATACACTCCTCTCCAAAATTATCGCACCACCTAAATTATTCCTCAAGTTTAAAGTTATTTTATTTCTGAATCAATGGATAGATTTTGATGATTCTTTCTTCACGGTGTAGGTTCATTTTTAAAGAAGAAATGTATTGATGGTTTCTGATAAATGTCAACGTTTTACCCATATACGGGGTGTGAAAAGAAAGTTGTGTTTTTTCTTCTAATTTTGCAACACCCTGTGGAATTTATCAGAAACAATCGCTACATTCCATTTACATTACCTTATAATGGTATCCCTTCTCTACATTTTCGTTTAAGAATCATCTCGATATCTCTATTATCAAAGAAGATACATAAGTTTAAAGGTAACGAAGTTTTATTAACATTTTAAACAAGTAGGTAAAACTAAAGAAACACTGCATAATCCTTAAACAATTCTCTCAAAATCACCAAATAACGTGTATTTCCGCCTCTCTTACTAATCACTCCTTCACAGCGACGAGGCATACGTAAAATGAAGCTTCGAATTTCGTTTTGATCAATTGCATCCCAAACCTCTTTTACCATCCTCTCAACGTCATCAGAACGACAGGTGGTGGATGTCGGCTCCTCAACTGACGATCAATAATATCCCACAAATTCCCTATGGGATTGAGAACAGGGCTACAGGGTGGCCAGTCCATGGTTTGTATACCAGCATCATCCAAATAGTCACGGACCGTACGGGCAAGATGAGGTCTTGCTTTATCATGCATTAATAAAAAATTATCTCCTATGTAAGGAGTAAAGGGAGCGACGTGGTTCGACAAAATATCTGTAATATACCTTTTACTTGTTAATGAACCTCTTCGTAAAGAAACAAGGTCTGTTCGTGCTGTAAGCAAAATTCCACCCCAAACCATTACAAATCATTAAAAATTGTGTATCTTCTTTGATAATAGAGATGTCGGTATGATTCTTAAACGAAAATGTAGAGAAGAGATACCATTATAACGTAATGTAAATGGAATGTAGCGATTGTGTCTGATAAATTCCACAGGGTGTTGCAAAATTAGAAGAAAAAACGTAACTTTCTTTTAACACCCCATATATGGGTAAAACGTTGACATACATCAGAAACCATCAACACATATCTTCCTTAAAAATCAACCCACACCGTGAAGAAAGAATCATCAAAATCCAGTCATTGATTCAGAAATAAAATAACTTTAAACTTGAGGCATAATTTAGGTGGCGCGATAATTTTGGAGAAGAGTGTATATGCATACACACACGCACACGCGCACGCGCACGCGCACGCGCACGCGCACGCGCACGCGCACGCGCACGCGCACGCACGCACGCACGCACACACGCACGCACGCACACACGCACGCGCGTACGCACGCACGCACGCACGTACGCACGCACACACGCACACACGCACACACGCACACACGCACACACGCACACACGCACACACCCACACACGCACACGCACACGCACACGCACACGCACCCGCACGCGCACGCGCACGCGCACGCGCACACGCACACGCACACGCACACTCAGACGCAGACGCAGACGCAGACGCAGACGCAGACGCAGACGCAGACGCAGACGCAGACGCAGACGCAGACGCAGACGCAGACGCAGACGCAGACGCAGACGCAGACGCAGACGCAGACGCAGACGCAGACGCAGACGCAGACGCAGCCGCAGACGCGCACGCGCACGCGCACGCGCACGCGCACGCGCACGCGCACACGCACACGCACACGCACACGCACACGCACACGCACACGCACACGCACACGCACACGCACACGCACACGCACACGCAGAGCAGGCGCAGGCGCAGGCGCAGGCGCAAGCGCAGACGCAAGCGCAGGCGCAGGCGCAGGCGCAGGCACAGGTGCAGGCGCAGGCGCAGGCACAGGCACAGGCACAGACACAGACACAGACACAGACACAGACACACACACACACATATACACATATACACATATATATATATATATATATATATATATATATATATATATATATATAACCATTATTTATTATAAACGTCTTGAAGGGCAAACATGACAGTATAAGGTCATCTGATGTTAGGCTAAAGAGCCGCTATACCAGGACGCAAATGACATTGTGTTAGTGAGTACTTTAGCCGAGTACGTAGGGCGAATAACGGCTACCTCTCGTGTTTTGTACTTAGTGCATCTAAGAATTTTAAAAGGATTACCGAAAGCAGACCATATCGACTACAACTACCTCATTGAAAAAGGATTAATTAATGTAACGTAAGAATTAGATTTACAAATTGCATTGAACCAAAACAAGTACGATTACATTTTTTCCTGTTATGGTTGCATTCATTCTAAGAAAAAAAAAAGGTAATCGAACTTTAATTATTTTGTTGTTTCTAGTTTTAAGAAGGGCGTAATTTTAATCTTAACGTATTTATGGGTGGGTAGCTTTTTTAACCACGCCGTATATGTTACTTGCAGAATTTGTCAATATATATCCACTGTCTAATTTACTTTGTCGTTTATTTGTGTCAATTGTGTGCCTAACTGGTTACACCTTCTGATAAGCAAAATTAGTCTTTGCATATTTTCAAATTTAAGGATCGATTGGAAATTGCGTAATAAGCCAGATTTATCACAAAATTTCATTTTAGCTTTGAAATATTCATGCAGAACACTACTAACAAAGTACTTATTTTTTTAATTCAGCATAAATTACAGTTTTGAAGTATTAAAGTTTAAACATATTAATGAATGTCTAAATACGATTTTAAAGATAAAGTATTAATAAAATATAACGATTTTATTGATGATACCAGCACATTTTAACGTTGAATTATTCAGCAATTAACGAACATTTTTTTTGAGATATTAATTCATTGTTAAACCGATTTCGTTTATTTTGTTTAGAATTTTCTAAATTGGGAATATTTATTTAATTCAAAGTTTTACAACAGTTAGAAATATAAATTGATAGATATACGAGGGACATTTTAGAAGCTACATAAGTTAATGCTTTATTTTTATGAATTGGAGATTCCATTTATGCAGGGTGTGTTCAGTAAGTTATAACGATACGTGTATCACTAAATTTTCTGAAGTTCTGAGTCGATTTGTTTGGAAGTGTGTTTGACTTTGAGAAGTTAGTGTATGAATTTACTGAGTAGGCTTCAATCCTGTTTTCCACAAACAGCATTAATTTACCATCTCGCCTAAGACGATTTATTTTAGCAAAATTTAAGATTGTGGTGGCGTCAAGAGACACCTTTCCCGGACTAAGCTGTATAAATTGTGAATTTATGGTAAGTGTAAGGTGTTTGAGCTTGTTATTCAATGTTTTTACTCCTTATCTCGACCCCGCCTATTTCCACTGTAACTGGCGACGCCTAGTGCGGATTGGACGTGTAACACGATGGTCGGGTTTTGTAGGAAATTGGTAATTAATTTAATTGTAAGCAAAAAGCTACAATTTGGTCCACTGCCTTATCAAGTGCAGTTATATGTAAAAATACGTTTTTCCGAAATTTTGAGTCATCCATACTCGCTGTCCGACGTTGAATAGTTGGAGCGTATTTCGGAAATTGGACTTATTTGTAAATGTCGGATGTTTACACCCTTGATGTGTAATGTGTTTGTTATTATTTTTTTTAGCTGTCCGGTAAAAACATGCTGTCGCTTCAAGAGTTCGACAAAAGAATATATAATGTCATAAAAAAGGCAATTTTCTATTATTTTATAAACGATAAGTAAATACTTCCGTTGGGAATCACACGCTAAGATCTGTGTGAAAAAGAAGTTACGCCAAAATGAAACAAATGTTATACAAGCAATTATTTATTTTGTTCCAAGAAGCATTAAACAAAAAATTTCAGTAGGAATATCGGTCATCGTCGGGTGAACTTTGCGTAAATATTTTTGGAGTGGAATTTTCAGGGAGGGGAGTATTTTATTTTTGAGTAAACATTATGGTTTCTTATTAGACCATTATTAAGATCTAGTTCATGTCGATTTTCCGCTGTATGTATTTATCAAGTGGCGCCTTTTTGACATTTTCTCCTGATTTTGACGTTTTTGGAGTTGTGACGAGTGCCAATTTGCAGCATTAAATAAGAACCCCACCCACACCACTGAGCTATGCCGTGCGCTCACATTGCCTTTACGGGCTGATGGTGTAATGAGTATTTGGCCTGTAACAAGCAGCACATAAGTTTTCCCCCATTTTTCGGTACAGCTCATTCACTATATGTATCGCTGATTATTTCCAGTACCCACATGAATACAAATATTTTGTTTTGCTTTCAAATGTTTCATAACGCCCAATAAAATAATTAAAATATCGGTGTCAAAACAACGAATTCGAACTTCATAATCCAACATTTGAGAAACATGATAAACAATTTTTCTGTCAACTTCTTTATGATTGCATGTTAAGTCTTCATCAACGGTTGTCATCATCATCCCTTCGTATGATTGGAAAAAGGTAACATTTACCATAATTAACTTTAATTTTTTTCCTTTCACAATACATTGCGTAATCATTAGAGAGCGGATAGTTAGGCAAGAAAAACCCATAAAAAAAGCAGGCAAAAAGGCAACAAAAACAGTCAAAAAAAGGCAAGGAAAAAGGTAAATTCGAAAAAGGCACACAATTGTTTAAAATAATTTAATAACTACTTACGTAAAATGAATTTACAAATAAAAAAATAAAAATAACAAAACATTTAATCTACGTTAACATTATTATTCCAGGCTGTAATTAAGTACTGCTCCGTATGGTCAGGTAACAAATTTGCCCTGGTATTGCTGACAATTTGCTTGTATGTCGAGAAAGATCTCTCGACATCACAGGATGTAATGGGGGCATATTTAATTGCAGCGACTTCTTGAGGGCTTGCATCCAAGCCAATGGCCTCTTCTCCTTTATGTACATTTACAATCTCCTTTATTATGTGAAGATTTGGATTCTTTTGTAATACAGATAATATCTTTTCATTTACTTTTATCCCACTAGCACCAGGTACCCGTGCGATTTCATTTACCACATCGTCCACTATCCCTAACGCTTCCACTAACGCGAGGTTCCTTGCTTCGAGTTTCTTTATAGTTTCGAGTAGGTAGCAGAAATGGGTGTTTATATACATTATACCTCGACGGACGTTTTCATCTTCAAAACTCTCTTGAGCGCTTTTGTATAGCAGCAGCCGTGGAAGGGTGAAATGAATTCACTACCTGTAAATTATCATATCATTTTTGCAGAATTCATAGCAGATTTTGCAAACATGTATTTACCTCTTTAATTGAGTTTCAATGAAGCGCGTAAAAATTACACGCCTCGATCCAGGTACCCCATCTGGTAATCACAGGTTCAGGAGAGAGAGTGGAACTGATGGCAGCTTTTCTTTATACTCAGAAACTCGTAATGGTGCTTTTACAAATACCTGCAATTTTTAAATCGTAACAGCAGCACACAGACAATGTAATGTTTACCTTCTTCACGGAAGAAATTAATTTATTTACAGCACTAAATTCCTTGCGAATGCATTCACACACTCTGTGCAGTGCGTGTGCTAGGCAAGTAACATGCAGTAGTTTAGGGTAGAATACCTTTAGGGCCCGTGCCGCTTTTAGCATGTAAGGTGCCGCGTCGCTTACTAAAAGCAATATTTTCGATTCAGGTATTTCGTTAGGAAATAAAATACCTAAAACAAGAACTGTATATTAACCAAGCATGATAGACTTAATAGTGTATGATGAACGGGTTAGAAACCTGGTGAAAGACACAAAAGTAATGCGCGGAGCGGAGTGTGGATCGGACCACTTTTTGGTTGTATCGAGAGTGTGTTTAGGGCAAAAGTGGGTCTGGAGAAGGAAAGCAAACGTAGTGCGAACGTCCAGAATTAGGGTTGACAAATTAGTGGATAATGGTGCGAGAATGAAATACGCAGATGCTGTGAGTAAAGAGTTGAATGTGAATGAAACAGTGTGGAACGGACAAATAAAAGACACTGACGTTGAAAGTGCATGGATAAGCTTGAAAAACTCTGTTGTCAATTGTGCCGTGCGAATAAGTGGAAGAGTGACTGTAGGTAGGCAGAAAAAGTGTGCTTGATGGAAGAGTCGGTAAAAAAGGCAGTAAGTAAGAAAAAAGATGCATACATGGCAATGATTGCTGCAAAAAATGAGACTGAGAAGAAGCGATTGTATGAGGTGTACAGATTAAGAAACAAAGAAACGAAGGAGGCAGTGAGAATAAGTAAAGAGGAAGTGATGACTGTGGAAGGAGAGAAAATGCAGAATGATTTTGAGGGAAACAAAAAACTCTTCTGAAAATGGGTCAAAAATACAAAATGTGGCCCAAAACAGAACGCTGCAGGAGTTATGAATGCTAGAGACGAAATAGTATGGGACGATTGTGAAGTGAGAGAATGCTGGCAAGAATATTTCGTAAAGCTGTACAGTAGTGAGGAAAGTAAGACTGAAGGGTTACATAAGGAGAATATAGAAGAAATGATGAATGAAACTGAGAAGGATATTGGAATAAATGAGGTAGAGAAAACGGTAGGAAGGTTGAAAAACGGAAAGGGAGCAGACGTAGATGAAATCACTGGTGAAATGCTCAAGTGTGGTGGTGCAAAGCTTATACGAAGATTGCGTGAATTATTCAACGTATGCCTTATGTGTGGAAAAGTGCCAAGTGATTGGAAGAGCACGATCATTGTACCATTGTATAAGGGTAAGGGTAACAAGAGGGATTGCAAGAACTATAGAGGAATAAGCTTGCTCAGCGTACCTGGTAAAGTTTTTGGAAGAATACTTATTGATAGAGTACGAGAAACTACACAAACTAAGATGTGGGATGTACTAGGTGGCTTCATGCCAGGGAGAGGATGTGTCGATCAGATGGTTGCTCTCCAGCAGGTGATCGAAAAGTGTTTAAAAGTAAAAAGGAAGTTGTACTGTGCGTTTGTAGATCTGGAGAAAGCATATGACAGAGTGAATAGAGAGAAGTTGTGGGAAATATTAAATGAATATGGCGTAAATAAAGGTCTAATAAATGGAATAAGGGCAGTATACAACGGTAGTCGGGCATGTGTTAGGGTGAGGGGACGTGTGAGTGAATACTTCAATATTGAGCAATGAGTGCGACAAGGTTGTGTGATGTCATCATGGTTGTTCAATGTATACATGGATAAATGTCTTAGACAAGCATGTACCGATACAAACGGTGTAATGGTTGGTGACGTAAATGTACGACTTCTGGTGTATGCAGATGACACAGTCTTATTAAGTGACAGTGCGGATGAGCTGCAAACCGCTCTGAGGAAGTTTGATACAATCTGTGAGAGCATGGACCTAAAGGTAAACGTGAAGAAAACTAAGATTGTGGTGTTCAATCGGGAAGGTGGAAAGGAGAGTAGAGTATTTACTCTGCAAGATAAAATTGTGGAGCAAGTGGACGAGCTGGTATATTTCGGTAGAATGTTTACTGCAGATGGTACAATTGAGAGCGAGTTTGGACGAAGGGTCAATGCTGGAAGGAAAGTGATTGAAAGTATGTGGACGATAATGAGAAATGAAAGCATCAGCCTAGCTGCAAAACGAGCAATTTATAATGGCGTATTCGTCCCGTCAGTACTGTATGGAAGTGAGACATGGGTATGTCAAAGAAAGCACGAAAAAAAATAAATGCCGTGGGTATGAGATTCCTGAGAAGCGCATGTGGTAAAACGAGAAGGGATAAGATAAAAAATGAATGCATAATGACGGAGTGTGGTGAGGAAAAGACGATGATGGATAGATATAAAAGTTGTACATTACGTTGGTTTGGTCACATTGAGAGAATGAACAACGCAAGATTAACGAAACAAATATATGTGGGTGAGGTTACGGGAAAGGCCGGCCCTGGTAGGCCGCGTAAAACTTGGTTGAATGTAGTAGAATCTAGAAAGATAAGCAGTTTTAAAAACAAAAGGGCATGTCAGAGACTATGTACGAATCTTGTGGAAGTTAGGGAGGTATGCGGAGATAAGATAAGATATAGATTGTGAATGAAAAATAAATAAGAGGCAGGGATTGTTTTGGTTACTCCGCAAGGGAATGGCGTGAAGGTTAAGTTAAGTTAAGTTTATTTTTTATGGTTCACTTAAAACCACATTTTTTCAATTTTATTAAAATAAAAAATCGACAAAAAAGGCAAAATCCCAAAAATTTCTTTAAAAAGGCAAAAACCGCCAAAAACATCAAAAAAGGCAAAAAAGGCAAAGTAAAAATTGCATGTTTGGAGTCGTCATGTCTTGAAACTTATAGAAATTCAACTTTGCCTCTAATATCCTCATTAATTCAAAAATGGCATTTGCCTAACTATCCGCTCCCTAGTAATCATGGTGTTGCCAGTGTCCTAATAAAAACCTTAAAGATCCTACTAGTCAAAGTTGTCCAAAAGGTAAATTTCTCTTATTATTACTTTTGATACTATACCGAATATTATTACTTTCTCTTCTTAAGGAATGAGCATAATTTTGTATGCGTGGTTTTTGGAAATTATTAAAATTGAATTGTTAAAACGAATAGTCCTGCATATTTACGCCCAAAATTAATTGGTAGAAATGAAATTCACGTTAAAAATATTAGGTATGTAAATAATTTGACCATACCTGTACACACAACATTACTTGAATGTGGATTCACCTACAATGCGACAAAAATGTATAACGCCCTCGATATAGTTGTTAAAAATTATTCCCTAAATAATTTTCGGAAAAAACCTGTGCTCTATGATTGAGTATTAGCAATTTGGTACTTTTCTTTACATTGTACATTTGATAAATGCTCATAGTTACACATGTACTTATTTTCTCGGAGATTCTTTATTGTTAAGTTATCACTATTATGATTATATTTATGTTTTTTAAAATTGTTTTTTCTCTTATATTTTTCTTTTAATTACATGAGGTCAAGAGGTGGAACAGCTTTAAGCTTAACGTCGCCTCGTGTCTGTTATTTATATCGGGTGGGCTTTAACTGTGTTGGCGTTTTGTTTCGTCTATAAATCAAAAACCTACAAAGGTATGCAGGCGCGGGGGATGCATTTAGAGGCACCATTTCGTGGAATTGTTAGTCGCCATGGATCCGTTCTCGAGAGCGCAACGCGCGTATTATGCAAACAATCATTCAGTGACGATTGCTAGGCTTACGAAACATCAGCGAAGCACCAAGCGCAAATTCTATTCGAAAATGGATTAATATGTTTGAAGAAACCGGGTCTACAGTAAGAATCATTAATGCGGATCGCCCAAAGTCAGTAAGGACGTCGGAGAATATTCGACGTATTAGTGAATCGATTAGAGAAAATCCACGACAAGCGACTCGCAAAAGAAGTCAAGTTTTAAACATCAAGAGGACCACTTTACTAAGGATTTTGCACCGCGATTTGCATTTAAAAGCGTATAAAATTCAGTTGACGCAAGAATTGAAGCCTGATGGCGCTAATCTTCAACTAAATTCTGCCAATGTTATGCTGGAACGTTTCAACAATTTCTCAAACATAATTTTTACTTTCATGTCAACGACCATGTTAATAAACAAAATTATCGGTTTTGGTACGAGACTAATCCCCGACAGAAGCATCTTCATAGCCCTAAGGTTGTTATGTGGACTGCAATATCAGCCAGCGGAATAATCGGACCATACTTTTTTGAAAATCAAAGAGGAGTTGCTGTGACAGTGAGAACTGAGAACTATTGTCAGATGCTGGAAGAGTTCTTGGCCCCGGCTCTTCAAGAATTTTCTAGGCTACAATTCCAGGTCCTGGTTGCAGCAGGATGGAGCCACTTGCCATACTGCCACAGCCTCCATAGACATGTTTCCTGGGAAGATCATCTCACGAAGAGGAGACATTCAATGGCCCCCAAGGAGTCCAGATCTCACTCCGAATGATTATTTTTTGTGGGGATACCTAAAATCAAGAGTGTATGAAGATAATCCGATAACAGTAGAGCAATTAAAGCAAAACATTGTGCCGGAAATCAACGCTATTCCTAGAGCAACTTGTTAACGAGTTTTTGAAAATTTGCGAGTCTGACTTCAAGAATCTCAACAAGCTGGATGCGGTCACTTATAACATAATCTTTAAAAAGTAGATGTTACTTAAATTTCCATTTTTTGTAGTTTTTAAATATATAAATTAAAAACTCCTATGATCCATAGTTATTTTTTATTGCATATTGAAACTGCGCATATAGTTAAGGCCAACTCGTATTATCTGTTATCGAAACAATTGGCTCATTGCTTTATAATTTTGTTACTTATTAAACTTTTTCTTTTATAATGCTCATGCACTTCAATAAAGACGATTAATAATAATAATATAAACGACTCGTCCATAGCTAGTTAGCTGCCTAATTTTTTAGTAACGATGTCAGTATATCGTATCGGTACATCTTGTAAAGTGTGAAGAAAAAAAACCATCTATAATAAAAATGCCCGGTTCAGATGGCTCGGGAAAGTGTTGAAAGCTTTCTAAATGTTTTAAAAACAGTGATTTCGTCGTACTGCACATAGTACCATCGACGAGACATAAGGAGAACGGTACTGATAATAGCGGATAACTTAATGTTTTTTCGACATCGATGTGTTCCAAATGGGATGCATAAAGCATCCTTCCAAATATATATCGTTCAATTTCGATTTCTTCGATTTTCCCATTTGCTTTCATTCCTTTTTGGTTGCTACTAGTAAAATTCAAAATTTTATTTCTTTTTATTCTTTCTTCAAAATGATTAGGATTTTCGCAGCACTTTTTAATAAAATCTTTACGCTGACACCTAGCTATTCTACGTTAGACAAGAAATCTCACTTGCAATGTTATACAAGTGATCGTTTGATAATGCATTTGAAAATGGATTAGTGTGCTATTGTATATGTTGCGGAAACTTTGCTATGACTATTTTTTTAACAATTGTCTTTGTTTTAGATCTTTTGTGTCTGTTTTCACTTTTCTTTAAACCACTCTGTTCCAAAAGGTATGTGCCTAAAGTTGTACTTATTGCATGCGTAATGGCCCATCTTAAACGAGAAGCCAAGATAGTTCACAATACCTGTTGATTTTCTAGATGCATCGGCGTTTATTGTTTGTTCCAATGAGGTCAACAGGAATTCTAGAAAACGATTTACTAGTTCTTTTGACCCCAAAAGAACCATTTCTAAAATTATCCATTAACCCAGTATGCGTCCCTTCTACTGTTGAAAGATTATCTATATATAAACAAAAAATCTTGGGTTGATTAAAAACGAAAAAGAAATTGGTCATTTCAGTTAGAATGAATTTATAGAGGCCAAAATCTCCTTTACGTATGCTATTTTCCAACAGAAGATAATTGTTAACAAATTTGACGTAGAACAAAATGTATCATGGCGTTTTTCCGTGTTTCTTCTGAAATGTTTCTGCACAAAGTTGTTCATAGTCATCAAAAAGTTTTCGCGACTGTTCATTTTCAATTCCTGTGACTATTTTGATAAACTTGTAGGTGTTGGCGAATACTTTCACCTATATTAATCTCATTTTCCCCAAAAACGTTTCAAAGTGCAAAATTTGAAATGATAGTGCGTCTGTCAGAAAAGAGCGGATTGATCCTTCTGCTAGCTCATTATCTACTAACACATTGACTATGCCAGATCCATCTATATATTTTCCTAGTTCTTTGAAGTATGCTAACATTATATGGAATGCTCCAAGATGTATGAACAACCTTTTAAAGTTTGGGAATTTTTATCTTGTTCATTTGAAAATAATTTGAAGGCTATTTCTGCCTAATATTTTACGAGACTTTTTTAACGACATTTGATGACATTACCAAGCAGCTCTTGAGGCATTGTCCCAGATCTCAACAAGAGCTGCTGCAACCCATAAAAAGGGCGCCAATGCACTAATTTCAACAAAACCCTGTAGCACGCTTAATAACTGCGATATCAGCGAAAATAAACAAATGAAAATGCTCATTCGTTCGCTCTACAGTGTCTCAAAAATTAACGAAAAAACATTACTTTCTTTTCAGCTCTGTATATGATATTTCGACCAATTATTTAAAAATAGTAATAGGTCTAACGATTTCTTAAAGAATCAGCTACAATTTAAAAAAAAATAATCAAAATCGAGTTAGGGGTTCAAGAGAAAATTCAAGTCAAACTTGGTGTAAATTTTGCCAGCTCCCCTAATCTTGCTGGTGTGTGTGTGTGTGTGGCGTGTGCCTGCGTGCGTGCGCGCGCGCGCGTGTGTGTGTGTGACTGTGCGAGTGCGAGTGCGAGTGCGAGTGCGACTGCGAGTGCGAGTGCGAGTGCGAGTGCGAGTGCGCGTGCGCGTGCGCGTGTGCGTAACTCATGCAGCAGAGCTACTGGAGTTTGTGGGGGGTGGGTAAACTGAGTAATCTGCTTTCCATAATATCCCAGACGTGCTCGATGGGTAAAAGATCGGGAGATCTCGGTGGCCAAGGCAACAAAGCAACTTGATTGGCCTTAAAATTAACCAAAAAAATCCTATCAACATGAGGTCGTGCGTTGTCTTGTCGGAATGTGCTGTTGGGGATGCTCTGAACATAAGATACAATATGGAGTTCTACGATCTCCTGGATGAAGCGCGTAGCGGTCATGCTACCTCTAATGAAGCCCAACGGTGACCTACTTCCAATAGCAATAGCCCCCCATACCATAACTCCAACTGTGTGGTGCACATGCCCTTCCACAGAAAATTGGGGATCTTGTCTCTCACCACGCCGTCTTCTCGCCCTTGCACGACCGTCATGCATGCCCAAACAAAATCTGGACTCATCACTGAAGACAGTTGAGTTCAATTCTTGATCCCGATTTGCCCATTCTCTACACCACGCTAGACGATCACGTCGGTGCCCAGGAGTTAGTGGTAGCACAAAATGGGGACAGTATGAAAAGAGTCCAAAGGTTCTTATCCGGCGATAAACAGTTCGTATCCCAATCGCCCTTCCATGTTCTGCAAACCAGAGGTCCGCGATCGCCCGTGTAGACGAGAAAAGGTCCCGTAGACCCAATACTCTAAGACGGCGACGTTCGGATTCTGTGGTTCTTCGAGGACATCCTTTACCTCTCACTCTTTGTGTACGGCCCTCTTGGTTCCATTCCCGAACACAGACTGCCACAGTGTTTGAACTCCGTTGCGTTCTATCGGCTGTATCTCTCATAGACAAACCAGCCTCTCTTAAGCCCACAATTCGAACCCTATCAACCTCGCTTAACTGCCGAAAATTTTTCTTCGCACTCGAGACATCGTGATTCAATTAAAGAAGCTTTTTGTAATGTGTTTTACACGTCTTAAATGACAACTGTAGTTACAAATGATTTTAAGACTACGTGATCGTAAATGTTTTGAAAGAGGTTAACGCAAAAACCGCTAGAGTAATAAAAGAAAATTGATCGTTTTTTATCTTAACATAAACATATTCCAAAAATTTTTTTACAAAATATTCATTATTACTGGGTGTTCTTCTTTCTATGGTACTTAGTATACTAACTACAAATGAACAAACAAATAATTTTTAACAAAAGTACAAAATAAATAGAGTTACATTATATTTACATCGTTTTTTTTTATTAAACTCAAGCTACAACAAAATCTAAACAACTTCATGGTACATAGTTAATTTTCAGAACAGAATTAAAACAGAAACAAACTTTAGATTACCTATTTAAATCTTGCGGGTAACTTACTGACACTTCCCGCTGTTGTTAACTTAACTTGAGGTTCGCCCGTTTTGGGAGATTTATGAGTATTCTCATCAACTAGACTTGGTTCTACAACTACAGGATTATGAAAAGGGCCTAAACAGGTACTGAGACTTGTGTATTAGTGTCAATAGGACAACAAATTTCAAAAGGATAAATCCTTTGAATCGGGCGTGAGGTCTCCCCTTGCTCAACTTTTACTTTTACTACCTTTTTCTTTAACTAAGTCAAATTTTTCCCATAGACCACTCTAGCCGGTTAGATTTCTCAACTTCCACAAGCATAATTTCACCTTTACGCAAATGATCTATATCGTCGGAACCTGCTTCACAGCTCTATCCTCAGTTCCTGCCGATAGCGTGCCCTTTTACATAAGGATCGATAAGATCACATTATGAGGTACCTACCTCTTTAATCTCATGTGAGAAGTCGTTTGAGTAAAGGATTAAAGTTCGCCGGTATCAGATAATTCATAGGTCAGGGGCCTGGAATTCATTATAATCTCACACTTGCATAGAATCGTACACATCTCCTCTTGTACCAGGCAAGCCCTACCTAGTCATCTTTTTAATAAATCTTTAAGAATTCGAATCAGTCGTTCCTACCAGCCCCCCACCACGCAGAAGTGAAGGGTTTGAACACCCACTTAATTTTCTGGACCGAGCAATGCGATAAAATTTTCTTCGAATCAATAGATTTAAAAAGGTTATTCGCGCCTATAAAATTAGTCTCGTTATCACTAAAAATTATCCTGGGCCTGCCTCTACGACTGACAAAACGCCTAAAACCAAGAAGAAAATTTTCTGTAGAGAGGGAAATAAGTAATTCGAGGTGTACCGCTTAATACATCGCACACGTATAAATACAGATCAATGTTTTCTGCCCATTCCTTAAATTCCAAGGACCGGCCAAGTCCACTCACGCCGTCTCGAACACCTTTGCGTCTCTGACGCGGTCATGGGACAGAAGAACCTGGTTGCTCTCTTAATCGGTTTGTTCTGAACTTTTTACAAATCACGAATTTATTTAGGACAGACCTGATGAACTGTCTTCCCTCAACAATCCAATAGTTTTCCCTTAAAATGATCATTAACATCGATAGCCCAATATGTGAGTTGGTTTCGTGAATTTCTATTATTATTCTTATTACTATTTGATGGGCTTTAGGAAGAACAATAGGGTGACAAAAGTACAACATCTCTTTTTAAATATTTTTGTTTTTAAACGGATCAACCCTCACTCGTCTAGGCATGGATTAAGTGAAGTAAGAGCTTTTATGTCCGTCGGTCTGCATCCATTTCCAAACAGTTTCTTCGACCTCCCACATTCCTTCACTGATAGTTCATGACTTAAGTTTACTAGAATTCTTTTTACAATTGCTAATAAACCGTCGCATCCATGCCACTAATTTGACAATCCTCGAGAGCTTAAGAAAAATATGTGTAATAAAATAACCTTCTATACCTGGCCCGTCTAACATTCCTAAAACAACACTAGTGCATTTTTCTTTTGTTACTTCAGGTCTGGATTATATTCACGCATGGTCCAAGTATACCTATTACCTCAGAACCATTCAGTCTCAACTAATTTTTTATCAAAATCATCTTAACCTTGCACCTATGCAGGCAGCCGAGAGCTCCGTCCTTGGTATAGTTAATTTTTTGTTTGGTAAAAATATGTCTGAAGTGTATGTAACAATGAAAGCTTCTCAATAGGTATGTAAACTTAAACCGCTCCCAAAACCCACCAGGGAATTTTATAAGGCCAAATACTCTAAATCGTCATACCATTTTTTAAATGGCTCCGGTTCTTTTCATCCCATGAAATCTTTAATTCTCATAATTTTCTTGCAAAAGTAATTTCGGATACAACATAACTGGACATGTTACGTTTGGTAACATGCCATCATGTCAATCATTTTCTTAAAATTTTAAAAGTACTTCTTTTATAGCCAGGTCCCAAATCACTCGTAAAATAGATGTAGTTGTTTTCACTACGTTAAAATAAGGTTCAATTGTAGACTCTTGCCCTCTGAGCTCAAATTGAGCTTCTTCCAAAATCTCGTTGGATTCTTTAACAAATTTGTTATCATACACGTGTTCCTGACTGATAAGATAAAAGTGATAATTAAGCACCACCCCTAACAAATACGAAGAACATGATACTCCGAACACAGTCTGACAATGCTGATATACAATGACAGTATTCTCCACATCTTTCCACAGAAACTTGGTCAGGTTTGCACAGGCCGACCTATTTTGTTATATCGCCCATTATAGCGAAATGACCCCACCTAAATCTCAACCATGGCATATGAACTATATATCTACCTGCCATCCCTACAAACTGTATTGTTTAAGTGATCATCAGTATCTTTAAGTAAATCTAATTTATTCTTTTGAACAATGGGATCTGTGGTTCCTAATACGTCCAGGGCCCACAAGTCTGAGATCTTATTATCATGGGCTAACATCCGCACACTTGGAAAGGTTCACACATTTTCACATACTGGCGTTGGAACCTGTAACTTACTTATAGCGGGCTAATCAAACCTATGAGCAAGGCACCCGCTCCAATCAGTAGCTAAATTCCTCCTCCACTCACGTCAGTAAAGAAAATCCCTTGTTCTCTCAGCTGATTCACCTAATTATCAGGCGCTCGTGAGAGGTTACTACAAATATAATCTTGTCTAAGTACATTAACATAACAAGAATAATTCTATATCAAGCTTTTGGACAGTAATCTTATAACAATTATGAATTTGGGCTTGCATTACGCGTCTCCAAAAAAGAGCGTAGACTTTCAGAACCGCTCAGTAGGAGAGCCAATTTTTCTACCAGACTTGTACTTACATATGAACGTTAGGCCCCATTATATAACAACCTTCCTACGCTGCATAAAGTTTGCCTTAATGTTAATTTGACACAAAACTCTTAAGGCCTGCCAACTTAACTTAACTCAACTTAACTTAACTTAACTTAACTTAACTTAATTTAACTTAACTTAACTTAACTTAACTTAACTTAACTTAACTTAACTTAACTTAACTTAACTTAACTTAACTTAACTTAACTTAACTTAGCTTAACTTAACTTAACTTAACTTAACTTAACTTAACTTAGCTTAACTTAACTTAACTTAACTTAACTTAACCATCATGCCATTCCCTTGCGGGGTTGGCAAAACAATCCCTGCCTCTTATTTATTTTTCATTCACAATCCTTCTCCATGCTTTCCTATTTCCGCATACCTTCCTAGCCTCCGCAAGATACATTGCCTCTGACATGTTATTTTATTTTTAACTCCTTACCTTTCTTTCTTTTATCATACATTCTATCACCCTTCGTCCAATCTCGCCATCCATTGTACTATCTGCAGTCAAACATTCTACCCAGATATACCAACTCGTCCACTTGCTCCACAATTTCATCTTGGAGAGTAAATACTCCACTCTCCTTTCCACCTTCCCGCTTGAATACCACAATCTTAGTTTTGTTCACGTTTAACTTTAGGTACATGCTCTCACAGATTGTATCAAGCTTCCTCAGTGCAATTTGTAGCTCATCCGCACTGTCACTTAATAAGACTGTGTCATCTGCATACACCAGAACTCGCACATTTACGTCACTAACTATTACACCATTTGTATCGGTACATGCTTGCCTAACACATTTATCCATGTATATATTGAAAAACTACGGTGACATCACACTGCCTTGTCGCACTCCTTGCTCAATATTAAAGTATTCACTCACACCTCTTCTCACCCTAATACATGCCCGGCTACCGTTGTATCCTGCCCTAATTCCGTTTATTAGACATTTATTTACGCCATATTCATTTAATATTTCCCACAGCTTCTCCCTATTCACTCTGTCGTATGCTTTCTCCAGATGTACAAACGCTCAGTACAGCTTTAGTCTCTTTTATTTGTTCGTTCCACACTGTTTCATTCATATTCAACTCTTTACTCACAGCATCTGCGCATTTCATTCACGAACCATCTACTAGTTTGTCTACCTTCTGGAAGTTTGTACTACGTTTGATTTCCTTCTCCAGACCCATTTTTGCCCTAAACACACTCTTGATACCACCAAAAGGTGGTCCCATCCACACTCCGATCTGCGCATTACTTTTGTGTCTTTCACCAGGTTTCGTCATACATTATCAAGTCAATCATACCTTTAGATTCACCTTTTTGCCATGTATACATATGCAAATTTTTATGTTTAAACCACGTATGAGCTGCAAACAGGTCTCTCCACGTAGTTGTTCCCCAGGCGTTGACCATTCTCATTGACTCTTTGGTCTACATACTTTTCAATCACATTATGTTTCAATTAGATTGTTCCCTACGCGATTCTTGGTTCTCGTGCTACTTACCGGACTTGCTGTTATTTATTTGCGACCAAATGATTTAATTATTTTTAATTTAAGAGTTAGAGTTAGTTATTTGTTATTTAATTTAATAATTATTTATCAAATCTATTTTATCATCGTCGTGAATTGTGAATACACTTTTATTGAATTGAAGGGTAATAATAAATAACGATAATGACCCTGTTAGCCCTCACAACTTTAATTGCCTACTTTTAGGTACCTAATTAATTATAATTAAGATTAAATATAGTATCAAAGGTAAAAATTAAAGAAAATATTCAAGAACTTGTTACTTATTTATTTTTCCTAACTCCACAAAAGTACAAAAAAACCGTCGTTGTCTTTTTACAGTCAGTATTGTATTTCTTTAAGGATAAAATTTCCCTACTTAACATAGAATTCTGTAATACTTTAGTTTACGTTTTAAACCGCTGTGTATAGATAAAATTGAACAAAACTTAGTTGCTCATTTAACAATCACACTTAACAATGATTATATTATGTTTTATATTATATTATAAAGTGTTTACTATTACACCCCACAAAACAAGAGTTTTCCTTCGTACCAGGACACTGCGACAAGTTTACTCTTGAGCTATTTCTCATTTTAATTCCCTTAAAGAAATTACTGCATTTCATTCGATGGCAATTCTTTATCACTATCAGCTTCCTTACCTTGATTCTTGTAAAAGTGCTTTACATATGTAAATGTTTAACACCACAACTCTTTCTTTAATCACGAAGAAAAATATTGAAGAGATGCCACTACGATATTAGATTGTATTAATACGGTATCATTTACTATGATCCACTAGGGCGAAATTCAACATTTTCGTGACAAACATTTTTTTAAATATATTAAGATAACAATTTGGTGCAGATTTTTAGATTTACTTGCGAATGCAAAAGAAGAAATAGCAGTTCGTATGCAAAAAAGGCATGAAAATATAGTAGCGCAAATGAGAAAAGAACTGAGGAAAGAGGGCGAAAAAGGACGATTACGTTCAGAGGTACTATAAAAATTTGTGTAATTTAAAATATTAGTTAATTTATAGGAAGCTGAGCGATGTAGTCGACAAGTGGTACCTGTTTTAGCAGCTGTTAAAGAAGCATATCAGAGGCGTGAAGACGCTTACAAGAAAATGGAACAGGTTAAAGAAGGCAACAAAACTCAACAACAACGATTATATGAACAATTAAGAGCAGCTTTGTATGATACACAAAAAAGTGTTGAAGTAAGTATTTTACTGTAAAAAGAATAATAATAATAACGATAATAATAATAATAATAATAATAATAATAATAATAATGATAATAATATCTTTTTTCTAAGTGACTTGTCTACTTTATTATTTCACTTCGAATTATTTTTTTATACAATGTTGATCAAAACTAAGTAACATATAACATGTAACATGTACACAGACAGTAATAATAATAATAATAATAATAATAATAATAATAATAATAATAATAATAATAATAATAATAGCTGCTTCGGAGGTGGAGTGGTTAGAGTGCTTGCCGTCCACTCGAGCGGCGCGGGTTCAAACCTGGCCGACGTAGCCGTTTTTCTAAAAAACGAAGAAAAACCAAACCACTCGTTCTTCTCGGGTAGGAAGTGAAACTGTAGGTCGCGTGGCACTCCGATGTTTGACACGTTAAAGATTCATCGCTAAAGCTGGAATTCCTTTAGTAGGTCAAAATTCTAGTGACCGGTAGTGCTAATAACCATTAGTATCTGATGCGCATAGAGATGTCTGACATTTCCGTCTGTGTCTAGATAGCCCACAAATACAAAATAATCATAATAATAGTCGTAAGAGGCGACTAATTGGAGCAGCTACCCGCTGTCCTATTTGAATTTATCTCACCGCTCACGACATCCCAATAAACACCTTGATCTTAACTACTAGATATTCCTTCTGGATCCACCACGGACCTCTTGTCCTACAGCCCAATAATAAGATGCGGACACAGATATCTTGGTGGGACAACCTAATATCACTCTACCTGCCGGATCGCCCACCGTAAGGAGGAATGCTCGCAAGAGACCCACACTGGACGTATTAAGTGGAGACGCGAATTAAACATTGATGTTATGCGTGTTTTTTACTGCAAGAGGGCTCACACTGGACGTATTAAGTAGAGTTGCGAATTAAACATTTATATTATGCGTGTTTCTACTACGTCGATCAGTGTGATGAGACTCCCTTTTACTGAATTCGCCAAACACCATCCCGGACTAAATGTGACCGAGCAAAATATAGCTAACTGGAAAGGCTTACTTAACACAGTGCGATCCGGATTACGATAAGACGTGAAGTCGGAGACACTATCAATCAAGAAAACATCTTTGGTGCTCGCACTGGAGGGCAATTCGAACACTACCCGGCTCTTTAGAACACAGATTTCACCAGCTGCAGCAGGATAACACTGATCAGCTAGATTTTGAACAGTCATCACAACTCAGGCCACCTCCAACAGTCACAAATCCCCAAACACGAAAAAATTTGGAAAAACGAAACATATTGGAAAAATTCTACAGCCTTCCCACCTATCACGAGGAAATCGACCCATTAAAAAGACCAACCATATCTATCTTCCTTGCTATGGAGCTTAATAGCCAGTCAATTTATTATCCAGCAACCAGAGGAAGAAGAAATAACAATCATCTCCCAGCCTAGAAGAACAAGCTTGAAATAAACATAGCTAAGCTTAGAGCTAACTTCGATCTTATCGGCCATTACCTACAGAATCGGCGTTGCAAGAAATTAATCAGGAAGATAGCAGCGGTTGCAGATACAACGGGAATCAACATTAATCTCCCGAATCATGAACATAAATTATTGGAACTTAAAGATCGCCTCAGACAGTAGTAAAAGGCGAAAAAATCCAGGATTCGCAGGTACAACGAACTCTCGGCGAGAAAGAAACGAGATACGTAATCTAGAACTAATCGGAAACAATTTTAAACGAAATGGAATCCTCGAGTCAAGACCAAGTTTATCCTAATGACGCCCACGAAATTATTGGCGTTCGATTTGCGCAGTGCTTAAAGGATTTAGGAGAAATGCGTAATGACTAGATGAAATTGAACAACACAGCTCCCAAATCAAAAACATGATCGTAGAACAACCATCAGCCGAAGACATACCAAAAGTTATCCTTATAACTAGCAACTGGAAGTCACTTGGACCAGACTTCACTCCTTTTGGATAAAGTATTTTCCAGCTTTCTTTGGTAGCCTGGTCAGATGCTTCACCGAAGCGCTGAACGATCCATCAACGTTCCCGAGATTTCTAACTGAAGGAACACCTATGTGCTATTGCAATAAAAGGGCGATTCAAACGAGCCAAAGAACTACCGTCCGATAACATGCTTGACTGTTTTATACAAGCTCTCCAATTCAATTCTTAACAACAAAATATATGAGCACTGCGTGGCAAATAGTATTATAGAAAAGAATCAGCAAGGATGCATAGAAAAACTAAACTCCCTAATAGACACCGTTTGAAGCTTCAGTTATGAACATCAAAAAGGGAGAATCCAGGTTAGCCATATCGAGATATTGCAAACTTGCCACATGAGGAGTCCTACAAATATTTAGAATGCCCCAGAATCACAAAATAGACTACACCCAACAGAAATACAAAAACAGCTTCACGGATGTTTTGAACACCAAACTTTCAACTAAAAATCAGATCACGGCATCAACACTTTAGCAGTACCTGTACTAACACACACTTTCGGTATACTGATATGGTCTGATGCCGATCTTAAAGAATTCGACTGACTCACACAACGCCTAGTAAACATATTACGATGTTTACATAGCAGTTTAGCAGTAAAAAGGCTGTATCTGCTCAGAAGACTCGGCGGAAGAGGTATGATTAACAAACACTTTGCAGGTCTCAAGAGAGGAAGAATAGGCAGCGATTTCTACAGTCTGGTGACAATCTGATGCGTTTGGGTGCTCGGGAAGATTACAAATACACGCCTTCAAAACTGCAGCACGAAGAACTCGCTTTTGAAATCAGCAACACGAGAGAAGAGCAAACAACTTGGATGACAATCTCTACACGGAAAATAGTCAAAAAATCTGGAAACAGGTAACATAGATAAAGCAGCCTTATTACAGTGGCTTAAGGCTAGTTACTTTAAGCAGAAACGGAAGGATACATTACTGCAATTCAGGATAGTCACCAGGACGAGGAACTATGAAAAGCACTGCTTCAAACTGGCTATGGAGGACAAATGTAGGTTCTGTTGGAGAGTCGATTGAGTATACCACGGAGGGATGCCAAGTGCTTGCCGACAACGCGTATCTGGGTCGCCACAACCAACTAGCGAAAATAATTCTCCAGCAACTAACTCTCAAAAACGCACTCCCACAGGCATGTCCGCTCTATTATAAGTACCCCCCTTCGCCTGTTCTCGAAACACACAGGGTAGTGCTGGTCGACAAAGAGAAGAAATCTGAAATAATAATTCGCTCTCCACAACATCGCTAGGGTAGAGACTGAAAAAATCATAAAGTACGACAATCTTGCCATAGAAGTTAAGAACCTCTCGCAACTGCAGAGAGATTCTATTATTCCATTAGTCTAGACGTAAGTAAAGTTTTTAAAAACACTCATAGCAGCAGACATTGATCAAATTCATAATTATTGGTTTAAATATTTTACCAGTACTCACGAAAAACTTGCTGAATTATATAATAAATAATAATCGCAACTAAAATAGAGCACATGTTATTAAAAATAACGTTTAAAGCGAGGAACAAAAAGGTTGTAGCAGAAAGAGTTAAGGTTGTACAGAACACACGATAATGGATTTAGCAATTACAACGCAAGCTAAGACAAAGAAAAGAAACTTATATTGTGTTTATATTGACTATGAAAAGGCGTTCGATGGTGTGCCTCGCTTCATTCGTGGTTATTATACAAATTTTAGAAATTTATAAAGTTGACAAAGGTCTAATTGCTTTTCTAGAGAAAATCACGAAAATATGACATACGGTACTAAAATTAAGAGCAACATTATAACGCCCTTTGAATGAAATTGATTTTACTTTAATTTGTCTCGGAACTAGCTCAATCGGTTCTTGCTTCTGCAAGAAGGGGATGGTTCGTTTATATCGGACTGATCACTCTATTAGGTTAGCCCACACTGAACCATATACTTATAAGGGTTTAAACGTATATTGTCCTATTTATTACAACACTAAATATTCACACTTAACTAGCAACGGTAACATATACAGAGAGAGTCTGTACTTTGGAATAAATTCAATTGTTCAAATACTAATTTTTTTTGGAAAAATGCTCGGACCCCTCGATTAGTATTTCAAATGGCGATTTTTTACATGCATTAATAACGTATACAGGGTGTCCCAATTTTTGAGATATGACGTCATTAATGATTTTGTTAAACGGCAACATTGTCATTTTGATGGCTATTTCTGTAGGGTGTGTAAAGTTGTACTAACTGCCGAATATGAAATTTTTATTCCTTACCAATTACAAGAACATAAAAAGTAACAAAGTTTTGGAAAACAATATTGAATGTAATGCTCATAATGACAATAAATTGACAATATCCTAAACGCGATCGAAATTCGTTTTGAACATTTCTAATGACTTCGGGCGAAATTAACCTACACTCATTTCTTATTCGTGCTTTTAGCTCCTCAACATTTGCCGGTTTGGTCTTAAAAACTTTGCTTTTCAAGTACCCCCATAAAAAGAAGTCCAAAGGATTGAGATCTGAGGATCTCGGTGGCCATTCAATAGGTTCTACCTATCCATCCGCCTGGAAATACAGCATCCAGATACTCACGAACAGGTCTTGCGAAATGGGGGGGGGGGGAGCACACCATCCTGTTGCAACCATATGTCTCTATTCGGGACATTAGCATGTACAGGGTCAGGAAACAAATTAGCCAATTGCGGCACTAATTCTGCTTGCAACAATTCCAAATATCGTACTCCATTGAGATTTTCGTCAAAGAATATTGGTCCTATGACTTGATTTCTTACAATACCTGCCCAAACATTCACCTTTTCTGGGCGTTGAGTATGGCCTTCCTTCATCCAGCGTGGATTCTGATCCGCCCAATATCGACAATTTTGTCGATTTACCTCACCGTTTAACATAAAAGTAAATTCATCCGAAAACAGAATGTTCTCTACTAGAATATCGTTCGTGAGTAGTACCGGGGCACCTTGGCCGCCATCTTGGATTTTGACGTCACTTACGGGTTTACACGCCCACGTGGGAGAGCGCATTTTCCACCCTTATTTTTACTCGCTTACGTGTAGGACGTATTTTTCACCCCTATTTTTACACATCCACGTGTGAGATCGTGTTTTCAACCCTTATTTTTTTATACGCTTACGTATGAGACCGTATTTTTTACCCTTATTTTGAGATGGTGATCTTTTAATTATTTTTATTAATATAAGATGATGATCTTTAATTATTTTTATTAATTAATTATCCTAGGGAAATTCTCAATCTGATAGTTTATAAGATGATGATGATCTTTAATTATTTGTATTAATTCATTAATTTTATCCTGGGGAAATTCTTAATCTGATAACTTTTAAGATGATGATGATCTTTAATTATTTTATTAATTAATTATTTTTAACCTGAGGGAAATTCTTAATCTGATAGCTTTAAGATGATGATGATCTTTATTTATTTTTTATTAATTAATTATTTTTACTCGTTTACGTATAGGACGTGTATTTTCACCCCTATTTTTTACACACGCACGTGTAGGGCGTGTTTTTTCACCCCTATTTTATGACAGCTAACGTATAGGATGCGTATTTTCAACCCTCATGGTTTCTTTTCGAGGTCAACCCTAATTAGAGCCTTTTTTGCACATGCTCACGTGAGGGACTGGTTTTGGTGCTGGGGGGCTGGATCTGGACCTAGGTCTTGGACTTGGAGCTGGTCTTAGGGTTATTTTTGATGGTATTAAGGTCCTTCTGACTATATTAATAGCAGTACCCCTGTAGGTTAGGCAAATGCACACACATACAATGTTGGAAATTGCATAATTGATAAGATATTATTATTAAAATTATCGGTCCTATTGCTTTAAAATGGCCAAATGCTATTGGATGATCTTTTACCTAAACGTTGTATTTCTAATAAGGAGGTTCTTGTGCGACACGTGTAGGGCTTCGCAACCTTATAAGATAAGTGTAGAGCTTAGCCCCTATCGTGGCCCCCTTGGTGCAATTGTATGTTGTTCTAACTTAAGCTTACAGCTGTAGGCCTTCGATCCGTCATACAAAATTGTATTATAATATTTGTGTTTTGAATGTAAATTTTTTTGTAAGTACATGTTTGTTAAATACGAATTCAGGTTTTTCTGTATTACTTTCTAAATAGTTAATGACATGTATGTAATCGAGTGTTTATATTCAGCCATTCACAAAGCGTGTTTTAGTGAGACACGTTATATAAAAAATTTCAGTTTAACATATGGTAGCGTTGAAGGAAAAACTTCTAAAAGGTAAGCGTATTATTTTTAATATATGTTTTTTACCTGATATTGCTAACAAAAATGCCGATAAAGATTTTTTAAATGTATTATTACACAGGTTAACGTCATAAGATCAGCTCTACAAAATAGTAGGTACGCACGGATTTTAAACTTATAGTTATTGTTAATTCACGTATATAATAATAAACCATTAAAACCTTTTGCTTTTTATTTCCGTTATATCAACTTGATATTCTTAAAAACATGTTAATTTTAATTTAACTCTATGTTATATATAAGTAATTATTACTTTTTAATGGGTTTTACAACTGTTAATGAACACGTTACAATGAAATAGTTTTGTGTGTATGTAATTAAACATGCAAATAAATCAGATATGATGTCCCTAATGTATAGGTGGTGGCTGTTTAGAGGACCTGCCTATACATAAAGCATCATTGCATTAGGAACATCATATCTGATTTATTTGCATATTTAATTACACTTTAATGCATTCAGTTTGAACTGTAATCAGGTTTCCGCAAACTGCAAGACATAATTTCGGTTGATTGATTGAGTTTTATCTGATGATCGAACGTGATTTGTTTGAGATTGATTAATTAATTGATTTGTTTGTGCGTGTGTGAGAAAGAGAGAGGGGGAGGAAGAAACAGTATAGAGCAGGAGAGAGGTGTGCATTATCAGCTTCTATTATGGAACATGTTCATTAGTCTATACGCCCCCTAGATGGCGCTAAAATCAATTTTTACTCAAAGGGGCCAGGGCGCAGACCCTGATACAAGTCCTGCCTTACAAGAACCTCCTTATTATAATGCAATTTTGTATGACGGATCGAAGGCCTACAGCTGTAAGCTTAAGTTAGAACAACATACAATTGCACCAAGGGGGCCACGATAGGGGCTAAACTCTACACTTATCTTATAAGGTTGCGAAGCTCTACACGTGTCGCACAAGAACCTCCTTATTAGAAATACAATGTTTAGGTAAAAGATCATCCAATAGCATTTGGCCATTTTAAAGCAATAGGACCGATAATATGAATAATAATATCTTATTAATTATGCAATTTTCAACATTGTATGTGTGTGCATTTGCCTAACCTCCAGGGGTACTGCTATTAATATAGTCAGAAGGACCTTAATACCATCAAAAATAACCCTAAGACCAGCTCCAAGTCCAAGACCTAGGTCCAGCTCCAGCCCCCCAGCACCAAAAACCAGTCCCTCACGTGAGCATGTGCAAAAAAGGCTCTAATTAGGGTTGACCTCGAAAAGAAACCATGAGGGTTGAAAATACGCATCCTATACGTTAGCTGTCATAAAATATCAGATTAAGAATTTCCCTAGGATAAAATTAATGAATTAATACAAATAATTAAAGATCATCATCATCTTATAAACTATCAGATTGAGAATTTCCCTAGGATAATTAATTAATAAAAATAATTAAAGATCATCATCTTATATTAATAAAAATAATTAAAAGATCACCATCTCAAAATAAGGGTAAAAAATACGGTCTCATACGTAAGCGTATAAAAAAAATAAGGGTTGAAAACACGGTCTCACACGTGGATGTGTAAAAATAGGGGTGAAAAAATACGTCCTACACGTAAGCGAGTAAAAATAAGGGTGGAAAATGGGCTCTCCCACGTGGGCGTGTAAACCCGGAAGTGACGTCAAAATCCAAAATGGCGGCCAAGGTGCCCCGGTACTACTTTCGTGTCTAGATGATCCATAATGTGTTCACAAAACTGCAGTCTTCTATCAGGATCAAGTTTATAAGGATGCAATTTATTTACTTTAAGAATTCGTGCAGTTCTTCGATAAGTACTTGTTTTTCTTACATGCCCGTTTTCCCTAAATTGTCTTTCTATTTTACTTACAGTACTTTGCGAAATGGGTGGCAGGTTGGGATATTTTTCTCTGAATAGATGCGTAACTTCCGTTTGTGTTCTTGTTCTTGTAAAATTTCAATCTTGTGCATTTCAGTTAAATAAACTGACTTTGATAATAATAATCGATGTGTTTAAACTTCAAAACTTAGACTTATTAAAAACCATAGCAATAACATCTTTCTATTTAATACCTAGATTGCTTTTTATCTCAAAAAAGGATAATGTATGTATACAAGTTGTCCAAGTCTCAAAACATAACAGTCTTCAATTTGATTTTTCTTGTAATTGGTAAGGAATAAAAATTTGATATTTGGCAGTTATGTACAACTTTACACACCCTACAAAAATAGCCATCAAAACGACAACGTTGCCGTTTAACAAAATCATTGATGACGTCATATCTCTAAATTGGGACACCCTGTATTGTATATATTATTATTGCATGTAAAAAATCGCGATTTGAAACACTAATCGACGGGTCCGAGCATTTTTCCAAAAAAAAAATTAGTATTTGAATTATTGAATTTATTCCAAATTACAGACTCTCTCTGTATACAGAAATGTAATAAATTAAACAGTTAATGACTCAAATTAAAGCGTTATTCTCGGCTGGATCGGGATTGGGTGGTCTCGTCTTTCTTCACGTGATCCTAACGGCCGTGGTCTTCCCCTTACTCTTTCCTCTGGATTTTCTGTGAAAATATAGTTAATGATGGCGGTTATACATGCAAATGACCCAGTTCACGTCCTATTTCAATTTTAGGTGAAAATATGTTATCAAAAGAAATAAATATTTCGAAGCCGGTCTTGTCTTTTACAGGGGTTACGGGAAGCAGGAAATACTGTTATGCCGTTATTGAATACTGGACAGCAGGTGGCGGGTGATAAAATTTAAAATAATCGCTATTTTAAAGAGACTGGTTTATATGTGAACGAAAATGCGAGTCTTAGTTTGCCTTTACAAAATAAAAGCTTTCACGGTTTTTGTTTATTGAAATGTATTTATTTTAAATGGACGATTTGCTTTTTACTAAAAGCAACGCTTTTACGGTCTCACTTCTATTTTGCGTATATTTTAAAGCGGACTAACTAATTATTTATACGAGGTTATTAACTACGTTGGTGGGTCTATTCTAATTATTTAAAGCGGACTAATCTTATTATTTACCCGAGATTAGTAACTATGGTGGTGTATATATTCTAATTGTTGATCGGTCTCTTAATGAGATAATATCGGTCGGTTTACTGAGTGTTTAGACTCATTGAACGTAGACGGTATCTTATCTATTGGATCTCTCACGATGGGTGAGCGGTTAGGACAGCGGTTGTTTACGTATTCTAATTAAAACGTACTACTCACGTGTTTACACGACGGTAGGGATTTCTTTAAGAAACTAAGTGACCCAATCTGATTTACCTACGGGAATCTGGTTGCGGTCAATCTGCTGTTTCCTGCACTTTAATGGTTTTGCCTAGTGTATGCGTATTTGTGTGAGTATGTGTACTGTGTGTAAGTGGAATATCATTTACAAGAATCTGGGCAAATACCCGTTGCGCTGTTTAAATGATCTCCCTGGGATTGACAGAATTTAAAGGAGTACCTTTCTATTCAACAAAGTAAATGAACGATTACGTCGGGTTTTTAACACGGGGTGGCATCGGTCATCAGCGTATGTGTAATGTGTGTTTTGACTTACGTGCATTTAGCTTTAGATTTCAGCAGCTATAAGCACCGTTATATGTAAACGATGTTCAGATGGTGGTATCGCGTTAATGAGAAATGATGGCAACGATGACAAACGGTTTGCACGTACAAAGGTCGACAGGTCGGCGGAACCGAACAGAACAGCGTACAGTGGTAGCGCGTCTAGCGGTTTTATAGAGGATCCACGGAAGGTGGAGACGGCTTCTGTGTAGGGGCCTTCAGGTCGGGATTGGCGGAAAGACAGAAGGGGACTCTGATGTAGAAAAACTTTCGATTTTTTTTTAATTAACGTCGGAGGAGATATAAATTCATTATTTCATAAAATCTGTGAATATTAATAATTAATTAAAGCAGGAGAACGAGCAAATAATTAATAATGAAAGGAAAATGTGGTAAAGGACGCTGGCTCTTTACGTGCCATCCTTTCCTCCGGGGGTTCGATGTCAGCCCGTTTCACCTTCACTTCTTCCCCGGTGGGATTGAAAATGGTGATTCGGCGTCGATTGCGGCGTTTTCGCCGGGTTAAGTGCCGGGGCGGAGGTTGGGTCACTGGTGGCATCTTGTGGGAGTCGCTGTTCTCGTTGAGGTGGATATTTCCCATCCGTTGTCACCTCTTCAGTTGGTTATGTGACGTTTCGCTCCCACCATTTCACCCCCACCGTTTCGCCCCCACCGTTTCGCCCCCAGACGCTTCACCCCCGGGACGTTTCGCCCCCGGGACCTTTTTTCTTCGAAAATAATACAAAATTTCGAGATTAATATTTATTGAATAACACGTACCTAATACATAAAATATTAAAATTCAAAATTATGGGCAATGCCTAACAAATAATCATTAATATCTATTCCTTAGGAAGATAAATGCTAATTACCATTAATAATGGTTAACCCAGATTACCTACCTAATTGAAGTAGGTACAAACATTTAACGAACTTATCCATAAATTCTTAGAAAGATCAATTCTAATAACGTTTAATATATAATCCGGATTATAACGTCACGTCAGTGAAAAACAATTAGGGTTTAACTTAGAATTTTAAATTAATTTTACAAAACCAAATTATATTAATATATTATAATATTATATTAATTATAGTAAATATTATCATTTTTTCCTACTTGTTTATTGTTTTCTCAAACCCACATTCAGAAAACGACAAAAAAGATTTTGCTCATAATTTTTTCAATTTTTGTAGAAGTACACCATTTAGGGGCGAAACGGCCGGGGGCGAAACGGCATCGGAAGCGAAACGGCGGGAGCCCCTTCAGTTTGCCTTAGATGTGTGGGCGTTTTTGGTGTTCGCCCATCGGTGTGCATTCGGGGCGGCGAGAGCTCTCACTCGTACTCCAGGTGTGTCGGTCTCCCGGTGGGCGAGGGGGTCCTCGGCGTGGGTGTTGGAAACCTGTTATAGAGGGCTCGGTCTCTTATGGGAGATACATTCCCTTGTACGGTGCGGTGCTTGAGGAAGGCAGGTTTTCGGTCCCTTGATGGCGGCATTTTTCGTGCCACGGTTGTATGCGGCATCGACTCTTCTTTTTAATTGCCATTACTGGGGCCATTATGGTTATATCATTTTCGCGTTTATACCTGGTTTTTATATTGTTGTAAAAACCCGGGTAGTTGACGGTCGTTCTTTTTTCTTCGTTCTCATTGGTTGCGTAGGCCGCCTGATTAGTGACGTCAGCCGTTGTCTTCAAATCCTTAACATGCGCTTCTGTCGCGTTTTTTCGATTGCCGGGTTCTCGGAGCTCGACAATTATGGGCGATTTTATTTTATGAATTATTTATGGTCCTTCGCATTTTTTCGCAAATTTTTCTATGAATTCCTTAGCTTTTCTTGACACGTACAGGGTTTTTCGATAAATGAGGTCTCCTTCCTGGAGGCGGTTAGCCCTATGACGAAGATAATAATGTCGGCGCTGGATTTCGAAGTTTTTTGCTAATGAATCCCGGGCTAATTCATGTAGTTCTTTTAGGTATCTCATGTGTTTTTCTTGATCTGTCGCGGTCACTGCAGTGACTGTTTGCGGTGGTTGTTTCTGCGTGACCCACGCACCTTAAATTCAGTAGCCCTGGTAAAAATCCTGTCGAGCTGTGTTATACCGTGTTAATGGCGAAAGCTATTTCATTACCCTGATCACCTTGTTGGTTCTTTCTACGGGGTCGTATGCTACGAATACGGTGGCGTCAGACGGTGGTAAAATCCATGTTCTTTTAGGAACGTGCGACATAGCTTACTTGGATATTGCGGTCCGTTATCGGAGATTGGGTTACGGGAATTACCATAGCGGTACATGACTTGATCTCATAAAGCTTGGATAATGGGCGGACTGGTGGCATTTGGAGAGGATTGATATCTACCCATTTGATTACCCGGTTCTGGAAAACCAGCATAAACTTATATCCCTTCTTGGAACGCGGCAGAGGTCGGATGAAATCTGTACTGCTACACCAGGGGTGACCGGGTTGTGAGAAGTACATTTCTTCTTGCGGCTTTTGTGTAGGGTTTAAAAAAAAGGTTGTATATTTACGCTAAAAAATTATTAAACTTATTTCATTTCTTTTAATTTCCACTTTGTAGGTTGAAAGGTCGTGTGTAGTTTCACACGAGATACTTTTCTTTGATTTATAATTGCACTTGAAAGGTCGTGTGTAGTTTCACACGGCATATTTTTCTTTGATTTATAAATGCACTTGTTCAATTGCTTATGATTAATACACTGGGTTTTCTTGATGAAAACCGATTGAATCATCATTGCACAAAGCTTGTTAATTCTAATTTGAGTAATTTTCTTGCTTACCTATCCCACTATTATGTAACGCTTAATCTAACCAATTTATATCTTATACAATTAACACAGCGTTGCCTACCACTAGACGGTTAATTATTTTTATTAGATTTGAATCTTCGAAGTAATTCAATATCAGGATTTTACACAAATAATAATCTTCTAATTATTGCCAGCAAGTCAATATAAGGATACTACCTAACCTTTCTAATAATTTGCATCATTAACTATACATTTGTTGGACCATTTGTAAAATGAAGACGTCACCTTCCACCCGTTACTTTCTTCATTGTGCAAAGCACCGCTCCATTTTCTTCCATTTTCCTTTTCTGTCGCATATTAACTACCGTTATGACGTCCTACAACCCTATCTACGTCAGTTTTAGCGATTTCCATCTTCTGTTTTCATGTTTTACTAATACCTAGCGCCGCTTTGGCCGTGTGGGGCAAGCGACTTGTATAGACCAACTTGAATTTCACCACAAATTTATTTCTGTTAGCCTGATTTGATGTGGAATTATAAAATTCCCTTCATACCTTATAGTTATATTTATAATTAATATTCATTAGATCATAATTTATATTATTTTAAATAATAAAATGCTTATTCCTTATACATAACATGCTGGATGTTAAGAGAGAGTTGTGTGGTGTATATACCAGCACCAGATATTTTTGTCTAATTTACGCTATAGATAATGAAATAGCAATCACTAGAATGCACTAAAATCAGATGTACACATTGTTAACACAGTGTGTAAATTTCTGTTTCCGTAATTCATCGTAAATAAATAAACTATTACGAAAATTGAGGTGTTCCTCTTAAAACAACAATTGCTGCTATATACTACCACCGATGGAAATATTCTAGATAATGCTACTTAATTACGGTATTGACTGTTAAATGCTAATCACATGTATTTTAGTGCCTTATCATCTTTATTCTCCATCTAGATAAGCATCTAGAATTTAAATTACAAAATATCACAAATTAGTAAATTACAGTGTTGTTGATTGTAAATTATGGTAAAGTATTCATGAATAGCTTTATTTCATTAAAATAATTAACTTTTATTTTGTATCAGAAATAAGTATAACAAGAAGAATTAACAACTCAGAAAGAACACTATAGCTACATTTCAACATCTTAAACCGTTCTAAAAGATTTGATTACTACTGAGGGTGATAACTGTAAGTGTTATCGAAACGTTTAGATTTGTATGAACATAAACATAAAACACACTATAATAAACCCAAAATATTGCAAACAGATCTGTAATAATGGTGAAAGTTCACATTTTCACACCGCGAACACAACTTTATAAATGCAAAATAATTAGTTTACTATTAAGAACAAAAATAAAATACAACTGAACTGACGAGTAAGTGTAACAACTAGATATCTGTAGCTTCATGTGTGTATTACGTTATAGGTACCTATAGTAAACCGAATTTTAAGATTCACACTCAAACTTTTTCAGAAATTCAGGTTTTCGCGGTCCGTAGTAGTATGTGAAAATACTAATAATTAAATAAAAAAAAAGAATCAAAAGATGTGGATGGATAAAAGATGCGATAACAAAAAAAGTTAATTGTATGTAGATGTACCTAGAGTAACGCCTGGTAACATGCTAGAATTTAGCTTCGGTTCTACACATTTTTGGCACTGGAAGAATTTATTAAAATTCGGACGAGACGACCTGTTGTCTTATGAAACTTGGGAATTGATTTCGAATGCACCATTCTAATTCTGTCGCCTTGAATACTAAAATGATTTAGTAACCACTGTATAGTGGTAATAAAGAACAAACGCGAGACCAAAATCAGCCAGAGGGAAGCTCGCCGTCGGGAGCAATACGAGTGCCATTTTGATTGGATTATTTTCCCGGAGTGTTTGAATGCACCTTAGCGTAGACCTGTCCTAGTCAATTAACTTCTTACACTTCCTTAGTTTCGATTATAACTAACACTAACCTTCATAGCTAAATTGTTTCTCCAACCCCCGTTCATCCCGACGACCGATCACACAACACACACACACACACACACACACCACACACACACACATACGCGCATCAACACACACACATACGCACACGAACGCACAATACGCCACACATGCGCACCATGATACCACCAGCGACAACGTGCACCACACACGCATACACACACAGCACACGCACAGGCACACCAACACGTACAATGCACACACGCCACATGCAATACCACCACACACACACAGCAACACACACACACACACGCACACGACCCACACACACACGCATCGCACACACACACACACATCACACACACACACACACACACACATACCACACACACACGAACACACACACACACGCACACAACACACACCCGCACAGTGCACACCACACACCACCACACCACACAGACAGCACACACACACACACACACACGCACACCACACACACTACACACACACAGCACATCACACACAACACACACACACCACACACACACACAACACACACACACACACACACACACACAACACAGCACACACACATACAATACACACAACACAGCACACACAACTGCACACACACATCCACAACACCACACAACACAACACACACAACACGACACAACCACACACACCACAACGCTACACACACACACACACGCACAACAGCACACATGCACACGCACATACCACACACGACACACGCACACGCAACACACTGCACATGCACAGCACACAACGCACACACACACACACAACACACGACACTACACAACACACACAAACACAATCACACACACACACAGCCACACACACAACACCAACATCACCACTGTACACCACAACGACACACTACATACAACACAACTACTACATACACGCATACGCACACACACACAACACACGACACACACACACGCAACACACACACACACACACAACACACCACACAACCACACACACACACACCAACCACACACCACACACGCACACAACGCACACACACATGCACACGCACACACACGACACGCACAACGCACATACGACATACACACATGCACACACGACACACGTACACACCGCACACGCACACACACACGCACACGCACACACGCACGCACACACGCACACACACGCACACGACACACACCGACGCACACGCACACACAGCACACGACACACGCACACAGCACACACGCACACGACACACGCACACACGCACACACGCACACACACGACACACGCACACACGCACACACGCACACACGCACACACGCACACACACAGCACACACGCACACGACACACGCACACCACACACGCACACAGCACAACGCACACACGCACACACGCACACGACACACGACACACGCACACACGCACACGTACACTACGCACACACGACACACACACGACACACGTACACACACCACACACGACACACGCACACACACACACGCACACGCACGCACACACGCACACACGCACAACGCACGCACAACGCACAACGCACACTACGCACACACGCACACGCACACACCACACACACACACGACACACACACGACACACGCACACAGCACACATGCACACGACACGCACAACACACGCACACGCACACACGCACACGACACACGCACACACGCAACACGCACACGCAACACACGCACACGCACACACGACACACGCACACGACACACACACGACACACGACACACCACACACACACACGCACACACGCACACACACACACACACAGCACACACAGCACACACGACACACACCACACAGCACACGCACACGCACAACACACAACACGACAAACACACGCACACGCACACTACACACACACACGACACACCACACACACACGCACACACGCACACACGACACACGCACACACGCATACACACAGCACACACACACACACGCACACACGCACACACCATCACGACACACACACGCAACACGACGACACACCACACACGACACGACATACGACACACGACACACGCACACACGACACACACGCACACACGCACACAGCACACACGCACACACGACACACACGCACACACGCACACACACACACACACACGCACACACACACACACACGCACACACGCACACACACACACACGCACACACGACACACACACACACACACACACGACACACACACACACACACACACGCACACACGCACACACGCACACACGCACACACGCACACACGCACACACGCACACACGCACACACGCACACACGCACACATGCACACACGCACACACGAACACACGCACACACGCACACACGGCTGATCTTGGCTAAACTTTGTAAAACGTGAAATGATGTAATTAAGCGATTTAGCGATAGTGAAAAAAGTCGATTGCATAATTTTCTGCACCTACATAGGTATATACAGGTTGGAAGGTAATTAATAAAAAATAAGTAATAAATATAACCAAGGTTAGTCAATACTGGATTGATGTTATATCTAGTTATAGCGATAAACAGTTCTATTACTTAATACATACCTGTAAATGCACAATTTTATTAATTTCTGTTTTTGTTTCAATTTTACACCTTTTCCACCTTTGCCATTGGATCTCCGACCGTCATGGATTATGTTATCGGGGTTAGGATTCACCTTAGCGGAGACCTGTCCTTCTACTGGTCATTTTCTATATTTCCCAATTTTCAATAATAACAGTGATAGTTGAGTATAGATATGCCCTTTTGCTACCGCAAAGGTTGTTTCTCCAACCCTTGATCATCCAGACGACCCAATCGCACAGACACGCACGCACGCACGCACCCACCCATCCACCCACCAACCCAACCAATCACCCACCCACCAACCCACCCACCTACCCACCCACACTCACACACACCCACAAACTCACACACACATACACACGCATGCTGTCCTAAACTGTATGTACCTTACTAGTTAGATGTTATGTAAATTTTATCTTATACATGTAATGTTCAATAATGAAAACAAGCATTGGTATACGGTAATATGTAAACGTGAAAATGAAATGATATTAAAAGAAATAAATAGTTATTGATGGAAAAGCAAAGATTTTCACCTAGAAAATGTCAATAAACGGGTTGTCATTACCTATCCAAATACTTAAAAGATACATAACATATTTCAATAAATAATAGTAATACTGCAAACAAAGTATTTCAGTAGTGGTGATCAAAACGGCACGTACATGCTAAATCGTAAGTTATATGTAGTAATATACAAGATATAAAATTGTAGCTAACAACAATGGCGATTAATCAAGTCATGATAATTTATTACGATTTGTTTTAAATCCAATTCTTATAATAATGTGTTACTTTGGTGGTTGTAAAAAAAATGAATAGGCAACAAGGCGGACACTAGTAGACAAGTGTCAAACATGCCTTTTGACAATTTTAAATACCACTACAGAAAATCAAATCCAAAATATACTCTAATGAAAAAGTTGGAATGGAATATGTTTCAAAAATTTCTATTTTCAGAATGGTCTCAAATCCTTAATAACGCTATTTATTGTTGAATATGCTCATTTTTTTATTGGTTAGGCCCGTGCCTAACATATCCGTAAATACGTTCACAAATTTGATAAGAGTTAATTGGATTAGTTTTAAATATTTTTAAAATTTATATGCAGTTAAAGAAAATAGTAGAATAGTAGTTTAACCCTCTTTCAATTGACACACCCCGTTTGCTTTTGTATCAAACTTTGGGCTTGAGCTAAGAAAATACCACTTTCTACACTAGTTGTACAGATACTAATTTGACTAAGTCTTTTCCATTCGCTGTAGTCTTATTTAATCATTCTTTTACTCTTTTGAAATAAAGATAAATTTTGTTCTGTTACTCAGGAAGAAGCCAGGCGAGGTCGTCAACTGACGGAACAAATTAACTACTTGAATAATCAGACCGAACAGATGCATCAAGTTAATGAAGACAGTATTCACAAAACAGAAGCGGATAATATTGTGTTGATGCAAAGTATCAAAAAGTTACGACAAGCTGTAAAGAATTATGAAGATAGAATATCACAGATACGCTCAATATCAACCAAAAGACCACCTTCCGGAGCAGCTACTTACTATTACTATTAAATTAACAAGATTTTTGTCAAGTATGAAAAATATAGATTACATTTCCTCTGCTTTAGGGTGTAAAATAAATTTTGTTTTAACGGCTACTAACACTACGTAAAGTATACAAAATAAAAAAGTGTAACTTTCTAACTTAATTAAAGAAATAAATAAATTCATGCAATATTTTGTGTACTAGAATATAACCGCTTTATTACTATTTTATTATATAACTTTAACATTTCTTGTGCTCGCTTGCCCCTAAATTTAGAATTTAATCGTAAAATTTAAACATACTTTTTACGTGGACTACACAGTTTTATTAGCGTAAGTACACATAAATATTGAAATTAATAATTTGTTCTTAAACATGTGATTTTAACCATTCAAATGTCACAAGAGCTCAATGGCGTACTGACTAAAACACCCGACACTTCCAATAAGAAAGGTTGCGGGCTCAGATTGTTTTCTTTTCAAATTGTCCAAGATTAGCATTTATAATAAAATAACATGAGGATCTGTACTATAGGTATAGCTTTGGTATCTATGAAAAGACACATTGCATTATTGAGATCATTTACCAACAACTGAGCAAAAAATTATATTTTTGATTCTTGGCCAAGCATCTCATAAGCACAAGAACATAGCTGGCGTTAAAGTTCGTAGTGATTTACGGTCGATAGAAGAATTGTTTACGCAGTGAATAGTTCTACTCTGTTTCATTACGGAGAAAGAAAAGAAGTATAGAAAAATCTTCCGCTTATTACAACAAGAACAAAATACAAATATATGTATAAATACATAGATCAATTCATACTTAAATCCTGTTGTTATTGATGTATCTGAATTTATCTCTCTGAAAGATGGTATTCTGAACTTTTACCCCAGGGACTCATACGCTTCTCTACAATTACATACAAACCCTCACCTTAAAATATGTTATATTTCAAGTACAAAATATCAAAATAAAAAAACATCAAACATAAAATCAAATAGACCTCAATACATTTAACAAATAACTTGATGATCGTTCGTATTAAAGAATACTATTATATTACTATAATCATGCAATATATATATATATATATATATATATATATATATATATATATATATATATACAGGGTGTCCGGAAAAGGAGCGCAAAAAATTTAGTTGCTGATTCTACAAGGAAAATGAGTGTGACAAGTTCCTATAACACTTTTTCGAAAACTCAAAAATAACGGATCAACAGGGCGTCAAAGTTAGAATTAAAAAATAATTTTTTTGTTATAACTTTTTTATTGGTAATCCGGTTGTCTTAAACTTTGGTACACTTCTTACTTGTGATCTTTTGTATTATCGTTCAAAAGTTGAAATTTGTCCCTCATTGCTAATGGGATGAACTCAACCTTCCCATTTACTTAATAACCTATAACTTTTTGGTTTTTCGGTTTTTGTTGCGTACAGTTTCAAAAAATAAAAGGGCGCTTAAAATGACGCAAAAAACGTTTACTTGTTACATCTCTCTAAAATAAGCCGTTTTCGAGAAAATCTGCTTTTAAAATTGTCTTGCACGCTGTGAACAATAGCGCACTTTAAATTATTTTCAACGTTTTAACACACTTTTTTTTATAAAGACTTAAAATTTGACATTCATCCTTTAATGTTTAAAGCTGGATACTCACGTGGACGAATCTCGCGACTTTTGGTGTCACGTGATATGACTTGTGTTATAAATAGACCGATCATGTGACAACTGTCAAAAGTCGCGAAATTTCCACATGCATGTCACGTAATTCAATATTTGAATAATTAACACTATTTCATCTTCTTCGGTTTTGAAACTTCACAACTCGTAAAATTACAATTGAGGTATGCATTAAGTATACCTTTTTTTGTGTGTTTTTATATGCTCTTTCGTCTCATGCACTAAAACTGATACAAAATCCAAAATAACGGATCTACAGGGCGAGTTCAAACCTTTTATTACTGACAAAACATTTTAACACTCATTCTTACACTTTACAATGTGTTAAAATTGCTTTTACCTGTGTCCTCGTTACCATAGAAACCATATCACTTGTTTCCGCAGCACGCCGTGTTAAAACGTTGAAAATAATTTAACGTGCGTTGTTGTTCACAGTGTGCAAGACAATTTTCAAAGCAGGTTTTCTCGAAAACGGCTTATTTTAGAGAGATGTAAAACCTTTTTTGCGTAATTTTAAGCGCCCTTTTATTTTTTGAAACTATACACAACAAAAACTGAAAAACCAAAAAGTTATAGGTTATTAAGTAGATGGAAAGGTTGAGTTCACCCCCTTAGCAATAAGGGACAAATGTCAACTTTTGACCGATAACACAAAAGATCATAAGTAATAAGTGTACCAAATTTTAAAACAACCGGGTTACCAACACAAAAGTTATTAAAAAAAATATTTTTTAAATCTAACTTTGACGCCCTGTAGATCCGTTATTTTTGAGTTTTCGAAAAAGTGTTATAGGAACTTGACACACTCATTTTTCATGTAGAATCAGCAACTAAATTTTTTGCGCATCTTTTCCGGACACCCTGTATATATATATATATATATATATATATATATATATATATATATATATATATATATATATATACACGGTGTCCAGAAAATAGTGGACGATTTTCCTTGGGCTATTTTGAGTAAAAAATTCTAATACTAAAATGCTCTAAACTACTTCATGGAGCCACACAAGGTCATCAAAATCAAAGTTGGAAATTTGGGTCACAAATATGCATATTTTATTTCAATTCTATTTCTTTTGGCAACTACTTCCTTTAATTCTCATTGCACTCCAGTAATTAACTTTTTAAACCTTTAAAATATAAGTGCATTTTTTGTAAATTAGGATGTTTGTCAACACTGCAAATTTCAAGAGTTTTATGATGTCACGCGAATTGTCAGATTTTCAATGTCATCAGTATCATACTTGTTTTCTCATTGTGCTTATCGTTTGTGCACTCTTGTTTTTCGCTTATTTGTTAGATAAGCGTTTCGTTAAAGTTCAAAGTGTCCATAATCTATCTTCTCAACACATTTAGAGAGAGATGATATTAGTTAAGCTAAGTATCAGCATTAAAACAATATAAGTTCATATTAAGAGACATTAAACATAAATTAATTACGTTGAATTTGAACAAACATATATGTAAAGCGCAAACTGTTAGCTAGTTATACCATATTTCATAAATATAAAAGTGTTATCGTGACTAAACAGTATTATTCTTCATTTTTATAGTTTCCGAGCAGTTTCGGAGTAGTAAAAATATGTATTCCATCTATATAATACATGTATTCAATTTTATGACAATATACTAATACTACTAATATGCTTACATTCTGAAACAAAATGAGATTAGATTGTATACATCAATGTATAAAGTGTAAAGGACATGTGAAAATTGATGACTCAACAACAAAGTTTAGAAGATTCATAGAAATTATTAATTTTAAAAGTGAAATCGAACAAAGATTATGTTATAAACTTACTTAACAGTGTGTTTAGGAAGTGTTACAACTTACATTAACATTCCAGATGTGATTTAAGCTTAAAAATTGATACACCAGATTGTGACGATTCATGCCGCAGGACTTGAGATAGAACTTATTAACATGAACCATAAAAGTGTTTGAGACTAATGAATTTTTATGTATTTTGAGACAAAGAATCAATTTCTGTTTGTAGTTTTCCTGTAAGAATTACATTAATTTAGTTATAAGTAAATTTATGTGTAAAAATTTGCAAATTAGTCATAATTTGTGTAGAATAAGAAATTTTAAAGGAAATATGTCCTGTGGGGTACCTATGGATAGGGAATTTCGCACAGAATGCAAATATATTTATAGTTTTAAGATCTGTTTACTTATAAGGAAGTTATCAGTAAAAATAATAATTTGTAAATTTGTGAAAATTGATTAACCAATGGAAATTAAGCAATCTTATGTTTGTATTGGCAATTTTGCTAAGGTGATTTGGTTTTGTTCAGAAGCTATATAAGGAAGCGGCAGAAATTGTTGTATCTTATCTTGTAAACTTTCCAAAGTGTGGACGTCACTTGATGTGCACATGATTAAAATTTTATCATCCAGGTGGTTCGTATAACCTTTAAAAAATTTTTTATGTAATTAAACAAGTGAAATTCACTTTTGTAACAAAAATTAAGGTTAACGTAATTCTAGTTTCGGGTGATATTTTTGAATGTAAATAAAACTATTTCAATTATTGCATTAAAATTAAAATTATTTTAAACAAATTGCCTTATATTATTATTCAATTAAAATTAAAATTGAAAGTGCAAGTTATAATAATTTTAGACGCCGATAAAGGTTGTGGTATTTTGAAGATAAAAACCTAAATTATTATATTTATAAATATAATAAATTAAAGTGTTTTTGGAGAATGACAAAGCAGATATTTGTGCATTATACCTATGCATATTGGTTATGTATGGAATTTCCACCGATGCAGTAAATATTGGTGCAGCATACCCACCACTTGCTGATGCTGTATAACACTTGCACCTAGAGAACAAAAGATATTCGAATTCGAATTACATCAGAATTGGAAATTGAACCACCTATAAGAAAAGAATATTAACTGTGAGTCTATGAATCTTAATTATTATTTGAGGTTATGGTGCATTTGATTAAAGTTTATTTTTGTGTATTGTGTAAAGGATACAAGTAGTTTATATGCTAAACTGGAAATAAGTCAATCAGTTATTGATTTATAGTAATTCAATATTACATTAAAAAGATAAAAGATACTTACCCATATTAAATTAATGGAATTGTTGAGTCATGATCATTACACATATTTTTAAGTCAACGAAATTCACATACGCACAACGTGGTATATATTTTCATCTGATACGGGATGTTTGATTAAAAGTAAAATTTATACAATTCCAGAACTAAATAAAATCACGATTAAATTTTATGATACAAAAGAAACTCACACAAATGTTTAATGTTTTAATTTTTACACTAAACTATATATTGATCCCTATCCCCTTTGAGAAGCTAGTCGAGGTAAGATATTTAAATAAAAGTAGCAATTATTATCATATTAAATTAATAATGATACAACGTTGTGATTTACTGAATAATTTTAAATGTTATTACATCTTATAAATATGCAGCTCTAATATTCTACAACTTCATAGGTGGAAGGCATGTATACCCCATGCCGCCGGTGCAATACCACCACTTTTACCATGGACTACTTAATATTGGTGCTCCAATTTTCTGAGCTCGGTAAGGACTGCCAGTCACTTTCCCCTTTATCCCTTATGCACTCGCCAACACGCACTTGCCAAGCGTGGCGTTTTAACGGCTAAACTCTTAAAATGACGAGTTCTAAAACAGACGCTATATCCCAGGTGAGTAGGGCGAGACGCCCACACTCTCACATCGATTCGTCGATCCGTCCCAAGGATTCTCGGAAGGGGGGGACAAAAATTCGTCAGTGCCAAAAGCAAGACTAAGAAGACCAAGATCTGCCAGGAATAAAATTCTGCCCCATTCGGATGCCCGGGAGGGTAGGACTCAAGAGACCTCGGTCATCGAAAGTACCAATATCCGGATTCATTACTGCAACATACGTGGTCAGGTCGAACCTTAATGCTGTTCACCAACACCTTGAATAAGTGCAACCGGGCATTCTGTTTCTATCAGAAACGCAAGTCTCCCCGGGAAGCACTGATTCGCCTGACCTGCAATTTCCCAGATACAACCTCTACTGTAACTTTCGCCTTAAAGGCTGAGTATGTGCGTATAGCAAGGACAACGGAGGTTGTAAGAGGATGCCCACTTTGGAAAACAACAAATTTGACGCGATTTGCTTCAAACATTCTGAGCCGCAATTTATGAAATTCTACTGTTGTTTGTATAGGTCTCCCAACGATAACAACTTCCAAGATCTTTTTGTTCACCTTAGTCTGAAAATAGACTACCCCTTATCACAGTTTCAATCTTGCGATATTTCAATTTTGGCAGATTTTAATGCCCACAATTCCAATTGGCTTCATTTTTCATCTACTACTAATCACGCATGTCATAGTGCAGAAGCATTTGTTGTACCCTGTAATCTCACACTAATCATTTCCGAACCAACCAGAATCCCTGACAACCCTAACTCCACATCTGCTGAACCTATTCCTTACAACTAACCCACTTGTCTATAAGAGTCCTTTCGCCACTTGGTCAATCAACCTACTGCCTAATCGAAATAACTTCCTCTGTACCCAATCCCACTGTTACTCGAAAAACAGATAGAACGATGTGATATTTTAAATCAGCTAACTGGAGCGAACTGCGAGATTTTTTTGCAACCTTCCCCTGGCGTGAGTACTGCTTTAAATGGTTCTCCTCTTCAAACATTGCTCTTTCAATAACTGAAGTTATACTGATGGGTATGGAGTTATACATTCACAAAAAACATAATCGTGTAGGTCATGCCCGTTCTCAACCCTGGTTTAATAGGACTTGCACTGTTGCATTATCGCAAAAGCATAAACTCTATACCAAATGGAAATCAAATAAATCTATCGAAAATCACGCCAACTATATTGCCAAAAGAAATAGTTGCAAAAGCATAATCGCCAAAGCCAAAAAGACGTTTGAAGAACGTAAATACAAAGAATTAGTCTCATGTCCTTTGGGCGGTCGTAAATTTTGGTCATTAACCAAAGCCATCAGTAAAAACTTTACTACATCTTTTCCTCCCATGACGTCTCGCGACGGAGCTGTAGTTGCTGATCCTGCTGAAAAACCCAACCTCTTTGTCCATTACTTTGCATCAAATTCATATCTCAATGATTCTGGCAAAACTGTGCCGTCGCCCAAATCTACCCCATACACTATTAAAGCAATCCACTTTCGTTACAAGCTGCTGGAATCAATTATCAATACACTTGACTCAAACAAGGCGACTGGCCCTGACGGTATTCCAGCTATCGTCCTTAAAAAATGCTACCCCGAGCTAGTACCTGTATTGTCCAAACTCTTTTCGATCTACATGTCATCTGGAGAGTTCCCTCATCGTGGAAGTTGGCAAATGTCCAGCCTATTCCTAAAAAGGGCGACAAAACCGATCCCTCAAACTATGGGCCAATAGCTATCACTTCCATTCTCTCGAAAAGCATGGAGAAAGCCATCAACCACCAACTACTTTCGTTCCTCGAGTCCAATAAACTCTTAAACGACCACCAGTATGGGTTCAGAGAGAGTCGTTCAACGGGTGATCTTCTTTCATGTCACCCAACTTTGGAATAACACATTAGAGAGGTCCGGTGAAACAGTCGTAGTAGCTGTAGATATTTCAAAACCTTTTGACCAGGTTTGGGACAAGTGGCTACTGGTCAAGCTCACTTAGTTCGGCTTATCCGATAGGCTCATCAATTGGATATCCAGCTTTCTTGACAAAAGAGGTATACGCGTTGTCGTCGATGGCTTCTTTTCGAAAGAAACTACTATTAACGCGGGAGTACCCCAAGGATCAGTGATAGCTCCCACACTTTTCCTGCTGTGCATAAATGACCTCATTTTCTCAACAACTAACCCGATCTATTGCTTTGCAAATGACAGCACTCTACATTGTCAGCTTTCCCACAATAATAAGTATAGACAGGACGTTAAGGTGAAAATGGCAGCCTCAATCAACAGTGACTTAGAACGTGTCCTTGAATGGGGAATGGATAATCTACTCACGTTCAACGCCGACAAAACGCAGTGTTGCCTTGTGTCCGCCAAGAAAGACCGACCATTTCCTGCTGTAAATATGAACGGCTTAGAATTCAAGTTTTCAAACTCTATTTCTATGTTAGGGATGTCCGTATCATTGAACCTTTCATGGGTTGACTAACTTTTGTCAGCCAGGAAAACAGCTGCCCGTAAACTGGGCCTTCTATACAGATCTAAACAGTACTTCACATCGCAACAACTCCTTTTACTGTATAAGGCCCAAATTCGACCTCATCTGGAATACACTTACCACCTCTGGGTCAGTGCTTCCAAATACGCCCTTGATACGATAAACCGCATCCAAAAAAGAGCTATCAGGCTTCTTCTCTGACTTCGGATCTACAGCCTCTTGAGCATAGAAGAGTAGTTTCGGTTCTTTCATTGTTCTATCGCTACTACCATGGCAAGTGTGCCTCCGAAATACACTCCTTAATACCTTCGCAGGCCATCTTCGCTAGGAACACTCGGTTTGCTCATTCACATCATAATTGCGTACTCAAAATTCCATCGTGTCACACTAAACGGGCCGACCGAATTGTGGAATGCACTACCCAGTTCCCGTTTTCCTCCAAACTTTGACTTAAGTCAATTTAAGCTAGCCATTCATAAACATTTCTCGGCAGCCTAACAATATCCCTAAACCCTCCCAGTGTTCCTGAGTGCTTTAGCACGTTAGACAAATCTTAGCCTGTTCGGGAATAGTATAAGTAAAAGAAAATAAAAAATTTGGCATGCATACGTGGGTACCCATATTATTATCTCCTTTCAAATACAAATACAATACAATTTAATACAAATTTGATTTATTATATATTTTTTTATCCCCATGCCAATATATATTTTTTCCCTTTCCCTCGGGTCGGTCTACCTAGCTGGGACCGGAGACACTGCAGCATATACGGCTTATTTTGACCTCCCTAGTGGTCTGCTATACACAATCCGTGATGTTAATGCCCAGTAGCAGAGCGCACAGGTCACTTGCGGAATGTGTGTTTAGGTGTTCCGGTTCTATTTTTGATTTTGAGTACCCGAAAATCCGCTGTCTTTGATCAGCCAGCAAGTCAGTCACATATGATGTGTGTAGCTATTTCTGGTTCCTCACCGCAAAACTTACATGTGAGTCCTGCATCAAATTTCTTGATCTTCCTTAAATGGTCCTTATCAGGCGCATGTCCTGTCAGGAGGCCGGTAAGGATCCTAAGCTGTGTCCTGCTTGGCGTCAGCAGCTCTGTGGCTTTTTTACGCAGGGTCCGTTTATGTATGCCTTGCTATGTGTTCGCCTTGGTCTGTTTATCTAGTATGATTGATTTTGCACGCAAATTCATTCGCTGATATAGCTACGGATTGCGTTTCTTGTTACTCCCACTGCAGGTTCGGGGCCATTAAAGGGGCCCGCTGATCCCTGTCTTGCGAGTTTGTCTACCTTTTCGTTTTCTTCGATCCGACAATGGCCAGGGACCCAGAGAAGAATTACCTTGTTCCTCTCTGCCAGGCCTTTGAATTTTTCGTAACATTCCCACACCAGTTTAGATGAATCCTTAAAGCTTGATGGTGCTTTTAGGACCGTCTGGCGGTCAGATAAGATATAGATACGCCTTACTCTGTAGGCCCTTCTATTGTTTTCCCCGCACACATTGAAGTATCGCGTATATTTCCGTGTGGAAGACAGTGGCGTGCCTGCCAAGATCGATAGTGATATATTGCCTTGGCTTTACACCGTGTTTGGCCGCTCCAGCACCCGTCTCGGTTTTTGAACCGTCCGTGCACCAGATTAGACTTCTCGGTGGGAGTGTGTGTCCCTGTTCATTCCACTTCGTTTGATCCTGAATTATTACCTCAAAGAGTGTAGCAACGAGATGTTTTGGCATCATATGGTCCGTTGTCATACAAAGTACGTGGCCCCCAATGCTGTCAATTAACCTGCTCTGTGTCTGTACATAGTTTGTACTGTGAATTCTGCAATCTATGTAGCCCCAATAAGGCCTTCCCCTTAATCACCAGATCAAGAGGAGGGTCTACATTGCAGCGGTAGGCGTGGTTCTCATTGCCTCAGTAATGCCTAAACAGGCAAGTCCTTGTATCTTGCCTAGTTTTAGTTTGGCGGTTTCCTGCTTCACCTTTGGCCACCACATCAAAGCCTCATACGTTATTGCCGGTCTGACTATCCTTGTATATAGCCAGTGCACCATACTTGGCCTCAGATCCCATTTTTTGTCATAAGTCCGCCTAACTACCGCAAGGGTAATTACCGCTTCTCTAATAATTTTCTCAATGTGTTGGTTCCAAGTAAGTTTGTTTACCTCTCCCGACATATGTATTACTTCACAGCCAAGAACGGTCCCCTAGGTTCCTCCTTTGCGAGAAAGGTTCTATGGTAGTTTTTTGTGGACTGATTTTTAGGCCTCCCCTCTCTATCTATCTAGTTGTTACATTCAGGGCCCTTTGCATGCGCTCTCTAACTGTACTGGAAAATCTTCCTTCTACGTATATATATATATATATATATATATATATATATATCAGAGAATAATACCCTTAAATCTGCTTGTTGGATTGTACGAATAAGTTTGCAAATATTGTTCTTTCCCCTGTACGTAATTGACGTGATGACCTATGCTTGGTATAAATAACATTGTCCTGATTGCTAACATCGAACTTTCCTTATAAAGGGTGTACAAATTTGACCTTCCGATGTAATTTAATAATAAATTACTGAAAATATTTGAAATTTAATCAATTTATTATTTCATCAAGTACAAATGTTGCGATTAATAATGAAAAATTGTATCGTGGAAGCGACCCCCTCTGCTCCTTTGGCATTCCTTTCCAAAATTTTCAATCACATTTTCGCAGATATTCTGGTCAATTTCTCCAAATGAATGAATAATGTTATCTCGAATCTGTTCAGTGGTTTGAGGATTGTTAATGTAAACCCTTCCCTTCAAGAAGCCCCACAAAAAATAATCTAGTGGCGTGAGATCACAAGCTCTAGGCGGTCAATTAACTTCAGCTCTTCGAAAATTATGTCCAAATTTGACTTTCTCATTTAATGTCTCCGTTATTTTTATAAACGTCATGTCATAGTGACAGATGTCAAGTGAAATCTTTGCGATAAGTTTTGACTTGCTCATCATTGAACGATTTTCCATTGAAGAACCTGTATTTATTTAAAAACTTATTACCAAAATGGGGAATGTTTTGTTGAAACTGCTAGAAAATGTCGTACGCATCAGTAGAAATCGTCGTGCTCGATCAGAGGGAAACATCGCTAGGGTACGTGGTAGTGTTGCTGAAAACCCGGAAATGTCAATTCGTAAACAAATATTAAAAAGTCGAGTCTGCGTAACATTTCGAAGAGAGATCTACATTTAAGAGCATGCAAGATACAGTAGACACAAGAACTTAAGCCAAAAAATCACATGTCACGTACATTTGTTAATTGGTTCATAGAAAAAAAGCAAGAAGATAACGATTTTTGTTAGAAAAGTAATCTTTAGCTTTGAAGCTCATTTTGAACTTGGAGGACACGTTAACAAGCAAAGTTGTAGGATATGGGCGAAAACAATCCAACAGAAATACTAGAGAAACGACAGTATCCAGAAAAAGTGACTGTTCAATTCTCTGATTAGAGAGACTGAGTATTTGGGGTTTAATGAGAGGGATACGCCGTCACTCGTATCAATTGTAGACTAGACCTCACAACCCTGTTTGAGTAATTGAATAAAAATGGGATTCGTTCAAAGACTGATTTATTTGGTATTATTTACACCTTATATACAGATTTTAACATTACGTAGTTTATTGTTTGACCCAGTTAATAGGTCATGTTTATTCACTTAAGCACCTTTTTGTGCTTACTAGTTATAATCTACCGGGTGGCCAACTAAGAACGGCCGTCGGCCTTATCTCTGGAATGGATTATAGCACAGGTTCGGAAAAAAAAAATTTATAACAAAAGTAGCCTCGAGAAACGCCTGGAAATTATTTTCAGAATTGCAGGTCCACCGCTAGAGGGCGTATTTGACAGTTAAAATTTTAAAAAGCAAAATTTTTCAAAATTTACTCAATTAAGGGGCATATTAAATATTATAATCAGATTCCTCGACAAATTCTGCACATCTTTATTTGACAAGTTTTAGTCTATCTCTTCAAATAAGGGGTGGAGGAGAGTGGGAACCTTGTTACGAAGTAACGCCTTTAATTCAGGTTCTGCTTGACCGATTTTAATAAACTTGATGTTGTTTGAAAGAGCTTTTGTTAAACAATAGAAAATTTGTAAATTTTATGCAATCTGATTAATAACATAAATGCTAGAGGGCGCAGTTTAATATTTTTTAATATTGTGTTTTCTCTTTACAATTTTAAATGGAAGCATAACAATTTAAGTAGGTCTTTAAAAAGTAAACTAAATTAGTAATAAAACAGTGAAAACTGCAAGTCGATATCTTTTTCCTATCCTGAGATATCGTAAGAAACAGGTAAATGGCGGGAATTGTTCTTCCAACGTCTAGTAGGCTAGTTCGCGTTAACGGAAATTATTAAATTTAGCATGGATGAAAAGATCTTACATTGGTCTGCAGTAATTGTCGCTACTAACAATAAGAACAAATTATAAAATAATAATGTGATAAATCTAACATTTTTTTAATTATATAAGAATGTTATATTTGTTTTCAAGCGATGTGTTAGTAAATCAAAAACATAAAATATCAATAAAAACCGATATTTGCCCAGCAACAACAAATACAGTTTAAAATATGAATTACGATTTACTGATGACCACAAAATTAGTAAAGAGGGCCATGTAAGATATAAAATAAATTCCCTGTTGAAAACAAGCAAGCTACGATTTTCACGAATATCTCAATAATTATTCATCGTGTTGCATTTAATAGACTCTTTATCTTTTCGTACCAAAATGATTCTTACAAATGAAGAAGCATTTGATATGTTGGCAGTTTATTTTGAATGTATGAGAAATGCAACCGTTGCTGCTAGAGTGTATGCACTGCAGTACCCAAATAGACGGCATCACAGTAGAAGAGTTTTTCTCCGACTCGCACACCGTGTGCGTACTACTGGAAATGTGAATCTTCCTGTGTACCGAAGACAACGCATAGGTAGAACAGAGGAAAATGTTATTGATGTTTTAGCTTATGTAAATGTTAAACCTCATTCAAGCACCAGAGCTATAGCTAGAGACTTGGGTATATGTCGAACCACCGTCCAAAATATTTTAAGAGAACACAGGTGACTACTTATTTATTAATGCATGTTTTATTCGGTATTACAATGATAAAAATGTTTTAATTTTTTTCGTATGTCGTTATATGTTTATGTCCAGTTTCAATAAAACAACAAATTATTTAATGAAATTATCTTATGCTATGTGAATAGATTTTAACTAACAACATGATAATTAAGTGAGGCAAAGTAAAGTAAAAAGGTACCGATAATAAAAAATAATGAGAGGCCGGGCGAAAAAAATTCGTAATAACATTACGAGAGTTAATGCATTTAAAGCCCTTTTTCGTTTACTAACAACGAAGGACTTCAACGTGTCTTATTGATCTGATTACTTTATAATATACACTATTTTAAATTGCACCCATATCACATGGTCCTACATCATAGTTTGAATGCTCAAGATTTCGATACCAAGTTGGATTTTTGCAACTGGCTCTCAAATATGATACACGACGATCCTGAAATACTTTCACGAATTATGTGGACAGATGAGGCTACTTTTCATAGTGATGGTAGTGTAAATCGACATAATATGCACTACTGGTCTGAAACGAATCCCCACTGGATGCAGGAGGTCCAACATCAGGGTCGTTGGTCTGTAAATGTCTGGTGCGGGATTCTAGGTGGAGAAATAATTGGGCCTTTTTTTTAATGAGACTGTTAATGGAGAAAGATATTTAGATTTTTTAAGCAACGAATTGCCACTTATTTTAGAAGACGTACCCTTGGCCATTCATTGTGACATGTTCTTGCAACATGATGGATGCTCGGCACATTATTCAAGAGATGTTCGGAATTTCTTAGATCAATCATACGCTGAAAGGTGGATAGGACGTGGAAGTTTATTTATTTGGCCACCAAGGTCTCCAGACATAACTTGTTTAGATTTTTATTTGTGGGGGCGAATAAAAGATGTCGTTTATGCCGATAGGCCCACAACAAGAGCTGACATGATTGAAAGAATACGACAGACAATACGAAGTATTTCAAGGGCAGAAATTGAAACTGCTGTTCTCACCACCCGTCAGCGATTGATTTCATGCATTGAAAATGATGGACGACATTTCGAACATCTAGGGCGACACTAATTATGTAGTTATTTATTTAAGGTTTTAATTGTTAGATTTATCACATTATTATTTTATAATTTGTTCTCATTGTTAGTAGCGACAACATTACATTTAGGTAATCTAGCGGCAACCATAACATTAGTATGATAACAGTTTAAATTACTGCAAACCAATGTAAGATCTTTTCATCCAGGCTAAATTTAATAATTTCCGTTAACTCGAATTAGCCTACTAGACATTGGAAGAACAATTCTCGCCATTTACCTGTTTCTTACGATATCTCAGGATAGGAAAAAGATATCGACTTGCAGTTTCCACTGTTTTATTACTAATTTAGTCTACTTTTTAAAGACCTACTTAAATTTTTATGCTTCCATTTAAAATTATAAAGAGAAAACACAATATTAAAAAAACATTAAACAGCGCCTTCTAGCATTTATGTTATTCATCAGATTGCTTCAAATTTACAAATTTTCTATTGTTTAACAAAAGCTCTTTCAAACAACATCAAGTTTATTAAAATCGGTCAAGCAGAACCTGAATTAAAGGCGTTTTTTCGTAACAAGGTTCCCACTCTCCCCCACCCCTTATTTCAAGAGATAGACTAAAACTTGTCTAATAAAAAATATGCTGAATTTGTCGAGGAATCTGATTATAATATTTAATATGCCCCTTAATTGAGTAAATTTTGAAAAATTTTGCTTTTTAAAATTTTAACTGTCAAATACGCCCTCTAGCGGTGGACCTACAATTCTGAAAATAATTTCCAGGCGTTTCTCGTGGCCACTTTTGTTATACAAATTTTTTTCCGAACCTGTGCTATAATCCATTCCAGAGATATGGCCGACGGCCGTTCTTAGTTGGCCACCCGGTACATAATGTGTGTGTGTAATTTCAACCTTGCACACTTTTGTATCAGCATGTTTGTTGCAATAATTAACCTGCTTTATATTCATTCTACTTACTAATCGTTTTACATATTTCTTAATTGTTATGTCTTAATTCTATTTATATTTCTCAATTTATTACTAAAGAATTGTTAAAATATCCTGTTTAATCTATGCAAGATTAAACATCCTGCCGGGCCCGAAGTTCATGTTCAATTGCAGATTGAACATTCTGCCGCGACGAGGTGGTTGGGATGGCGTAAAGTTGTTCCATCTGGTATCTTTCTTCTGTTCCTCCGGGTTTTTTCTTTCGATGTATTTTGTCCATGCCCCCAGATTGCTAGGGCTATTCCTAGTAATTATTTTAAATTTAAAATTTTTTTAAATTTTTTTATTAAAATTTTAAATTAACAAAAATATTTTTTGGGTTTTTTTTAAAAAAAATTTTTTTTTGGGAAAAATTTTTAACAAATTTTTAATACCCAATTAAAAAAGGGAAAATTAAGGGGAATTTAAATTATATTTTTAATTTTTTGGCTTCTTCATTTTTATAAAATTTTTTAATATATATTCCTATTACAATAATTATTTAATTCATTTAATTGGTATAATTAATTTAATTCAATTTATATTATAATATTTAATTTAATATATAATTTGTTTAACAAATATTGGTAAAATCCCAAATACATTAATGGAAATTTTTAACTTAGTTGCTTAGAATAAGTATTTTAATATGAATTAATTGAGTAAATTATAAGAACATTAATTCAACACTTAAATTATCCTTAATAATTTTTAATTCAACTTGTTACTTCTTAACAATTAATTTGGAATTTATTAAATTAATTAATAACTTTGTTTGAAAAGATACATATATTTGTTAATTTAAATATTTAAAACAATGTACATAATTTTATTTATTAAAATAATATTTTAAAATTAAAAAATTTATAATTAATAATAATTATTGTTCATTTCCAATTAGATTTATTAAAAATGAATCAAATATTGAACAACATTAACTGTGTTTTAAATAATTATTTAAATTTCCTTTTACTGGTTAACATAAAACTCTAAAACAATTAAAATATATAAAACTTGTATCAAATTTTGATCAAACAACCAATTTAAAAAATTAATTATTATGAAGATGAAACAAATGTAATTAATAAAATTTTATTAAAAATATTAAAATTTTAATAAAGCTTTATAAACAATAAAATTTGAAATACTTATTAACATTTTTAATTTAAAAATTTTAAAATCCTTGGAAAATTATTGATTAAAACCATTAATGTAATCTTAACTTACATCTTTTTTTTTCTAAATTAAAATGTTTTGAACTATAACTTCTCAAACAAATTTTTGGAAATTTTTAACATTTGTTAAATCCTTTCTTAAATTAATTTTATTTTATAACTTTGCAGGTACTTAAAATTGAATTAATTAAAATTTTCACTACTATTTCCTAATTTTAAATCTTTATTAAATTTCAAATTTTTATTCAATTATAACTTTCTAAATTTTCATAAAAAATATTAACAAATTTTTTCATAGTTCTAAACAATATATTATTTAATTATTTTGAAAATGTTTACTTAAAATTTATTGTTTAAAATTTGAATATTATGTAAATTTCAATTTGTAAAAGGTTTAACTTAAAAAGTATTTTAATAATTGTGAATTATCTTTTCAACTTGCTTTTAATTAAACTTTTTTAAAATCTTTTAACAAAAAAATTTTTAATTTAAATAATATAATAATTATATAAATAAATTTGTTCCTATTAACAAGGAAATAATGTTCAATACATAATTAAATAATTTAAAAATTTTAATATAAATTTAAATAAAGTCTAATTATTAGAATTATTATTTTTTAAATTAAATTAGTTTGTAATGGACAAACTGATTATCTAACCTTGGAATTAAAAAGTTTAAACTAACAGAATATTTTAATTTCTTGAAAGATTGTTCTTTAATTCAATGAAAAGTTAGTTTTAAAATTTTGGAAAATTTAAAAATTTCAAATTAAATTTTTTGTCAAGGAATCTTGGATATTTGGTCAAAATTATTTGTGAATAAAAATTGATTCAATCGTTTTCATTATGGACAAACTTTAAAAACAAAAGAATTTCATATTTAAACATTCAAAGATTAAAGAGTAAGAAACTGGGTAATCTTTTTCTTTATTGTTGCTTTCCAGATTGACAGATTTTATCCTAGAACATTTAAAACCTTAATTAAATTATTTTTAAATTTGTTCCTGGATAAACAATGTGGTTTAAAATAATTGGTTTAATAACTTTACCCTAAAGCAAATTTGTTTCTATTTGAATTAAGGCATAACTTTCAATTTTTAAAATAATTTTATTGTTTCATCACACATTAAATGATTTTACAAATTGCAAGTTGAAAAAAAAACAGGAACAAATTAATGGAAAAGTTTAATTTTAAAAACCCAAAAATTAAAATTTTTCGGTGTTATCTGCCATTATGATTTAACCCGTTTTTAAAGTTTAATGCAAATTTCATTAATTCTTTTGGATAATTAAAATCCAAAATAATAAGAATCTTTCTTTACAAAATAAACCTTGATTTAAAACGCATTATTTCGAATTAGATCTTTGGAAATACCATTTTGTAACCAAATGTTATTTTACTCATTTGGAAATAGTGAAAAAGTTGTTGAATTGTTTGAAGGAAATTTGGAAAAATATTTATGTGTCATAATAAATAGATCCTTAAAGTAACTGTATTAATTCCTGAAATTTTTTAAAATTTTTAAAAATTAGTCAAATTTTCAAAATCCAAATTACCAAATAAATTGTGAATTGGTTATAGTTTTCCGTAAGGCATAAAATTATAAAAACAACATCAACACTTAAATACACCGAAAAAATTTAAATGAAAATCAATAAGATTACGATGCTTCCCAAAAGTATAGAAATCAATTTGTATTGTTTTTAAAACCAACTTAATAAAAATGTTTCCTAAATGCATTTACAAATATTAAAGTTTTATTGATATTTCAAAATTTTATAATCAAAACTAATTTAACATCATTTTGGTAAAAGTGGACAAAATTAATATTGAAGCAATAAACAAAAATTGTTTTGTTAAGAAAAGAAATTAAAAATAATAAAAACAGTTATTAGTCAATTTCTATAATGAAAAATGACTATTGGTTGAAATCGAAATGGAAAGTCCTACTCTATTAAAAGTAAATTTTTAATTATTTCAAAGAAGTCTGAAAAAACAAATTTTGCACAGATCTGTAAATATTTCCAGGTTGTAAGGTAAAAGTGCCTAAATTATAGCTTTAATATTCAAGTTATTAATTAAAATAAAGATTTGAAATGGGCATGTTAAATACTGAAAGTTAAATAAAGTAAAAAAAATATCTTTCGTTATTACATATTTTTCAATTAAAATTCTGAGTTCAATAATGCACACGTACAAAACCAAAAATTAAGAAAAATAATGTGAACTTAAAATCTATGATTGCATATAAAGACTATTGAAAAGTTATAAAAACCCATCCTTACAATAATATTAAATGAAATTAAAAATTCGGAACAAATGGCTAAATTTGATTAAAAGCTTTGAGATCTTTAAAACTCAATTTTTCTAAAACTTTTATTAAAACTTTTCAATTAGGTATTAAAAGTGAAATTACAAAAAATAGTGTTATTCCAGATTTAATAAAATTCTATGGACTTTACAATCTGCCAAAATTTCAACCAAACTTGTTTTAATTAAAATAATAGAATTCGATCCTATTAAGAACTTATAGTAAAACTTAAAGAATTATACGAAATTGTTTTTATAAAACATATTTCTCAAATTATAAATATTAAATTTGAAACCAAAAGTTAGGCAATAAAAAAGGAAATTAAAAGAAATGAGAAAATTAATTATAAATTGTTTTCTTAGGATAATGTATAAGCTGATTAATAAAAATTAATGTTATTTATAGAATAAAATTGTATCCAAAAAATACAATTTAAGAAATAATTAAATATCTGAAATTATATTACTAAAATCTAATTGTGTTAGGAAAATTTTAAAATTAATTAAATTAATAACATTAAAAAATAAATTAAATGGAAAATTTTAAATGGTAAAACTGTAAAGCCTATAAACGATTTTGTTTTATAAAAATAAAATTTAATATTATTATTTTTAAATTATTGGCAATAAACTAAATTTTAAATTTTAAGAAAAACTTAAATTATTCTTAAAACAAAAACTTCAAAATTCAAACATAAAAACGGTATTAAAAGAATTTTAAATTTATTAACATATAATGGTTTAACTTAAAAATACAAATTAGGTCCGTTAATTCATACTTTAATAAAATTTATCAATTTAATTAAAATTAATAGGTTAAAACACTTTAAATTAATAAATTATTTTTAATTTAAACAAAAATTAAGAAAAATAATTAAAGAATATAATTTAACCGTTAAGTAAATAAATTAATAATTAATTAATATTTTTTAATTCAATAAATTAGTAATTTATTTAATTATTGTAATGTAAGTTTTAAAATTTAAAAGAATAAAAAAAATAATTCAAATAAAAGTAATTATTTTACCTAAACAAAAAATTAACTTAAAATACTTAAAGTTAATAAAATTTAATAAAAATTTAATACGTTATTAAATTTATTTAATTAATTATCAACTTTTAAAAATTTAATAAACTTTTAAATTAATCTTGATTTGCTAGAATATTAATGATATTTAAGTTTATAATTAGGAATTTTTTCTTTAAATATTCGCTTTTGAAAATTTGTAACCTAAACTGAGGTTATTTGTCCAATGAAATTAATCTTTAATAAATTTTTAGATCTAAATCTATTAAAAATAAATTGACATTTTGTATCATGCCAACATCTTTTAAACTTTTAAAATAATAAATTCTGTATGTAAAATTTAATTAGAACTATGTAAATAAATTTAAGAAATAATATTGTTATTTGCGAAATACGTATTTAATTTTGGAACTTTTTTTTAAAATTTTATATATAGTTTGGAGTTAATTTTATGTCATCATTCTAATAAAAGGGAATGTTAAATTAAATATTGTCAATGACTTTTTTATGTTCAGTTATTCTTGCATTTAGTTGAAATTTATTAACTCTGCTTGCTTTCAATTTATAATCCTTATTTTAATTTCCTAATTTTCCTATTATAAATCGGTTAAATTAAAATAACATTCTTTACCAGAAAATCCTTAACTCATTAACTCTGTAAAAAGTTTTTAATATCTAAACAAACCTAAAATTTAATAATCCTGTTATTAATATCTCCCTCAAATGCTTCCAAATGGAAATAAATACATCTTAAAGGTTTTCATTGGATTAATCTTACCAAAAACTAACCGAAAATTTTCCTGCTATATATCGGGTTTAAATATTAAAAAGTTTAATTAAACATTTTTGAAGGGAAGTGTTGAGGAAAGTTGCTTAAAATCTTCGAATAGTCTCTGGGGTCAAAAATCATGGTTAAAAAAATATTGGCATAGTAGAATTTAATGGAGAATGGTAAAAAAATACTTGGGCAATCTTTCCATTAAAGTTTGAAATTATACCTTTAATTTTCCAAGACTATTCGATGTTAAATAAGGCAAATCCTATTAAAATTTCTTTATGATTAAAATTTAATTTACATATAATTTCTAATGACAAAATACGGTCACAATAAAAATTTGTTTATTTGTGGGTTATGAACGATTAACTATGGTTTCCAACATCATAATTGGATTGGAATGAAAACCCTCAAACAGCGTCTCATCCTATTGTTTCATTAAGGGCAGTAAATAATTAAGGTTTTCAATGGCACACAATTTGAAAGAAATTGACCTGGCAACTTATCTTTCCATTTTAATTTGACAATTATAATCTCGTACGGCTGTGTTTAAAAGCAAAATTTTCCAATAGGCATCGGCGGATTTTAAAAGGCCATAATTTTGACATATAAAAATACTTGTCGTCCATTACTGCACAATGGGCAATGCGTAAGGATATACTATGTACTAGTGATATTGTTAATTTAACAGGACGTATTATTCCATTGTTGAAAACAAAAAATGAATTTGTAACGCACATCCATGTAATTAACACTAATATTGAGATATTGCAAGATATAATTCAAAATAAAATTTATTTAGAGGTAAATGAAAATTTGCTTAAGCTCGAAAGCAATTTATCATTGTGAAAGTGTTATCTTGTAAGTCTTAAACAGTTAAAGAACGCTTTAAAGAAAACTGGTAGTGGAATTGTCAATGTCACTAAAAAAACGTACACGCAAATTAGGTTGGTACTCTCTAGATTCATTCTTTAATGGTAGGTTACTTCCAGGAATTATAGTCAATATAGCAAACATCAAGGACCCTCTTATTTTTTTACAAAATGCATACAATAGTTTTGTACGAAAGGTTAAATTAATGCTTAGGCAATCGATGCTATATTTAAAGGTGAACGCTAATAGATATGTTCCATTTAGAGATGGCCTTTCGATTTACGTTAAAGTTCCTTACTTCATAGCAGTAAAGCATGCGGTGGCGAATGTAAAAATAACGATGAGTATTGCTTTCTGTGGGCTATTGTTTCAGCATTATATCCTGTGCAACATAATACAGTTATCCTCATTTTGCGGATGTTTTGATTTATGATTCAATTCGGTTCCCCATTAAACTATGATGTAAAAAAACAACCTCTCCCATTGATTTGTTTTGCATACAGGGGAAAGGTATATTACCACTTGCATTAAGTGAAAATCAAAATAGTGTCAGAGAACCTGTAAATCTTTTAATATTTTCTGTTATCATTCCGCGGGTTCTATTGCTGATGCTATTAATACAAAAAAGACTGTTTATCATTTCACGTGGATTAAAAATAGGTCAGCTCTTTTTTCTAAACTACTATCGAATAAGGAGCACAAGAAATTTATTTGTTATCGATGTTTGAACCACTTTTCTTCGGATCACCTTCTACAAGAATATGTCACTCATTGTAATCAATTTAATCGATGCTCTGCCAGGCTGCCTACCGAAGCAGAAATGAATTTGCAATTCAAAAATTTCTCATTCCAGGAAAAGGTATCATTTGTGTAATTTATACTGATTTAGAAAGTATTTTAGAAAAGTGTACAAATTTAACAGGCATCGAAAGTTACATTCTATTTCACTCCAATCATATACCCTTCAGTGTTCGTGTTCGTACAATGATTCTTTATCACGATCTAGACTTTATAGAGGAAATAATTGCATTCAATTGTTTGTTAAAGAACAAAGTATTGCATATTGGACCACCAAAATAAACAATAAAGTAATAATTCCTGTGGATACTTTAAGCGCCACTCTGGTTGAGCAATTTAACAGCGCTTATGGTTTGTCACAGTTAGAGACCATAATCATTTTACTGGAGCATTTCGGGGAGCATCACATCAGAAATGTAACCTGAACTAAACTGAATGTTATTGATGAGAAAATTTGACGTTGTATCGATTATTTATATAAAAATTGAAGGTATAGGTATCCGGAAATAATAGTATTGAATTCTGGGTCTTGGTTGTAATTATAATAAATTTTACATCTCCGAAAGTAGTCAATCACTTCGATTGGTGGTCGAAGATTACCGAAACTATCGTAATACCATACCTTTTTACCTCGCTTTTTGTAGCACACTCAATGCGTACCTGTTTCTCTTCGGCTATCTAAGTTAATAATTCCAGATTCATTTTTCCATTGTAATTTAGGCATGCTATCATAAAAAATATATTTTTGGTGTATTTCTTGAAATCAATATCTGTTAACTGTCTTCCGGGTAGTATATTTAGTTTTTTGGAAACGGAAAGTGTAATGCACCACCACCTGGTGTATGGTTTTAGGAAAGTGCACCACCTCTCTTATTCATGGAGCCTATACCGATAGATTCCATCATGCGTTTATGGCGCGATGCCTTTTCTTGCAATTGTTTGGAATTTTAAGCTTCATTGACTGCTTTAGCAATTCCTGATGTGCCGGCAGCGAATAACGGGATAAGAAATGGCAAAAACCCTCCTTGTTTAGGTAAGGGAATTACTCCAGGAACTTTAATGTTTTTCTTTCCTCCTAAACTTTTTACTACACGTTTTGCAGTTAAAAGCGCTGATTGTGTCTGTGAACTTTCCGTTAGGTTTAAATCTTTTAGCTGTTGTTTTTCGTAAATGCAATAAATTTCCACCATTGCATGTCTTCAGATTGGATCGACGTTTTCACCGCATTCCTAATTTTCTCTTTTCTTTCATGGTGGTACTCCAATGCTAAAGCCGCAGTTCGTTCATCTAATATTGCGTCTGATGATTTAAACCGTTCCCAAGCTTTTTGTTCTAAAATTTGATCTGCTTTATGTCTACTTTCTAAATCTCGGTAATCTCTGTAACTGATATAATAAAGTTTGTACTGAGCGTCTAATTGATGAATACCTGGGTCACCGCAGCAAGTCTTATCTCTAAAACTTTGTATCACGGCCACAATACTGGTAACCAGGTAAATGCAGTTCAACCAAAAGTTTATTGATTAGAGTATTCACTAAACCACCTACACTCTTTCGCTTCTTACCTAACATTGTTTACCTAGATGGATAAAGGAGGGTATTTATACCTAAATTGAGATCACAAAAACAAATGATAGTTATTAATAGTTCTTTATTTAGTATATGTTATACATTAGATAAGCAGAACGATAATACAATATTTCCATTAAGCATACAGTGTTATATGAATTAATATTATACTTGGCATTTATAACATCTTCAATGTCTTTATAAATGTCATCATCATAACTACCATGGAATTTTCGCGAAAACGACGATAGTCAATAGCTTGTATGAACTTTCCATAGAAACACACCAGAATGTAAGATTCAAGAAATTCCAATCTATAGTTTATTATATCCTTTAAATTCTACATTATGGTTATTGAATGTCCAAGAACAGCAGTTGCAGTTTTCTATCATAACAGTTTTCAAAATTCTGCCATATCCTTTAATCGATTCCCCATTGTAATAAATACCAAGATTGTTAGATAGAGATTCATAACGTTGATCATATATTATATCTTCTTCTTCGTTTACATTTGAGCAATCAATTTTGTTTTCCATTTCGTAGGATCGAAAAAATTGTAATTCCACATATGAATGCCATCTTAGAAGCTCATTCCATTCCTTCATATGTAACACCATTATTACTTTGATCACAGTTGCCACACCTCATACGCACTACTGGTACAAGGTTGAGTTGTGTACTGTATCCAATTTCCATATGTTTTGCATGACGATTATCGTTCGATAGTTTATAATAAGCACAATCGATTAAGTATTCATTAGCTGATTGTTTGTACACTTCATCCTTATGTTGAAATGATGACCATTAGCTGATTGTTTGTACACTTCATCCTTATGTTGAAATGATGACCAGTCAATGTTAGAAGAAAAAGAAGAATAACCTTCATCTCGTTTTATTTTGACAGCACCAACAGCATAAATTATTGTTACTGCAACTATGTGGGGTATCCATGTATAGCGGTGAACTTCTGAGTTTTGATCGCTTTAGAAGTGCTGCTTTCATTATAACGACTTTTCTTTCTCACAATTGCACTACGACTAAACACTATTTAAGAAATGATTCCAGCATCCGTAATTTACGTATGGTGGGGTTGTAGCACTACTACTATTAAAAACAAAATGTTATGTTTGTTGTTGTTCCGGCTGCATCCAAACCACTTTGTTGTTTGAAATACTCATAAAAGCGCTGAGGCAATACACATTTAAAATCATCCGTGCCCCACTATACGTTCACCGCACTTAGTATTAATTACAGCCACATTAATCACTTTATACTTTTTAGATATCTCGAGGTCACACACATTTTTAAACGGTTTGTAATAGGTGCTTTGGTTTAACCCTGCTAACTCCATGTTTACTAATTGACTGATCTCAACACACCTCGCTGCGGTTTATATAAGTTGAAAATTCTATTTTTAGATTTCTAAGAATTGACGACCTTAGCGTTTCTATTTTTAGATTTGATATTTTGACCTTGAAAGAATTGTAATATGACGATGATAATAATAATAATAATAATAAAATAATAATAATAATAATAATAATAATAATAATAATAATAAACCATTTATTTGGAGAAAACGAGATTATAATTATTGTAGTAATACTATTGACAAAACTACCAATAAATGTAAAATTCATAAATAAAGAAATGGCATAATAGATTTTGATACATATACGTTGAACGATGAAGATACATACTCCTGCAGTACATATATAAATTTTAGAATTTGCTGATGTTTACTGCGGGGTCGAATATTATATAAAGTATTGTGAAAAAAATTTTGAATTTGAAGAAAGATGTTAAAATTAATTAAGAATTAATAAACTTTTAAGTTTGAACCAGTCGAATATTTTCAACCTCTCTTACACTCAGTGCAGCAAGCATTGTTTTAAGGTTTGTCTTGAAGATAAAGAAAAGTAGTGATTAATGTTGTACTTTGATTGTAAATAGTTATAGGTCTTAATCACGTGTAAAGTGAAGTCATTTTGTGCCATTTGTTTTTCGGTAGGTAGAGTATATGACAAATGTAAAATTTTAAATCTTGTACAATTTATGAATTGGGGTATTAAGTAACATGGTCTTATTTTTATACATATATTTCAACAATGCTAGGGCATACAGGTGATAAACAGAGTCTCTTTAAATAGATCTTCTGAAGAGAAAAGGAAAGGTTTGCAAAACAATATCTTTGAGATTAATTTTTGAACAGTAAACAGACGTTTCATGTAAGAATCGGGTATTGAGCCCCATACTAATAACCCATATGTAATTAGTGACTTTCAAATCCCATGATAAATTATTTCTTTGAGGATTCACTCATACTACTAATCGACTTAAACAGATATAAACTTTCTTAATTTACCAGTTGGTTGTATCTTACTATCCCACATAAGTGGGAATTTATTATTACTCCATGATAATTAAGTGAATTGCGTTGGTAAATTATCATATCGCATGAGCAATTTAATTGACTACATAGCTGTATATGTAGTCGTATACTATCTGTATTATCGATAAGACTGGTAGCTAAGTTATAACAAAAATAAATCATATATGATGTCTTTTTATAACTATTTGATGACCTTAGTATTTCTATTTTTAGATTTGGTCTTGGCATGTGATACCTATTTTTACACTACTAAAAGAATTTAAAACTAAAAGTAACAAACTAAATCACTATACAACTAATTTAGTAACTAACCGATCGACCGACCGACCGATCAACCAATCAATTAAAGAGCCGACGAACCAACAAACTTACCCACCGTCCGACCGACCGACCTACCCACCGACCGACCGATCGATCTACCGACCGACCGACCGAGCGACCGACCTACTGACTGACCAACCAACATCAACCAACCAACCAATTAAAGAACCAACAAACCGACCTACAGGTCGACCGACCGACTATCCGATCGAACGACCGACTGACTATATATTATAACTGACTGTTCGTAATGGAAAACATTAATCCTTTTTTACTTATGAACTTCAGTAATGATAATGAATTTGGTCCATGTATTTGTCTATATAAAATCCAATGCATAACCAATATTTTCATGATTACTTTTTGACATTTTTTAAAGCCAATGAAAGGTTTTATTTGCAGTGTATACATCAGAACCAAACCTGTCATTATTACACTGATTATTTTTTGATGTTTCTAAGGACCAATAGACACTTCCAATTTCAGTCATGTGTGTACGTTTTAGCCAATCAAAACATTATTAAAGTGGGAATAATCAACCTACATTATTACCGCTAGAATAATTTTTTAAGTATTTTGTTTTTATTGAGTGACAACGTATTTTTTTATTTGCAAATTCAGAAACCTTAATTTGTTAAAATAAAAATATAATATTGAAAACGTGTTTCTTATTGTAACGTCAAAAATAATCCAACGAATGCCACACGAGAGTTCGATTAATTAGAAAATAATTCTCCATATTTTCTTAACCCTGTTGCCATTCGACAATAACCACACGATCCCTACGGGCGCTCGTGTCTATTGCTTGGCAACAGGTTTTCGAAAATTTGTCAAATTATTTTCAATTTATTCTCACTCTCTTGTGATATTACTACTGAGAATAATCTCTAGTGATTATTGACGAGAAATTTTTGTTGCAGCTTTTGTTTGCGTTAACAAACGTGTTTGATATAGCTCTATTTCATTTTAATTTGGAACTCGTGAGTGAAATTAAATTAGAAACTAATTAGACAAATTTCTAGTCAAACTTGTTGCCATTTGGCAATAGCAATTTGAACCCTGTGGATTCTCGTGTCTATTGCCTAGCAGCAAGCTTTGGTAAATCTGTCTAATTATTTTCAATAATCTCACTGTACTGAATATTCGTCTCATATTTTCTGCCTAGTCAATCATGATGGTCTACATCTCCCATATTAACAAGATATGGTTTAATTGCCAAAGGTTTTGAAAATGACACCTTATTTTTTTGCCCATGAATGTGGTAGTACAGAATTGAGAGGAATTATTTGATCATACTTTGTTTCAACGATGACACATGCGTTGTTGCTCGGTTTTATAGGTATTTTTCGTTTTTGTCACAATGATAATCAAATGATCGGTAGGTTTTGGAGAGTATCTGATTGCTCGACAATGTAATTCTGAAATTTATGTCCCCGTTGCTCGAAACCTTTTATAAGTTAATAGATCACAAGATCAAAGCTAATAAACAACTAGTGAATAAAGATTAATTAGTGGGCTGGATTTTGTACCTATTGCTGCATGCACAAAACAACTCTTGTACATGTACTTTAGTTTACTGGAGCTTGTAGTATTTATTTCTGTATATAAAGCGCAATTTTAACAAAACCCCAATTTTCCACAAAAATCAAAAAATTTAAAACCGAATCGTATGGGTTTTCTGTTAAAAACCCTTTATATCATATCTTCCAAAGTAAATACTGCATTACTTAAAGATTACGTAATGGCTATTGCTCATAAAGACGAAGCTTGCAATACGTGACGCAGGTAAGTTCGAATATCATTGTAACGGGCAGAACTCCTAATTTACGAGTAGAATACTATACCTTTTCTTTACAAATATTAAAAACCCTTGAACAATTCGGCTTAGTATTTGCCTATTACGTCATTTCCGGTTTGTAAACACCACTTATTTAAATTGACTGAAACGGTGGACAATAGTGTACCTTTTGAACACCAAATCTATGTAAATCTAATAGCATATTTTGAACCAATACAGTTAGCCTATATATATATATATATATATATATATATATATATATACATACATATAGTGATGAATTTAATTTTTATTATTTTTATATTTAAAATTTTTGTACATTGTGATATTTAATTACTATTTCCCCCGTTGCGGCATCATTAATTTATTAGAATGATTAATATTTAACATCTTTGATCCACGTTTGGGGTTTCATAAATTATTGATATAATCTATGCTTTGATTATATTCGCTATTTATAAAATTGCCTCGGCTAGCATACCAGGGGAGTTCAAGATTAGTTCAGTATGAAAAGTATTAAATATTTACGTTAGGTTCTTTTGCAAAATAAAATCAATTATAGTTTTAAAATAAAATTGGAATTGTATAAAAATTCTTTTATTCAAACACCTTGTACCATATGCAATTACACAACATGTTGCACGCATGCGGTTATTACCGAGTTGAATTTGTGCGCACATTGCATCATGGTCAAACGTATAATTCCAGTAAGTATACTTTGATTTTTAATATAATCTTGGATCAATATAAAATCAATGAATGGTTGTACTATTTGCAGATTGGTATGTAATTTACATATGTACATATAGGTGATAAGTAACAATCATCAACATAACCTCGAATATTAATATAAGATTCATGCACTTACATAAATATTTATCTCCTTTCAGCTGTTCCAATTTTCTTTATTGAAGTTGCATTCTCCAAACCAGATGTAATTTGAATCCCACGAAGTATACTGATCTAGCAGTGGTTGATATACAGCATAAGCTTATATAGGTATGATGCTTAAATATTTCTTTGAAATATTTACTAAACTTTTCGTAAACACTTTTAATTTTATTTATTATATAATTAAACATAATTGTTTGACTTAAAGTTGTTGTATCATTAAATACAATAATTTATCTGCATACAAATTTAATTTAATCCAAATTTTTTTAATTTTATTTCTACTGAAATAATAACACCATGTTAACTTTGTTCAAATAATTTTATATTAAAAAAAAATATTGAAAACATGAAATAACTTCGGTAGTTAAACGATAACACATCACTCGTACAAATAATTCACGTTAACCTTACTTATTATATATTTCAAAAAATTGTTTTGGTATCTGAATTATTTTAGGTTATGCGAAACACACGATCAATCTTAAATCTGAACCCATGTACACATCGAGTGCATGCTTTCAGCTTGAAGGATTGGTAGAGACTGTTTGAAAACTGTAACAAAATCATATCATTTCTTTGCATAACAACCAATTTGATTGGAACAATTTTTCATAACAGACCTTAATTCTGATTGGATAATCATATTCCTGAAATTTGCAAATTACTACTTTTACATATAACGTTTTTATATGAGGACGTATCTTAAAACATTTTTGAATTCTATACAAAATTTCCTTTCCACCGATACCTGATATGCCCTATTTACTTTTAAAATACTTAAATTCATTTAAATTTCAATAGTAATGCAGTTTTACATATACAAATTTACTTATATCTAACTTATCTTACTTTCTACTGGAAAAGTATAAACAGAAATGGATTCTATGACCCAAAAAACATATGGATACATCCGTCTCTAACACAATTATAGTTTATTTTGAAATTTCCATCTCAACCTCTATGTTCGTACTAGACATAACCCGGTTTCTCTACACTTGCACTTAATTTGCATTTACAATGTTATTTTAAGTTGCAACACTTTCTTCTCGCACTAACATGTAAGTTATTTTCTTAATAATTGTTTAATTTCACATTTTACACTTGTACGTTCTATAAATCTCTACTAATTTCGTCTTTTATTTTACAATTTACAATTTACAATTATCTTCTTTTACTTTCAGAACAGAAGCAGATTATGCTACCAGAATAGGATTTCATAATTCAAATGGATAATATGAATTTTATTAAAACAAATACATGTTCTAACACACATGATATTTATCATTACAAATATATACATATATAGATATATATATATATATATATATATATATATATATATATATATATATATATATATATATATATAGATACAGGGAATTCTTCTTAAATGTACCTATACATATAGGCTATGTATACTTAAAAAAAACCGTGTGAATGCATAGGGAATTTAGATACTATAGGCAACCAACATTGCACATGACGTATTTATATAACTCCTCTTTTCAAGCTTGTTCCTTTTCTTACAGTTCAAAGCAAACAGGATGTACGATTAAAACATGAGAGTATTAATACTTGGTTCAACATTATCCTAAACACTTAATTTTGTTCAAAAGGGAACTATTAAGTATTAATTATGATGAATGACAAAACTGTGTGTAATAATAAAGAAAATTGTGAAGATATACAAATAGTTCTAGATCAAGTTATGAAAAGATAAATATCGTTTTCAAGATACAATGAGGTTAAGAATTTTCAATATTTGTAAACATTCCTTAAAACGTAGTAAATGTGTAACGATTAAAAAACGTGCAAATCGTTCATTTAGACTACTTCTTCGTTTTTTTTTCTAAATTGGTTAAAATAGTCGTTGTGGGCACTATTAACTTCGTGACAAACTTCTATTTGCCTGCAGAATCTCATCATTTGTTATAAATTCTTCAGACAGAAGTTAGGTTCTGTTTAAAGTTTGGGTTCACTGGTTTAAAGACTTGGAATGTGAAAGTATAATTAAATGAATAATTTGCACATTTGTAATCCTTACACATTTACTACGTTTTAAGGAATTTTCGCAAATATTCTTATCATTGATATCTTGAAAGCGATAGACATTTTCGTCTATCTTTTCATAACTTGATCTAGAACTAGTTGTGTGTCTTCACGATTTTCTTTATTATACCACACAGTTTTGTCATTAATCATAAATGATACTTAATAGTTCCCTTATGAACAAAATTTAGTGTTTAGGACAATGTTGAACCAAATGTTAATACTCTCAAGTAGTAAGAAAAGGAATAAGCTTGAAGAGAGGAGCTATAAAAATACGTCATGTGTAATGTTGGTTGCCTATAGCATCTGCATTCCCAATGCATTAACACGTTGTTTTTAAAGTATACATAGCCCATATGTATACATTTAAGAAAAATTCCTTATATATATATATATATATATATATATATATATATATTCTGTTTGGACACAAAACAATGTGGCCTGAAAATCCAAGTACAGTAATGCACATAATTAAATAATATCGTTTTTGCACCCTACAACAACGTATTAATGATGCCTTTCGTACTGTTACAAACGACCATTAGATGGCGATATTAAAATACTTAATCACATATTTGTAAAATCTCAACTTTGTTATTGTTACATCACCAGCCGTTTGGAAATTGATAAAGAGATTGTTGACAGTAAGCGTTTGAAGCGAGTAATTTTGTGAAAAAAGGGAAATTACTCGTAAAAGCCGAACTCAATAATAATGGATAGAATCGCTTAGTTCAACGTGTTGTAAAAAAGCACTACCAGAAAATACTTTATAATTGGTTTTCAGAATTGTTGTCATGCGTTCGTCATTGATGAATCTCGTGAAGCTCGTCCAAAATTGATTGTGAATTCAAAAAACATCGATGCTGTGCCCAACATCGTTCCTTTCCTTCGTTACTACTGGACATGAACTTAGGAAAAACCACCAAAAACATCACATCATTCTCTATCATGACAATACCAGCACGTCGAACAATTGATTATTTGAAGGAGAAAAACGTCGAATTAATCAGATTTATTGACTGACCTGCCCTTTGTTCCCGAATGTAGACAGCGATTTTTATCACCTCAAGAAGCTGTTGAAGCCTTGAATCATGTTTTGGAGATGCCAACTTTAGAGTGAAAAAAGTGCTTTGGGAATTAGTTTGGACGCATGTGTAAGGGTACATAACTTAAAGGCGAATATTTTTTGTTTCTAATTTTTGTAACTACTTCAAAGGCAGCCCTGGTAACTTCTTTCATATAAATCCATATGAAAACAAAAATTATCATCACTAACCTTTTCCCATAAAAACCCATGGAAGCATAAATTTTAAACATAGTGTGCCTGAAAATGTTACCCAAAATCATACAATTGACGAAATTGTTTTTAATTCAGTACAACGTGCCTAAATTTTTCCCATAAAAATCAAAATCAAAACAAATATTTTCAGTACAGCGGATTTAAAATACTGTTCCAAATATAATATAGTTCTTGAACACCAAAACAGTGTGACTTATTTTTGTTGGTAAAAATACGAATATGAGCAAAAGTGTTCAAGTGTTGGTAGGTTTTAAAATACCAAAAGACTGTAACTAAGAAATATCGTATTTGGACCATTTTTTCAAAAAAATGCAAATGTTAACAAACAGCATTTGTTGTCCCTAGCATAGATGACTTTGAAATATGTTGCCCCTAGTAACCGCACTTCTTTTGTTATTTTATTTACAAAGTGCCAAATTTGGTTAGCTTTAATAGTGTCAAAGTTCTACAAGTTGAAAGTAGTAGTTGCACGAAGATTGTGGGAAATGGAAAAAAATGAGCTTTATGCTGTCATCAAGTACCTACAAAAGAAAGGTTTAACACCTAAAGAAATTAATACATATATGGTTGCCGTGCTTGGAGATTCTGTTCCTTGCTATCAAGTAGTAAAAAGTTCATCCCGACCGTTCAAATGTGGCGGAACAACCTGCGAACATGTAAATGGTGCTGGTCGGCAGCATTCTGCGTATACTGAAGAAAACATTGATCTTGTGAATGGCATGATCAAAGAAGATCGTCGATTGACAACAAGACGTATAGCGGAGACAACAGGCCTTTCAAATAGTACGAACCGTAATAAATGACTCTTTAGGGGTTCATAAGGTATCAGCAAGATGGGTACCCCGAATGTTGACCCCTCAACAAAGGCGTTTGAGAATCACTTCTTCAATAGCCAATTTAGCCTTATTTAATCGTAATCCTAAATGTTTCCTCGATCGCTATGTTACGGTTGATGAAACTTGGGTTCATCACTTCGATCCCGAGTGCAAACAACAACAAGTATTGAGTGGCGTCATTCAGGATCCCCCCTAGGGAATTTTACGGATAGATTTTTTGGAACGTGGCTACACAATCACTGGTCAATATTATGCAGCATTAGTTACAAAACTTCGTTATTGAATTAAGGAAAAAAAGGAGGAAAACTGTCACGCGGAATTCTCTTTAATCAAGACAACCCCCCAGTTCATAAGAGCCTTATTTCTATGAATGCAATTCATGACGTTGGGTTTGAAGTTATGGAGCATCCACCCTACTCCCCTGACTTAGCTTCCAGTGATTTTTATTATTTCCAAAGCTAAAAGAGAGTCTTCGGGGAACAAAATTTGAGAGCGATAACGCAGTTATGGCAGCAGTTCAGGACTTCTTCTGTGAGCAAGACTCCGAGTTTGTCAAGAAAGGTGTAGCTATGCTTGAACATAGGTTGAATAAGTGTATTCACGTTCAAGGGGATTATGTTGAAAAATAATGTTGTATTCTACGCTAGGGACATTAAATACTGTGCATCCCACGTAAGTACTGTTTTTTAATACCAAAATAATATAACTTATCTTTATCGCACAAAAATCCAAATTACAACAAAATTCTTCGATGTGGCGTGTTTATGACGCATTCTAAAAGACAATAATTAGCAATTACTGTTACTGTACACCAAAACAATAAAAATTCAAATGGAAAACATGTTTCAATATGATAGGCTACAAAATGCTATCCAAAAGCATATAATAACCGAATATTGTTTTTGTTTGATATCAAAACAACAAGTCCAACATTTTCTCATATAAATCGAAATATTTAAAAAATATTGAATGTGCCGGAACTAAAATGCTTAAGACTGCAATTAACAAATGTCATTTTGGAGAACTAAAACAGTGTGACAAATTTTTTTCTCGTAAGAATCAATATAAAACCAACACTTTCAATATGGTAGCCTTAGAAAGCTGTATAAAAGAATGTAATCAATACCGATGTAATATAACTTCCCATAAACATATAAATGAAAACAAAGGATTTGAAATGCTGCCCAAAGGAATACATACCAATAACGTGGTAACGTGGTTAAATTACTTCTCATCAGAATCTGAATGAAAACTAATATTTTCGATATTATACTGTAATAACATTAAGTTAAGTTGAGTGTATACGGGAAAAAATTGTGTTTATAACAGTTATATTCCCTCAATATTATTATTACAATTAATGAAACAGACAATATAGACAGTATAGACAATATGGAAATTGAAGATAGAAGAGTGAGTGAAAATTAACATCTTTTTGTTAAATATGTTTTCTCAATAATCTCTATCTAATCTGAATCCGTGCCTGACTCCATATAAATCAACAAAATAACGTAGTTGTGGTATTTTTAATGTATGCTTGAAAGCTTAGATAAGTTTCCATACAAAATTTCAATTTAGGAAATGGAACATTAAAGAAACAAAATCACACGTGAACGTATTATTCATTTGTATCTACCGCAAATCAATGTGTAACGTGCAAAATCGATCTTAAATTCAATATAACTTTAAATAAACATTCTCTGAATTTACGGTATTGAAAGAAATTACATTTAAATGTTGTGATTGACATGGCAGTGCCTATGGGACTTTTACGACGTTCTGCCGGTTTCTAAACCACCTATTTAATGTTAACTATTTAGTATTCTTGATTTCCGCTAGAGGGCGGTACCGTAACTAAATACATTTTACAATATAAGAATTTTATTCTCCAAAAATAAAATATCTGGTGTGGAACATCACACGACCTTCCAACCTAAAAAACGGAAATTAAAAGAAATGAAATAATTTTAATAATATTTTTTTAGGATAACTATACAACCTCCTGTATAATAAGTTAATTATGAAAATATGCAACATTGTAAAAAAAGAAACAATAATCTATGCCAAACAGACGTTTAAAACTTCATGCCTGTAAGAGGTTAATAGACATCTAGATGCTAATCGTAGAGAAATAATTTTGTTTCTCTATGATTCTAACTTAAAAATTTAAAAGAAATGAAATAATTTGAATTATAATTTTTTTAGACCCTTACACCGTAGAGTAAAAGGTTTATTTGATATATATATATATATATATATATATATATATATATATATATATATATATATATATATAACTGTAACATCTTTTTTATACATTCGTAACGAAACCAGGCGACATTGTAAAAACAAAAAAATAATCTGTCAGAATGACGTTTAAAAGTTTATGTCAGATATATATTAACATATACATGTTAACTTAAAAAAATACCAAAGCTGCCCGCTTCTGTATCAATAATAGTTATTTTCATTCATATTTAATTAATTTTTTTACGTCTACACTTTTTCCTATAAAATTAATCGTTATTCAAATAATGAAAAAATTTGAACTAACACTTAAATTATACCGTAGGAAAAAAATGCATAGAACATAATTAATCGATATGTTTAAGGTCTATATCTAGGTATTTTTATATCTTTGAAATATGCAGCTGTTTTAGAAATATTTGATAAAAACCAATAACTACCCCTGCAGCTGTATTTCTCCCAAAATCTAATCAGCTCTAAACCAAATGAAAATTAAATACAAAATTTTAAGTACGTAGGTATTTTCATTCTGGAGTTATCGTGGATACTAACATACATCCACACATACATACAGACTTCTTGAAAATTTTCTATTCTTGCTTATTCATGTCAATCGGCAGTCTCTATAATAGAAGCTTTATTTAAAATAATCATTCTCGTATTGCTATACCTACTTTATGATGATTATTGCTCGCTGAAAGTAGCGGATTTATAATTGAGAACCTTCCTTTCATTCGTGGAAAAGATATCGATATTCCCCTAAGTTTTGGTAATGCCTAAATTTTTTTTAGTGGTTGAAATCTTTAAAATCAATAAATAGCTGATAGTTAAAAGTAATTAAAACTACTGGGGATCGACTGACATCGTAGAGATAAAATAATTGGTGCAGTATCACTTTGCGCATTTAGTTGTGTTATATTATTTTAGCTCTTTCGTTCCTCTGGTCTCTCCGCATGTTCATAGTTTTGGGGTTTTGTTTGTTTGCCTGGCAATTATTCCGATTATAATGGATGGCTGTGCCTTTGCAAATGGTTATCAAAGCGACATCATTCTAGCCTGTATTCGTCTACACTTGCACTAACTAGGACGTCGCTTATTAACATCTGGGTATAAAATATAACTCCTCGTCAAACCAGATTAGAATATTCTATTATAACCTACGTTCATTATATAGACGTTCATGCTTCAGAAACTGCCGTCTGCAGTGGACAATATCACTCCTACAAAATAAAAGTGTGTTTTAATTAATGATAACACCACAACCATAACGAAATATTTACCTTGGTATAAATGAGTCGTGTCGTTGTTCAAAGTTGCTTTCAAAAATGGTTTGCTATACATCATCAGAGTACAGGGACATGATTATGTGTTACGGAGAAGCTCGATCAAATTCTTCCGAAGCTCAACGTACCTATCGAGGGAGATATCCATTAAGACAAGTTCATAACGTTAGAACATTTATTGACGGCCATAGGCGTTTGGGAGGAGATGGTTGCTATAAAAAAGAAAAGTTTACGCTGGGGCTCACAGAACTCGTCGCTGTTGCAAATGAAGAAGCTGTGTTGCAAATAGTAGAAAATAATCCAAAAATAAGTACCAGAAGAACAAGCGCAGCTGTACCGAATGTTAATAGTGAATCAGTTAGGCAAATCTTTAAACAACTTCTTCACTCATTACATTTTCAAAAAATTCATCACCTATTGGAACAGGATTTCTTACCGTGAGTACAATATTACGAGTGTTACAAAATCAAGAGCAAAACTTCCTGTCATTAATTTTGTTTACTTATGAAGCTGGATTTAGACGCTATGGTGTTTCGAACATACATAATCTGCGTTATTGGAGCAATGAAAACCCTCAACATAGCGTAATACGGAATCACCTGTATGTGTTTTTCTATTAATGTGTGGGCAGGTATAATTGACAATTATCTAATTGGTCCATTTCGATTGCCGAATCGATTGACAGGCGAACTATATCGAAATTTTTGGAAAATGAACTGCACACTTTATCCTCATTCCCATTCGATATTATTAGAAGAATGTACTACATGCTCGACGGCCGGCTAGCTCTCAAAAGGCAAGGGAATTTTTGCAAAGAAGAAATAGGCGCATTGGTCGTGGGGACCTATACCATGGCGAGCTCGTAATCCCGATCTTAATACTCTCAATTTCCTTTAGGGGGTTTATGAAAAATGTATGCCGCAGAAATAAATAGTGAAGAGCAATTATGGAACAGAATTGTGGAGTCTGCTGATAGATGTCGTCAGTGATTCACACGAAGATTGAAAATGTGTATTCTAGAACAAGGTCACCAATTTGAACACCTTCTGTAGAACTTTTTTATATTTTTATATTTTTTGAAATGTTTAACTTAATATTTAATGAGAGACTTTTAAGTTTATAAAAGAAAAAATCCCAACAGCCTTTTATATATATATATATATATATATATATATATATATATATATATATATATATGGGGCACCATATACGCCACGGAGTTTCTACTTTTCTCTTATAATTTCAACTAGATAGGGGTTCCCAAAAAAAACAATTCAACGTTATATATTTTATAACGAAACACCCTGTATATTATATGTTTTTTGGAATCTACGAAAAAATAAAGGCGAGTTGCAATAGGATTCCATATACCTAAAACCTACCGTTTCAAAGATATTTAATGATTTTTGAAGTTACAGGCTTGAATTCAAAATTTAGTTTTGCTACGTTTATTATTATTGAAACAGCGTAGCCTCTGTCAGTACTTTGCAAAAGGGTTGTTGTGTAAGAGAGCATACAGTTTTTGTTAAGAAACTATACAGGGTACTCAAATGTCAACTACAGGTATCTAATATTGCAAATAACTGCCTTATTTTAAATAGCACACCCTGTATTTAATAAAAACACTTATTGTAAAATTTTATAACCTTTCAAATTATACTAAGGTTCTCTATACCTAACTCTAACATTTTGGGATATTTTGAAATTTTTAATTAAGTTATAATAATTCCGATACTTTAGGTTTACTTGAATATGCAAGGTGGCATTGACAATATTTAATTATTATTTGGCATTTGTTAAATAATATAACGTCATAATATTGTATTTCTTAGGTAGCCACTTTGTAATAATAAGCGAATTTATCTTACAAAAATTGTGTAAAAATGTGTACTCTGTACACGAAATGATTGATATGATTTTAACGATTGGAGAATGTCAAGAAAATTTATTACTAGCAGAAAGGGTTTATGCTTAAAAATATCCCACCCTCAATCATCCCAACAAAAGAGTATTGCAACGGTTGTTGGAAGTGTTCCGTAGAACAGGAAGTGTAGCATACCATAAAATTAACAGACCAAAGTCTATCAATGGAAATGGAGCCAATGAGTTTGAGGCAATTGTCGCCCATGTTGATAATCCCCATAGAAGTCAGCGTAAAATAAGTCGAGACGTAGGTATCAGCAAACAAAGCGTTGGTAGAATAATTAAAAGACACAAATTTCATCCATGCCGTATTCAGTTACATCAGGATCTGTTTAATAATGATTTTATTCGAAGACTTGTTTTTTGTCTATAGGCTCTCGACAAAGAGGGAGAAAATGATGATTTTTTCCACTTTGTACTATTTTCAGGCGAATCTATGTTCCATAATAACGGATTGGTCAACAAACATAGTTTCCATTACTACAGAGATGAAAATCCCCATTTAGTTGGCACCCTTGATCATCAGCACCGATGGTCTGTTAATGTATGTGGGGTAGATCGCACGTAATTCACTTTTTTAATGGAAATTTAAACGTTCAAAAGTTTAGAAGATTTTTGCATCATAATTTACCTGATCTTTTAGAAGATATTCCAATAGATATGGTTTTAGTTAGTTGGTGCTCCGGCACGTTTTGAATCCCGAGTTCGCCAATATTTAAATAGAACTTTCCCTAATAAATCGATAGGATGGGGAGGACAAAATTGGCCAGCAACATCCCCAAATATGGCTTGTGTAGTTTTTTTTATGGGGCTACATAAAAGGTATTGTTTATAACGTACCTCCGACTATACCTGATGATATGAAGGCAAGAATACGCAATGCTTTTGAAGAAATAACACCTCAAATGTTAATCAATGTAAAGAGGTCTTTCCAGAACAGAATACGCCTTTGTATTTATCAAAATGGACGCCAACTCGAACATTTATTAAAGTAGAAGCATTTGTTTGTAGTGGAAATTATTATTGGTTGTTTATTTAATAATATGTATTTACGTATTATGTATTAATATCCCGTATTTTTTTTCAATTAGTGCTAAGTTTTATTTACCCTACAAAATAAAACAAGATGTTATCTTATATTTCAAGGCCACCTTAATATTGTAATATTGAAAAATTAGATGTAATATTTAAAATAAAAAGAAAACATAATAACTAGCTGCATTTGACATTTGATTTTTGAGTGTCCTGTATATTTTCAAAAATTGTATGCTGTCTTACACAATAACCCTTTTGAAAGGTACTGACAGAGGCTACGATATTTCAATAATAATAAATCTAGCAAAAATAAATCTTGAATTCAAGCCTGTAATTTCAAAAATCATAAAATATCTTTGAAACGGTAGGTTTTAGGCATAGGGAATTCTATTGCAACTTGCCTTTATTTTATTCGTAGATTTAAAAAAAAACATATAATATACAGGGTGTTCCATTAATAAAATATAACTTTGGTATTGATCTTGTTTTGTGAACACCCTATATATTTAAAATTATTTTTTAATTATGCTCCTACCACTTTGTATATATATATATATATATATATATATATATATATCACAGGGTGGCCCACTTAAGCGGGATTGCTCCATAACTCCCTTACTATTACAAATACGAAAAAATGTCTTGTATAAAAGTTGTCCACAGTCATAAACTACACGTTTTAAAATTATTTTCAGAAATGACAGACTACCGGTTATACCGGAAACTCATGCCAACTTCGTTATTTTAAATAGAACAATCTACATACTATTACATTTTTGAATTCCTCGTTGAATTTAAAGGTCACTTTAATAACCATACCATGGGTCTACGCCGCATTGCTTCTGAGTTATTTGACATTTTGTAGAAAAAATGACGTTTGCAGTGCCTCCGAAGACGGATACAGGTAGAGAAGTGGCTTTCGTTTTTTACTTCCGAAAAGGGTAGCTTTTAGAATTCAATAATTTCTATCGCTCCGAAAATAATTTTTTGCAAACATGGATAACTTGATTTTTTAAAATATTTTCTTACATCAGCGGATAGGAAATTAAATTTCCTTTCCATTGATGTAAATTATCGATATTTTGGAGTGATAGTTTTCGAGATATTCACATTTTTATCTAATTTCAGTTTTTATTGCGCATTGCCACGGTGCTTTGGAAAACGTTTGTCAATTATGACCTTAGTTCTTTTATTACTGATAGAGGGCGCCACATGCAGGTTTCCATCTTGTTTGAATCGGTCCTAACTTTTTTGCAAATTTTTCCAGTCGAAAATGACATACAGTGTAAGGCAAAAAAGTTAGGACCGATTCAAACAAGATGGAAACCTGTATGTGGCGCCCTCTATCAGTAATAAAAGAACTAAGGTCATATTTGAATTCTGCTTATTACATCATTGTAAAAAGATATTAAAAAAAAAAAAATTAAACTATCCTTTAAACGAAGGCATTGCGGACCTAAGTTCATAGGAACTTTTTTTTCTTATTTTAGTGTCCTCTATCGCGTGGCACTATACATGGCACTTTTTTCTGTCACCCTGTATATATATATATATATATACTGGGAGAATGTATGAAAAATTGTTTATTAGCACAAAGTATTTACAAAGAGAGATATCCCGCACGAAGACAACCCGAGAAAGTAACGTTGGAAAGGTTAGTACATCGTTTTAATCGTACGGGTTCGGTAGTTTATGAAAAAAAGGAAATGACAAGTCTGTAGAGGAAAGTGAATTTAACGTGATGCTTGAAGGTTCACAAAATTTACATGTTAGTGCACGTGAAATCTCGCACTAGCAGGATATTAGTGATACTGTCTAATGAATACTGCGTAAAAACAAGCGGCATCCATACCATATCCAGTTGCAACAAGCGTTACTCGACGGTGACTATCCCAGATGAGTTGCTTTTGCGAATGGGCTCAGCAACAAATCCGCAATCAGGTGGATATCCTTGATTTGGTTCTTTTTGGAAACGGATCTACGTTTCATAACAATGGAATCGTGAATAGACATAAGATCCATTATTATTCAACAAGTAGCAAATAATAATCATACTAGGTGGTCTTTGAATGTTTGGGGTGGTATAGCTGGAGATCACGTAATTGTAGCAAATCTTTTCGATGGAATAGTGAATGGTCTGGTTTATTTGGACTTCTTAGAAAACCATTTACCATTACTGTTGGCAAACGTTCCTCTTAACGTTCGTCAAAGAATGTGTTTGTTGCGCGATGGGGCTCCGGTACGTCAAACTAGATTAATTCATATTCATTTGAATATCCATTTTCCTGACAGATGGGTAGGAAAAGGGGGTTAAATAAAGTAGATTTCTTTATGTGGGGTTAAGTGAAAAACCTTGTATATCAAATACCTTTAACGACACAAAATGATATGAAGAACAGAATAAGAGGAGCATTCGAGAGTATTAATATAAGAATGTTAAAAATGTAAGTCGAACATTTGAAGATCGACTGCAATGCTGTGTTGATGTTTTCGGTGGACATTTTGAACATTTATTATGAAATTACTTAATCTTATAAGAATTTTGTCTAAACTGGTGTTTTTTAATTTTTTATCGCTGACTAGTATCAGAATGCTGTGATTATGAATGTCAAAATGGTACAGCGTGTCATAATGTTGTCCTATAAAGCCGCCCTGGCAACGAAATGAAACGGGAATTTTATTTACTTACATTGAAATTAATGTTATAATTAGAATTTCCGGATATCGAAGTTTCTTGACTACAAGAAGGGTCTAAATATCTCAAACGTGATTGTAATTAAGATTAAGAAAATATGCAAGCAATACCTTCTCGATAACTACTTGTACATTGTTTTCACGCATCCATTTGGTATACTTTTCAAATTCCTGTTTGTCATTAGCGTCTGATCGTTTGGGAACAATACTGTATTCAGCTTTATCTACTTTTCTTAGAATATCTTCGCATAAATTCAAATCTTTTTCGAACTGCATTTTGTGCGAATGAGAAAATATTTAAGACAGTTGATTTGTAAAACCATAGCAACGGCATGTAATTCTTAAAGGACATTTTTTTAAAATAATTTTAATGAAGTAAAATTGGAAACAGTGAGCATTGCTAGTCGGCAATAAAACCGCTTGAACGAAAAATCACTCTTGCCATAATCCCATGCATTATGAACTAGTTTTATAATATATGATTATAACGATTTGTTACACTGTCACTTGTCCACGACTAGTTATAAAAAAACCCTTTCAGTTATTAAATTGAAAATATCTCAGAAATTAATGAGTTTAGCTGACATACAGTGCTTCACTGTAAAAAAGATAGGGGGTGATTTATTTGAAAAAAATGAGGAATGTGTTCGAGTTTTGGCTCACCCTATATTAAATTGTTGCAACACTATAAATAGCACTTTCTCTTAAAACTGGACCAATGTCAAAAAGTTATGACTGCAAAAAGATAATGTCTGGTTGTTGTATCTAGGGTATACAGGACGTTGAAATGAGTATGATTTTCGTATACAATTGACCTTTTGAAATATTCTGTGTAATGTAATGAAACCCTATATTGGAAGTATCGGTGAGATGAGCTTAATTTAAGTTTGTAATAATGTATAGGGTGTTCTATTTAAAAAGTATGTATGGTATACCTAGGTAATTTGTAACACCTTGTAAATACGAAAATAATTTTATAATGTGAAGTTTTAAGTTTCCTACAATATTTGCAAATAACTTTATTTGATATCGTCCATAATGACGGATATATTGTACTTAGACGAACTAATGACGCACCCTGTATGCAGGGTGGCCACTTTTACAATGTACACCATTGGAAACGGTAAGAGATACAGGGTTAGCTAAATAAGGAAAAAGTTGTACCATTTTAGGCTCTTTAAACAAGTAAAGAGCAATCTCAGATAGCTTTTGTAGTTTATGAATTATCCTGAACAAACTGAAAAGTAGCGATTTTTTATTTCTTTAATAACTTTTTTGGTATTAAGACTAGTAAAATGAAATCTTTGATGTTTACATAATTGAGCAAGGGCTATTTACCCGTTGCACACCTTAAACATTTTCTAGGCAGACTAGATAGTTGGGTTTTCATGGGTAACTTTTGATTTTCTTATGGCCGCCATATTTTGTATTTTATACCAAAAGGTGCAGAGACAAATTAGGAATTCATCCATGTGGTCAAACAAGATTTAAACAAGAAAAAAATCTAAAAAATAAAGTCATCATGCGAAACAACAAATGCATTTTTCAAAGCCTTAACAAACAACACAAACAACTATACAAATTAAATGAATAAACAAACAACAATCTAGATTAATGCACCGTATAAAAGCTGCTCAAAATGACCCCTCTATGTTCGATTTAGATCCTTGTTCTTCTATCCATGTTTAACAAATTCGATTTCCCAAGAAAAAAAATGCCATTTTTCAGAAAAATCACCATTAGAAATTATCAAACAACTTTTTCAAAATGTCTTTAATTCCCAATAATGTTGCTTAATTTTGACAAAACAAACTGTTTGCAGCGTTCAAAGGGCGTTCAGGAGAGGGTCTGAGTACCTACTAAAAATGGTACATTTGATCAAATTGCCATGAAAAAACAAACTTAAAATCTTGACGTTTGTCAATCATTATTATTAACTTGTGACCCTCTTGTTGTATACCGCAATAATTAAATAAAAGTTTTGAATTTTCTTAGCAGCAATGCCTAGATGTTCTGTTCGTGAAAGAATCGATGTGTACGTTTACATACGCAATAACCGTAAGACCGTGGCGGTAGCTCGAAATTACGAAGAACTCTATCTCGAAAGACTGCAACCGACCAGAAACATTTTCCAGCGTTTGTTCAATCATCTAGAGGAGTTTGGAATGTTAAAAAATGTTAGAAGACACCCTGTCCATAATGGTAAGGTTGTGGCACAAGTGCATATGAATCCTGGAACATCTCAGCACAAAATTGCTGCAGAATGTATTTTGTCAAAATCTGGCGTCCAAAAAATTCTTAAAAAACGACTTTAATTTTTTACCAGTACAAAAGTTTCATCCAGGAGACTATCAAAGAAGGCTTGAATTTTGCCAGTGGTTTCGCAATCAACTGGCGGAAGATGCTGAATTTCCGACTAAAATCCTATGGACCGACGAAACATTATTTACAACCAGTGGAATGTTTAACAGAAGAAATAAACATTTTTATGCCGTTGCAAATCCACATTTGGTGTAGGAAGTAAGGCCGCAAATTCGGTTTTCTGTTAATGTCTGATGCGGATTAATAAACAACAAGCTCTGGGATCCTATATTTTGCCGGAACGATTGAATGGGCAATCGTATTTACATTTTCTTCAAAATGAATTTGAAGAAATGCTAGAAAATGTATCTTTAGCAACCTTAAGAAATTTAAAGTGGTTTCAACAGGATGGAGCAGGTCCACACAATGCGCAAATTGTTAGATAATATTTGAATGCGTGGTTTCCAGAATGCGAAGATAAGGTGTTCGACACACCTATTAAAAATGAGGACACTTATAGGCAAAAATAATAAACCTGTTCAATCCATCAGCGGGGAAACCATTCGTGAGGGAGTATTAAACATGAACCGAAGAACAGCGCTCTGTATCGAAGATAGAGGGGGTAGACTTTAAAAAATCCATTTGTTATGTCGCATGATGATTTTATTTTTTAGATTTTTTTTTCTTGTACGAATCGAATTTTTTTCTGCACCTTTTGGTATACAAATCTAATATGGTGGCCGTAAGAAAATCAAAAGTTACCCAAGAAAACCCAACTATCTAGTCTGCCTACAAAATTGGAGTGCAATGGATAACCCTTGCTCAATTATGTAAGCATAGAAGATTTTATTTTATTAGTTTTAATATCAAAAAAGTTATTAAAGAAATAAAAAACAGTAACTTTTCAGTTTTTTCAGGATAATTCAAAAACTACAAAAGCTGACATTGCTCTTTACTTGTTTAAAGACCCTAAAATGGCGCAACTTTTTCCTTATGTAACTAACCCTGTATCTCTAACCGTTTACGAGATCCCACTGGTGTACATTGTAAAAGTGACCACCCTGTATATACACTGATTAGTTAAATAAATAAGAAACTGAAGTATGCTTTGTATCTTTCATATAAGCGGAAAAGTGAATACATTAAAATTCCTTTATGTTATATACTCTTAGTGCTGTTGCAATACGTGCCCCTTTTAGGAGAACTATATTCACTGCGATTGTATAACCTTTTTATTCACGTGCGTTATAAACAAGCTCGATGAAACAACGTTATGAAAATGTATCGTGTTAATTTTCCATATCAATACATTTGTTTTTAAGTGTGTAGCTATTGTGTAAAGTCTCAAAATAAACATATAAATTACAATGTAGCCTTGTTATTGAAAAAGTTAACGCGCTTTATATTATTTTTACATATGCATTATTTTATACATTTGGTAATGCATGCAATCACATTTTACTGGGTTTGTTATTGCTTGAAGGTTAATTAATCAATCAATTTGCGAGAATCTCTTAACGCTGTAACAAACTGATAAATTGTTACTACCCTTTTCGGTTACAGCACAAAGTTTGATAGGGGCTCGTATGTAATATAAACGGCTTTTACAATGAGTGATTTGTTATTTTATACATGATTCATAGACAGGCTCAGCGGAAAGAATAAACAAGGAAACATGAAGAAAATAATAAATAAAGTTCTATTAAATTGTCACATACAATAACCTCAAGTGGCCGATGAATTTGGCGAAAATTTTTGCCAAAGTGTATGAGTGTTTATCGCAACGCACTCTACCAATTTTGAAGCAATTAACACGATTAAGCACTTTGACAAAAATTTATGCAATTCGTCGGCCACGAGTAGTATTTAAAAGAGCGTTTCTACGAACAAAATTGACGGTCAATTGACAAGTCATGAATTAATTAATTAGTTTTAATTTAGAACAAGTTGCAGGTTATATAGTGGCATCGATGGTAGTCGGAGTCTGCATTACTTTGACGAACACAATAAACCTCAAAGTTTATGTCAATTTGACATTTTACCGGAAGGCAATTAAATTTCACAGGAAGAGAAAAAAATTGTCGGGACTATTCCGCTAGCAGAATTGGCGCACAATAGTGCTCTGATTGGTCCAAATATGAAAAATACTAAATTGCAATTGGTTGATAGTAGTCATGGAGAGGGTGTGATGGATAGTCCAATTTATTTGTATTATTATTACCGATTAAAATATCACCATATGTCGTATATTAAGAGATTAATAAATTGTTATTAAACCTCAAAATCATATTATAGAAAACCTCTCCTCGAATCGAAGGATAACAGTGAGAAATGCCACATAACAAATTTAATTATATTTTTAATAACAGTGCCATGTAGTTGATGACAGCCATTACATGCAACTGGTAAGGTAATCGTTTTAGGTTCAACTAAAAATAACACAACTAAAAAACTTCGACATATCAAATTAAGTGTCTATCTGATATTCAAAATTTCCAGAAATGCAAATCAAAGAGATGAAGCTCTTTCATTGAATGTATCTATTCCATAAATATAAATAAATAAATCTTTATTAATTCCCAATTTGATACATATACGTATATGAGACATGTCAATGGCTGAGTACAATAATAGGAAATTGTGTAAATAATATAATATAGATACAAAAATATTAACAGGTTGGACTATCACTACAATCATATCACATCATAAATCACATATGGTTATAAATTCGTCACAGCTGTAAACTATGTGTTCTACAAGTAAAGCCTTTATTGCCTTTTTGAATAAGTTTATTTCACATATTTCTTTTATAGATTGTGGCAATGCATTGAAAAGTCTTATACCAACAGAAGTTGGGCAGTTCCTGGTCATTAATGATTTATTTAATGGAATAGAAAAGTTAGATTTTTTGTTTGTGTTATAGTTACGAAAATCTGTATTACGCGTTAATGAGTTCCGGTTTTTATAAGTATATAATAAGATTTCAAGAATATAAATAGAGGGAAGTGGTAGAATTTGAAACGCCATATAACAGTTATGAGTGATTCTGTATTATAAGTGTTGTGTAACTGTGGTTTCCTATTAGTGGAGTTGATCGGCCTATTTCCACAGTTTTTGCTTTTGGAGTTCGACGTTTCGGAGGCGGATTCTGCTTCCGTCATCAGGCTTAGTCCTGAGAAGGACTGTTTTCGCACTTGAGTCGAATTCATATGTTATATATAATTTTTTCCCAAACACTTGACTACTCTCAGATTCGAACTTAGTACCTTTCACTTACTAGTCTGACACCTTTACCGCTGAGCCACTGAGTAATCCAATATATATATATATATATATATTATATATATATATATACTTTAGATTTTCTGCTAGTGCGATGTATGTAGCTTCTTTGAGTTTTCGACGAGTTGTGTTCTCGTCTTTTGCCACTATCTGCATGTTATCCCATTGGACGCGGTGGTCTTCGTTCCAGACATGTTCAGCGATTCTTGATCTTTCTGTTTCGCCCTTGGGGACGTTGTTCTTATGTTTCTGCGTTCTCACTTTGAGTGGTCTACTGCTTTCTCCTATGTATGCTCTGCCGCATTCGCGTGGTAGGTTGTATACACAATTCTTGGAATTCTGATCTTCATTGTATGGTTTGGTTTTGGTGAGTATTCCCCTGAGCGTTCTGGCCGATTTGAAGAAAGTGCGTATCTTGTATTTTCTGCCTATCCTTCGTATTTTGTCTGAGGTACCTTGTATATATGGTTTTTGCTCTATCGTACAAGCATTTTGCCACGCCTAACTTCTCGTTTTTGTGGTGATTGGAGTTGTAGTGTAGGTACCTCCCCGTGTGGGTAGGTTTCCTGTATACACTTGACGTGAAAGTGTTGCCATTCCTGTGTACAAGTACATCCAGGAATGGCAGTTTTTGTTCCGACTCCAATTCCATTGTGAATTTTATGGAGGGTGCGTGGCTATTTAGATGATCTAGGAATTCAACTAGCTTATGCTTGCCGTGTTGCCAAACTACGAAAGTATCGTCCACATATCTAAGCCACATCCTTGGTTTCTCTGTGAATTCGGATATCGCTTGGTCTTCAAAGTCATCCATATATGTATTGCTCACTATGGGTGATAGTGGGGAACCCATCGCCATCCCAAACTCTTCTCTTTTTGCTCTATCGTACAAGCATTTCGCCACGCCTAACTTTACGTTTTTTTTGCTCTATCGTACAAGCATTTTGCCACGCCTGCGCAAGAAGTTAGGCGAACAGGCAATCTTCTGCCGACCACGAAAGTTTATTAAAAGAAATATATTGGATTACCAATACATTGCGCTGAACAATCAGACCGCGCAAGTAAACGTCTTTGTGATTTACGGCACGTTCTATACCGCGTCTTTTCAGAGAAGTAGAGGAAGCCAACCGTTCCGGCAGAGGCAGAGTCCGGAGTCACGATAGAACATTCGTCCCCACCGACTTCTTAGTCGAAAGGTTTTCGAGCTTGGCCCTAACGGAGCGTCTTGAAGTCAGGAAGAAAAGAAGCCCGTTGGAGAGAAATGGCGACCCGTTCGCCTTCGGAGTGTTCGAAGAAGAATCGCCACCTCCCGACGGGTTCGTTCCGGGACCAAGAAACTTCGAGGACGGAACGCCCACACGGTTCCAAGCGTTGGCCCTTGTGAACATGAACGCCCGGACTAGAAGATTCCGGAGGAAAGGGCCCAAGTAATTTTAAGAAAGAAATGGGCTTCTAAATTGTCACCAGGATACCATCCAGCCTTCCAAGGACCGTTGACAAGAAGAAGAATCCCCCTCTGCTGGTCCAGGTTCCAAAGAAGAAGACCAAGAAATGCTGTGGAGACGGCTCGCCACGGTCTCCACGAAACTTGGGGACCAGACGGGAGGCACCGGTGCCAGGACCGCACCCACCTAGACGGTCCCGGCTGCCGGACACACCACTCAGGATAACCAAACCCGTAAGACGGCAACGTAAACTGTGGTGGTTCTCCGACAATTAGGTTCCGAGGTACCGGTCCCCTCAGCCAAGAAGACGGAATCCAACTAAACGCTCCCGCCGGAGAGCCGAGATTAAACCAAAGAAGAGGAACCCCAAATTATGAACCGGCGTTAGTTACGAAAGCTACGCAACGGCCAGTGGCTGAAGGCGGAGCGGTGAAGGCAGGTAAAAGCCGTTACCCGAGGATTCGACGCGTTCTTGGCCTTGGGGTTTGGATATGGCAAGGCCCACTCATCCAAGGGTGCCAGCGGCCAGTTCCGGGCAAACTGCGCTGACCTGTGGAGGTAATCCTCCACAACTCAGGGTTTGCACTTTTGTAAATCTCCAAAGCGAGAAGTAGGGAGCCAATAAGTTAGCAATGCTAATTAAAACCAATATTAACCAATCACAATTGCAAAATCATTAAACTCACATATAAACCATAAAATTCAATTAACGCAATTAAATACAATAATTTTGTCTTTAAACGGCAAAGCGAAGCTGTAGATGGTTGAATATTTGGTGTCCAGGGAATCCTCCGCTTCCAAAAACACCGCCCACCCACCTTTAGGATCCCGCCCACACATCCACAGGATTAGGAATAAAATTCTCAATAAGTACGTAACCAACTAACATCTTTTTTCTTTTTGGACTAATGGTAACATGTTATAAGTTATGAAGAAATGGAAATGTTTAAATAAAATATGTAATACGCTGAAGAGGCATGTAGAGCCGCGAAAGTAAATCTCATTTTCCAAATGCCAAATAATTAAACGTTTAAAATTAAAAAATTAAAATTATGGGCTACTAAAGGTGTTCAACTATAATGAAATCCAATTCGAATTGGAACAATGCTAAAAATTATATATAAATTGATTGACCAATGCAAAACATCCTCAGCAAACTGTGAGAAAGCGGTGCCCGAACGTTTGGGCTCCAAAAGCAAAAATTGGAAAATAGGCCAACTTCCACTAAAGTTTGGTGAATTTGGCATAATTAAAATAAAATTTGACTCAATCTTCTTTAGAGTCGTAATTAAAACAACTATTTAATTTTTTTTTCGGACATAGTTTCCTTTAAATTGGTCCACATTAAAGCTTTTTCGGACTGGACAATGAACCAAGTTTTTGTTGATTTATAAGTTTTATAAATAATTGTAATTTACAGGTTGACCAGGTTGTTGAATGTCCGTTACTTAAAAATTTTATATCTCCATTTATGATCCAACATTTCCTGGGTACATACATTATATTAAATAAAAGTTGTTATTAAAATAAATGTTAATTCTAGTTGATACCTCCACTTAATAATATTAAAGCCAATAGTAAATGAACGTTTTTATTCAATTTAGTTTTAATTGCTTGATGGAAGAAAATTATATTCAATATAACATTGAAATTTTCAAGCAAAAATTTACTCACTTATATTTCGAAGCGACTTAATTGTTATGGGATTGATTAATGTTCAAGGCCTCTTCTCCCAACGTATGGCGTTCTCCCAAAGATGACCAAAAACGTGGGGAATAACGGAGCCGGTGCCACGATTTTGATTAATTTACCACGAAAAATTTGAAAATATGCAACCGGGTGTTGGACTTTCGAGTCTTGGAATCCATTTTGAAGCTGTCGTCTCGTTGTCAAAAAAATTTATAATTAATTTTGTATTTTCGACATTTACTTTTCCTTAAAAATTGGTCCAATTATTTTTAATAAACCAAACTCCATTTTACTGAGTAATAGATTCAATAATACAGGTTTTGTTTGAAGGTTGGAATTTGTGAATTTATATATTAAAGAAAATGCTGTCATGAACAGTTAATCCAAAAATTGATTGAAATTGTTAACCAGTAGTACTTCGACGCTTTGCTCAGTGGCACAATTTTGTAATCAAACATTTGTGGGGCATTTGGATTTTACAAGCCTTGGAGTCCTACGAAACCTTACAATTACAATTAATAAATAATAAATTAGTTAAACAAATTTTCCTTACCTTTTGAAGCAACTCTCTTAAAATTTATTATTATTAAGCCGTTCGCAAGTAAGGCTTTGAGAAGATTTATTTGGTCGATGTACGAAAATTGATAATTCGACAAATGATTTCCGAACCGTTTTAAATTTCGAATAAAAATTGCGAATAATTAGAATTTCTCTTGGACGGAAATAAATAAGTAACTTTTATCGAAAACATGCATAAAATTTTAACTAACTTATTGCATTTTATTTTATTAAACGAGTTCATTTATTTCACCAGTAAATCAAGTATGGCATTTTGCAAAAACTTTTTAAGGCAATGACTAAAAGAAAGCAGAAGGGAAATTATAAGTTCAATAGATTCGCAGTTGCCCAGCGGATAAATTTTGATAAACTTAAGTTCCAGGTTAAATAATTTTGATAAATATGACCATACGGGTTCAACCTAACCTCTGGCAAGCTGTTATTTTTATAAATAATTTTAAAATTGTTCTGGTTTACCAAATAAAAGTCCTTTTATAATTTTGAATGGCTAATTCCTTTAGTGTAATAAATTAAATTTTATTAATTGTACCGAAAGGAAATCTTAAAAAATTGTTTATTTATTTGGTTTGATTGTAAATAAAATGGGTGTTTGTTATTTAATGGATATTTCCGTTTTAACCATTTTGTTAATTAATGTGTAATTAGAATGCAACCTAGTAATTAAAAGTACATTTGATTGTAAATATTAATTCAAATCTTATCATTTTATTAGTAAAGTATCATTTAGAGTCGTTCCCTAGACGGGACTATTGGCAAAACATTTGAAAAATTTTGTTACAAATGGTAAGGTTGGTTTTATTTGGCAGATTATCAAGGTCCATTGCCAATAAAAATTAGTAATTTTACAATTAAATTCACTAATCCATTCAACACCATTTTCTTATATAAACAAGGGTGTTTAGACATCAATTAGGTTAAATAAAGCAGTAACAAACCTTTAAAATTGGTACTATATATTTTAGTGAGTCTTCGTGCAAGTAGTTAGTATTTCCAAGGAAGTTTTACTTTGTTTTACGAAAAGGCATTCCAAATTTGAAAATGTTAATAAACTTGATGTTTAAATTTGAATTTTCTTAAGTTTTAATAGGTAATTTTAAGTTACAACACAGAATAAAATAAATTTGCGTTATATTAATATTTCTTTAGTTTATATTTATATTAACATATTCCTAACGACACAATACAGGTTGGGTTCACAAAATAATTTAAACCCGATCATTCTCAACCAATTTATAAAATTATCAAAACATTTGATTTGAAATTTGGTCTCAGTAGTCCAAAGATTAAAATGTATCTAGAACAAGGTAAATTGAAATTTGAACTTTTAATTTTTATTTTGAATTTTTAATTATAAATTTATTTAAAAGAAAAATCCAAGCCTTATATTAATTAAAAATATTTAAAAATATAATTTTTTTTAAAGGCACCATACCACGGGTTTTATTTCTCATAACAATAATAGGGTTAAAAAACAATTCATTTTATTTTAAAAAAACCCTTTATTTATTTTGAACCTAGAAAAAATTCAAAGGTTCCTATACCAATAACCTGTTTGATTTTAAATTTTTAAAATTAATAAATTTATTTGTGTTTATTTTAAACAGGAGCTCTGCAGTCTTTGAAAATTTTTTATGGCTACATTTTTTTAAAATAAAGGTACAAATTAATATATTAATATTGAAATAACCTTATTTAAATGAATTGTATTTAAAAAAATTGAATTATTTAAATTTTTATTCAATTTAAATAAAAAGGGTATTTTATTTTAATAAATTTAATAATCTACTTAAGTTATAATTGCGGTTATAATAATGATTCTAAAGGATATTAATTTAAATAAAAAGTACCATTTATTAGGCCATTTACAATAAATTTTAAAATTGGTCAAATGTATATAACGAAGTGAATGAAAAAGATTTGAAGTATTAAAAGCACCCAATTTCAAAAATCCCTTGAACAACGGTTTTGTTATGAAAAGTTGGAAGTTTTTAAACAAAGGTTAGATGACAATTTTACGATTTGCCAATATTAAATCCCATGGTCCTAAATAGGTAAATATACAAGATAAATCCAATTAAAGGTTAGCAAATTTATACCATTCATATGGTCGTTTAATATTCAATTTTTTAATAAGTTTAAAGAAATTTTTAAAATTCCGCGAAAATTCAATTATTTTTTAGGTTGACTTTAACAACATTCAAGAAGTTGTAACAATTTCATTATGGAATTAAGGTTGGATATCAATAATGGCACTTTCTTTAATTTTTCTAAATAAAGTTTTTGAATTTATAACTTAAGTTTAAAGATTTTAGATAAATTTTCCAATGTTTTGAAATTAATATTTAAATGTTTAATAAATGTAGGAGGTTTTTCCGAAATCCCTTTATTTTATTTCCTAATAAAATTTATTAAAGAACTGCGAAATATATGTGGTTGTTTTAAATAAATAATTTAGATTAAACGACTCAATTCCAAGTATGAGCACAATAAAAGTTTATTCTATAATTTAAATCATTTAATGAAAACTTTGAAATATTTTATTTAAAAGAACATTATTAAGTAATCATTTAATTTATTTTTTTATTATAATTGTATCTAAATAATTATAAATTTATTATTTAAGGCAATTTTTAATAATAAAAATAGATTAAATAAATGAAACACTTAAATTTGAAATTATTTATTTGAAATTTAAAAAAGAACTTTAAACTTTTGACTTTATTTTTATTTAAATTTAAAAAACTTAATTAAGGTTTTAAAATAAAATAATCTATTAATTTTTAATTAATTATTAATTTTTTTAATTCTAATTTGAATAATTAAATATAAATTTTTAATAATTTAACTGATAGGATTGTTTAACTTCCATTAATCTAAATTATTTTTAATTTACGTCATAAAAACTTTTATATTTTTTTGAAAATTATTATTATACAATTGCCAATTTAATTAATAATAATTATACTATTACTCAAAGTTTATTTAAATTTTTAATTCATGGTTACACTTAAATTAGTTATTTTGGAAACATTTAGAATTGATTTATGCCAAAATCTAGTAATTTTCTTTTTTAAAGGGTACTTTTAAGTTAAAACTACCATTTCCCATTGTTCTAATTTTCTTTTAAAAATATTCATCACTGGAAGTAATGAAACTTTTTATTAAAATTTTAATGTAAAATTTTATCTAAAAATTTTAAATTTTAATTCCTTAAATTATCTTAAATTTGGGATTAAATTTTAGAATTTTATATAATTATATTTATTGTTACGGTAGTTTTGATTGAATATGACTATTAACAAAGTTGCCCTTGTTTAAACGTAACAATTCGTCACATATTAACTTAGGTACCATTAAAATTCCTTTATTTCATCAAAATTTTAAAAAATGTAATAATCTTTAACATATTAAATTAAATAAATATGGGCCTTACGAAATGGACTTAATGCATAATTTTTTCTTTTTAAATTATTAAAATAATAAATTAAACTTGTATAAAAGTTTTAACTATTAAAGAAATTTATTACGGCCCAAAAGTTTAAAGGCCAGTATATAAGAGAATATAAAATAAATTTAGGAAAGTATTAATCGTTGAATTATAGTTTATGAAAAGTACAGAGAAATAACGGAAACGATAGCAAATTAATGTTTAAGAACTCATAAAAAAGGAATTCAATATCCGTAAAAGGAAACGTATCTGTTAACAAGATTTTCGACTGGTGCTTAAGGGCTTTGCGAATGCAAAAAGGGAAAAAGGTTGGTTCCATTTTACTTTCAGGAATCAGTTCTAATCGGAATGCTAGACCATATTTTCCAACAAGGAAATAATATCTTGTTTGATTTTGGGTTGGAACGGAATCACGTTTGTACAATTTTCGTAAAGTATTCTGGTTATTGACTCTAGAAAACATTTACTTATGTTGGAAAGTTAACTTAAAAGTTTGGAATGTTTTTGCAAATGGTTTTACTGATTTTAAAATTTCCAATACTTTGAAAGGGTTTAATAGTAAATTGTTTTTGGGTGGGTTAAGTGAAACTTTAATATCATATTTAACCCAAATGAAGGAAAAGGAAAAGAGGAATTGAGAGAATTAAGAATGTTAAAAATGTAATTTAAATTTGAAATTGATGGGACATAAAATTTTGGTAATTTTAAATTAAATTATAAATCCTAATATATTTGGGAGAATTTTTGAATTTTTAATTTATTATAAACAAATTGTATAATGGGAATTTATTTTCAGTGATAATGTTTTAAATCCGATGGAACAATTCAAAGGTTATAATATTAAAGTGTTTAATTGAAAAATATGATTTTTATAAAAGTTTAATTTTGGTATTAAATTTTAAAATTTTTTATACGTCTGTTTTGTACAAAAAATGACACTTTCAAACTTTTAATTGTTTTCCGATCTTGATGAAATTTTGTATTAAAAGTTATATTTTTGAAATATATACCATTATTTTCAAATTGTGCATTTTAAAATATTTAAGCATTGGAAAGGTAAATTTACGCATATTTCAAAATTAATTCTTAAAATTTTTTAAATAATTTAATAAATAAATTGGATTAAGCATGAATATAAACTTGCCAAAAAACCCTTGAAAACCTTCATAATTTTAAATATAGAATTTAATTGATTTACTGATTTCACGTACTGTTAAAAAATAGTATAAAATTTATATTAAAAAATAATTATTAATGTTGCTTACTTTTATTAAAAAAAGGGTATTTATTTGAATAAATTTTTACTAGTTGTCCCTTTTTGACTATTAACTACTTAAAAAGAATAATTCGTTAAGGAAACTTAAGGTATTTTGTCTAAAAACCTTTGAATATTAATGAAAATTAATTTTGATAATAATTGTAAGTTATTTAATTTAAAATATTATGGATACGGTAATTGGTAACCGAAATACAAAATAATTTTTAATAAGTTTAGTTTCATATTTAAAAATTTTTTGATATCCCATAATGGGTAATTTTAAAACAATACCACCTGTATGAGGTGGTTTTACAATTAACATTGAAATAAGTAAGGGAGTAATAGAAAAAGGTACATTTGCTTAAAAAAAGAGCTTCATCTTAGTAGTTTAAATTATTACAACCAAAAAATTTTTTCAATAATTTTGGATTAAGCTATAAAGAAATTTTGTTTACATTAGCAGGCTATTAGAAAACTTTCTTCAGAAATTTTGGGTATAGTTTTGATTTTCTACGAATTTGATTTTATAATATTTTTTAAAGATTTAGAAAAAATCTTGAATTAATCTTAACAACAAATTTTTAAAAATTAAACATCTACAAAACAATATTAAAGTTAAAAAAAAACTGATCCTTAATATCCAAATTTATTGATTAACCGTAATTAAAATTGAATTTCTTAAAATTTTCAATTTAACAAAAAAATTATTTAAAAAACTAAAATCTATCCAAAAAGCATTTTCAAACCTTTAAATTCAATCAATATCGTTAATAAATTAATAAACAAACAAACAAATTAAACCGTTAAAATTATAATACCTTATATGTAATTAATAAATTGTGAAAACCAAATCATGTTAAAAATTTTTTAAAAAACCGTTTTAAAAAAAAATTTTGAAAATTTCAACCCAAAATAAGTCTGTTTAAAGTATGAATGTTTAAAATTAGGAAACGTTAAGGGTGGGAAAGCTGAATACAAGAAATCTATCCAAAGCTGCAAAAGAAATTCTAAATCTTCGACTATTAAGGTAAATTTAAAATGTTAAAAACCCATGTTCATAAGGAATGCACAATGCAAAAGTTTCTGGAACGACACAATTATTCGGAATGTTTTCAAAATAACAGGGGTCCGTTAAAAACCTTTTTTATAACAAGGTTTCAAGAGACTTTAAATTAATTAATCAGGGATTCAATTTAATTGAAGATGCTTAATTTTTAAAACATGAGAACTAAACAAATCTTTAGACAAAAATAAGGTCAAGTTTTGGCACAATCCAAATTTTAAAACTTATTTAATCGTTTCCAAGCTAAAGATAGTTAATGCCGGATCCATAATGGGAATTAATCAACTTTAATTTCTCCGAAAAATTTGGAAAAATTAAAAAGTGATTTTAGAAGTTAAGGGAAAAACCATTGATGCAAATTTTTAAGAATTGAATGGTTTCGAATGCAGATGGGATTAATTAAAGGAAGTTAGAAATAATTACCGAACATAAGGGCCATCTGTGATTTTTCTAAATTAACATTTAAAATTAGAATTTATAAAATTTTAAATAAGTTTTAATGTTTCCAGGATGATTTAAAATAAATTGTACATGTTTAATTTGGTTAAAATGCTTGGCAACAAATTTAAAGAACCTTTACCTACATTAAATTTAATATAATGAATTTCTAGAAGTTTATTAAATAAAAGAAGTTTTAAATAAAACGAATGTAATTTTAAAAATATTGTGGATGTACTTTTTTTGAAATATTTTCCTTGTTACCTTTTATCTAAACCTGTTTTAACTTACTTTGGAATAATGTGAATCATTAATACATTTGTTATTAATTAAAATTAAATCTTTCAATCTTTCAATAGAAAGAATATAAAATTCCTTTTATTTTACATAAGGCTTATTATTCTTTTAATTAAATTTATTAGGTTAAAATTTAAGTTTTATAACAAGAATTAAAAGTAATGAAATTCTATACTTTTTTAAGCAAATTGGGAAAATAACCTTATAATTATCTTATTAAATTAAATATGTTTAAATTGAAATAACAAAATTAATATAGTTTAAATTAAAATAATTAATCATTAAATTGCGAAAATTTTCAAAAATTATGATTTACTCTTTGTTCACAAATTTAGGGTTTATTAAACTTAAAGAATTGAAAAAATTATGCAATTTGTAAACAATTTAAAATAAACATATTAAATAAATTTTTAATTTAATTATTAACAATCAATTGCGAAATTTAGTGTAAAAGTTAATTTTGGAATACCTTAATTGGTAAAAAAGTTGAAGGGCCAGAAGTAATAAAAGACTTTTGAAATTGGGTAATTTGAAAGCATAATATGAATTAAGAAGTTAAAGGTAATAGAGGTTTAAAAATAATTTTTTATTTAAAAAAATTTTAAAATCTAATTTTAAAAAATTTTTTCCCAAAATTTAATTTTAAAAATTAATTTTAAAATTTCCAAAAAATTTAAAAAAATTTTTTTAATTCGTCCAAAGGTAAGTTTTAAAAAGGACTTTTAGAAAAATCCAATTTAAATTCCCAATTAAAAAGGTTTAAATTTTCAAATTTAAAAAAAAAAGGGTTTTTTGTTTTAAAAAAAATAAAAAAAATTCTTTAAAAAAGGTTAAAAAAAAAAATTGGGAAAAATTTAAAAATAAAATTTTTTTCTAAAAAAAAAATTTTTGGTTTATTTGGTTAAAAATTTTTATTTTAAATTTTTTTTAAAAATTTACGCCCTCACGCACACGCACACGCACGCACGTACTCGTACACGCACACGCACGCGTACACGCACACGCACACGCACACGCACACGCTCACGCACACGCACACGCACACGCACACGCACACGCACACGCACACGCACACGCACACGCACACGCACACGCACACGCACACGCGCACGCACACGCACACGCACACGCACACGCGCACACTCACGCGTACGCACACGTACATTCACACGCACACGCAAAAGCACAAGCACACGCACACCCGCGCACACGCACATGCGTACACACGCACACACGAACACACGCACAGCAAACACGCACACACGCACACACGCACACACGCACACACGCACACACGCACACGCACCACACGCACACACGCACACGCACACACGCCACGCACGCACACGCACACGCACACCACGCACACGCACACACGCACAGCACAGCACGCACACGCGCCACGCACACGCACACGCACACGCACCACGCACACAGACACACGCACACGCACGCTACACGCACACGCACACACGCACACGCACACGCACGCACACGCACACGCACACGCACACGCACACGCACACTCACACGCACACGCTCACGCACACGCACACGCACACACGCACACGCACGACGCACACGCACACGCACGCACGCACACGCACACGCACACGCACACGCGCACACGCACCACGCACACGACACCACGCACACGCAGCACGCACACGCACACGCGACACGCACACGCACACGCACACAGCACACGCACACACGCAACACGCACACACGCACACGCACACGCACACGCACACCACACGCACACACGCACACACGCACACACGCACACACGCACAAACGCACACACGCACACGCACGACACACAGCACACGCACACGACACACACCACACAGCACACACACACACACACCACACACGCTTACACACGCGCACACGCACATATGCACACACTCTCATGCGCACGCACACACACGCACACACGCACACACGTACGCACGCACGCACGCACGGACACGCACATGCACACGCACAGAGACACGCATACGCACACGCACACGGCCACGCACACGGACACGCACACGCGTAAAAGCGCTTTCCTTGTTTTTAATGGTGCAAATTTATATATAATATATATATATATATATATATATATATATATATATATATATATATATATATATATATATATATATATATATATATATATATATATATATATATATATATTGTGAGGTTATTTTGAGGCACCGTGTATGTGCAGGATTTTGGTAACGTGTTTTAAGTGCAGCTGAACCGAGTTTGCACGAAAAGAATTTTTTGTTTGAGTATGCGTAATGTAAGTGGTGTAAAGGGCAAACCACTGGATTTTTAATGAAGCCTTGGTTATCACATGAAGGAATATCTGAAGGTTATAGAAAGATGTACGTGTTGAAAGCGTTAGATTTGATTGAGAAATAATGTTTTGGGTAAATTTTTATTGATACGGCACTGGTAGGACTACTGTAATTTTACGTTGAAGTTTACCGAAATGTATGATAGATTTTCAGGTTAATTTTGCGGATTTTAAATGAAGCTTTATTTTTATTTAAGTGTTGGTTAACCTTTTTGAAGTTCAGGTAGAGGTGAGTGTTTTCTTTTCGAGTGAACGTTATGGTTTCCTGTTAGGCCATTGTTTTAAGATTTAGTTCATGACGTTTTCCCGTTATAAATTTATTTAGCAGGTGGTGCCTTTGTGACATGTTTTACCCGATTTTGACTTTTTGAGTTGTGTCGCGTGCCCTTTTGTAGTCGTAAGTAAACACCCTTCCCATACCACTGAGCTATGTGGGTTGCTTTACCTGTACTAGCTGATGCGCTAGTGAGTGCTTGGCCCGTAACGTACTAGAATGTTTATTTTTTTTCACCGGCAGGCAGGATAGACTAAACGTTTTATGTAGTCTTGTATTAAAGAATGTTGGATACCGGGATAATTCTGTAATCTGGGTTTATCGCGACGTGCGATTCAGGACTCCGAAAAGGAGTAGAATTTTAGAAACGGGCAATTACGTGAAGTGAGAGAAAATGAAATACTAATTCTGTTTACATAGTTACTAGACGAATTGAAACTTTATGTCAGAAATAATGATCGGATTTTGGTCTGATTTATCGCTTTCAATTCGGCGGCACTTTACACTTTAGCAAGTTGCCGTTGCGGCGTGTGGGTGTGAGTTTGTGTGTAATTATGTGGTTAGGATGGTTCAGACCTGGAGATACGTTGCGCTTTCTAATCGACACTGTGGGGCCGACAGAATTTAGGCAGGCTGCCTTTCTGTCCAACGGTGTAAGTGGAAAATGGCACCGAGAATTCAACTCCCGCCGTAAGGTTCTCCACAGATATTTGTGTAGGTGATGTAAATAAAAACTATGCAGGTGACGGCGAATTTAATCGACAGCAGGCCAAGGTGTACAGGAGTATTCGAGAAGAAGTCTAATGCGAAATACGCAGTCGGTAAAAAAGGGAAAACGTCACGTATTTCTTTTCCTCCCCATGGGGGAGGGCGGGCTGCTTGAGTTTTCCAAGCTCCTCCAGCCAGCGTACATACATACAGACATTACGTACATATGCATAGTGGGATTAAGGATGGCTGTATTCAGGGTAGGACCGGTAGGAACGAATTTAGGGTTCTCAGGGGGAAGATACTACAGCATTCGCCTAAACAGCAGCATGTGGTGTGCGTATAGACAGTGACTATGCCGCTATGTGCGTATGAGGAAAACCCCCTGAAAAGACCTTATTCAGGGTAGAGGGTAACGGGGAATCGAACCAATTACCTCCCGAATGCCAAGCAGATCGTGAAACCACAGCTCTACTAGCTCAGTTCATTCTCGGTAGCACGTCTCGTGTTGTTATACAAACCTGAGGAAGGTGGGGACGGCTTCTGGTAGTGGCGTTAGTTTAGAGATTGGTAGTCGCGTAAGTAGTGGGTCTGGATGGGACGTAGAAAATTATTATTATTATTATTATATAATAGCATACTATATATAATATAATAGTTAATTAAAAAAATAGATGAAGGGTTTCGTCGCTGGCGGTGGGCCAAATTCCTGTGTGCTGGGCGGTTCGGCGGTGGCATAGCGATGGTGGGCAGTGGTTGGACTGCACATTTCATTACGCCCTCGTTGATAGTGACGCCTCGTAATCGGGTTGTCACTTCTTCGGCCTTCTTGAGAGGGGACGGCATTCCAGGTGTTATTGGAAAGCCTTTGGGGTGCGTTTTGACCGGGATGGGTTTCCATTCATACCTCTTATGCGGCGACGTCATTGTCGGCGACGAGATTCTCGGCGTGGACGTATGCGATCGGTTTCTACGCCGATCCGATGGGAGATATGACAGGAAGGCGGCCGGCAGATGTTCGGTTTCTGGTGGGTGGTAGGCTTCAGGCCGTTTTCAATACAAAATTTGTGCGGATATCAATTGTTCTTATATAGGGTGTAAAACACGGAAACTGTACGGGGTTTAACTATTCTTCTTTCTCAATGGATTCCTCTGGTGATTGATAACAGAGTTCTTCTAATTCTTGACATGTGCTTCTTCCGCGCTTTTTCTGTAGTCGGGTTTCGCAATTCCACTCTTACAGGCGACCACATTTTTTGGATGAGGTACGTACCGCCATATTTGGCTGTTAATTTGGCCGCGTAATCTTTAATCTTTCCCGAAATATGGTGCGTTCTTCAATATTTCAACATTTTGTGCCAATAAAATTCTGGCCCATTCCTTCTGATTGTTATTCGTGAATTGCGCGACTATCGTTCCAATCACTTTGTTGGTTCTCTCTACCGGGTTCACTTGAGGTAAATACGGCGGTGGTGGATTCCATGCTCCTGTAGGAAGAAACCGGGATATTGCGGTCCATTATCGGATATTAGGTTCATGGGGTTGCCAAAACAGAGAATCACTTGTTGTTTAAGTGCCTTTATAATGAGTGGACGGGTAGCGTTGCGAAGCGGTTTATTTCGACCCATTTGTTTAGTCGGTCCTGGAAAACCAGTATGAATTTGTCTCTTTTTCATGTGGGGGAGCGATCCAATGGGTCGGTGCTGGCGTTATTCCAGAGGTGGCCGGGTTGAGAAAAATACATTTCGCCTTGCGGTTTCTGGGTCGAACTCTTGTGTGCTTGACAGGTCCGGCAGGTTTTTATATACCTGACGACGTCCTGTTTTGCTGTTGGCCAGTAACAATTCCGATAAATGTAGGGTCGCTTCGTTTGTGGTACACACAACCTTCAGCGGGAATGGCTGCCCATTTCTATTTCAGGTGTGGTGCTCGGGAAGGATCGATACAAATATCCTTCGTCTATGGTTTACCGCGTGTGTTTGTCGGTGTTTGCCGTAGAAGATTCTGGTACCAAGGGTAGTTAGTCTTTTCTATTTCGGCCGTGGTTTTTGAGGTTGGGTAATCATGGAGGCGAGATAACACGTCAGTAAGGTGGTGAAGATCACCTTTCCGAAACTTCACGTGAAAGTCGAATAGTTGTAATTCCATTATCCGTCGACCCAGTTTGAATTTTGGTTTTTAGAGAGCCATTAGACTAATGATCCGTGAGAACCGTTAACCGGTAGCCTTCTAAATATTCTTTCAACTTTTGTATCGACCAGACTACCGCAAGACATTTTAGTTCGATGGTGTAATAATTTCTTTCAGCAGAGGTTAAGGTTCGGCTCGGCTGATGTGCGAGTAGGTAAGATTGGAGACTTCTAGAACACACCACATTTCCAAGGTCCCACATTTCCAAGGTTACCACAAAACCAAGGTCCCCACCATACCAAGGTCAAAAAAGCGCAATGTGTGACCTACTTACATATCATTACCACAAACCCACGGTCACAAACCCCGATTTCCTGTTCCACTACTACAAGGCCATCACTGAGACATATCATTACCACAAACCAGGGTCACAAGCTCCGCTTTCCTGTTCCACTATTACAAGGCCATCCGTGTTACCTACTTTATGCTTAGCCACCTGCTTGCTACTCTATACCCCACTTGTATGTTTTTGCTCACTTTTTTTTGCTCAACCTCACTTTTTACCAAAATAAAACAAAAACGATATAGTAATATATTTAATTAATGTATTACTCAGATATATGATTTTCTTTAGGAATAAAACATTTTGATTTAGTACACGTGCAAAAGGTCCTCTCGACTTCTGTGTCAGTACATCTGCGCGGACGTGGTGCGAGGAGCTGAGCATACGTGCAATGTGGTGCCCATCGTAGATGTTCCTGTAACGGATTGACATCTGGCTGCCATCGGTTTATTCTAACCCCACACATGAAACATTCAACCGTATCGTCTGAAGATGTGGAAATGAATCCTGCTGCAGCAAGCGATGAGGGTGAGTGAACGCCAGACCATGTTCGATACGTTAGTAAGCGTTTATCGAAACAGTTGTAATACTGAGGATAATAAAAGTTTGGGTCACACATGTTAACATCAGCGAAAACAGTATGATACTGACAGTAAATAATGTATTCTATACAATATATACAATATATACAACAGATGTACAATATGTACAATATATACAATAGATAAAACTAGATACAGTAAAACAGATTACGCGTCTACGTAGCACACCTCATCACACAGTATACATGAGTCATCATCGTACACATCGTATAACTGTGTGAGAGGCGCCCTACACGACGAGCACCAATAATATTCGTACGACAGGTAGTATCGCGCAGTCCACCGCTCCATATGCATATGATGGTCCAGTACGCGGTAATTTCCGGGTTTCAATCGAGCGAAACAGCAATGACACAAATTCATGAAGTCCACCAGATGATATCGAACATGTATTGATACAATGTGGGCATATGCTGTTACACGGCTTGCAGAAAAGTGATCGCGTATTACCTTGCTCAATTCGGTATACCACGCTGCATTCCACTGAACCAGTTCATAATTATTTCGTAGCACTTTGGTTATGGAAGCCGGTAGTATTCCTTCCTTTTCAAAATTTACCCAGTTCGGAATTAATTGACATGTCCGTCGCGTACTAAGTTGAAATAGGGTTTGTGGTTGGTACACTGCAGGAGTCTTCCAATCGTCTTGCACTGGAGTAACTGACATAGTGAGGATCGGTAACTATGGTATATGTAAAAACCCCTCCCTTTAAGTATATGAATAAAACTGAGTGGGGGTATGTAACCTTGTGTAGTAAACTTGTTGTGGCAAAGTGGAACAACCTTGGAAATGTGGGACCTTGGGTATGTGGTGGATATAAGGTTGGAAAAAAAAACGAAATGTGGCAAAGTGGAATAACCTTGGGAATAAGTATGCCTAGAAATCCTTGAAGTAGTGGCACGAAAAGAAAACCTTGAAAAGGTGTAACCGACAAGACCGCTAAAGCAATGTGTGGTACAATCGTGAAGGTCACGTAAGTAGCCTTGAGGAGGGTACATAGTGGGGAGAGTGTCATATATAAAAGAGAGGGAATGTATGTAAAGTTAGTATCGTATATAATGGAAAACATCGTACGTCAAGCAATAGAAAAGGCGAAGATTCTCGGTGCTATAAGTTCAAGTAAATATTGCGATATTTTGCTTAATAATGTGCATTATTTCTTAAATAAAAGTAAAACAAAGTTTGTTAGTGTCGGTCTATCACCCAAATTTGGATTTGAGCCAGTCGTAAAACTAGGTGGAACGAAGAGTGGTGGAGTGGTGTTTGACAAGCAGGAATGGCGTATACTTATGGATAATCAAGGGGTGATTACTGATTATTTCTACAGTCCTGAAGGAACATGGTTACCTACCAAACTGGGATCGAAGACTGTCTCGTACGAAAATATTAACAAGAAAAAAATTATACGCCTCTGTGATAGTGACGAAATTGATGTCTATTTAGGATGGGAGTCTATAGAACAGTTATGGAAGCTTTTGAAGATAGTATATTACCGATTGGAGTTGGCAGATACTGTGAACTTTCCAGAGTTTTATAAAAACCTAATACATTCGACAGCGACAATTCCTGAATGTAACATTCACCAAGTTATAGGTCCATTGCGTGATGTATTTGAGGTCAACATAGCCTGCCTTCTGGAAATGGAAGTATTTGCCAAGGATAAACTATATATGGATATGGATCTTGCCAATCCTATAACTCAAAGGGGGGGTAACGCGCTTGTAGTCAATAGTGGATAGTATTAGCTGTTAGTAAATATGTGGATGTGTTATAGTGCGGAGTCGTGGCCTAAAGCTGTAGATTGTATTAGTGCAGTCCAAAGACTAATATGCCAGTTACAATCATTAGAATTCGATGCTGATCATGAAAAGTGTATGGAATGGGTAGATTTAGTGATGACTATTTAAATAATCTAGTTAATAAGTATGGGGAAGGAATACGTCTTTGTGAAAAATACTTAACATCGCATGTAGGTGATATAGAGTGTATTTGTTGTATAAAGCGATTAATAGAAGACCTTAAAGAAATATCATTGGAGCAATTTATACACGAAATAGAAAGATATTTACCGAATTTTGAGTCATCAGATGACGACTCACCCAGTGAAGAAGGTGCGCATTAATGAGTCCAAAAACGTAGTTCACTACATAGTAGTATGGGAGTTGGCTTACAGGCATGCGCGAAAAGGAGAATGGGAACAATTAGCTAGAGATTCTGCACGATTTAAAAAAAGAATAGGCGACTGTGATAATATAATTTCACCAATTCTCGAAAAACAGCATCGTGAGTGTGTGTTTGTCAGACGCTTTAGTAGTATGTAGTGATGTATATGTATAGGATAGTAGTAATAAAAAAGTAAAAAAGATCTGTTTATTGCATATTAATATTACAGTATATAATTAAGGTTAATTAACGTATTACACAATGTCTTTGGTAGAAATCCATGAGTTGTGAGAAGTATCAAAACCCAACCACTTAACGAGAGCTTTATTCCCTTGACGTCGGATGACACGTTCAACTAGATGAATGTCTGGATGTTTAACACTTTGTAGTTCGGGCTCATAGAACCGACCTTGAATCTCTTCATCTCGACTATCACGTAATGTGTAGGTGAGTGGGCTTGAACGTTTAACTGTTGATATTCGAAAGACTTCGTAACTCCAATTAGGTGTGTACCCCTTAGAGAATATATTCCTATGTTTGCTAATGCGTACATGTTCCCCCACTTTAAATTTAGGTGTTTTACGGTCAAGAACTTTCTGACATTTTAAATGTTGCAAAATATCTGCAGCATTCTTTTCCGTTACATCTACCGGTTTATACCCGGTTGTTCTATGCTTTCTTGAATTATAATCGGTAACAATTTGAGGCAAGATTGATAGCCACTTATATGATCCTTGCATGCTGAATGTTTTCCACATTATTGCTTTAAGGGTACGATTGACACGTTCGACTATGCTACTTTTCAAGGTGGAATAACTACTGTAATGATTGATATTGAATTTTTTCATTACTTTTTTAAATTCTGCATTATAAAACTCCGTTCCCATATCAGTTTGTATATGCGTAGGCATCTTTTGCAATCCAGATAGCAGTTTATCCATTACCTCCGCGACTAGTTTTCCATTCTTGCGTTTGATGGGGAAAGCCCAGACATATTTAGAGAAGGCATTAATTATTACTAAAATATATCGAAATCCTTTATTCACATGAGCATAAGGTATCATTTCCACTAAATCAGCTTGAAAGAGATCATTTAAACCTTTTAGTACAACACAACGCCGCGGAAAATTTCTTCTTGCAGGTTTATGCAGTTCTTCAACAACATCGGCTTTACTCATTTTTTACTTTGGATTGTAGTACAATCTCTAGGATGAATAATTGTTCTTTGTCGAAATTGATATCTTTTGGAATTATAGGTTGAATCACACCTTGCTTACGAATAGTTTTATTGTTTAGAAACAGCGGTGCCGTATATACTACAGTATCCACTCGAAGATGAATATCTCGAGGTGACCACTACAGTACAATATTTTTCCCTCTGTAGGAAATAAATATCTACCATTCATACCCAATGGAATATCTACTGTTGTCTGTTGCAAGACACCTTGCAAGGTAAAATAAGTTTCGTAATATATATCACTTTGCTCCGTAGCATCACTGCGATGCTGAGTAATATGTTTTCCAAATTTATCCACTGTCATTTGTTGATGAAGATGTCTGCCAAATTTATCTATTGGCATAACTGATGGACATGTAGTACTGCCTTTAGTGGTAGTCGGTGTAACAATGAAATGAAAAGGATATAGTAATAGGTTTATAACAAGAGCTGTTACTGTATTACTTTTGCTTCACGTAGTTCATCAATTATATATACTACTTCGTTGTGATTGCTAGTGTTTCCTGTCGACATTGATCCTAATAATTCCCGTAGCCAATCTACTAACTTATTCGGGTTATTCCACGGTACAAATTCAATAGCTTTGTTATTGTATCGCAATAGCTGCAGTCCACCACCTCTTTTGGATATAGAAGTTGTTCGAGATCTGGTGGCTGGAGGTGCAATAAACGATGTGGCAGAACGTTTTCTAGGGTGAAGTAATGGTTTAATGATTTCAAGGTACTTCTTACTATTAGTTCCTCGGATTTGATCATCAGGGTTATAATTACGTCGGGCAGCATTAGTACGACGCAATATGTCATTGTATTGCTGTAGGTCACTCTTTTTGTATCCCGTAGGAACTTTTTTAAAAAGTAGTTCATATAATCCCGGTGTTCCCTCATAATCTAGGGATGATCCATCGGGAAGAGCGATTCGCAAATTTTCTCCAACAAAATCTAATTCAGCATCACCAATAAAAAATTTCTCTTCTTCCGGAATGAAATGTACGCCATATGTTAAGTCATACTCGTCTTCTGTATCTCTAAATATACCTTCAACGTAGTACTTAGCTAATCCTTGGTATTGATTTAGATAATCTTCAAAGGCGGGTTGAGATCCAGCAGCTAACAGTTCTGATTTCAATTGTTGTAAAGTAGGAATTTCCACATCATCATCGTTAGTGGTATCAGCAATTACAGATTCTTGTAGAGGTATGGGAATGGTGTCAGGAACAATAGTACGCGGCTCCTTACGTATTCTAGAGGATTTTGGTGTATAATGTAAAAATACTCCATTTTCGTGTGCAATGGACTCCTTTTTTCCGACTTCTGGCGTAAGGGGTTCAGCTTTGATGAGAGAACCATCATTTTTTAGGAATCAATTGTTTTAATGGTTGTGTAATAGGTTTAAAGTGTGCCTCCATTGCACGTTCTGTAAGAGCGGTATCTTCTTTCAAACTCGCATATTTCTGTTGCACACTTTTGCGAGCACGCAAAATGTCTTGTACTAAGCGCTCCTCCATTACGACTGTACGTTGACAGTCCTAGTAGATTATTTATACTGCAATGAAACAGTCAAATCTCTTACGGTACCGACCTGTATTAACATCGCTTTCTTTGTCAATAACAAGAAAACCGAATTTGTCTTGCCAGCAACAAAAACATAAATCTTTAAAACTATCAAAGGACATATCGACATTAACGTGATCATCATACACATGCTTAAGATTAGTGTGATCTTGTTGAAAAGAATAAGTAAATTAGCATTATCACGTATAAGCTGTTTTGGAATTGAAGAATACGTTTGACACAGATAGAAACAATCATTATTTCGATGTCTGCCAAAACAGAAATGATCTCTTATTTCATTTTGCTTATGACATGCTACATCATCGAAAATCATTATTGAATTTTTACGGGAATCACTAGGGGATATAACATCACTATTATCACTGTATTCGAAATACCCGACTTCTTTTATGGGTGTCAGTAAATTTCGTAGGTACTGGTATTTAGGTTGATATAATGATTTGCAATAAATATATACATTTTCAAAACGTAAACCATTTGGATGTTCTAACAAGGTAATCATAACATTTGTTTTTCCGCACCCAGATGGACCAACGATTATACCTCGTTTACACCCTCCTTTCAGTAGACCGCTATGTTTAGAGTAAAGTTCCTTGTTATCAGCTATGTCATAATTTTTAATAGGTAATTCTGTATCTTGCGGAATGAAGCGTATGGTGCCCGTCATAGTACTAAACCACAAATTGTATGGTACTAACATATATACGTGTCATACAATGAAAGTAGTTTAGTAGTGGAGTGGCAGCCAGTCTGGTATGAAGTATACTTCTCGGTGTAATAAGAAGAAAAGGGGTTCAGGATTAATTAATACCTTAATAAATAAATTACCAGTGGAGTTGCATATACCTGGGTATAGATACTGCGGACCGGGTACCCGTTTACAAAAACGACTAGCTCGCGGCGACAAAGGTATAAATGAATTGGACGAAGCCTGTAAAGAGCACGATATTGCATACTCCCAGTCAAACGATTTAAGTCAACGACACATTGCCGATAAAACTTTGCAACAAAAAGCTTGGAATAGATTTCGTTCCTCAAACGCTACATTTGGAGAAAGGGCAGCTGCATTAACTATAGCTGGAATAATGAAAGGAAAACGGAAAATGGGGATGGGTGGAAGATCACGGACAAGCAATAGAACACGAAGCAAATCACGAAGAACAAAGCGTACTCCCAAACCAATTTCATTTAACAAAGCGGTACTTCTAGCGCGACGTCGTGTTGGTGGTAAACTTCGATCATCTTTAAGATCTACAATACAGCAAGCCTTAAGCGTTCTAAAACACAAAAAAATCATGGCACCCAAGAGCAGAATATTACCTATACCAAAACGAGGGGGGTTCATACCTCTTATTCCCCTATTTGCAGCATTAGGAGCCTTAGGTTCGTTAGGTGGCGGTGCAGCTGCAGTTGCAAAAGCGGTTACCGACGCAAAAGCTGCGACAAAACGTTAGAAGAAACCAAACGACACAATCAAGCAATGGAAGCAGCAACCGTTGGAAAAGGTTTATATCTAAAACCATATAAACGAGGTTTGGGCATATATTTACAACCGTATTCAAAAAACTCCCACTGAAGCTACCACGCCATGCCTTAAGTAATGTTGAGCTATCAAAATTTGTGGAGCAATTAAAGATTCCCTACTTTAGAGGGATATATATGCGAGATAAATTACCTACACGAATCCATGTGAATGAATGTGGTATCGTGAATCTGGATAATCAAGCTAATCAGGGAACACACTGGACAGCATATATTAAGCGTAATAGACATATAACATATTTTGATAGTATAGGACATGTTAAACCACCCTTCGAATTAGTCCACTATTTTAAAAGTGATGGTAGCAGAAACACAATTGAGTATAACTTTACCAAGGTTCAAGATTTTGACACATACAACTGTGGTCATCTAGTCTTACGATTTTTATACGACTACTCGTTCTGATTGTCAGTAGTTGTTACGTGATCGTGATGTCGTACACATTTACCTTCACCGGTAAAAGCTGTATCCTGCAAGCCACATTTAATCCACCGATTTTTCTTGATAATGAGTCGGAATATGTAATGGGGTTAACTAGTTTTGAATCGTTCAATACTATACAAAATGTTACTTCAAAGAACAACATGCTCATATTTGGAAGAGATAAAATTACAATACCGCCAGGAACATACGAAATCGCAGATGTGAATAAATATATTAATGACTCAGTGAAAGACGATAAGGGGTATATTGATTTACGAGCAAATAATAATACTATGAAAGCAACCATGAAAGCAACCCATAACATTAGTTTCAATGTGGTCCATTCGATAGGGCCTATGCTAGGCTTTAATAAAACTACTATTTACCAAGCTAAAAAAGTGTACACCTCTGAGAACCCTATTAACATCATCAAAATTAACTCATTAATTATCGAGTGCAACATAACAAGTGGTAGTTTTAAAATGGTGAGTCATCACACATAATTCATCAATTCTTTCCCAGTGTACCAGCGGGATATAAAATAATCGAATCACCTCAACATGTTATCTACTTACCTATAAATACATCTACCATTTCAACAATAACACTTAAAATAGTAGACCAAGACGGAGATCTCGTCAATTTTAACGGAGAAGTCATAACGATAGGACTACATTTAAAGAAAATATGGTGACGCGGTATAATACATGTGCATGTAACCAGTGCAAAACAAACTATAAAAGAGTGAAGTGTGGAAAGGGTACAGTCAGTAAGCGTTCAGCGACCAAAGCGTTGACAGCGCAGAACAAAGCATTCTTGGAGAGTCTTGGGTTTACAGTACTACAATGAGTGTATTAAACGTTAATGAAAAGTTGTTGTTGATAATGCTATAGTCAATTCCGAACTGCACACCCATCAACCATATACTACGAGATTTGGAAACAATGATGAAATCAGGATACCCATTCAGGAAGACATGTGCACTCTACCATCAGAAAGTTATGTTTATGTAGAGGGAAGATTAATGCGACAGGATGGCACTGTCTCCAATACCGCAAGGTTCGTTAATAATGGTATCGCATTTTTATTCAGTGAAATTAGATATGAAATGAATGGAATAGTGGTAGATTCCGTAACTAAGGTGGGGTTAACGTCGACAATGAAAGGATTAGTGTCATTGACACCCAATGATCTTGCCCGCCATCAAAATGCCGGTTGGTTTCCTACATCAAACAGCACACTAACAAATGAGCAAGGGTATTTTAATGTCTGTATACCTTTGCGAATGCTGCTTGGCTTTGCTGAAGATTATAATAAAGTGATTTTGAACATTAGACAAGAACTTGTATTAATTCGTAGTAATATTGATACCGATGCAGTAATTTCAACTGTGGACGAAGCATTAAAAGTTAACATAGATAAGATTTATTGGAAAGTTCCACACATCGTTCCAGCATTAGCGGAGGAATTAGCGTTAACGAAATACATTGATAAAAATGTGAATACTCCACTAGCATTTAGAAGTTGGGAAACTCACATATATCCCGCTATACCAACAACAGATAAGCATACATGGGCAATCAAAACATCGACTAGTATTGAAACACCGAGATACATTATTATAGGGTTTCAAACTGAACGAGAAAATAATGTTATGCACGATGCGAGTAAATTCGATAAATGTGCACTAAAGAATATTCGGGTATTCCTCAACACCGACCGTTACCCGTATGATAATTTAAATGTTAATTATGATAACAATTGCTTTGCCACGCTGTATGAAATGTTTGCTAAATTCCAAATGTCATATTATCAAAGAGATGGACAACCATTACTCACACCTATTCAATTTACGACGGCTGCACCACTGATGGTGGTCGACTGCTCAAATCAAAAAGAAGTATTGCACTCGAAAGCAGTAGTTCTTCGTCTAGAGTTTGAAACAGCGGCAAACATAGCTGCCAATACGACAGCATACTGTGTTATACTCCACGATCGTTTAGTTACATACAACGTGTTAACCAAAGCAGTACGACAATTGTAATGCAATGCTGATTATGGTGGATGTACAAGGGTTTAAAATTTCAAAAAGTTTTATACCGAAAGAACTCACACTTTATAATGGAAAAAGTAGCTCACTACGTCTTTAAATCACCGTACCCGTGGCACACATTGGATGCAGAGAGTCGCCGTTCAGCTACTTGGTTAATACATAACCAGCACTGTATAAAATGGGAAGAAGGATATACTCCACCACATCACTTTCGAAGAATTATCGAACGATTAATTCAACCAACAGATTCTGTCTATGTCAAGGGTAGAGAGAAAGCAGATTACATCCGCAAATTTGTGTCTCAGTCCGTTATAGAAATTGATGAACATCCCGCTCTGCCTGCTTTGGAACCAGTTTGTTACTATCATAGTGAATCATCCTGTTACTGTGCTTTGTCTAATGTGTATTATCTGTATGATACGTATGTAATGCAATAAAACCTATACATTTTTTTAATAAAAAACTATTAAATATTCACTATTTATTTCTCTATATATCACAGAATGTTTGTACATCATATATAATCTCTCAATAAATAATTAGTACATACTATTAACAAAATCTACAAAAAAAAAGGTACTTCATGAAGTACTCATAGTATTAACAGTAGTTTCAGTATGGAGAAACTATATATCTAAACCTAGCAAGTGTCAGTATCCAAACTATTTTTTTCACCCTGTAACTCATACAACTGCATTTGCTTAGCAACCTCTAGTAGCTGACTCAATGGATCCACATTCTCCAATTCCGGAATTCTACAATGCCCCCACGCTAACGTTGTACATGTATCACGTACTTGATACCGCTTGTCATCCTGGGACCTAAAGGCAATTTTGTTTAACATTTCTGTATATATATCATGTAGAGTTGATCTAAACACGAACATTTTACACATTACTGTTTTATCGGACGCCTCTGCAACAGTTTTATAATCTATCTCCGTCAACACTTTTTGAATGATAACTTTCTTAACACCTTTAGCTTTCTTAACCACTTCATTGTCAGCAAGCTTCAAACAGTATGATTTGGATCCTGCACCATAAAAAGATTGGATTGCTTTCCCTGCATACTCATCTTTCATTCGTCCGACGACAGAAGTGTTAGCAGGAATACCATGCAACTCGTTTTGATAGTTGGATGTGTCATATTCATCTAAATTATTCCTAATATGTGCGTACACATCAGGAGTCGTTATCTCAACAATTAGCGAGTCGGTATCCGTATACAACAATGATACGTTAGTACCATAATGCATGCGTAAAACGTCATAGAAAAAGCGATACATTATAATTTTGGAAAGATGGAAATACGAAATCCGACATATACGGGTTTGTCATACGTAACTACCTGTTTCGACAATTCCACCGCAAATAACTTGTCAGTAAATTGAATTAAATTTTTAAATTGAGGTTTTGCAACGTACCGTGCTAGCCCTAACCGAAGACCATTATTTTCCCAATGCGTTAATAGTTTGATAACTCTTCTTTTGTCCACATTCTCCATTGTTTTCCCAAAGACGCCATTGTTCATGTATTTAAAGAAATCCTTTTCAAACTTATTCTTTGCTTGATTTCGAAGAGAAGTATTAAGGTCTACGTATGGTATTAACCAAGGACTTTGGCGAAAGCGTAAAACCCTATGAATATGACTTACAAGTAAACCGTGTTCTATACATTGTTTCAAATATCGGTAATGTATAACGTAGTTTGTCTTATCACACAAATTAGGAATTAACTTCTCCTCCTGAGAATGTGGTGCGCAGATCATTTCAGGGCAAAAAGGATAGTCATTATGTTCGTCATGCAGGTGGTGTGGATATTTTATATCAATCTCAAGTATAAATCCAACATCATCCTCATCATTAATCTTCATTACATCAAAGTTTTGTATTTCATCTTGAGTTAACCATATAAACCCGTCGTGTGGTAGGTATTGCCGCATACTCCACCCGTACAAGTTCGTGTAAAAATACTTTGGGTTGATTACGGTCATAGTTTGGAACAAACTCGTTGTTAGCAATGCTGCTCCGCTTAATACATGTACTCACTCCACCACGAATACCTTTCTTAATAAAATGATACATATCCATATCCGTCAGTAATTCTAACTCTACTTTCGTACATTTCAACATGGCATCCCACGCCAATCCAGGTAAAGTGACATACTGTGCAGGTTCTAACCCATACACACCCATACATAATCTCCTAAAGTTTTCAAACACGTCAGCCAATAACAACACATCTGATTTTAAATAAATATCAGCATAATCACCTAATGTATTACACTTAAAGTGATCCCATACCAGTAGGACGCGACAGTATTCGTCATCGGAAATATTTTCATCACGCATTTTATCGTAGAATTTATCATAAGATGGTATCGTGACATCATTCAATTTACTAAAACTATCTACGTACGCATAGGGGAAATTACCTTTCTTTCGCATTAAGTTAAAATCATTATCATTAGTAAAATACTTCCTTACTTCGATGCATTGCACGTCTGCTAAATTCTGAGATAGAGTATCTAAGGATGCAGCCATGAATCTACAACTATCAACGAATCGTAAGTTAATGTACTTCTTTTCCGAAGACCCCTGACTATTTATATATTCATCAACATATATGTGCTTACCAAACGTTATATATTTTTCACTATTAACAGGAGTACGGTAATTTCTTCCGTTTCACTCGCTAACTGTTTGATGAACAGGTGTACATCATATCCACTCAAGTTATGTAGAAAAACGGGAATAAAGATGGTAGCTGATAGTTTAAATTACAAAGTGAATGTGCCGCGCCACGATACTTACCAGTGACGTGACAATGATCTCGTACTTTTGGATTTGCAGGATCACCCGTGAACCGCTTGCTGCATATATAACAATATAAACTATATTCATACAACCCTTTTGTTCGTCCGTTAGTGGTAACATTGGAACAATACTTTGAAATGATCATTATATATCCGTTTTACATCACTTTCGAGTTGGCGTATAAATATTTCAGCTGCATTAACTCCCTATGTAGTTCTAATTTAGACCACGCATCGTTTAGACTACACTTGATATAATAACTAAATGAATATGGTTGATGCTTACACGTCTTTATCGTGAATGGTTGTGTAGGATCTGGTTCAGCCGTATCAACCGGTACTAACAGGGCTTCAAAATCTGCATAAATTACGAACGGTAGTTCCATCTGTTTCTGGTAGTTCCGAAATGCGAGTATATTTTCCGCATAGAATTCCCCGGTTCTATCTTTTATTTGTTTCAAGTCAGGTAATTTTGTGTATACAAAGTTACAGTCATGCTCCACGTGGCGGGTTAATTGCTCTTGCGTCCTGAAATAATAAAGGCAAGTATCACAAAAATATATCTCACCATTACGCCGGGTTATTTGGTTGCTAAGTAAACGAGAGAAATGCTTTATCCATACATAATGCTGATTATCTGTTTGGTTACTGACTAATAATAATAAATTAACATGCACAGCCTGTTTAGCTTTGGTTAGTACAGAGGTCCCACCACCTCCGTGACACGCTGACCATCACGATACGTATCGTCCAACCCATAAACATTAATGGATATATTATTGTTGGACTCGAACGTCGAAATATTTGTCAGCTTAACCGGAAACTCTACACCATCCCAGTTGAATAACGTTCTGAAATCAGGGTATGAAGTTGTTCGTTGTGGTAACCCCGTTGGTGTCACTAGTGCTGATACAATAGCCCATGCAAAGCAACAATTATCAGTATTTTTCACATTGACTATTGCATGTTTACGTGCTATTTCGACGGGGACATTCATATATGATGAACCCGTGGTGGTGCAAATTTTAGCATGTTCACCTCCAAATATACGAATTGCACCAGCGACCACCCTACAAAATACATAGTAATACTTACAATAGTAATCATACAGCACACTTACCAGAGCCTTTATGTTGAAATTCGGATTGCTTGGCATCCAATATGTTACATATTTTTTGAAAATAATCAGTCAACACCATCCCCACACTTAAAATGTCATACTTCGTTTGGAAGGATTTCAGTTCCGTGCTTTCTCTGGTGTTTAAAAAGTACAAACCAAACAACTCAACGTTACATTTCAAGGAGAAGTGTTTCTGCAACTGAATCTGTACCAGTTTTAATACATTTACTTTCACGTCAGTCATAAACGTTCGCACATCGGTGTGGGTGTTTGCCGGTGATACCCTGTATGAAACAATACGTTGTTTAAACGCATTCCGAATTACTTCAACCCCATTTTCCACCAGCAGACATATATTTGCTTTATGCCTGTTGCTTCTGAGGTGTCCTTGAAAAGCGTACCGAGGTATGTCTACTAAACAATCAGTACAGTGTACAATCTCAACACTTCTGCTACTTTTCTTTGTACCACATCTACGTATTGGTCAGATTTACGCTTCCTTAAGGTGGTCACCCTGATGGTCCTGGTGTCGCAGCGGAATCAACCTCACTTCTGGGTACCACATAATTCGAGTGGTAGTTCACCCTCGATGGATCAGGTTGCAAAACGTAGTCAGTAACAACTCTATGTTCTGAGGCCCTGCCATCAGAAGTTGTTGCTCGCGATACATCCCTAGTTGTGGAATGGTTTTGGGTAACTTCCGAATTCCTGAAGGTGGGTGGATACGGTCATCGTTATCCAACATGAAGTTTTTTATGGCGAAGGAGGAATCCTTTCGCGAAAATTTCTTCATGCATTCGCATTGAAACATCTTATTACGAGCTGTAACAAAAAGTTTACAGAAAGTTTGTATAACTGCGTTACGTGTTTTGTTATGGTTTGTATAACTGCGTTACGTGTTTTGTTATGATTCCTTTTGTAACCAATTATAATTATTATACAATCCTATTATGTTGTTACTTGTTTAATACTGTTTCAAAAGAATCATATCCAGCGATGCGAACGAGGACGCAACGTAACCTATCGCCAGGAATGGGATAGTATACGATGGATATCTCAGGTTGAGGGATAAAGTAGCGTATGACTTGGGAGGACGGATAGTCAGGATCGAGTGTTGCTGATTACAGATATTCCACCCAGCATTGTTTTATGCCGTACTATGCTGGGGACCAATTGTATTCCAAAACTCCGCAACACATGTAGGGCTCAATACACTCTGGGGCGAAGATACTGCGTTTTCCACGATGTCCCTAAACGGTGATGGCGCAGGTATTATATACTGCATCGGTGTTGCAGGATTTGAAGAGAATGAGATGTCAGTAAACGACCACTCATTCTCTACAAAATCTGCAGCACACGCCGGACTAAGAATGCTTTCCGATGATTCGTCCATCGGCTCTACTCGTACCGAACAGTTTAGCGGACCCCAATTCAGCTCAAACTCCTCGATACAAGCAGGGCTGAGAACGGTATCGGAAGTGTGTTCCTGAGCTCTACTCCTACCGTAGAACTACTATACGACCACTCCTCTAGGAATTCTGCGGTAGAGGTAGGGCTCAGCAAACCCTCAATTACATTATCTCCTCCCACTCTGTCCGCCGAACGTGTAGCAGATGTAGACGACTCATCATCTACAACACATTTGGGGGTCAGAACAGTTTGAGTGTTATCCACCCTCGTGTCTGAGTGCATTGGAATTTGCGGATGAACGGAAATCCCTCATAGGAATCCATTCATCCGAAAATTCCTCAATGCATCCAGGACTTAAGATATTATGAAATACAACCTGCTCTTCGCTCACGGGTGGCTCCGTAGTCTCGTTTGGCTCACTGACAGGTTGTAGGGTGAGCAGTATTTCGTCCACGGAGACCTGATCGTAGTTGCGGGATACCACCACATCCAAGTCGTCCTCTGGAGGTGGTGTAACCAACAGCTGCAAAGCTCTATCACAGTCATCTATGTCGAAGTACTGCTCGCTCTCTGCCAGGTCGTCCTCCTCATTTACATTCTCCTGCAGGAGCTCCATTACTTCCTGTCCGTGATCCATACGAGACCTTGCATCCAACAGCCCCTGCAGGATGGGATAGTTAGGTTGTGGTACTAATGCTATGTGGCTTATGATATTTATTCGCCCATTTGATACTGGAGGACAATCATAAGCCACATATGTACGTGGCATACCTATGAAGTGAAGTGGCATATAGTTATTTTATACAGTAATACTTGAGAGTGCTTTCTTACCTCTGTTTACGACTGGTACAACATTGTCGGCTACTGCTGCTGCAGTACTGCTTTCGTTTACAGATCCTACAATGAAATAATTTTATTTACATTTATTGAAATTATTCTTTAAGCCCTAAAAAGATTTTATTGTAATTATACTAAGTTTTATTTGCATTTATTGAAATTATTCTAAGTCCGAAAAAAAATTTATTGAAATTATAAGTCTTATATGAATTTTTTCAAAATTCCACAAATTATTTTTAAATATTTGCTAAGTCCACAAATAATTTTTTAAATATTTTTTAAGTCCAAAACCGTGAAAAATGTCCTCTAAAAATGCATGAAAAACGTTGTTTTTTGTGGGGGAAACACCTATATTTAGCGAAAGGAAAACAGTAGAAATCATTCGTACAACTGCTTCTAAAGTAATACAGACGAAAAAAATCAAGATGAATGCTACACCAACTTCCCCATCATCTGCTTCATCTGGCGCCGAAGAAATGTATCAGGTAAGAGCATTTTTTTTCTTTTTTTTTTTCTTGCACTATTGATGTATTTCTAACTTTTTTTTTAATTTTTTGCAGGTGGACCAATCTATATCGCCTGAGGCATTTTTTTCTTCGGCAAGTCCTATCCCCGAGATCCCTCCAACACCTCACGTTTCCTCCTTCTCACTATTCCCATCCAGCCCTGACTATCCTCCACCTTTAGCCCGTTGGCTTCCTCCACACCTCTACCCATCCATCCCTACACTCCAACACTTCAGCTCTCTTCCCCTGAAGTGGTATACATCCCTCAACCCTATTCCACTCCAATTGACGTGGGTAGCTCAACCAGTGACGATACAATATATGAACAGACGACCGTAGTCCTGGATTCTCCACAGGAGCTCGACCGTGCTGCGGAGACAAATACATTAGACATACCTTAAGGTGACGTCATCACTATCAGTGACGCCGACGATGCTGCCTACGATAGTGATGTATGCAGCACAGTGTCTTCCAGTGTTGAGGCGGTTTGTTCCTCATGTGCTGGGAACGACTATCTCAACATTGGTGACTACGACCTGACGTAATAATGGACCCTGCCTACAGCTACGATTCAGACGACTATGACAATGACGCCCTACGACAACAACGAAGACTTAGACGTAGAGAGTTCATCAATGAAGTCGTCATTGAAGCGAGCAGTGACGAAGACGACTTCATGAACTCTCTAACAAATAACATGCAAAGCCTCGAACAAAGCGATCAAGACCTCGAGGCTATTGTACAACGAAACCATGAACAGGAACTGGATGACGCAGCCCAGGAAGTCCAGGACAACGGGATGACTCTGACATGCACGACGACGAAGACGAAATTATTGAAGACACCTGGTTTTGGGCTACCCACATTCCCATGACTATTGGCCGCACTCTGCTTCCCCCGGTATCCAATATCATGCATTCGATGGCGTCAGGAGACAGTGCTGCGCAAAGCAATACAGCTTTTTGCTAATTGCTGCGTGGTACTGGCTCTTTACGCGCATCGCATTATCACCTGGGAACGTCTAACATTCACGGTATGTATTCCCTTTACACTAATGCTATACTAATGCATCTGGTTTTCTAGCTGACCACCATAGTACCATTTGTCCGGAATTATGATGTCGTGATTACGGAGAGCTCTCTGAGGAGCAGCTAGACCGATCCCACACTAGGCTTGTAACATTATACCTTGACTGGAATAATGTTATAAGCCTCGTTGTACTCAGTGGGTACGATCACGCCATTATACATCTGGAAATGATACTGGAAACTGTCGAAGAGATTGTAGGACTCTACGAACTCATCCGAGTTCGTAATGTAGCTCTTCGACACATGGTCTTCCTAGTGATCGAGACAGACATAGTAAGTATACCTACTGCCACATTTCTCCAGCTACTTATGTTTTTATTTTCAGAAAAGACCGACATCCTCAATAGTGCGGCTGCAGACCACTACCGACCACTAACTGACTGAGCGCGTTGACTATATAGACCAACAGATTGACAGACTGCTAGACAAACAGACTGACTGACTGACGGACAGACTGCTAGACAAACAGACATGCATTACATTTTGTATATGTTCAAACATATCTTCATGCTGCTCACCATGATAAGCTGATGCACATGTAGTACAGAGAAACATCACACCACACTGCACGTCCACACAGATGTAATGACACACAAGTCGAGAGGACCTTTTACACGTGTACTAAATCAAAATGTTTTATTCCTAAAGAAAATCATATATCTGAGTAATACATTAATTAAATATATTACTATATCGTTTTTGTTTTATTTTGGTAAAAAGTGAGGTTGAGCAAAAAAAAGTGAGCAAAAACATACAAGTGGGGTATAGAGTAGCAAGCAGGTGGCTAAGCATAAAGTAGGTAACACGGATGGCCTTGTAATAGTGGAACAGGAAAGCGGAGCTTGTGATCCTGGTTTGTGGTAATGATATCTCAGTGATGGCCTTGTAGTAGTGGAACAGGAAATCGGGGTTTGTGACCGTGGGTTTGTGGTAATGATATGTAAGTAGGTCACACATTGCGCTTTTTTGACCTTGGTATGGTGGGGACCTTGGTTTTGTGGTAACCTTGGAAATGTGGGACCTTGGAATTGTGGTGTGTTCTAGAAGTCTCCAATCTTACCTACTTGTGCGAAATAACTTTTTCGTTAGGTGCTTGTCCTTGTGGAAGAACGGCTCCCATTCCGGTGATACTCGCGTCCGTCTGCAATACGGAAGGCTGGGACAAGTCCGGGCAAGCTAACAAGGGTGGAGCGGTTAAGGTTCCTTTTATGGTAGCGAAGGCGCTTGTCTTATCTTTCGGTCGTTATATTTTACATTTTTCTTTAAGAGGCAAGTCAGGGGTTGGCTTAGCTGGGCGAAACCGTTCACCTACTTACTGAACCACGACGCTGGTCCTAGAAACTGACGCAACGATTTCACGGTGCGTTTATGTCGGGATTTTCGTGATTGCGTTGATTTTTTTGGAATCTGGTAAAAATTCCCTGTGACGTGACTATGTGTCCAAGGTACTTTAGCTGCGTTTGAGCAAAACAGCATTTATCCGACTGCAGCTAGAGCCCATTGGCTTTTAGTCGGCGGAATACTTCCCGGAGGTTGTGTAAATGCTCCTCGAATGTTTTTCCTAAGACTATGATGTCCAGTAAAAAAAGAAACGCTGGAAAGTGGCGGGTACGGCGTGAAGATCAAACAGTGGAACTTTAAATTGGAATAGTCCTCTTCCTGGTACAGTAAAGGCAGTGATTGGCTTGATTTCTTTGTTCATCGGAATTTTGCAGTATCCTGCTGAATATATGGGTGTTGATAGGCGTGCTTTACGGTGACCTGGTATACTTTACAGTAGTCTATGCAAAATCGGTAGGAACCAACGGGAGAGCCTCAGAGGCTATGGGAAGGTTAAATAATATCTACTACTAACATACGATCTACTTCCGCATTGATGACCGGATAGTATCTTTCTTTAATGGGGGGCGTTCGGTAATATTATGATCTAGCATGTGATGTTTTTAGCTTTCCCTAACACCTGTTGGAATTGTTTTAATTCCCCCAGGAGTTTATTAAGCACACGTATTTGTCCGGGCCGTGAATTCCTCCTAAGCCTGCGCTTGTCTAGTCCTGTAACAGGATGTGTTTACGGGCTATTTCATTTCGAGGTTGAGGTCTCGAACCGAAAAGATCAACTTTAGACAAGATTAGCCAGTCTATTTGAAAAAAAAAGATATCGTCGTTTTTACAACGATGGAGCAGAGCATCAACAGGCGCCGCTACCAGCAGTACCTGGAGGAGATGGTAGCTCGGGGAGAGTCGCTGTCACCGACGACGGCCCAGGAGTTACGGGAGCTCCAGGCACCACCAGCGATACCGTCACTGCTCGATCTACCGTTCTAGAGAGTAAGCAGCGACGTGCCACCTGCCGCCGCCGTACAGAAGAGGAGGCGGCAAAAGAAGACGCGACAGCCACCGTTGGAAGGCATCACCCCCCTAGAAGACACGCCGTCCACCTCCGCCGCCGCAGCCGCAACCGACAACCCCGAAGAGGAGGCCCGCCCCGGATCTACCAGCCCCGACGACTTCGTGCTACAAAGGAAGAAGTCGACGAAGACCCCGAAGGTTCGCTCGTCTACGCCGCCGCCCACAGACAACGGATTCCAGGCCCTGGAACCCTACAGCGACAACCCTGCAGCAACGGAGCAGACGACGCAAGAGGACACCAGGGAGAAGGTGCCTCCGGTAATCCTTTCTCAGAAGGAGAACTGGATCGCGTTCTCCCGAGAAATGGACCGACAGCGGATCGCCTTCACGAGGGCCAAGGCCTTCAGCGAGGGAATCCGGATTCAGCTTGCCTCACTCCAGGACCGAGACAGGCTGATTAGGTATATGGATAGGTGTGGTACTCCGTATCACACCTACCAGGCAAAGAGCGAGCGATTTGCTAAGGTGGTGATACGCGGCGTGCCCGTAGAGCTATCCGAGATCGATGTTAGCTCAGAGCAGATACCGCAAGGTGTTAATGCTTTCTCTGTTTTTAGGTTGAAGCAGCGAGGACGTCCGATCCCCCTCGTGATGGTGGAGTTGCCGTCCGAGGACGACAGGAGGAAGATCCGGAAGGTGCAGCACGTCGTCCGCCTCCGAGTCACCGTCGAGGGTTTGCGGAGGAAATCCGGCATCGGGCAGTGTCACCGGTGTCAAGGATTTCGTCACGCACAGCGTTGCTGCAGGGCGGCAGCACGCTGTGTCAAGTGCGCCGGCGATCACCACAGCAGTGCATGCACTAAACCTCGTACAGACCGGGCAAAGTGTGTGAACTGCGGTGGGGACCACCCCGCCAGCTACAGGGGATGCCCGAAGTTACCTCGACCTCCGCAACGGAAGAAGACTGAAGTACATCAGAGACCGAAGAGGACACCGCCGACGGCGGCGCCTTCTTCAACCCGGACCGGCGTCAGTTTCGCACGAGCGACAGCAGGCAAGGTTGAGAAGGCGGAAGTACCGAGAACGGCTCCCGCCGCTGTCGTTACCCCGCCTGCCCAACCCGCCTTAGGGTTCGACGCCATATTGGGCCTCCTCGGAGGTCTCGATATGGAGAAGGCCCTACCTGCGATGGGCTTGTGGGGAGTGATCCTCACGCACGGTTCAGAGGTGGTTGCCCTTTTCGGGTAAGCATACAAAGGTCCGGAGCGAAGTCTGGTGCCCCAGATAAGTATATAGTATTGACAATTTAATTTATTCTGTTCTGTTAAAACCGACAATGTTTCGCACAACTAACACATGTTTCTATTTATTTCAGATACGCAGGGCATCAGCAACCAGCCACAACCGAGCGACAACAGAACAGTCCACATCTCCAACAACACCACATCTCCACAACACATCTTTTTTTTACGAACGACCAACAATGCTAAGCACAACACTGTCAACAGGCAATCCACAAGACCCACAACCCAACAACTCTACAATCCACGCGCTGAAGAGGAAGAAGATTCCTGAGCAGCGCACCACCAATACAACAATATACACATTTATTATTACATTTTAGTTTTAAGTGTGATATGTATATAGGGTGAATCTTATCTAATCCGCCAAAATTAAAGGCGTGCTAGAACTCATCATTCTAAGCAAAAAAGTTCATATGTACATGGATCCGGAAATGCTTCGTTTCCGAGATACAGGGTGTCAAAGTTGAAAAAAAAATCGCGTTTTCTTCAATATCTTTCGACTGTTTCGAAATAGTTTCATGAAATTTCGTACACAGGGTTTTTTTGGGATGACAAATTCAAATTTGTGGTCCATTTAGTTGTGGTTTCTAAAGGGCGCCAGCGGCAACGATTTCGACCCGTTTAAATCGTAGCAATTTTTTTTGCTACACTGTATGCCATTTTGGACTAGAAAAATCGATTCTCCCATCTTTTCTTCTAAAAAACGGTTTATCTTAGTGATGTCGCTAGGAGCAACCCTTTCCGAGAAAAACGCTTTTAACACTCATGATGCATACACATTTTCGGAGGGTATTTTTTTGACAGGTTTATCAATAGGAATTTTTAATTGTTACTTGTTTACTTATGTACTTATCTGTCTCTTTGCGTTCATTGATAACAAATTTTTTCTCGGAAAGGGTTGCTCCTAGCGACTTCACTAAGATATACCTTTTTGTAGCAGAAAAGACAGGAGAATCGATTTTTTTAGTCCAAAATGGCATACAGTGTAGCACAAAAAAGTTGCAAAGATTTAAAGTGGTCGAAATGTTGCTGCGCCTCTAGAAACCACAACTAAATGGACCACAAATTTGAATTTGTCATCCCAAAAAAACCCCGTATACGAAATTTCATGAAACTATTTCGAAACAGTCGAAAGATATTGAAGAAAATGCGATTTTTTTTTCAACTTTGACACCCTGTATCTCGGAAACGAAGCATTTCCGGACCATGTACATATGAACTTTTTTGCTTAGAATGATGAGTTCTAGTATTTCTTTAATTTTGGCGGATTAGATAAGATTCACCCTGTATACAAAATGAATTGTTAATATCTAAAATTTTTTAATAAACTTTGTTGAAATTGAATGATGTTTCGTGTGTATGTGTACCGTAGCGTGACTTATAGTTTACTTACAATATTAGTGGTGCAATTTTCTTAAAAATTTGTATTTGATACGAATTTTTAAGAAAATTGCACCAACGATGTTGTAGATAAGGTTATGTGAAGGAAAAAATTAACTTAAAAATTTTTAACGTAGCGGAGGTAAGTTCATGATTATGAGAACTAGATCACGTAGTTGATTAATAATATACGGGTTGATTATATATTTATATAAATCTTTGTATATGTGTAATAGTATATAGTTTGCTCTGTAATTGGCTTTTGCTATTGGGCAATAAAGGTTATTATTATTATTATTATATGTTCTAAGAAATCTACGATAATACGTATATGAAACTTTCGGCTTAAACTCTGGTTTACCTAATAGATTATATTCATCCGGCTCATACTTTTTTAGATCTGTGCGTAAGCTTTAAATTCAGGTCTGGTGAAGGTATCGTCTATTCAATTTATCTTTTCTGCTCTATAATGACTTTTTCTTCCTGGAAAGCTATGAATACGCTCCTCAATAGATTTCACGATATGTTCTAGGATTTCATTAGGTCTACTTTCATGGCGACATCGCATATCTTTTAGACCTACTATGTTTGTAACAATACGGATCCATATTCTCTCCACTCTGCTTTTTATTGTTCCGTGAATATTCCTGAATGCTATTTTACAAACTTTCTTCTCAAATGTTCCATCTTCTAGACCTACCATGTTTGTAGCCATATGAGTCGATATTCTCTCTCCCTGCTTTTTCTTATTCCGTGAATATTCCTAAATGCCGCTTTACAAACTTTCTTCTCAAATGTTCCATTTTTAATTTTATACAAAGAGGTTAACCCCTTTGAAACTCCCCCATCTCCTTTTGCTCGCCTTCTTGTCTGTATTAAATCGCCTAAAAGAAGTATGAAACTACCTTCTGATAATATATGCGAAACAAGTTTTTTTTTTACCCAAGTATATATCTTGTTGTTCTTTATCAGTTATTCCATAAAAATATCAAAAATACGATTAAGTGTTTCCTCACTTAGGACCGGTTTACCAATGCTCACTCAAGTTAAATTATACTAATAGTTAAGGTTTAACTACACTTTTCGTAGTCAAAGTTACTGCTAAGATGACTGGAAGATTTTCTATCAGTTAAGTTGTTGACTTATAGTTTACTTACAATATTAGTGGTGCAATTTTCTTAAAAATTTGTATTTGATACGAATTTTTAAGAAAATTGCACCAACGATGTTGTAGATAAGGTTATGTGAACGAAAAAATTAACTTAAAAATTTTTAACGTAGCGGAGGTAAGTTCATGATTATGAGAACTAGATCACGTAGTTGATTAATAATATAATTGAAAAAATGGATTTTATTGATTTCATTGATGATGATGAGGAAATTGTTGAATGTTTGGAATGGGAGAAAATGCCGTATACGGTTAGGAATAGAGAAAATCATCTCGATAAGTGGGATGGTTCGGAATTTTTTCAACCATTTCGATTAACCAAACCAACAGTTTTGAGTGTTCTGGAACAAATAGAACATGTTATTGAAACTCCTACGGATAGGTATGTCGCATAATTTGTAAGCTGAGAACTGTAAATGCACCCAATATTTTAGAAATCACGTTACTAGACCTAATGACAAACTTTTACTTACACCCTCCTGGCAAGTTATTTGAATATTTTAAAAAATATATAAATTTTTCTTATTAGGTGGAGAAAATGCTGAATTAGGAAATAGAAAAGGGTATTTCTCGTTGAATTAAGGAAAGGTTCTTAAATCACGAATTTGGCAATGGTTAGCAATGGTAGCAGACAACGGTTATATGAATACAATACATATGATTACTCCACTACTTAATACACGCAATGCTGTCGAGGAATTGTATAATGAGGCAATCATTCGCACTCGAAATCCCGTACAGCGACAATATAGGGTGTGGAAAAGATGTTTTCCGGTATTGTCTTTAGGATTTTGTTTAAAACTGGAAACAAGTATGTCCGTTATTGTCGTCACAGCTGTATTGCACAATATTGCGTGTGACAGGAATGAAGAGCTTCCACTGAAAAATCCTGTTTTCCACATAGATGACAATATTTTTAGAGACGCACAGACATTACAGCCTGCTATTGGTCGCATAAATGCGAGAGCACAGCTACTTGCGGAATATTTTCCTCAATTACTTCAAGAATAATATTGTATTTAATGAGAATTGTTTGTATTAAAATTTTAATTTCTATTTTTAATTGTAAGTCTTATTTCTGCAGCCGAAGAATTTCCATCTCCTCCTTAATTTTCTGCTGCTACTGCAGCAGCATGGCTCGGTCCTTTTTGAATATTATATCGATCCATTCAATTTTCTATCTAGCTCTTCAAAGCGTGAGCTGACGGATGTTTTATTGCTTTTTTGCATCGTTGGAGGTCTCCGACTAGTCCGTGAGGCTTTAAAGAATATATCTGTTAGATATATAGTGTGCACCAAAAATCCTTAAGTTATAAAACTTTAATTTTCAATATTTACCGTCAGGGGTTAACGTACTAGCTACGCTGGTAATTTGCTGTGTTACTGACGTAATAACTAAGCTGGTACGCTGAAGGATGGATTGGAGTCCTCAACATTTGAGGATTAGAATTACTCCAATCCACCACAATAATAATTAAATTCCTGGAATTAAAAAAAAAATTTCATACAATTTCATACACAATTATGGTTAATTTATTCAATACGTCTCTTTACTAGCTAATTTTTACTAACTAATATTGTACCATCTAGACCATCGTAATCGAAGATACTAGTTAGTCCTTCGGCGCTAATTGCGATAGTTTATAATAGCTGCCTATCCGCTTCACATTTCGGTGCTGGTGGCGGTATATACTCTCCCCCGCCTGTTCCTCTAGCATACGCTTTCACCTGCGTTCTTTCTTTCTTGAGATCGCGTTTTATCTCTTTATACATAAATTATAGCTGTCTAGTACTTCTATTCTGTTAAAAAATAATCTTTATTTCATATTTAAAACATCGGCGTTGTGCTTGCTACATCATTAGTCGCACTATTAAATAGATTTTCAATCTCTCTCCACGCCTTCTCTTTTTCTCGCCATGTGCATTCATCCGCCTTTTTATTTTCAACCACGTTTTTCCTCCCATTGGCTAGGTTTAGCAAAAGCTTCGGTAAAAATAGGGCATCGCTTTTCTTTTTTAATATCCATCGCTGTTCGCAGAAAACGAATCAATTTGTAACATGTTGTTATAAATTAAATAAAACAATTATACCAATTTACCAATACTGCATTATAAATAAAAGTAGAATTGTGCTTACCTTAAAAAATTAAAAGTAAACTTTTATTGACAACGGAAATAGAAATAACCAACAAATAACACGATGTATCAAATTAAAATAAACAAGTTGGACGCAAGCACGTTGTTGACTTGTCAAAAAATTAGCAGCGCCTTCATGTTTACGACCTGCCGCGTAGTCGCACGAAACATTAATTTTTAAAATTACCTACCAACTACTAAAAAAAAATAGAAGCAACTGATAGTTGAGTAACTAACAGTTAAATAATAATGGATAAACATTCGGGAGATTTGACTACCACTTTAGTTTTATTTAGTTCTTGACTATTAGTTGCGTAGCAAGAAATTTTAGTTGAGCATTGATAAACCAACCCTTAGACCGTCATTGAAACAGACAGTTACACGGATCTCCCATTCTTCGTTTATCTATTGGGTTCCTCTAACATTATCATACTGATCTCCTTTAGCTCTTTTTAATTTTCTTTCGTTTCGCTTCCAGGACACTGGATTTCTCCTTCGGCTTCCTGATTTTTTATTTTTCTCTAGAACTTGTCTAGATATAATGGCAACGCCCGTTTAATATTATATGTCGCAGTTAGTCATTTATCACTATCATTCTCACTCGATTCCGAATCAGGATCTAAATCCGACGACGAATATTCAAACGGCTCTCTTGCGCCATCGCTAGATTTACTTGACATTTAAAAAAATATGTTTGCGAACTTTCCTTAATAATATTAATAAAAAAAATTATAATCAAGATACTCACTTTATGATTACTATTGATTGCACAAACGGAATCAATCTATTACCCGTACACTTATCACCCCTTCCGTCTACCTTGAAAAACAAGCATCTAAAGTACATGCGCCACTAACTGTGACCTGATTGGAGGGAGTGTGTTTACTTAGGTGGGGAATGTAAAAGGTAGCATTGTACATAAATAGTATAATATTAAAATCATACTATGTGTACAAAATAAGAAAACATGCATAGGAATCTGTACTGTTACAATAATCATAATAATATTAACAAAAGAAACAACAAAAGTTAACTGCAAAAATCAGGCAGCTCCAGGAGCTACCCGGATCTTGCCGCAAACAGAAAACAAGGCAGCTCCAAATATCTTCTTGCACGAAACGATGGGTCTATTTTTTTCTCGCGTATTTTGGTGAAAATATGAATTCTGTAAAAAGTGGAGCTGCTTGGTTATTGCACCCAACCCTTCAATTGCGTACCGAATTCTAATCACTGATGTACATAGATAAAAGTGCACCATTTGTTAGACGATTTCCACATGTTGAAACTTGCAAGAAATACGTTTGCAGAGAAATGTATCCATTTTGAGAAAGGGAGCATCAAGCGGAGCTCTGGTAATTCTCGATTAATAAAATTTGAAATTTTGCAATAAAATTAACGCTCGTCACATTTTATACCGCAAGAAAATTATGAATGTGAATTTGGCAACGAAGGTTTTGAACAGTAGCAGGTGCGATCGAATATTTGCGACAGCCTAGTCATCCTCTATTTTTAAGGGTCAGAAGGTGCTGTGGAATTTATAAATACGATTGATAGAGTATTTGACATGCTCAATTCAAGATATTCATTTGGAAAAGGATTCAAGGCGCCATTGAGACCACAGACCTTCGAATATTTTTCTGAGATCTTCAAAATGGTCACGAGCTATTTAAATAGCTTAAAAATTGAAGATGTGCCAGTGGTATGTCATGTTAGGAAGAAGTTTGCTGTTGGTTACATTGCAACGATGTAAAGCACATTGAATCCTTGCAGAGACCTATTCGACACCAGCGATGGATATTTACAATATTTACTGACGTATAAATGAACTCTTCTTCAGTTGTATTATGAGCCGAGGATGGTCGAACAATAATCCAAACTGTTGGCAATTCAAGTGGGCCCTACGTCACGTCAACTATTGCTCAGGAATAAAGTGCCATCCAGCATAAATTCAAACTGTTTAGATTTCGGAACATCAAGTGGATGTACACCAGTTCTCGAATTGTAGGCGGAGTTCGTATGATTCTAATCCTAGCCTGGTGAACATATTTTAGATCGGAGTTTAGATAACATGATATTGAAAGACCACCAGGAAAATATTATGTGCTACATAGCTGGGTACATTGTTAGAAATATTTCATTTAAATTAAATTGAAAATTTTATGGACATTTTAATATTTAAGCATAATATTGAAAATAATTATTGCAATCTTTACAGCAAAGAAAGATTCCTCTATTTTATTAATAGAGGAGGATTGGTTTGTACTTCTGATACCTAGTACATAGAGTAATTTTTTCTTGTGAGAAGCAAATCAGGCGATTGTGTGAAGTTGACCTGGTACAACAGGAGAAACCAAAAAGAATTATTAATAATGCTATTCGCCATTTTTCAGACAAATTACATTTATTTTTGCCACGGCATCCAATTACGGAAGAATTTGGCTCTGAGGACTTGCACGAGGTTCAATTAATAAAGAAAGTGGTAAATTATTTCCTCACTTGCCGATTGCACAGTCATGCGCAAATGAATTCGTTGTAGGTCGAGGAAGTAGCATAAGGCAGAAATTAGATAAATTAGTACTCTTAAATAATGTTTGATGAATGCCTATTTATATATAAGATTATTGCAATAAATACCTAAAAGCATAACAGAAAGATAAAATGAAATGACAAAGTCTTAGTACCATTGCTTCACTGAATTCAGTTTATGGTCTTGTTTAGTACCGAGTATCTTGTTTGAAGAGTGAATAAACATATAATTAGTGTTCATTTGTTGATTTACAGGAACAAATACCTTTGCAACTTCAATATCTGTGCATATTTATATATATATATATATATATATATATATATATATATATATATATATATATATATATATATATATATATATATATATATATATATATATATATATATATATATATATATATAGTATATAGGTCTTGTACAATTAATAATTGATCAACCTTGAGGCTTACACATTTTCATTATTAAAATACCTATTGCTGCTTAAAATTTGCAGAATTATACAGGTTGGTTCAGGAGCGACTGTCTTCATCACGACCTAGGTAGGTAGGTAGGTATATATGTACGTAGTTACCTAGTTTATTCCCAATGCACCTGGAATGAATTAATTAATTATCGTTGCCGTCCCGTTGTGTAGTATATAGTTCAATGCGTTGTATAATATTAGAGCTAAAAACTAAAGCGCGACCTCTTGCGGAATTAACTCTCGTTAATTTATAACGCGTTTTCCGGTCTTGTAATATGAATTACTACTATCAACAAGCGTGTGAAAAATGAATTTTGCCGTGAGTATTTCAGTCCATATGACTTTTCCGCACTAATGCAGCTACCTAGTTTAGTTCCAATGCACTTGGAATTAATTCATTCGGTGCGGATGTTTAAGTAATTCTATGTGTGTTAAACAGGGATGGGGATGCCTAAAACTCTCGAGGTACGCTATTTAACAATATCATTGCCGTTCCCGTTGCGCAGTATATAGTTCAATGCGTTGTATATTATTAGAGCTAAAAACCATAGCGCGACTTGCTGCAGTCTCTCGCGGCATTACCGCTCGTTACGCTATAACGCGTTTTCCGGTCTTGCAATATAAATTACTACTTTCGACGAGCATGTGAAAAAGCGACTTTTCCGGGCGTATTTAAATACATATGACTTTTCCGCACTAGTGCATTTACCTAGTTTATTTCCAATGCACTTGAAATTAATTAATCTGGTGCGGCGGAATATAACTTACAAGGTGAAGGTAAAAAGTGGGGTAAGTAGTAATACCTTTTAATTGACACAAGCAAAGCTAAAAAATAATGTATTTTGGCATTAATGATTGTTATAGATTAAGAAACAAATTAACTACTTTATTTTAAACAGGTAAACACAAAAGTAAAAAATAATCCTTATTAAGAAATAAAATAAGGAATACAAACATAAACTAAACAAATAAAATACTGGCTTTCAAACAGGTAAACACAAAAATGAAAAATCATTCACATTAGAAAATAAAATAAGGAGCACAAAACAAGAACAAAAAGGCAACTAGTGAATTTCGTTAAAACAACTTTTACAATAGTGCGGTTGACCTTCAAGTATCGCGAACGTTCCACACCAAGGAACATACTTTTTTCACCTGGCTCTTTTTTTAGTCGGATGTTGAATCAGATGATGTTGCACCAAGTGACGTTGATTTGCTGTAGTGGTTTGAGACTGTATGACTGAGAACTTGAAATCAGTCAATGTTAGAGTTCGTTGCATTGTGGAGGACGAGTTATATAAATAGTTAGCATTTACCGAACTTGTCCCCTAAATGACTTCCATAAGAGCTTCCTATACCATTTCGTGCATCTACGTAAAGCAGTGTTATAGGGGGCAAGTTGATCACTGACATCAACTGAAAACTTCCCCTGGTCATGATCCAAAACACAAGAAGGCTTTTCTATTTCGGTTTGCCTTACTCGGACACTTTCTGTTTCATTTCCGGAATGGCGCGTTGTTAGCATCAACACATCACGTTGATGTCGCCACTTCACCACATCATATGTTTCCTTCGATATCATCTCGCCGTTTTTCAATTTTTTTTTAAATTTCTTCACCTATGTTTTCGATTAGAACGAAGAGTCCCAACGAGTTGTGTTTGTTGGTCGATAAGTCGATACGCAAGAGGTATAGATGTATAGAAATTATCCACGTACAGAGTCCTACCTTCGTCTAAAAAGGCCTTCGTACTAAATTCATGACAATGTTTTCGGTTGTTGACATATTATTCTCCTGTTTTCCCACATGTACAGACATGTTCCACGTGTATCCTCTATCTGTGCATAACTTGTATAGCTTGATTCCATAGCGATGTTTTTTTTGGGTAGGTACTGGGGGAAGAGTACCGAATCGCGCCAAGGAACTACGGTTTCATCGATACAAATCTTTTCTCCTGGTGTAAAGGTTTCTTGAAAACTGGAAACAACATTTTTTTTAATGTGTTCAATATTTTGTACAGGTGATTACCTATTACACCGTCCTCATTGTTGGAAAAATGCCAGAATCGCAATAGCAACTCAAAAACGATTTCTGGACATTACTGATCTTGGAGTAGGAAATGAATATAGCTTATATTTGCTAACTTTGGAACTTTTACCATTCCCATCCAACCAATTAGGCCAATGATTCTCTCCATTTCATTTGGGTCTGTAGGAAAACCTATCGTGAAGACGTGACCGAGGACCAGCATCTGAGTCCAGTAAGGTTTGGGTGGCATATAAGTTTGTTTCATGAACCGTAATGTTTATTATGTCATTTGTTAGAAGTCGTTGAAAATACTTATAGGTTCAGCTAAAGCCAAAATTCCACTAACATTTGGATCCATCCCACCTGGTCCAGAAAAAGTAAATTGTTTCTGGTTTCCTACCGGATCTGTCCATATTAGGGTTGATAAGTCGGGAATTTTATTGACAGGAGTAATATTGACTGGAGTACTATTGGAAGGAGGCATATTGACTAGAAGAATATCAGTCTGCTAATTATTGTCTGGAGGGTTGTGTGGACCAAGATTTTGTTGACGATTGGTTTTGTTGATGGCCAAGCAGTATCTTCATTACTTATAGAACCACAGGAGTTACAACTGCCTCCATCAGTAGTTCAAGGGTCATAATGGGGGTCGCCATCAAAGTCATCCACATCTTCATCGCTCATGTCAATTTGGTCCAAAAATTCATCATTATGCTCGGAGTTTTCGCAGGTATTAGCTAACTCTTCTTCCAATTCCTTCTGGGTTTAGTATCGGCGAGCCATTGTTTACGTTCAATAGTTAATCTGAAACAAAACATAACCTAAAATAGAGTGTATCATAAATGCCGGTGTGTAACATTAATGTACAGGGTGGCCAACTAAGAATGCGAGGTACTGTATCTGGGAAACTATCCATCGTAGAGGCTTGCGCAAAAAAAAAGTTATTATTAAAACGGACAATACAAAAACCTGGAAAATATTTTTAAGTTTCTGAAATGTGCGAGAGCATATTAATGCAGTATTTCAACAGCGGTGGATTGGAAGAGGAAGTCTGTATCCATGGCCTCCGCGATCGCCAGGGCTTAACTTGCCTCGATTTTTATTTATGGGGGCGCTTAAAGGACATCGTGTTTCGGACTCAACCTACTACTAGAGAAGATGTGTAAAACCGAATTCGTAACGCAATACGTAGCATACCGAGTTTTGTCTAGTCATGAGAGGCTTCAGTAATGCATAGAGCGTTATGGTCAGCATTTAGAGCATTTACGCGGGCATTAAAAACCTTCCTCCTTTAAATCGGTCCTTTTTAGGGCCACAACTTACATAATATAAACAATTCCAGAAAAATATAGTTAAAAAAAAATAAAAGGGATTTTCGTATAAAGTTTTCTTAGGCCAATATTTTAAGTTAAGAACAAGATATCGAGATGCGGTTTTCGCGAGCTTGTTTAGGCATCATTTAGCTACTTGTTCATGAAAAAAAGTCATACCAACGCATTTAATTTTTTTGCAAAAATTAACCGTTTCTGTCGGAATGTCGAACAAAGCCCTCTAGCGACGAAATGTGAAACTAACAAAACTTCAAATATTATAACATTTGTAGCCCAAGAATAGCTCATTTCAACGCGCCCAAGTTTGTTAAAATCGGATTAGCCGTTTCGGAGATACGGGGGGTGATTTAAGGAAACCTTTGCATACCCCCCACCACTTTATTTTTATAGATACGTCAAAAAGTGCCAAACAAAAAAAGTTTAGATTATCCTCGACTTTAAAGATCAGTTATTTTTTTATTAGGTTAATATAGCAGAATTCACAGAAACATCACTTTTTTAGATTCAAGACTGCAGTTACGCCCCCTAGCGGCCATTTCAGAAACATGAAAATATTTTCCAGGTTTTTGTATTGGCCGTTTTAGTAATAACTTTTTTTCCGCAAGCCTCTACGATGTATCGTTTCCCAGATACAGTACCTCGCATTCTTAGTTGGCCACCCCGTACACCGCTAAAAAGAGGGACTGGAAAGGGATGGGTATGATATAAAAATCAAATAATAGTTCAGAACCATATATTAAGTCTGACTATAATTTTTTGACATGCTGCGGTCTCTCGATGCACTAATGCTCTTTACGCTATAACGCGTTTTCCGGTCTTGTAATATAAATTACTACTTTCAAAGAGCGTGTGAAAGATCGACTTTGCCGGGCGCACTTCAGTCCATATGACTTTTTCGTACCAGTGCAGGATGAAACTGCAGCCTCGGTTGTAATTCTTTCTGAACGCCTTTACGTATGTATAATTCGTTAAATAGCAAACGCCATAATACAGGGCCTGCAATTAAAATAGCTTTATTTAGAAATTAACTTTCATATATTAGAAATCCACACTACTGTTATAAACAGAACAAATAACAGAGCTTACAATAGTACTTTATTTTCAGTAACAGATTATCTCAAAAAATCAACAGTCCATGTTTTAATATGCAACCAACAAACATGTATTAAAATGTAAAACACCAAAATTTGCAATTTCAATCTAATTACATCAACGTGTTTTGTATTTTCGATCACATTTGAATCAATGTTAATATTCATACTTTTATTTTGTTGACCTCAATAAAGTTACTACAAACGTAAATAATGTTTAATTATGAATAAACATTTTTTTTGCAATTTACGGTAATTCTTACACTCGTCTAAGTTTGTACATACAAAGTAAAGTTTGAGCTTGGATTTCAATTGCAAAACAGTACGTACTTAGCATGTGATATCATAATTTAAAATTGGAATTTAATAAGTTTTTGCTATCGGCTACCGGTAATTACAAATCACAATAGGTTGCGTACACTTCTATCTGCCATTAAAGTTTTAGTGATTTTGCGCATTGCTTTATTCTGTTGAATGCGTGATGTTGGCGGTACAGTGTTGATTCGACACCCTTACCAGTCGCCAAAACGCTCACAGGTTTTGTTAAATTCGCGAGTTCTTAACGCGTTAAAGTTGTCGGCAAAAAAGATTCGAAAAGTTTATAGTGAGTGAACGTTGTTTCTATCATTTAATCTCAATAATTTTTTGGACTTTTAAAAAGTTTTTCAGTTGTGTCCAATGTTCAATTTGCGCCTGAACGAATGAATATTTGTAGAAGTTTCAAAAAGTTCAACATTCAAAAACCTTTTATGTGAGTTTTTATTTTTATTATTTTTTGTAGCAATTATCAACTTATACTGTTTGAATGTTTAAGCACATTTTCTTAATCTAATGAAGTACAACAAAACTTAGACGAACAGAAAGTTTTAATCGCAAACATTTTACACTATAAGCACATAGTGTGAATTAGAAAATGTTTACTAAATTTGCTAAATTTACTTATAGTTTATCTACACGTGATTGAAAAACTATTAAAAAAGTTGGTCTCGGTACTAAAATAAAATAATAAACGTTTCAAGTAAAATGGAGTTATAGATTATTAACCTTGATCTACATACACCTTCTACTGATAAAAACCATTTTTTGTATGTTCTTTAAATTTAAGAAACTTTTTGCAAACTTTAACTTATAATTATCATAACGTTAAATGACGAAACACCTGAATATTTACGATCATTTTATATTATCTTAATTGTAAACCAAGTCTAAGGAAATTTCAGTTTTCATTTTTGAATCTGAAAGAGAAAAGTGTATAGAAGTTAACCATGGTTAAGGCAATTTAGTGAGCAATAAAAACAACACTAAATTGACTTCGTCATTTCTAAAGATGTGTAGAATGTTTTTTGTATTATCTATACCATAATAGTATCACTTAAAGGTTCTACGCTATTGTAATATATTATCAACGATTTGTATAACTCCTCATTCAAGTTCTTGCTTCTTAAACACTGAGATGCTTAATCATTTTAGGAACACGGAAATATCTAATTTCCAGAATATGTACTTAGTTATTCGCTTTTATTCTAGGACAAGCTTTATTAAAATTTGTAACGGAAATTAAAATTAAAACAATTTTTCACTATTGATTTAAAACTTTAATTTAGAATTCTTGAAATATAAATTGCACATTTAGTAGCGTAGTGATTATACCATGTGTAAATAAATGATTAATATGTAAATTATTATTAACAGCTATAGCGGTATATAATTTTCTTAATGATCAAAATTCAGAATCAAAATGACATTCCCAGCTGTGCAAATTTTGTCAGAGAAAATCTACACTACATCTCCATATTCGCGCATACATTTCCTACTAAAAAATAACGACGTATTAAAACACTAGTTATTTACAGCGACGTAACTATAATTTTGGGGCCCACAGCAATTCCTTATTGAGGTCCTCCTTTTTAGCAAAAAAAGGAGCGCTGTTAGAAAACTTTTATTAACAATTTCCACAAACGTTAAAAAAAAAAATAAATGAGCCAAAATATTATACGGGTCTCAAACTCGAACATAGGAATTTAACACTGGAATGAACGTTTTTGCAGATTCTTGCTCGCCAATTCAACCGACAGAAAAACTAATGGTATCAAAAGATAAAGTGATTTCACATCCATAGGATGAAAGATTTAGTGTAAAACACGAAATAAGTAATTGGCGTTTTTAAATATGCTATGCCTGGATTTCCAATTTGTTTCAAATGTTTCAAATAATTTTAAAAATTATTTAGCGTTGATTAATATTGTCGTCCATATTGCTAACTTTAAAATGAATAATTACTGCAGTGAAGAACACCACACGACCTTCCAAACTACAAAATGGAAATTAATAGAAATGAAATAATTTTAACATTTTTTTAGGATGATTATGTGACCTCTTATACCGGGATATCAACAATGAATGACCGAAAAAAACTGCTTTTTACAGAATTTTTATCAAAAGTTTATTCCAAGTTACTAGTGAAATTAGGCACAAATATTTATTTCATCTTCGATTGACATTTCATAAATGTACATAGATTTTTCCTTTTTCAATTATTCCTTTATCTACATTTGTATTACAATAAAATAGTTTTTTTCAAAACTCATTAATAAATTAGCCAGGACTTTCAAGGTAAATGTATTCGTGTATTTTATGCTTTTTTCGTAAATAAATTTTTGTAGGTTATAATGCCTTTTACTGTGGAACAAGACAAGTTTATTTTGGAAGCTTATTTCCGAAACGGCGAAAAAGATGTAGATTGAAACTGGAAGTATTCAGTACGATTATGTGTTGAAGAATATCAACATCACTTTCAGAACGTCGAATTAGATGATGATGTTTCATGCTGACACATTCGAAGAATTGTTAGTCGTTTTTATGAGCATGGTAGTGTTTGCAAGGGAAAATCTACGGGTCGCACAACTGTACTTACAGAAGAAGTAGTGGAAAATGTACGCACACATTTAGAAAGAAGTCCGACAAAACCTTTAAGACAATTGACCCAGCAAACAGGTAATTTTACATTATACAAAACATGGTTGACATGAATGTGTAAGCAATAAAATAAAAAGAATCTTAAAAACCAAAACATTACATATGTAAAGTTAGATTGACAACATTGTACATATTTCAATATAAGCAATTGTTACAGGTCTTTCTTATGGTACATGCCATAAAGCAGTCAAACGTCAACTACATTTTCATGCTTACAAAATAACGGTTGTGCAAGAATTACTCCTTTAGATTTTTAAAAGCGTTTAGAATATTGCCGATGGTTCAACAACAACTTGAGAGATGACGAAATACTAAACTTTCTTTACGGATGAAGCTTGGTTCCATTTATCTGGTTATGTGAATTCGCAGAATTATCGTATGTGGTCAGCAGAAAATCCACACGTTTTTGAAGAAACTACTTTACATCCTGTGAAAATAGGTGTTTGGGCTGCTATGTCACGAGGAAGAATTGTAGGTCCCATTTTCTTTGAAGATACAGTAACTGCGGCTCGATACAAAACTATTTTGGAACCTTTCATTGATCAACTGCACGATGACGAGCTGCAACATGGATATTTTCAGCATGATAACGCAACAGCTCATATAGCTAATCAAACACTGACTTTTTTACGTGAACATTTTGATGAAAGAGTTATAAGTGCGGGAGTTTGGCCCTCAAGATCACCTGACCTTACTCCACTGAATTTTTTTCTATTTGGACATTTAAAAAATAAAATCTACAAAACACGCCTTCATACAGTTGATGAATTAAAAAATGCAATAACTGACGCAATTCAAAATATTACAGAAGCTCAATTAATAAATGTATTTGAAAATATGAAACGAAGAGTAGATGCCTGTAATGCAAACAATGGTGGTCACTTTGAAATTGTTTTATAGATAATTGCCAAGTTTAATTTTATTTTTCTATTTTAACTGTAATATAAACATATAAAAGACCATTCATTCCAACGGGTAGTGAGGTGTGCGTCGGGATATCGTTATATTTGTACGTAAATAATATGTGCACTAATTGAAAATCTTTACTCATTATTTACTATACTTTAGCTGAATTGATCTCATTTACATGCACGTTTGAGATCTAAAAAAACCATGCATTATTAATTCATTATTTGCTGTGCTTTAGATCAATATATACAGATTTGAGTTATCTTAAAAAACAATAGGTACATCATAAAGTAGACATGGTGACTAGTTCCATATGAGAAGGACTAAATCAGTGGTATATAATCTGAAATAAGTTTTTGTTCAAAAATTAGAATGCAATGCAAAAATGATATCTAGCATTAAGTTAAATAAGTTCTTTTTCTCCATTATAATGTATTTGTGATGTTCACCAGTGTACATTCAAAGGTGGTCAGCAAAAATGGTGTACCTGACTTGTGCTGAATATGTTGAATGTATGCATTTATAATAAACTAACCAGTTATACATGTAATTTGTTTTCACTAATATTATTTAACAAATATATCATACATTGATTTCTGATTAATGACAAATTCATTTTAAAAATTCATTTAAATGTTTTAATGTCATTGTAAAGGTAACATTATCTAATATCACTCCTTTTTTTAGATATTCACTCTCCACGTATTCACACACTTTCTTCGAGTTCTCAGCTGTAATTTTTTTCAATTCTTCATTGCCAATTGCTTAACACCTTCCATTTGAAATGTCACATTCCTCACTGCTATCCGATTTTTCAGTGGGATTTAATTCAGAGTGGTACAAAGGGAGACGAAGGACAGCATGACCATTTTCAACTAGTAGCTTGTCTAGAACGGTTTCTTCAGCAACACATTCCTGTAATTGGCATTATCATCGTTCCTTCTTTTTCTTTTTTCATAAATTTTTACACATTGTAGATAATTTGCCGCCCTTGGCTATGAATTACCTTTCGATTATTCATTTTCAACGTGACAACAAAATTCATACATTATTGCCTATTTCAAACCACTCATGTCAATATAAACAAAAAGATCATTAAACGCTCATCTAAACAGTTTTTACTCTCTAAACTGTACATTATTCTCGTAACCAAATTGAGGTTAAAAAGCAAAATTTGTTTTAAACATTACTTTTAGTATATAAAAGCACTTACAAAACTTGAATTTGACGAGTAAATACCATGTATTGGTTTAATACACCAGAAATACGCCTTGGAAATCCAGAAAATCTGTAATATCAATTAAAAATAGTAAATGATAATTTTTAACCAAGTTTTTACATACCTTATAACAATTTCCCTTTAGTCTTAGGAAAGACTAAATTACAATTATTGAAGTTTTTGTAAGTCTACATAATACGCAATTCGTCATTCACCAAAGTTTTTGTCATTTAGGGTAGTATTTATTTTAATATCTCCGTTTACGCCACTGGATAAGGACATAGCACAATTTTCATTTTAAGGATGCGGAACAGTAGTACTGTTCTAGGAGCGGCACGGTCAAACAATGATGATCGCACTGTATAATAAGTTCCGTACGAAAATTTGCAACATTGTTAAAACAAAAACTATGTCAAACAGACGTTTAAAACTTCATATTTGACAGAGGTTAATAGATATCTAGATGATAACTTAAAAAATTAAAAGAAATGAAATAATTTTAATTATAATTTTTTAGTGTAACTGCAATTTCTTTTATACGTTCATAACGAAAACATCAAACATTGTAAAACAAAAATAATCTGTCAGAATGACGTTTAAAACTTCATGTCAGATAGAAGTTAACAGACATAAATGCATGTGAACTTACAAAAATTCCAAAGCCGCCGCTTCTATAAAAATATCGATAATACAGTTTCAGCGTTTTCAACCATATTTATTTAATTTTTACATTTATTTCGCTCTACATTAAAAAACTTTATGCCAACCTAAATCAGTTCTGTCTGCATCCTCTCCTGCACAATAGGTGGGTTTTAAAAGTGAAATAAAACGAAGTTAGTTATGACGCAAATGATCTGACTCGTCAAAATTAGTATACACGTTAACTTAAAAAACATTTCCAAAGCCGCCCGCTTCTGTAAGATATCAATAATACAGTTTAATCATTTTCATTCATATTTAATTAATTTTTAGACTTACCTTGCGTTGTATCAGAAACTTTATAAAGCCATGTAAAATTAAATTTTCTTTAAAAAAGATATTCGAGACATTTACACTTAAATGTTACGTAAGGAATTTTTTCCTGCTAAATTACGCGTCGTATCAAAAAATTGCATAGAACGAGATTAATCGATGTATTTTAAGCACGTACGTATTTTTGTGCTGGAGTTATCGTGAATACTAACATACATCCACACACACCCACACGAACGCGCATGCGCACGCAAGCAAACACAAACAAACACATACATATACGTGGACACGGACGCGGATGCAGATGCGAACAAGGACACGGACACGGACACGATCACGGACACGGAAACGGACACGGACACGAACACAAACACAAATACAAAATCGATAAGATTTCTTGGGTTTAAACAAAGAGTTTTTTTTTTGATTGTGGACCTGAACAGGCTAAATAAGGCCTATCGTGCTAAAGCACTCAGGAACACTTAGGAGGATGGATAGAGGGATAATGAATTGCCAATAGATGCCTATGAACAGCTACCTTAAATTTTCTCATATCATAAGTGAGAGGAAAACAGGAACTAGGGAGATCATTCCAGAGTTTAGAAGCCGTGTAGAAAAATGTGGATTGCGCCCGTTTGGTACGACAAGTGGAGATTTGTACTGCATACTGATGATGTGAATGAGCGAACCGAGTGTTTCTCGCAAAGATAGCCGGAGATGGTATCAAAGAATGTAATTCACCAGCACAATAGCCGTTGTAATAACGATAATACAAAGAAATAACTAAAACCATCCTTCTATGCTCAAGGGACTGTATGTGAGAAGTTAAGGACGGGTCATTTATAAGCCTAATCGCTCTCTTTTGAATACGATCAACGATATCGGATCGCCTGTTGAACGACTTTGCCTAAACCCATATTGGTGGTCACTAAGGAGTTTGTTAGTTTCAAGGAACGTGAGCAGTTGCTGATTGATAAATTAGCCAGGACTTTCAAGGTAAATGTATTCGTGTATTTTATGCTTTTTTCGTAAATAAATTTTTGTAGGTTATAATGCCTTTTACTGTGGAACAAGACAAGTTTATTTTGGAAGCTTATTTCCGAAACGGCGAAAAAGATGTAGATTGAAACTGGAAGTATTCAGTACGATTATGTGTTGAAGAATATCAACATCACTTTCAGAACGTCGAATTAGATGATGATGTTTCATGCTGACACATTCGAAGAATTGTTAGTCGTTTTTATGAGCATGGTAGTGTTTGCAAGGGAAAATCTACGGGTCGCACAACTGTACTTACAGAAGAAGTAGTGGAAAATGTACGCACACATTTAGAAAGAAGTCCGACAAAACTTTAAGACAATTGACCCAGCAAACAGGTAATTTTACATTATACAAAACATGGTTGACATGAATGTGTAAGCAATAAAATAAAAAGAATCTTAAAAACCAAAACATTACATATGTAAAGTTAGATTGACAACATTGTACATATTTCAATATAAGCAATTGTTACAGGTCTTTCTTATGGTACATGCCATAAAGCAGTCAAACGTCAACTACATTTTCATGCTTACAAAATAACGGTTGTGCAAGAATTACTCCTTTAGATTTTTAAAAGCGTTTAGAATATTGCCGATGGTTCAACAACAACTTGAGAGATGACGAAATACTAAACTTTCTTTACGGATGAAGCTTGGTTCCATTTATCTGGTTATGTGAATTCGCAGAATTATCGTATGTGGTCAGCAGAAAATCCACACGTTTTGAAGAGACTACTTTACATCCTGTGAAAATAGGTGTTTGGGCTGCTATGTCACGAGGAAGAATTGTAGGTCCCATTTTCTTTGAAGATACAGTAACTGCGGCTCGATACAAAACTATTTTGGAACCTTTCATTGATCAACTGCACGATGACGAGCTGCAACATGGATATTTTCAGCATGATAACGCAACAGCTCATATAGCTAATCAAACACTGACTTTTTTACGTGAACATTTTGATGAAAGAGTTATAAGTGCGGGAGTTTGGCCCTCAAGATCACCTGACCTTACTCCACTGAATTTTTTTCTATTTGGACATTTAAAAAATAAAATCTACAAAACACGCCTTCATACAGTTGATGAATTAAAAAATGCAATAACTGACGCAATTCAAAATATTACAGAAGCTCAATTAATAAATGTATTTGAAAATATGAAACGAAGAGTAGATGCCTGTAATGCAAACAATGGTGGTCACTTTGAAATTGTTTTATAGATAATTGCCAAGTTTAATTTTATTTTTCTATTTTTAACTGTAATATAAACATATAAAAGACCATTCATTCCAACGGGTAGTGAGGTGTGCGTCGGGATATCGTTATATTTGTACGTAAATAATATGTGCACTAATTGAAAATCTTTACTCATTATTTACTATACTTTAGCTGAATTGATCTCATTTACATGCACGTTTGAGATCTAAAAAAACCATGCATTATTAATTCATTATTTGCTGTGCTTTAGATCAATATATACAGATTTGAGTTATCTTAAAAAACAATAGGTACATCATAAAGTAGACATGGTGACTAGTTCCATATGAGAAGGACTAAATCAGTGGTATATAATCTGAAATAAGTTTTTGTTCAAAATTAGAATGCAATGCAAAATGATATCTAGCATTAAGTTAAATAAGTTCTTTTTCTCCATTATAATGTATTTGTGATGTTCACCAGTGTACATTCAAAGGTGGTCAGCAAAAATGGTGTACCTGACTTGTGCTGAATATGTTGAATGTATGCATTTATAATAAACTAACCAGTTATACATGTAATTTGTTTTCACTAATATTATTTAACAAATATATCATACATTGATTTCTGATTAATGACAAATTCATTTTAAAAATTCATTTAAATGTTTTAATGTCATTGTAAAGGTAACATTATCTAATATCACTCCTTTTTTTAGATATTCACTCTCCACGTATTCACACACTTTCTTCGAGTTCTCAGCTGTAATTTTTTTCAATTCTTCATTGCCAATTGCTTAACACCTTCCATTTGAAATGTCACATTCCTCACTGCTATCCGATTTTTCAATGGAATTTAATTCAGAGTGGTACAAAGGGAGACGAAGGACAGCATGACCATTTTCAACTAGTAGCTTGTCTAGAACGGTTTCTTCAGCAACACATTCTTGTAATTGGCATTATCATCGTTCCTTCTTTTTCTTTTTTCATAAATTTTTACACATTGTAGATAATTTGCCGCCCTTGGCTATGAATTACCTTTCGATTATTCATTTTCAACCTGACAACAAAATTCATACATTATTGCCTATTTCAAACCACTCATGTCAATATAAACAAAAAGATCATTAAACGCTCATCTAAACAGTTTTTACTCTCTAAACTGTATATTATTCTCGTAACCAAATTGAGGTTAAAAAGCAAAATTTGTTTTAAACATTACTTTTAGTGTATAAAAGCACTTACAAAACTTGAATTTGACGAGTAAATACCATGTATTGGTTTAATACACCAGAAATACGCCTTGGAAATCCAGAAAATCTGTAATATCAATTAAAAATAGTAAATGATAATTTTTAACCAAGTTTTTACATACCTTATAACAATTTCCCTTTAGTCTTAGGAAAGACTAAATTACAATTATTGAAGTTTTTGTACGTCTACATAATACGCAATTCGTCATTCACCAAAGTTTTTGTCATTTAGGGTAGTATTTATTTTACTATCTCCGTTTACGCCACTGGATAAGGACATAGCACAATTTTCATTTTAAGGATGCGGAACAGTAGTACTGTTCTAGGAGCGGCTCGGTCAAACAATGATGATCGCACTGTATAATAAGTTCCGTACGAAAATTTGCAACATTGTTAAAACAAAAACTATGTCAAACAGACGTTTAAAACTTCATATTTGACAGAGGTTAATAGATATCTAGATGATAACTTAAAAAATTAAAAGAAATGAAATAATTTTAATTATAATTTTTTTAGTGTAACTGCAATTTCTTTTTATACGTTCATAACGAAAACATCAATCATTGTAAAAACAAAAAATAACCTGTCAGAATGACGTTTAAAACTTCATGTCAGATAGAAGTTAACAGACATAAATGCATGTGAACTTACAAAAAATTCCAAAGCCGCCCGCTTCTATAAAAATATCGATAATACAGTTTCAGCGTTTTCAATCATATTTATTTAATTTTTACATTTATTTCGCTCTACATTAAAAAACTTTATGCCAACCTAAATCAGTTCTGTCTGCATCCTCTCCTGCACAATAGGTGGGTTTTAAAAGTGAAATAAAACGAAGTTAGTTATGACGCAAATGATCTGACTCATCAAAATTGGTATACACGTTAACTTAAAAAACATTTCCAAAGCCGCCCGCTTCTGTAAGATATCAATAATACAGTTTAATCATTTTCATTCATATTTAATTAATTTTTAGACTTACCTTGCGTTGTATCAGAAACTTTATAAAGCCATGTAAAATTAAATTTTCTTTAAAAAAGATATTCGAGACATTTACACTTAAATGTTACGTAAGGAATTTTTTCCTGCTAAATTACGCGTCGTATCATAGTCGTTGCATAGAACGTGATTAATCGATGTATTTAAGGTCTATATTAGGTATATTTATATCTTTGACATATGCAGCTGTTTTAGGAATGTTTGACAAAAAGCAAAAACTGACCCTAATAAACTCTCCGCCGCTGGATTTCTCCCAAAAATTAATCAGCTACAAATCAAATGAAAACAAGCTTAAATAAAAAATTTTAAGCACGTACGTATTTTTGTGCTGGAGTTATCGTGGATACTAACATACATCCACACACACCTACACGAACGCGCATGCGCACGCAAGCAAACACAAACAAACACATACATATACGTGGACACGGACGCGGACGCAGACGCGGACAAGGACACGGACACGGACATGATCACGGACACGGGAACGGACACGGACACGGATGCGGACACGGACACGGACACGGACACGGACACGGACACGGACACGGACACGGACACGGACCGGACACGGACACGGACACGGACACGGAAACGGACACGGACACGAACACAAACACAAATACAAAATCGATAAGATTTTTTGGGTTTAAACAAAGAGTTTTTTTTTTTTTTGATTGTGGACCTGAACAGGCTAAATAAGGCCTATCGTGCTAAAGCACTCAGGAACACTTAGGAGGACGGATAGAGGGATAATGAATTGCCAATAGATGCCTATGAGCAGCTACCTTAAATTTTCTCATATCATAAGTGAGAGGAAAACAGGAACTAGGGAGATCATTCCAGAGTTTAGAAGCCGTGTAGAAAAATGTGGATTGCGCCAGTTTGGTACGACAAGTGGAGATTTGTACTGCATACTGATGATGTGAATGAGCGAACCGAGTGTTTCTCGCAAAGATAGCCGGAGATGGTATCAAAGAATGTAATTCACCAGCACAATAGCCGTTGTAATAACGATAATACAAAGAAAGAACTGAAACCATCCTTCTATGCTCAAGGGACTGTATGTGAGAAGTTAAGGACGGGTCATTTATAAGCCTAATCGCTCTCTTTTGAATACGATCAACGATATCGGATCGCCTGTTGAACGACTTTGCCTAAACCCATATTGGTGGTCACTAAGGAGTTTGTTAGTTTCAAGGAACGTGAGCAGTTGCTGATTGATGGCTTTTTCCATGATTTTAGACAAAATGGAAGTGATGGTAATTGGTCTGTAGTTTGAGGGATCGGTCTTATCACCTTTTTTGGGAATAGGTTGAACATTTGCTAACTTCCATGATGAAGGGAATTCCCCAGAAGATATAGAGATCGTATAGAGCTTAGATAGGACTGGTACTAGTTCGGGGGAACATTTCTTTAAGACAATAGCTGGGATACCGTCTGGGCCAGTCGCCTTATTGAGATCAAGCCTACTGATGATCGATTCCAAGAGCTTGTACCGACAATGAATTGGTTTCATAACGTATGAAGAAGAGTTGACTAGGGGCACATCTTTTCCAGAATCATTGAGACACGAGTTTGATGCAAACAAATCCACAAAAACGTTGGCTTTGTCTACAGAATCAGCAACTACCGATCCGTCAATAGATGTCAGGGGGGGAAATGACGATGTTCGAAAGTTTTTACTAATGGCTTTTGCTAAAGACCAAAATTTACGACTGCCTAAAGGAGATGTAGCTAGTTCATTGCATTTTCGTTGTTCGAACAACTTTTTAGTTTGAGTGATGACACTTTTGCAGATATTTCTAGCACCAACGTATTCTACATGACTGTCAACCGATTTATTAGATTTCCATTTAATGTAACATTTATTTTTTAAAGAAATTGCATCAGAACAAACCTTATTGAACCAGGGTTGGGAACGTGAATGACCTACACGGTACTGTTTTTTCGGAATGTATAACTCCATTCCCATGAGGATGACTTCAGATACTGAAAGAGCGATGTCCGAAGAAGAGGACGACTTAAAACAATATTCACGCCATGGAAAGGTTGCAAAGAAATCCCGTAAATCACTCCATCGAGCTGACTTAAAACACCACAAGGTTCTATCGGTTTTGCGAACAACAGTGGAATTAGGTACAGTAGAAATGATTTCTATTAGACAATGGTCGGAAAGACCTAAAGGCGAAAGAACGGAAGTTTTATAAACAAGAGATCTAGAAGATGTGGAGTATGGTTAGGGTTATCAGGGATTCTTGTGGGTTCAGAAATCATGTGTGTGAGATCACATGAAATAGCAAATGTTTCTGCACTATGACCAGCGGGATTTGTAGTAGATGAAAATTGAAGCCAATTAGAGTTATGAACATTGAAATCGCCTACAAATGAGAAATCGCAAGATGGAAACTGAGACAGGAGATAGTCAACTTTCATACTAAGGTAATCGAAGAAGTCTTGAAAGTTGCTGTCATTAGGAGACCTATAAATGCAACAGTAGAATTTCACAAAATTAGGACCAGAATGTTTAAACCAAATCACGTCAAAATTTTTATTTTCTAAGGAAGAAACCCTCTTGCAAGCAATTCTGCCCTTGATGTACGCACATACGCCTCCTTTATATCGAAAGTTAGAGTGAAGATGGTATTGAGGAAATTGCAAGTCGGGTGACTCGGAGCTTTCAGAGGAGACTTGTGTTTCAGATAGAAACAATATATCAGGTTGTTATTGTTCAAGATGTTGGTGAATAGCATTAAGATTAGACCTGATACCGCGGATGTTGCAGTAGTGAATCAGAAAGTTGATGATTTCGATGACCGAGGTCGCTTGGGCCCTGCCCTCCCGGACATCCGAATGGGGCAGGATTTTACGTCCGGAATTTATAACCCTACAAACCACAGCCATCTTATTTTATAATTTGGGACTTTTAGTCCGATAGGAAGACAGTGAGGGCGAGAAGGAAGAATAAGGATGAGAATAGATTAAAGATGATGGAAAAGGTAACCGGCAGCCCTTACCGAGCTCAGAAAATCGGAGACCCAATATTAAGGAGCCCATGGTAAGGGTGGTGGTACCTCCCCGGCTAGCATGGAGTATACATGCCTACCACCTAGTTGTTAGGTACGAATCATTAACGTTTAGAGTCGCTAAGAAATCTTTAATTGAGAAGATATCGTTTACAATGATAAGGCTCGCTTGTTGAAGAATGTTTTTTTGGTGATGCCATTTTTCCGACTGCTTTTTAGTTTGAATTGTGTGGGCGCGTATTTAAAAAAAATAAGTAATCTTTTTTGTGATTGCTTAATTAGCATAGTAGGCATAAAAAACCAATGTGGCCACAAATAATTTTTCACGAGAGTCAGAGCTAGCATAGAAGCAGAATCGTTAAGAAGTAGTCGTTACGGCAATGTGTGAGGGATTATTTTAAGTCGTTCAACCATTACGAGTTTCCAAGAAGGTGTTGAGTGTTTTAACCTAGTGCTTTCACTGTTCTTTGGAGTAGTTATCGCTTTTATGCGGAAGAAACTGAACGTTCGTTCCTAATTTCCAGACATTAAGTTCACAGTTCGTCGATAACAAATAACTTGCTGCAAATAATTAAGCTTTTGTTTTTTTTTAAATAGTAAGTGTTAATCGGAACTTGTGTATACCAATGTAAAAAAATCAATTTAGATGCTTTCGAGCGCAATTTCAACCTCGATCATATTGCCGACGTTGCCGCAGACCTCATCTCGTGGGTTCCACCAGGTGCCTGTACAACAAAAAGGGCCGTAGAAAGTCAAGGTAATCATTTCTGTGCACATATTTTGTTGTGTTTGAGAAATTTTAATAAATGTGTTTGTATTTTATTATTTTTGTGTATGTTTCAACGGTTGAATACGCTGTATTTTGAGATTAACCTTTAATGATTTTATCGTTTAAATTTTAGACTAGCGTATTCATCCGTAGTATAACCCAAATTTAGATGAGTTTGTTTATTTATTATTCTGACGATCTGTATCGAAATGATGCCTCAGGCGACACAAGGAGAACTCAATTTATTTGATATAACCATTTGTTGTGTTGGAATATCAGATTTATAATAATTTTAGTAAAGGCAATACTGAAACTAGCTAGTATCACCGCTATTAGGATAAATTAAATGATTTAATTTTGGAAGCGAATTGATGATTTATCTATTGATGATTGATTTATAACGTAATTTTTACAGTTTGATGCGCCAGTGAATTATTTTTTATGAATTTCATTGCATTTTATAGCGGATTGATTAATTTAATTTCAAGTGGTTGTAAACAGAATTAAACTGAGTTATTTTTTTTTTGAAGTGTAAGTTCATTGAAAATCAGAATTATTGAGTAAAGTAACATAACAACAGAATTATTGATTTTTTGAACAGATTAGTGATTGATTGTTTTGCGGCACGCAATTATTTTAGAGAAGCGTGCGATATTATTTATAGCCTTTCAGGTTAGCGAAGATCTGATGGTCCCAGGACCACCTGCGATTACGTTCAGGTAAGCGAGCAGTAAACTGGCGTAATTAGGTATTCCAACCCCTATTTTGTCATTTCAAATACTCTGGCGCCCTTTCCGGTATTATGTCGATTTCAATCCCTATATTGACTTATTTACGGTAAGCTATCCTATTGAGCGCAAAATTTAGTGCACCGAACCCATACTCGACCACTGAGCAGTCGAGCAAAATTTTACCTGTTATCCCGTTTTACTGCCAGTTTATACCGTAACATAGTTTTAAAAGAACTTTTAATAACTCAGCGATTACTAAACGGGATAAAAGTACGTGACAGATCAAAACAAACAAATTGTAAGGTTAAGTTGCTTATTTATGTGAGACATACGTTTTCAGCACTTTCAATATTTAAACGGCAGACGCTCGTTAAAATCTCCCTTCTCTTTTCGATACGTATATGATTTATGAGGAACAGAAATAAGTATCTTGTATAATTGCTTTCTTTTATGTATCATACTATGAATCATAAGACTCCTCTCGTGGTCCCGACTTTATACGGGAATGTTGAGTGGAGACACTCCAGATTTTTTTAATGGTAAATATTTTCCTTCAAATGGGCGCATTAAATTCTTTGAAGGACCAAATGTTTCATCTCGAATTATTACAAAAGGTAATTTATAGTAATTTTTATCGGGTAAGTAAGAAGGAGCTGGAATACTCAGTTTTTTACTTATTAAACGTTCATAAAATCTCCAATATCCATAAAGCATAAAGCAAGCAATTGAATCGAAAAACAAGATTTATAGTTGTAATATAGTGATTCGCTGTGTGCTGCCTTCATAACTCATGCGTGAATTCCGTCTATTGCCCTAATACAATTTGCAAAATTTGATTTGTGCAAAAACATTCTGCAATCTCAAGCCATTTGTCCTATGTAGCTTCAAGAGTACACCGTTCCTTCATATTATCCCAGATTGTTTTGCATGCGTTTTGAATAATTTGGTTCAATAAAGAGTAAATTTTCTAGTATAAAGATGATTAGGTATATATTAATGTCATAGTTTGCGTTTTAAAACATCGGTCAGTATAGCTCCAGTTCCTGAGATGGAGGTGATGCAGAAGCCGAGTGACGAAAACTCGTCGGAGCAAGAAAGAGCCTCACCATTCTAAACACAAATGTAAAGATACGAAACAAAATGACCCCAGCAGAGAAGTACTAGAAGTTATGAAAGGGCAGTTTGCATTAAGGAGAACTGACACAAAAAATTGAATGGAGATGTTCGTCATTTTTTCTTTCGGTGCTTGCCGACTTCAAAAAGGTCCGCCATGAAAGAAAAATCGATTTAAAACTTCAGATGATGCACGCCATTAAAAGAGCTCTCCTGCAACCGGTTATACCCGTTCCTGTTCGATACAGCAATTATCGTGTCATCAAAGGGTCCCTGTTGCTTCAGCTGTATCGAATTCTATTTACCCAAGTACTAGTACACTTTCGAAAATCCATATATTTTTAAATTATTATAAGTTTTGTTATGAACGAATTAGTTCAAAAGTAAATTTGTAATAAAATTATTATTAATTTTATTAAATACATAAATAAAAAGTTTACCTCGAGTAGGATTTGAACCTACGACCTGTACTTTGCTAGATGCTGCGCTAACCAACCGCGCCATCGAGATTCAAGCGCCAATCGATGTAAATTTTTTCTTTATGTATGTAGAAATTCTAAACATAACGCGATTACAACCAAATTCTTATATTCATGGAATGTGAGCCTGCAATATCGCAAGGATTACACAAACCAAAGCAACTTGACTAATATTAAATTATTATAAGTTTTGTTATGAACTAATTAGTTCAAAAGTAAATTTTTAATTGAAAATTAAAAGTTTACCTACGACCTGTACTTTACTAGAGTACCGCACTATATTTAGAATTTATATCAGTTATATATATATATATATATATATATTATATTATATATGTATATATAAATCTAACCTCTAATGTAAAATAACCTTCTTAAAACTAACATATAACAATAAAAATTTTATCAGAATTAAACGAATTGTTTTCGTTTAATTGTGATGTTTAAATTTAAAGTTTAGAGGAAATCAAACACATAAACATCTTATTTAATCATACAATCAAAAGGTTCTTACTTGTTATTTTCGTTGAAAGTTGATAACGTAACGGGTCTCCTTTCTACCAATTTGGGGACTCGTTTAGGTTGTTGAACTGATTTATACTTTGATTTACCAATTTGGATACGTTCCTGTCTTTTATGTTTATTGTTCACTATTTAAACACAGATGATTATCGCTCTGATACATACAAAACGCGTTATCTTCACTTATTATTATGTATAATCTCAAATTATGGTGCAATACTTTTTATTATCATCAACTTGACAATACTTGCACTTTTATTATTTTAATAAGGAAGGTATTTTTCTACTTCTTCCCTATTACACCACTAATTACATCTTATTTGTAATTTTCACACTTTGTAGAGCCGCGTGACTATACAATGTCGCTTATGCTGCGGCGTCAATCGACCAACAACCACTCTGATCGCTTATTTAATGCGACTCTTCCTGATCGCTTACTTCACGCGACTGTATTAAAAACTGCAGATAATTATTATGACAGCGTTATTCCCTCCTCCTCCAACGCATTTACGCACTTGCAAATGCTGCGTTTATTTAAATACTTTCTAATTAAATATATAGGTAACTTATTGAAATAAACACAAGCTTTTCATCTTAATATTAATTACATTCAAATACAAATAAACAATAACCACGTCTTTATCCAGAAAAATAATATATAACTATCTAATCTCGCATAATTTAGCGCAAACCTTTGATTTTTTCTACAGCTCCCGTTACTCCCACATTCCGTTTTTTACATACCGCAGCATAATAAATTAAATGAGCCTGTTCAATGTCCATTATAATAATAAATGTTTGAAGTTTTTAACGTGTGTCACTGCGTCTGCTACTGGACTAAACTAACTCCTTGCACGAATGCCTCAATTGCGCAAGTGCGAAAAAGTGTGCCGAGAGTCTGCGCAGAGTATCCCACAGCAATTCTACCCAGCGACTGTATCTCGGATACGGTATTTAGCATACAGTATCCTTGTGTGGCCCAAGATATGGTGGCGTAGTAATTTTGTGTAAATCGAACAGGACAGTTGAGCATTTATATTTTATTAATGACTTAAGTATCGAATTGCACTGTGCATTGCGTTGCGTGCAGATTGATGTCAACACAGTTATAATATGTGTCTATCGTTCACCTATTCGCGACTGATGCTTTCTACGATAATGTTGAGGTAATGCTTGGTAAATTAAATAATTTTTAGATTGTGATCTTGGATGATTTTAATATACATTTTAATAAAGATAAAAAGTCGCACATTCTATGCAAACTTTTAAACTTTTAAACTGTTTTCTCAGCAACTCGTGGAGGAAACTGCTTGGATAATATTTTTATCGATTTCTCGACCAATAATTATGACGTAAATACTAGCAAATCAGGCCCGTCCGACCACTTAGGACAAAATGTAGTGCTAGGTCATTTTGAAACACATTGTAGAAATACTTAACGTCCGCTAACTATTGCGGGATTGAAGTCAAACAGGTACGGAAAATGAGTAAATGAGTAAATGGTTTACCAGTAAACTGCAAAAATTTAAAAATAATCTACAATTTAATATGCCAGTTACATGTCATGTACCGTACAGACAATCTTTTAAAATTAGGAAATCTCTTCGGACTAATTACGTTAAAGAGATTAAACTAGCTAAAATTGATGCCAATGATAGATTTATTAATAATGCAGGATAATAAGTTCGTATAGAAATTTGTATATCGAATCGCATTGTGGCATATCAGCTAAACATTTTATTACGTATTTTGCGAATATTACAGCTAACATAATCTTCCTTGATCGAATACTGGTCAATGAGTTATTGCATATTAAATTTTTCTACTGTTACAACTTTTGAATTTCACACTATTTCACAAATAGAATTACGCCGTGTAATAATTAATTTAAGAAGAACTAACTCGAAATATGTTTATGAGCTTTAGCGCTGCTTTACTTAAGCTCACGGTAGTAAATAACAGAGGTATACGCACACGTGTAGCATAGTTGGCAAAATGAGTAAATGTGAATATCGGATTAGAGCTGATATTCATACAACTCATGCAGTTATATACCTTTTTCGTTCTTATACAAGGCATTTATGCTAAAAGGTAAGAGGACATCTAGTTTTCCTAACCGCGGGCGGTGAACTAGAAGCACGCTCTATGTTATAAGCGCTTTGAATTGTGCTGCGTCTAGCAAAAACAGATACAGATAGTTAAGTCAAGTTTAACGCGACACGGAAAATATCCACCTAAAAGCAGTGACTCTCTAAATGTTTTACCTATAATATTTTTACGTACATACAAAATGAATTGATTGAAAGGTATGCGATACTTATAAAACACATTTGTAAATACGATTATTAGAGAAAGGCCTTTAAGTAAACCTATATGTAAACTTTCATTTGATAATAAATGGTAAGTTACCTTGACAAACACAAAAAAAAGGGCCATAAGTACGTGATCAGCGCAATTGCGTCTTTCTAACGCTTATGATCGTATCTAGTAATCGAAATAGATGTAACGGTAGCGCCATTAATAATTATAGTGAATGTTGGAAATTCGGATGACAGTGAAGTTGGATATGCCGAAGATGATGAATAACTGTATATATATTTTAGATTAAGAATTATTTTTTTGTTTACCTATGGATGATTGAAAATACATTAAATAAAGGTCTTTCTATAATAATTACATTTATAAATGTTTATAAATAAGTTGGGTGTAGTACCTTCTAATTATATTTTAATTACCTTATTGATAATAATACTTCCACAGTTAGGTAAAATATTTTTGCGTTATAAACTACTTTCTGTAACCGTCCACCGGAAATTTCATATAAATAACGTACTCCAATAAGTAATTCATTAAAAAGTAATTTCGATTAATAAATACGTTTATAAGCGTCAGAAAGACGCAAGTATGTTAATCACGCCCATTTGTTTTGTACCTGTCAATTATTAATTACCCTATATTATCAAATGTTTGCATATAGGTGCCTATGTATGGTTGAAAATACATTAGGTAAAGATCTTTCTCTAATAATCATATTTATAAACGTGTTTTTCTTTCAATGCTGTGCGTAATTCATTTTTGTATGTACGTAAAAATATTATAAGTAAAACATTTAGAAAGTCACTGCATTATGCTTTTAGGTGGGTTTTCCGTGCCGCGTTAAACTATTGTGCACGCAGCACAATTCAAAACGCTTATAACGCAGAGCGTGCTTCTTAGTTCACTGCCCGCGGTTAGAAAAACTAGGTACCCTCTTGCCTTCTAGCATAGATGCCTTATATAAGAACGAGAAAGATATATAACCGCATGAGCTCGATGAATATAAGTACTAATCCGACATTTACATTTACACATTTTACCAACTATAACTGCATACTGCTGCGGGAACATTTCGTAGTCAGTGTGCGTGGGAGACGCGCAGTGAGATATAATATAGAGGGAGTCAGATTCCGAGATCCCGCCGACATTACATGCACCCTTAATGTGTTTTATCTTATATATTGGGTGTTGATGTGTTAAAAGAACTGTTTTTTAGTACATTATGCATTACTTTCCCATGCCAAGAACATTTTTTATGTTCAAGCAAGTGCAATTTGGTGTTTAGAAATAGTAGCAGTGTGTTTTTTTGCGTGAAATTATTAATAAAACCTTTATTCACTGCCTACATTTTATTTCAGGTATACTGAAACGATATAAAACAAGTATTGTTGATAAAATAAAATTTGGTACAACAGAGTTAATTTTTTTTTTGTACTTACACTTAATATGGTGACCGATTCTATTCGTTACTTATTTTAACCGTCTCCTATTTTATTTACTTATTTCAACAATACTGTGCAAAAATACCGGTAGAAACAATTGTTCGACATTTCCTCGTACGATAAATAAACCACTATCAGTAAAAATCAGTATTTGTTGAATGAATATTAAAACTTCAAAAATAAAACAGCGCGCATCGCATTGCACAAAGTTAACTCCCTCTATACTCTATCTCTTTCTAATGAGGAGCGGCTACGAAGTCGGTCCGGTAATATTAACATATTTGTAAAACCGCTAACATGTTTAATCAACATTACTATTTATTCACGAGTTTTTTTCTCTTAAATCAGCATCAGTCTTAACTTGCTTCAAAAAAGGGACTCCCAAAAATGAATTAGGTAGTTACAGACTTATTTCTATATTATCTGAGTTTAGCAAATAGTTAAAAAAATTATCGGTAGGTATTCTTTATGCTGAACAGAACAGCACATAGACGACAGATCACGTACAGCTTATTTTACCTTAATTCAACGTACTCTGTCTTATGCAATTTTAATTTTGGGGCACAGTACATCATGGCAATGCATATTTCGTCTTCAACATAAAACTGTTAGAATTATTGCTAATTTACAGTTTAGGGAGGATTGTCGAATGGGTTTTATTGAATTAAGAATTTTTACGTTTCCTTGTCTACTTATTTTAGAATCGCTAAAGAACATATTGTGCCAGTTAAACATCAATATGATGACTGACCTAGTGGAGTTGTGGTAACACGATCTGCTTGGCATTCGGGAGGTAATGTGTTCGAGTCCCGTTACCATCTACCCTGTATGAGGTTTTTTCAGGGGGTTTTCTTCATACACATGTAGCCGCATGGTCACTGCACATATGCAGACAATATTTAGTCAAATGGTGGGGTAGTATTTTCCCCCTCAGAACATGTGGACTTTTCCTTTTCCTTCAATATGATGTCCATGACCACAATACTAGACAGAAGGAAAATTTTACATTTTGCAGATTAACGAAAGTTCAACGGATCTGTTCATCAATCGCATTCTTCATATAATCGACTTCCTAGTCACATTAAATCTTTGCCGTTCTCCAAATTTACAACTAAAATTAAAGACTTTTTAATTTTTAACGCATTTTATTCTTTTGGTGAATAAGTATGTAGCGAAATGTAATTTTATATTTTAGGTTGATTTTATTGTGTTTATAAGTTATATTAATATCATATCATTCAAAATATTCATACAAAAATAGTTTTTTTTTACTTACCTTTTATAACTCACAAAATAATAGGTGAAAGTACAATTTCAGAACGTAAAACGGAGATAATTTCTCTTCGAGTGATCGAAGCGTGGGCGCCCTATAACGATGGCGCATACACAAACAAGTTTGTAATGAGCCAGAATTGGGTAAGACAAATTAATTGTTAGCACTTTTCCGTGAGCAACAGTACCCCCTTTCACGATGTGCAGAAACGTTGCGACATTTCCTACCTAACACTCCACTCTTTCGCAAGGTTTATAAGCGAAATTATTGGCACTTTTAAATTAATTCTGTTTGTAGAACGCTTCTCTACAAATACTCTCCTGCCTCTCCGTTTGTAATAATTTATTACACCTGAAATTCTATTTTCGAGAACATAGCCGCCTGACCCGCTCTTAAAGCAATTTCAATTGAATTAAATAGAACTTATTGTTCTATAGGATTCTAACACTCCGAAGTATAACCAATTTTTACGAAAATAGTTGTAATACCTAGAAATTCCTGTTAACAAACCATCCTTAAGAAATTAATTGACGTCAAAGAGGTTTTGCGTATTATACTGGCCTTAGGTAGATTGACTGGTTAACACCGGCGGTCACCGGGACTATTATAGGACTTCTTCTAGTTAATGGGGCTAATATAAAGCCACGTCTGGTTGTCCGATCACGCGCTGTAGCGTCAGAAACGGCAATTTACAAATCCCATCCTGAACCCCTATATATAGTTCTATATATTCAAAGTGTCCCATACAGCTTTGAATAAATAGAATCTCTAAGATTCGTTAATTTAGACTATTGAGCCCACTGGCTTGGCTATTAATGAGATTATAAACACCTGAATATAAAGTCCAAATTATTACTGAAAAAAAACCTGAATTGTGTAAAACATTAAATTTATACAACTAACAGAAAGTAAATTTTACGTTTTACTTCGAAGTAGAAGAATTTCTGTTTTACAATAAGAAATCAAATAGATCAAAGAAATTTATTTGCGCTTAGCTACTAAAACTTTAAGATAATTATTCTTAGAGAAAATCCATTTCCATATTCGCTAATAAGTAGCCCCATTCAATTAAAGTGTAAGGAATCATCCTCTTTATACAAATAAAACGAAGGTCAACGTTCCGTTTTAGTAGTTTGAATGAACTCTTATCAATTTTCAACAACACATTGTTCGAAAATATTCCAGTATCATATGAACCATTACAAACTTTAAATTGCGAATTCCAAACGTTGAACAACCCCTTGTACATACTTGATTGTATATATTATTTATAGTTAATTTAGACTTAGTCTCTCCCTTAGTTCGTGTGTACAAACCCTCAAAATTAAACAAATAAAATACAACCGTTGTCTAACACGAATTTGTATTAACACTAATCGTGTAAATATCAAAATCTCGTGTAGGGCCTGCTTTTCTTTAACCTGTTACGTATTTCAAAACGCTGCTTAAGAAATATAAGTAATAAAGGACCAGTCCACGATAGAAATTTGAAATACGCTCTAACCTTGAATTCAACAACATTGTCTTAAATTTGTAAAATAATAGTCAAAATAAACTTACCTGTCTAAATCACGGTAATCCTCCCGGGTTTTGAAGTGTACACACACCCTTGTATTATTTTCACCTGAACACATTATATTTGTTTACAAAGAAACAAAACCACAATTATTTTATTTTTGAACACTGCATTATAACGCTTGTTTACAGGAAATTCCAAACCGACCACGAGCACTGATACACAGGCGACACCTGTCCCTAAACCATTAAACAAAAATCTTAGGATTTACCGCCGACATTTCAACGACACCAGCATTACTCCGAGGTACGGGGGGCTGCCCAAATACCAGGCGCTGTACGAAGAGATCCCTTATAAATATTTTTAGAAATTTGTCGTTTATTTTCCATCATTTTGTTTAACTTGAATATTTAATTATTTTACCAGAATATTGTTTTGTTAAGTTATTATAATTCCAGAAGTTTTGTTTTAATATATGTATTAAACCTGGGTATGAAAATTGTTTAACAGTTATATAACAGTCTAAGGAAAACCCACTTCCCAAATTCCTGACTAGCTGAAGTTAAAAGAAATCCACGTAGTGGTAATTAGTAAGTGTAACTCATAAAAGAAGTCTGCACAAAATTATGGACCTTACAAGTTCTTTATTAGTACGTTGAACTACGTTTAACTGACGTCACGTATACGTCTTAATAGCGCCGTTATTTCTGGGTCATATTAATTACGTCAAAATGATGGCATATTTTGGGTATAATGCTGTACCTAACATAAATATCATTTTATTTCTACGTCAATGTAACGTCACATTGTTAGCTGGGTATCCTTCATAAACAAATTATACAAATAGTAAATAGAAAATTAAATCTAACCAAAAATGAAGGTTTCTACGTAGCCTACGCGTTATTTACTAATTAAATTTAACATTCATTCAAAGTTTTACGTGTTAAGTCGCAACAATAAATTTATAAATCTATGTAAAATAAGTAATGTAATATTACCTATATCATAGTGCAACGAATTATTTTAAATATGCAGGAATAAGACTAGATGAACTATTTGTTTACAACGTTCTAGAATTTGTTGTCGCTATGATAATAAAGTGGCCCTATTCGTTAATTAAGGTAGTGTGAATTATTACTGTCATGAATGCAACAATTCGTCTTTTGACAACATTGACAATTCATAATTCACAGTATTTATTGTAAAATCTTTTTCACAATTGACGCAATCAAATAGTATCCACCCTCCATCCTCCCCGGAAACGAAGACACTACAATATTAAAGGATTTTAAAGAAAAGACTATATTTTCTCTTTTGCTTAACTTGCGTGAAGCTTTTGATCCCGTATTCTATAAGGCATAGCTAAGTTATTCATGCGACTTCACTACTTTGACCAATTAATCGTTTGGTGTTGATCAAATAAAATATTTCATATACCCGAGTAACAGTCATTAAACATATAAATATTTTATGCAAAATTATTTAATGCATATTTGCACGTAACAAATATTTCTTTTCGTTTATCGTAAGACAATATTTTTTTTGAGAAATATAAAATCGATTTAGTCAGATACATATAATTATGCAATCAAATCACGAAATAAAGGCTAGAATTTATTCAAAGGTCGAAAGTAGTCATAGTTTTAAAGCAAGAATAATAATTTTTAGTGAATATCACTTTTATGTTAAAAATTGGTCTCTTAAGCCAGCCTTAGTATCTCCCAATTTACATGTTTTCAATAAAACAAGAGTAGGTTACTTCTTTTAAAACACATAAAATATTAGAATTAAACAAACAAAAATTTATATACTGCTACACCATCTTTAATTTCAGATAAAATTTTCTAATTATTTTATAACATTAAACAATTTAAACCTAAAGTTGACTAAATAAAAGTTATTCACAATAATTCATGCTTTAGTCACGGGATGTCAGCACCATGCACGTTTACACAATTTGTATTTAATGTATAAACCATTGGTTTCTTCTGTAAAATTACAACAGAAAATAAATATCTTACAATATACAATTATCTTAACCCTCAAATTAAGTGTTAAGTTTGCATTCGAAATCATTGTGTATTTATTTATTTTAAAGCAGGATTGTCTTATTTCTTTCATTACGCAGAGGATTGGACAGCTTTATTACAAATGGTAAGCTTCAGATATACGTTATTTTACTTCGACCTTATAATTTGTGTCACTGGCCTATTACAGAAAGTGCACTTCTCACTCATGCTTTACTAACATGAATTTAGTATAATGAGAGTAATTTTTATAATTCACTTTTTGAATTTATTCTCAATTTATAATTTAAGGGAACAAACGACTATAAAATAAGAATGTTTAGTAAACAACTTTTGTAGGAATAAGGCATAATATTTCGTCATAAATCTTTTTAAATTTTCGTGTGAATGTGTATTAGCACTTACCGAAACAGCAACGACAATGCATCTTAAAAAGGAAGACAGGAAGTAAAAGGCATCCAAAAAGAATTGATCGAGAATGACATGGTTAAATTAAATCTGCTTCAGTACAACCCTATATTTTATTTTCTTTTAAAACGTTAAAAATAAAATCGGAAAGCGTATAAAAAATCGTCTGCAATTCATTACGTAGACAATTGAAGTATATGACTCTTGTTAAACTTTTAGAAGTTACTATTCAATTACGACATCTAGGAATTTAAAATAAAAAAAAAACTGAACTTGATGTTTTAACTTAAAAGACGATTTAGTAAATTAAAACGATTATTTTACAGAATGCAATTGGTTCTATTTTCAGTACATATAAATAATTATAATCACCTTTCTTTATTTTTATAAAATGTGTACTTTTATTGTTTAATTAGCTGTTTGCTGTGCCCAGCGTATCAGAGAATGGAAGAGGTTCGAAGAATTTATGCCAACTTCCACATCGTAACAAACACACTTTTTATTTCCTATAAAACACAATTTAAAAAAAATATTACTTAAAATTATTTCTATTCCAAGCAAAATCTAAGAACACAAAAATACTAATTAATCAAAACGCATATATATATATATATATATATATATATATATATATATATATATATATATATATATATATATATCTCGATGGTCCTCTGCAATAACGACATAACTCAAAATTCAGGGGTTTTCAGACAACGTGTTTAAATATTTCACATTACAAATTATTACCTATGACTTGTATTTTGATGGATGATGTTTCTTAATTTATATCATAGTCAATAGAGAAATGGTTTGTCTTTTCATGTAACTTTTTGATTGATTTTTTTTTATGTCGAGATTGTGAGTGTGGACCAATAATAATCATGGTTATAATAAGGATTAAATTCAGCGAAACTAAACTTTATTCTTGTAAAACTAACAAATACAAAGATAAAAAAATATAAAAGTTTCTGTAATAGGGTCGATAAAATTTTCGGATTAAAACTGAACGAATTACAAAGAAAACCAGTTCTAGAGGTTTTTATAATATGGCTCATAAATTTTGGGACTACATTTTTTCCACCAATTTGAGGAGTCTTTCTTTTTTGTTTGGATCTAAGCCCACTGGTTTGTCATACAATTATGTAAAATTATAGCGCTTGTTGTCCATGGTTGCACAGCCACGAGTGTTTCGCTTTTGCGCAACGTCAATTTCTTTAAATTCAGAGTCAGTGTAGTGGTATTTGTAGAACATTTTCTGTGGATTCTCTTTTTCTATGCGAAGAATGGCAATGTCTGAAATTCTTACATTTTGGTTATTCGCATCTGTAAAGCCAGATGGTTTGATCGAAGATGCCAAATCTTTGAAATCGTTTCTGTCACGGTATATGGTGGCCTTTTTTTTAGCAGTTCTCATTAAAGTTATGTATTGCTGAGGAGTGTATATTGGTCCACGTTTTAGTGACTTAGTGATCTCTCGGTGAATTGTGGCATGGGCGCTGTCGCCTTCATTTTGGGTATGACCTCTCACCAAGAAGTGGTGGGTACTGGAATTTACGGAGTCAAATTTGCGAACAGTATACTCGTACATTAGAAACACAAATCTATTTTTGTTTTGCCCGCAGAAATTATCCGAGTAGAAAGTAATATTGACAGTACTTTTGTCTTTAATGGCTTTCTTGTCCAGTTGTTGCATGTATGTCCACAAGCAGGTTGCTATTTCATATGCTCCTCTTTTTGTTTGGGTCTCGTCCCAAATGTTGAAACATCACCTCGGGGGCGCTGTAATACTGCCTGAAGGTCATATACGAATACAATGTAATTTTCATCTGCCTTTGCTTTTTCCTTGTCTTCTTCCTTCGCGCGTCTTGCAAGTTTCTTTTCTGTTTGGTGATCCTCGAATTGTGGCTGCAGCTTTAATTTCTCCTCACCAGTACTATTTTCGTATCGAACACAGTCTTCACATTGGTCCTTCTTGGGTTGGAAGAAGGAAATATTATATTCGTTATTAAATATTTTGGAATACATTTGGGAGTTTGCTGGTTCCATATGTTGGGCTTTACACAGTTCAACAAAGTCCCTATGGTCCGCCCTCCTTCTACGTATTCTTTCTTTGAATCCCTGCGGCAGTAGTGACTTTCCATCCTGGGTATGGAATTTATATGTCCTGGTATTGCTTTTAAAATAGCAGGATCGGTTTTCTTGTGATGTGTATGTTTACCCGGCCGTCAAGACCGAGAACGCCGCAAGATGACGACATTTTTTTTTCAATTATCGTTCTTATGAAGCGGTCTGTTATTGCTAGTGTGTTTCGGAGAAAAAGACTTTGCATACTATTTTTCTTACCCCATCTGTAATTAAATAAAATGCATTATTAGGCTTGCGATTACTGTTCTCTCTTTGATATCTATATTTGAGTGTAATAATATCCATACAGCGCAAAACGAATTCGCGTTGTCTTTGCAGATCTCCTGTTTTCCAAAATTCACCGAAAATCACTTTCACAACATTTATGTTGACACTTTTGGTCACTGCAAGCAGGTCCCACAGATTTTTCTTCAACCATTCTTTTTGCTTTTTGTAATATATTGCTTTCCAGAATTTCTCATGCGTTTGGCAAAGTTTCTAGACCACAAATCTGGCTGCCCCTTTCTTTTTCTTACGATTTTTTTCTGGCAATTTTCCTTATCAGAGTTTTCACTATCGCTATCGGTTCTGGATCAAGATTTCGTGTTGGTATAACATAATCTTTGTCCAAAACATCATCATCGTTATCTTCTGAGAAAGACGAATCCGAACAAGAAGTAGACGACGAAGATCCAGACGATCCGTTGCTCGAAGAGGAAGATTACGATTTGGAAGAATTTTCACATGGAATGGAAGATGACTGCTCACCTGTACTAGTGAATAGAATTTTATCTGAAATTAAAAATAGTTGTTAACGTCATACCGCGTGGAGTAAACCCGTAGCAGTAGAAAATTGACTTATTTCAAAGGAAAAGTATTAAGAAACACTAGTTAACGGCAACTATAACAAATATTTTGCAATTATTATTTTCTGTGCAGTACCTATATACAGGGTGGCGCATTAGTGTGACAAAGTCCCATATCTCCTTTATTTAAAGAGATACAAACAAAAATTAAATAGAAAAGTTGTAAGATATGTTCTGGTGTATATTCCAAAAATATTTTTAATTATACAGGGTAGATCATAAAAGCTTAGAAGTAATTAAATTTTTTTTAAATAGAATACCCTATATATTATTACATATTTAGATTCTACATACAATTTTAGACACATTTTATGTATAATGTCCTATACCTAAGTCTAACCGTTTTTGACAAATTTCAAATTTTTTGTCAAAAATGACGTTTGCAGGCCAAAACATAGGTGGAAATTTTTTCTAAACGAAGCCTTTATCAATTAGTTATGGTTGGTTTCCTTGGAAATTGGGACCTACTCTAATGGGCTGTATTGATATTTTTGTAATACATTCATACAAGGTGATCAAAAATGGACAATAAAAAGTAGATTCAAAAAAGCCTATAAAGTCATTTTTTTAAATGGAAACCCCATATTTTTTTAATTCTATCTTATTTAGCATTAAAAATAAGGGTGACTTTGTATAAAAAATTGTAGTTTTTGAAATAATGACAATTTAACATTTTTTTATTGTAAAAAGGCTATACGGCTTTCAAGTTTTGTTGTTAGTTGGCCGTGACGGCAGGGCGCGGCGAAACAAAAAAAATCGAGCACTTCAGATCGAAATATTTCAATTTATTGAACCCCATATAAATAATTATTTTATTAAACGAACTTAAAGTAAAGACAATATTTTTTTGATTCAACAAATTATGTCCTAATCCTAATCATAAACTTAACACTTCTAATGTAACTAAACCTGTAACTAATTATACAGATAAAAGTACTAGAAACACGTCAAATACGTACTACCTAATAAGTTGTTCGAAATGTCCGCCTCTTTCTTGAATACACAATGCAATACGTCTCTCAAATTCGCTGCTTAAATTTCTACACATTTCAACACTAATGTTTTGAAAACAGTTTCTAATCCTAATCTTCATGTCTTCCTTTGTTGTAGGCGGTATTTTTATAAACCTGCTCTTTGACTTACCCCCATATGCTAAAGTCCATTTTAGTAAGATCTGGGGATCTAGCCAGCCAAGCAACAGGCTATCAGGGATATCTAGCATTTAAAAAAGTTATCATCGGACCTGTATGATGTACTGGGGCCCCATCATGAAGAAACCACATTTCTTGTTGCGTATCCTGTGACACTTGATGCAACAAATTAGGTAGATGGTTTTGCAGAAAGTCTAAGTATACTTCCTCTGTTACTCTGTGATCAAAAGAATATGGTCCAATTACATGATTACTGACAGCACCTCCCCAAACATTCAAAGACCATCTAGTTTGAGAAGTATATCTTATAAAATGTGGATTTTCGGTAGAATAGTAATGAAAATTGGGTCTGTTTACACTTCCGTTTCTGTGAAATGTGGTTTCATCTGTAAATAAAATCAAATGAACAAAATTTCTTTGTTGGTTTATTTTGTTTTGAGCCCATTGACAAAATTCCAGTCGGCTTTGATAATCTTCAGGAACCAACTCTTGAAGTAGTTGAATGTGATAGGGGTGCATTTTTTGAGACTTCAATATCCGATGTACCGTACGTCGTTCAACACCAACCTGCTGAGAAATGGGTCGTTGTCCAATATATGGATTTTCGGTAACTGTTAATAGTACATTTAATTGATTTTCTTCAGTCTGTGCACGTTTTTCCCTAGTATATTTTTCATATAACACATTGCCAGTTCTTTCAAAACGCTCCAAAAGCTTTTCAAATGCCCTTCTTTCAGGTTGCCGTCTCTCTGGAAACCGTTGTTGATACAGTCTTCTTGCTAAGAGCGTATTCTTATCACTAGCTCTCAAAACAAAAATCATATCAACCATCTCGGCTTGTGAAAAATTCATTATTTACAATTTTAATTCAAATTTTAAATCAATTTGCTATAAAATACACTAATGTATCACACAAATTATCAACTGACAATAAATAATGACTCTATTATTTTTATATGCCACACCTCGCCGTCACGGCCAACTAACAACAAAACTTGAAAGCCGTATAGCCTTTTTATAATAAAAAAATGTTAAATTGTCATTATTTCAAAAACTACAATTTTTTGGAATATACACTCTTATACAAAGTTACCCTTATTTTTAAAGCTAAATAAGATAGAATTAAAAAAATATGGGGTTTCCATTAAAAAAAAATAACTTTATAGGTTTTCTTTGAATCTACTCTTTATTGTCCATTTTTGTTCACCCTGTATGAATGTATTACAAAAATATCAATACAGCCCATTAGAGCAGGTCCCCATTTCCAAGGAAACCAACCATAAGTAATTGATAAAGGCTTCGTTTAGAAAAGATTTCCACCTATGTTTTGGCCTGCAAACGTCATTTTTGACAAAAAATTTGAAATTTGTCAAAAACGGTTAGACTTAGGTATAGGACATTATACATAAAATGTGTCTAAAATTGTATGTAGAATCTAAATATGTAATAATATATAGGGTTTTCTATTTAAAAAAAAAATTAAAATTACTTCCAAGCTTTTATGATTTACCCTGTATAATTAAAAATATTTTTGGAATATGCACCAGAACATATCTTACAACTTTTGTATTTAATTTTTTTTTGTATGTCTTTAAATAAAGGAAATGTGGGACTTTGTCACACTAATGCGCCACCCTGTATGTGATAATGACTTAATATCAGACTTTTTATAACCAAAAGAGAAACAATGATATTCACAAAGGTATTGAGTATTGACTATTTTTCTGAATATGCAGTCTTATCAGTATTGTGCGTTATATACTAACAGCAATTATTTGTAGACAATGGTATTGGGCATTGCGTATTGAAATTGTGCGACATTAATAACTCATCAATTTATGCTTTCTAAGTAACAGGATATTTATTCTATACTCACCACTTGAGACCAATCCAACTTCATCTGACTCATTTTCTATATTATTTGATGGAGTTGGAGCTGGATTTATTGTCAATACGGCCTCTGCCTCTGATTCCGATGCCTGTTTTGCTAAGGCCAACATTAATTCCGTGCGGTTTTGTGGGTACGACATTTTATTCTGGCTATAAAAAAAATGAAATTATTACTACGTTGATGAAGATGGTGATATAATAATAAGATAAATGACTATATTAATTATTTCCAATATCATCAAATTACATGTTATGCTTCTGTACAACAGCGACATAACCTGAGATAAAACGCGAGGTGACTCAGCAAAGAGAACCAGTCTGATTTGTTATAGTGGAACATTTGAAGATATTGTATACTTAGAATAAAATGCAATTTATTATTTACCTTACCTTATTATCAATAATGGCACAATACGAGTTAGGGCAGTGTATTTCACAACGCGAGCTGTCAAGTTGACAAATAATGTTCTTGAATAACGTCACAATACGAGATATGTCGGTATTGTTCATAAATTGTAAACTCACTTGCCGGAACTTTTTGAGATGTGTCACTATTCATAAAAACTAGTACTGTTATGCGTCATATTACGGGCATAACTAAATCTTGTGTCGCTGTTCATTATAAATATATTGGAATTTCTCGTTTTGCTATAGTGACATAAACCGCCATCTGGTGAATGATTTCGTAAGCAATGATGTGTCATTGTTACACATAAAAGTAAACGTTATGATCTAAATAATCCACTAAAAACATAAAATCATGAAATGTTTAGTTGTGTCGCTATTGCAGAGGACCATCAATATATGCATATATATGTACATATATAACAAAAGTACCGGTTCACCCTGATGGCCCTTATGAGGAACGGTTGCAGGCGGTGGAGGATCTTCTGGTATAGGATTTATATCGGTGGTATCACGTGCTTGTGATTGTATCGAATAGTTGCCGTTACGTTCGAAATTATCAGTTATTCATTAATACCGGACTTCTAAAAGGTAGTATAAGTTCATGCAATTGAGCTTGATAACGCATAAATTCTTGGAAGCGTTTAGATTGTAACGTTTTTTTTTCTTTTACGCGTTTGGAATGTTTGCGTATGGTAATCGCCTTTAGAATCCCTATTTTGGACACGAAATAAAGTTTTTTAGTTTGTTTTATCAACGTTAGATTTGAGGCTAAATTAAGATGTGGTTTATGTATTGGTATCGATAGGTAGTAGAATCCCTTTTACTAATTTGATTGCGAAGTAACTAGCTCCATTGTAAATAATAGTTGTAAATTTTGTAAATTTTGTCAAATCATAATTATTGGAGTTAAAACTGCGTCGGTGAAAGAATTAAATGCTGTATTAAAATTGTTACTTTGTATTTAAATATAGTGTAGAAAACATATATCGCAGTTTTTAAGAATGTTTTAGGCGACAGATTGGCGGAAGTTTTTCGATAAAATTTTTGGTCTTAAACAAAGAGTTTTGCTTTGGATACGAGGCGTTAGGGGTTAGCATCGCAATGAAATCATTGGGGGATATCAGTCACGTTTCAAAACAAACCGCGTGTTATGTTGTATATTTTTCTGATGCAGTTTTTTCAGTTCGGCTCACGAATTCAATTCGTTTTTGGTGCAATTTAAAATTTAAGTAATAAATTGTTATGCTTGGTTAATTAAAAGTTAAGGGAGATGATAGGAAAATGGCTGAATCTGGATGTGGAAGTCAGTCTAGTACAAGATGTAGGCGAAGACTCACGAGTTTGTGTGTTTGCGGTTTAACAATGTACGCGAAGGGGTTAGTGTAGTAAGAGGACGAGTTATATCATACCGTGAGGGTGTATCGAACGTTACCGTAGGAGGATTCTCCGCTTCCACTGGTTTGGGATCTTATTCTCCCTTTGTTTTAAGTTATGTAACATTTTTCTTTTTTTCCATTTTCCTTAGTTAATTTCATTTTTAGTTTATGTAAGAAACTACATATTGTACATATTACTGTCTAAGAGAAAAGTGAAGTATTAATTTTTAAGAGGATTTTTTTATTTGTAAATTTGGCTTAATTGATTAGTAAATGGATTATAATCTGTTGATAAATAATCTATTATTATTAAAGAAGTTTCAACACACCACCGGTTTATTATATCGTGTTTCGTTTTGTCAATAGTGGCAATTTTTGGTCATAGAAGTAATTGGTTTCAGTGTTTTTTATGAAATGCTGAACCTTTATTACATTGAACCGTTTATGGCATTTTGGTTATGCGGATTAATGTTAACGAGTTCCTGGTCAAAGCTCAAACAAAGTGCAAACTTGCTGTATATAGTGCCGCTTTTTAAAGACCCAGCAGCCTTTACCAAAATTTTTCTAATTAATTATTTGTTAATTATCCCGTGTTAATCAAATAACGTAAAATTACACAAGATTGCACAACAAATAATTCTTTTATCCCCTCCGACGTAGATTAAAAAAAAAAACGTTACGTCAGAGTAACCTCCGCCAATCGCGACTTGGGGATCCCTGCACAGAAGCCCGATCCACCCACCGCGGATTCTCTTTAAAAGCCGCGAAGCGCTACCGGAAATAAGAATATCTAGACTCGCAACCGCTAACGTTAATGCCAGAAGATACTTCCGCATCCTAACCGGGAAGCGCCTGTTAAATTGCACCAACCGCAGTTAGAAACTCTACAGACTGATTGAATACCGTATAGTTCGTAACGATCTCCCGCAAGTCTATGTAAAGGTATAAAGTTATTCCTTTTTAAGCAAAAGTATAATCGTGTACATAACAAAACATCATTTCCGTCCGAAACAATTGCATAATTGTTTAATTTCGATTACGCCACTTTTAATAAATTAAAAGTGGGTAATAAATTCGATATTCCCTGTATTTAATAATTAGAGCAAATTTCGTTCATTTGTACGTGTTTAAAAGTAATAGACGCTTTCTTATAAATACGCTTTATGTAAATACGTTCTAAATTAATTAATCCTGATTATTTAGAGGATTGAGAATTCATTGTAATAAATAATCAATCGCACACGAACAAGTTGCATTCGGAAACGTATAAATATCAACCTGTCCTTTTTGAAGAATTCCAAGTACTGGATGCACTCGATCTGAAAGACAAATCGAGAATAAGAATAGTCGTGCGCACCAATGTTACTTTAACTTATTGATTTTCTGAGGAACTGACCTGCTCGAAATGCCAGCGCGGACGTTAACTTGTACTCCCTTAGGTAGGACAGATAGAATTCCAGCGCGGCGCCTATGGCTCCTGGTCTTTTTCAGTCAGGACCGACTTTACGATTTTCTAAATACTTTTAGTCATTTTTGTCCGGATTGCTGTATAATACGCCTTCAATTGAACCGTAATAATTTCTATTTTCACAGAAACGTCTCAGGACCCAGTGAGCCGACCGACCACCTGCAGTCGAAGTGCGTTCTTCCAGAGAGGGCAGCCCAAGGGAAGCGTATATATATTTTATCCTTTTTTATTTTGTTCATAGAGTTATTATTAATTTTAGGAATTACTTATTTTAGTTCCTTTTTTCTTACTTAACATTGTAAGAATAGGAGAATATACATTTGAACCATTTTACTCTAATTAGTCAAGGTGAAAAGTGTTAAGCCTATATATCCCGTATTTACGAACCACCCCGTCTTGTTAAATAGACACGATTGGGTTAGTTGGAAGCAAATTAAAACAAATAATTTTAATTATTGTAAGCAAAGTGGCTTACAGCTTTAGTGAAGTTTAGAGTAAATAGATTAACGTTAAGGAACGCTTTGTAAATAAAGCAATGCTCGCAAGTACGGATAAATATTTGTGCATTTACGTTAAATCAGATGAAAAATTAGTTACTTGTGTGCTTTTGGTTGAATTAACTGTTGTAATTTAGTTCGAATAATTATAAATAGGAAGTTGCCGTTTGTGAGATATTATTTGGAAAGCGTTACCGTAGAAATACAAAAGAACTCTATCGATTCATCACCTGGTGGACCAGTTGTATGACCTATTTTATAGTAGTCCAGAGGAGGTAGAGTATTCTATGCCGTCTATTGTTGATCGTAGTGTCAGTTAAGGCAAAGTCTTACATTTTATTCAATGTTGATAGCAATAAATTGTGTGTATTTATTTTTTTTAAATGTTAGTGTGGGGGATGTAAACGCTTGCTTTCGTGTAAACTGTTTTATAAGAACCCTTTGGGCCTTTTAGCATGCGTGTTCATCCATACGACTTCATTTGTTAATTTACTGACTTTTATTTGTTTAATTTTGTGTATTGAAACTTTATTTTACAAAGATCTGTCAAAATTGATATTTTTGATATTTCCGTTGTGCTTAATAGAACGTAGTTATTTAGAATATGAGGTAATTGAACTTGGGGGATATGGCCTTGCTACAAACGTCAACGGAATTTTATTATTGCACGTTGTTTTTTTAAGTGAACTGCAGAACTGAATGTGTTTGTCTTGTACTAAAATTTTGAGATCTATATATCTCATAATATAGGACCATTGTTAAGGTTTATAACTGTTTTATTAACATATATGAATCTATTGTGAATTGGTCCTCTGTTACTGCGATTTTCCGTCGTAAGTTAAAAAGTTACGAGATTTGATATTTTGACCCACATTTAAGTTTTTTTTAGTGTTTGAATTATTCTATGAAAAATTTCGAGTTAAATAATTTTACAGCGACAACCTCGATTTATTATTCGTTTAGATTGTAATCAATTTTATTGAAGTTATACAAGTTTTTAAGGTAACCTTTTGAAGTTTCATTAAGCTTTAACTGAATGACTAATGCGAATTCCTCGATTTGAGTGTTGGCTATTTTGATTTCGGTAACCAGCTGTTTAGTTTTGCGAGTAGTCGCACAGTTTTTTTTTATAGGAATCATCTGATCAGCTGTCGATTACCTAGAGTTGCCAGAAGGTAAGCAATTTGTTTGGGAATGAGCTGTGTATTTTCGAATTTAGGAAGTTCAACCCCGATTTCGTCGTTTATTAAATTTTAGGAAATTGAATAATTAATTACCGTTTTCATCAGTTTTGTTGAATATTTGAAACAATAATTTTGATATTTGAAGTTTATCGAAATATTTAATGAGTTTTGGTTTTATTATCCCATCTTGCGGCTTTTAATATGAAGCTTAAGATTTTATTAAGATTTGGATGAACTTTGCGTAAATATTTTTGGAATAAAATCTTAGTGGGGATGAGGGTCTTATTTTGAGTGAACATGATGGTTTCCTGTTAGACCATTGTTATAATATAGTTCAGGACGATTTCCCGCTATAAATGTATCTAACAGGTGACGCCTTTTTGACATTCTCACCCAATTTTGACGTTTTTGAAGTTGTGACGAGTTCCTTTTTGCAGAATTAAGTAAGAACCCAGCCCACGCCACTGAGCGTGCACGCACACTGCCTTTATGGGCTGGTGCTCTAATGAGTACTTGACCTGTAACAGTGGAAGATACTCTACGTTAATAATTGTTCCTAATCCTCCTTATACAGTTTGGGTAATTAAAGTATGTACGCAAATCAATTAGAAATTGACTTCGAAAGAAATCAATACGTTATGTTTACTTTAAATTCTACGAATTTATATTAAACGATCAAGGCGGTTATCGCTTGTATATGTGAAAAGTATTTTCACATATCTATTTTTAGAAACGAACAATGAAACTGATAACGTACAATCGTGCTTTATGAGGGCAATGGCATTTGTATGTAGTTTACTAGATTAAATCGTACTTTATTTAAACATAACTTAAAGTGTTATTTTTATTTACGTCGTTTTATTTAAGCTGTTGGTCTTTGCAAGAATTATTACTGCCTATGTAAGGTAAAAAGGACGGGATTGTGAAGTAGTAGGATCGTAAAATATGGTAAAATTACGAAACAAATGGTGGTTGGCAACCACTTTCTAAATAAAGGGGATAACTTTGTATCTCCATTACTCGTATAATAAGTTTTAATATTTTATCTTCAATATGCGATTTATTATTATCGCTTCACAGAAAACATAGGAACAGGGGGATTTTTGAGAAATTCTTTCAGGAAGCGGGTTCTAATACTGTATTAAATATTCTAGATACGAACACAAAGTATTTGTATTAATGACCGGTAGACAGAATTGATAACGGTTTTAACAAGATAATCTGGCAGAAACGGAAATTTATGGAGATTATTATGCGATTAATTTTCTGTTACTTTTGTATTAGGAAAGGATTAATTAATCAAATGGGCATACACCTTTGGGTTAATTAGAAGGACGCTAGACCGAACAGGCGTACTCCTTCCAGACAACCAAAGTTAGGAAAATACCTACACAGTCATACCCCTTGGGGGTATTTGCCGAGGAAATCTCAGTACTTTTCAGGCATACGCCTAAAAGCAGGGGAGGAGTTTGTGTAATAGGATGTTTTTTTACGCTGAGCATATACCCGAGTAAGTGTTAGTGTACAGGTATTGCGGTTAATAATCTACCAAAGACAGAAAAGAAATCTTTATAACGGAAAAAGGGTCTGGTAAATGTAATAGAAAATGCATGACTTACTCCAGCAGGTAGAAGAAACGGTTTCTGATTCCAAGTAGCTCGGAATAGAAATCAGGAATGAAGGCGGGAGGACTTCGGCAGAGAAGTAAGTAAAATGTTTACTTCGGGACAGAAGTAGGAAGATAATTAACATCGCGTCGCGGTTCCATTTATATAGTCCGCGATCTAACGTGATTGGACGAGATAATTGATGTGTCACTTTGGTGGGTCTCTTGCGTCGAAATCTAAAAGATTCTATTCTAGATACGAACACAAAGTGTTTGTATTAATGACTGGTAGACAGGAATAGTAACGGTGTTAACAGGATAATCAGAGGAAACGGAAATTTACGGAAATTATTATGCGATTAATTTTCTGCCGATTTACCAGGGTTCCCAGTTCGGCCGTGTATATGTATGTACTTTTGTGTTAGGAAAGGATTAATTAATCAAACAGGCATACATCCTTGGGTTAATTAGAAGGACGCTAGACTGGACAGGCGTACTCCTTCCAGACAAGCAAAGTTATACGAAAATACCTACACAGGCATACACCTTGGGGGTATTTCCCGAGGAAATGTCAGTACTTTTCAGGCATACGCCTAAAAGCAGAGGAGGATTTTGTGTAATAGGATGTTTTGTTTACACTGAGCATACACCCGAGTTAAGTGTTAGTGTACAGGTATTGCGGTGTTTAGCAGACGGGATCCGTTAATAATCTACCAAAGATAGAAAAGAAATCTTTATAAAGGAAAACTAGTCTGGTAAATGTGATAGAAAATGTATGACAGCCCCGCAGGTAGAAGTAACGGTTTCTGATTCCAACTAGGTCGGAATAGAAATCAGAAATGAAGGCGGGAGGATTTCGCCGGAGAAGTATGATTTTTTAGTTCGGGACAGAAGTAGGAAGATAATTAATATCGCGTCGAAATCTAAAACAATTTTTTAACTACGGAAGAAGGGGAAATAATTGATTATTGGAATGCACCGGAGCATTGTAATGCCAAATAAACGGATAATTAAATAATTAATTTACGGATTTTGTGTAAGCATTTCTGGATCTTTATAGAGTCGGTATTAAATCTCTCGTCCTCGGTCAATACATCATACTAACTAAAATTGGGATGAAAGGTCCTAAACTGTAACAAAAAAACACTTGAGTGAAACAGTAAAAAATATTGGACGAAAAAGATTGTAATTCGTTTTCGAGCACTAAATAATTACTATCGACGGAAAAAGTTTGTAGACTCGAATTTGAAAGCTAATAAAAAATAACCATTTAACGGATGTGAATTCACTTGATATCAAACTAAGCCTGTTTAATTTTGCGTTGTTTGGTTATAACAGAACAGATGTAATGTCAGTAACACAGTGCGTTTAATTTCAAAACCATACTTTCGTTAGGTTTTTTAAAAACAATTTGTGATTGATTGGAGTTTTAACCGATGCACCTTGACTGACCAAAACCGCACCGTGGCTGTAGTGCACCGCTCACTTCATTAGAAAATTACACAATTATCACACTGCTGCAAATAAAGGTGTGTCCATCTGATTACAATAATTAAAAAAAAATCAAAACAAAAATTTGCGTAGGGGACGTCGATACAAGTTAAAAAGTACCAAGAATGACAATTCTTCAAATATTATACGATTTTTATTCAAAAAGCTGATAAAACTAAAGTTAAATCATTTTTGTTTCGTAATATTTGGAAACTTATAAATGACCTTTAATTTACAGCGTCTAATTAAAAAGAATCTCAGTTTTCAAAGAAATGAGACGTTCTGATAATAAATTTGTGCAGATAAATTAAAGGACCCCGCAAAACGCTTACAGGAGCACTCTAACAGAGATGAATCTCATTGTAGCGTAGTTATTTGTTTGTTCTTTTTGCTTGTTTGTTTGATTGTGTGCGAGTGTGCGAGTGTGCGTGCGTGCGTGCGGGCGTGCGTGCGTGCGTGCGTGTGTGTGTGTGAGTATGTGTGTGAGTGTGTGGGTGTGTGTGTGTGAGTGTGAGAGTGTGTGGTGGTGTGGTGTGTGTGTGTGTGTGGGTGTGGTGTGAGTGTGTGGTGTGTGTGTGTGTGGTGTGTGGTGTGTGTGTGTGGTGTGTGATGTGTGGTGTGTGGTGTGTGTGGGTGTGTGTGTGGTGTGGTGTGTGTGGTGTGTGTGTGTGTGTGGTGTGGTGTGGTGGTGTGGTGTGTGTGTGCGTGTGGGTGTGCGTGGTCGTGTGCGTGTGCGTGTGCGGTGTGGTGTGTGTGGTGTGCGTGCGTGTGCGTGTGGGTGTGCGTGGTGTGGTGTGCGTGGTGCGTGTGCGTGTGGTGTGGGCTGTGCGTGTGCGTGTGCGTGTGCGTGGTGTGGTGGTGTGGTGGGCGGTGTGGTGTGGGTGGGTGGGTGGTGTGTGTGTGTGGTGTGTGGTGGTGTGGTGTGTGTGGTGTGGAGTGTGGGTGTGTGTGGTGTGTGAGTGTGGGTGTGCGTGTGTGCGGTGTGTGGGTGTGGTGTGGTGTGTGGTGTGGTGTGTGTGTGTGTGGTGTGTGTGGTGGTGTGGTGAGTGGTGTGGTGTGCGTGTGGGTGTGTGTGCGTGTGCGTGTGGGTGGTGTGCGTGTGGTTGGTGTGCTGTGTGTGGTGTGGGTGTGGTGTGGTGGTGTGGTGTGTGGTGTGGGTGTGGGTGTGAGTGTGTGGTGTGTGTGTGTGAGTGTGATGTGTGTGGTGTGTGTGAGTGTGTGTGTGTGTGTGTGAGTGTGTGGTGTGTGTGTGGTGTGTGAGTGTGTGTGTGTGTGTGTGTGTGGTGGTGTGTGTGTGTGTGTGGGTGTGGTGTGGTGTGGTGTGTGTGTGTGTGGTGCGTGGTGGTGCGTGTGGTGTGGTGTGTGTGGTGTGTGCGTGTGGGTGTGGTGTGGGTGTGGTGTGTGTGGTGTGCGTGTGCGTGTGCGTGTGGTGTGCGTGGCTGTGTGTGGTGTGGTGTGTGTGGGTGTGCGTGCGTGTGGGGTGTGCGTTGCGGTGCGTGCATGTGGGTGGCGTGGGTGTGGGTGGGTGTGTTGTGTGTGTGAGTGTGGTGTGGGTGTGTGGTGTGAGTTTGTGAGTGTGGCGTGTGTGTGGTTGTGAGTGTTTAGAATAGTTTGTGGTTTGTAATTTTTATTGTGTTGTCGATGTAGTCTACTAAGTAGTTTTTTCGGTTAGTTGTAAATTGTTTGTTTTTGCTACAGGTTCAGTTCGTTGACTGCGTTTTGTGCGGAGGTTGTGCGTCTTTTCTTGTCGTGTGTGTGGTGGTGTGTGAGTGTGTGTGTGTGTGTGGGGTGTGTGTGGGTGTGGTGTGTGTGTGTGGTGTGGTGTGTGTGTGTGGTGTGTGTGTGGTGTGTGTGTGTGGTGTTGTGTGGTGTGGTTGGTGTGGTGTGGTGTGGTGTGGTGTGGTGTGGTGTGGTGTGGTGTGTGTGTGCGTGTGGTGTGGTGTGGTGTGGTGTGTGCGTGTGCGTGTGGTGTGCGGTGTGCGTGTGCGTGTGGTGTGGTGTGGTGTGTGTGGTGTGTGGTGTGGTGTGGGTGTGTGTGGGTGTGGGTGTGTGTGTGTGTGGTGTGTGTGTGTGGTGTGTGTGGTGTGTGTGTGTGTGGTGTGGTGTGGGTGGTGGTGGTGGTGAGGTGTGTGGTGTGTGGTGTGTGGTGTGTGGTGTGTGGTGTGTGGTGTGTGAGTGTGTGTGTGAGTGTGTGAGGTGTGTGAGTGTGTGAGGTGTGGGTGTGAGTGTGTGAGTGTGTGGTGTGAGTGTGTGTGTGTGTGTGAGTGTGTGTGTGGAGTGTGTGTGAGTGTGTGCATGTGTTCGTGTGCGTCTGCGTGTGCGTGTGCATGTGGGTGTGGGTGTGGGTGTGGGTGTGGTGTGGGTGGGTGTGTGTGTGAGTGTGTTAGTGCGTGAGTGTGTGAGTGTGTGAGTGTGTGAGTGTGTGAGTGTGTGAGTGTGCGAGTGTGAGAGTGTGTGAGTGTGTGAGTGTGTATGTGAGTGTGTGAGTGTGTGTGTGTGTGTTTTTTTTTTTGCATATATTTATCTATCATATGTACAATTTATATATACAAATTATATGTACAGATAGAACATATTAAAGAACGTTATGATTAGCTATTACTATGGATCAAGCCTTACTTAATATTGGTAAATAAGAGATTCGTTTTCGACTGCACACAAAACACTATTTTTACACCACACTGTCATAAAGTGCTTACTGTCATTTGTTGCCTTGCTCCATATAAATTCCTTTGTGATGCGACTTTTCAAGTTGTTCAGATAGTAGTCCCTTGGGTTTTCAATCGTTTGGTTTTCCTTAGTTTTTTTTATATATATGTTGTAGATACTTTACTTTGCCATGTTTAGAATAAAGTTTGCTAGTTTGTAATTTTTTATTGTGTTGTTTACCCCTGATGTAATGTCTACCATAAGTAGTTTTCTTCCGGTTAGGTTGTAAAACATTGTTTTAGTTATTTGCCATACAGGTTCAGTTCGTTGACACTGCAGTATTATGTGCCAGGAAGACCCAATTTCGTCGCACCAGATACATTTTTCATTGTCCGATGTGTGTGTGTTGTGTGTGTGTGTGTGTGTGTGAGTGTGTGTGTGGGTGTGATGTGTGTGTGTGTGTGCGTGTGTGTGTGTGTCCGTGTGTGCGTGTGTGCGTGTGCGTGTATGTGTGCGTGTGCGTGTTCGTGTGCGTGTGCGTCTGCGTGTGCGTGTGCGTGTGCGTGTGCGTGTGCGTGTGCGTGTGCGTGTGCGTGTGTGTGCGTGTGCGTGTGCGTGTGTGCGTGTGCGTGTGGGTGGTGGGTGTGGTGGTGGGTGTGGTGTGTGTGTGGTGTGTGTGTGCTGTGGTGTGGTGTGGTGTGTGTGTGGTGTGGTGTGTGGGTGTGGTGTGCGTGTGTGTGGGTGGTGTGTGCTGGTGTGGTGTGGTGTGGGTGTGGTGTGTGTGGTGTGTGCGTGTGGTGTGTGGTGGTGTGCGTGTGCGTGTGTGTGCGTGTGGTGTGCGTGTGCGTGTGGTGGTGCGTGTGCGTGTGTGTGCGTGGTGGTGTGGTGTGCAGTGTGGTGTGGTGTGTGTGGTGTGGGTGTGTGTGTGTGGTGTGCGTGTGGTGGGTGTGCGTGTGTGTGTGGTGTGAGTGTGTGGTGTGTGTGTGTGTGTGTGATGTGTGTGGTGTGTGTGTGTGTGGGTGTGGTGTGTGTGTGTGGTGTGGTGTGCGTGCTGGTGTGCGTGTGCGTGTGTGGTGTGGTGTGTGGTTGTGTGTGTGTGTGTGTGGTATTGCTGCTGTGGTGGGTGTGTGATGTGAGTGTTAGTGTGTCGAGTGTGTGTAGTTGACGTTAGTGTGGTGAGGTGTTGAGTGTGGTGATGTGTGTGTGTTGTGTGTGTGTGTGTGACGTGTGTGTGTACGAGTGTGTGTGTGTGTGTGTGTGTGTGTGTGTGTGTGTGAGTGTGTGTGGTGTGTGTGTAGTAGTGTGTGCTTGGTGTTGAGTGTGTGGTGTGGTGCTGTTTTAATGTGTGCGTGTGCGTTGTGCGTGTGTGATGTTGCGTGTGCGTGTGATGGTGTGTGTGTGTGCGTGTGTGTGGTACGTGTGTGTGTGTGTGAGTGTGTGTGGTGTGTGTGTGTAGTGTGAGTGTGTGTGCTGAGTTGTGTGAGTGTCGTGCGTGTTTGCAGTGTGTGTGTGGTGTGGTGTGGTGTGTGTGTGTGGTGTGTGTGTGTGTGGTGTGGTGTGTGTGTGTGTGTGTGTGTGGTGTGTGGTGTGTGTGTGTGTGTGTGTGTGGTGTGTGTGTGTGTGTGTGTGTGTGTGTGTGTGTGGTGTGTGTGTGGTGTGTGCGTGTGTGGTGTGTGCGTGTGTGTGTGTGCTGTGTGTGCGTGTGTGGTGTGTGCGTGTGGTGTGCGTGTGCGTGTGGGTGTGGGTGTGGGTGTGGGTGTGCGTGTGCGTGTGCGTGTGCGTGTGGGTGTGGGTGTGCGTGTGCGTGTGCGTATGCGTGTGCGTGTGGGTGTGCGTGTGCGTGTGCGTGTGCGTGTGCGTGGGCGTGGGCGTGGGCGTGCGCGTGGGCTTGCGCGTGCGCGTCTGCGCGTGCGTGCGTGTGTGTGTGTGCGTGTGCATGCGTGCGTGCATTCGTGCTGTGAGTATGCGTGTGTGTATGCGAGTCTGTCAGTGCGTGGGTGTGCGTGCGTGTGTATGTTTGTGTACCCCGACTTAGTAAACATCATCGCACATCGATATTAAAAAGTCCAAGATTGGGGTGTTGTGTCTCGAAAACTACTCGTGATAGGCAATAGATATTAGTTCTACGTGTTTAGAACTGATTCATGCCTGAATTTGTTTGTTGTTTGCAGTAAGCTGCGTTCTACTGCTTACACTCTGTATGAGGTGCTAAGTTTATTTCACTGTTTTAGATAGTTATGTTGTTGATTTGTTTAAAGTTGGCAGTATTTAGTCAAAGAAAGAAAATATAAACTTTTTTTGCCTTATTGAATGACTGATTTATTGAATGATTACAGAACAGTTGTTATTTACAGTATTCTTTAGTTGTAGTATATCTGATACACTGCGCATATTTGTTTGTTTTTGTAAGATTTTTGCGTTCTACCGACTATAACGTACGTATCTCAACCTAACCCCACCAACCAATCAAATAACACAAATTTCAAATTTTGAACCAATCACATTTCAATTAACTGATAAGTGATACATAACACTTATCGTTTTCGTGTTATCAAAGAGCACAAGTAAACACAACAAATAAATACAAAAAATGAATTATTTATTAAAATTAAATATACTCGACAGACAAGATTTTTTACAGTTGTCGTTATTAAGCTTACCAGTGATAAATGGCACCAAAATTTGAATTTTTTAATTATGTTTCCTTAATATCTCCTAAATGGAAATAAATACGATTTCTAAATTTGGCAGGCGCACTAGATAGGTGATGATCATTATTTTGCAGCGATTTTGGTGTAATCGGTGAACTGGGGGTTGTGCACTCTTCTACCCATCCGATTTTTTTGTGTTACGCCCTGATTAAATTCCATCTTTAATATGATTGCTAAAATAATATTTATACAAATGAAGGACTTTGTAATATATTTTTTATATACGGAAAATGCTACACAATTTTTAGTAGAACTTGCACAATATTTAACGAAAAGTACTCACATTTACTTCAAATGGCAGAAAATGTATGAAAAAACTAGAAACAAATTATAATAAATGCTCGAAATGGTGGCCGTTCACATTCAAGCATGATGTTAAGCGTAAAGGAACACCCTACAGTACTGCTGTTCGTACTTATTGAGGAGAGAGCTTGTCGAATGCTGCTCGCACACGTGCCTCTAGTTCTTCTCCGGTGCCTGGTAGACCTAATGCTTGATATGTATATGTAAGGACTTTAGAAGTCAAATCTGGAGATCTTGCAGGCCAGTTCCATGGCCAGGTGAGTTCTTGGGATATTTCCTGGGTGCAATGGGCTGGTGCTCCATCCAATTGATACCAACAACCTCTTCTAAAGTTTAAAGGCAGGTTGTCAAGAAAATTTACTACCACAGTCAGTAGTAAATTGAGGTAATGCGCCGCCGTTAACACGACGTCATAAAGCACGTAAGAGAACCTGTCATCCATCATAAGGCAAAAGACATTAAAACTAAACCCGACCTAATAGTTTCTTTCTCGGATCTCATGCGGATTGGCTGAAGTCCAGATATAGTTCTTATGCCTGTTAAGAATCCTTTCGCTCGAAAAGTACAGATAATTTTTCTCAAAAAATTATGTTCGTCTTGACTTCGAAGATACAGCATCTCACACACGCTAACTCTGTCGTTGGGGTCTTGTGGATGAAGGTTTTGTACTAACGAGAATGTGTAGTCAGGGAAGTGATGCTTCTTCAAAATCTTCTGTATTGAACATCTACTGATTCCCAGATCTTCATCGGCAGCACGAACTGAGGCATTTGAATTGGCCTCGAAATAAGTCAAGATATTCAACTCTTCCTCTTCATCAACTACAGTTTTTGGTTGATTTAGCACTTGACTAATTCATCCAAAACGCACAAAATTTGCTTCTATTCTTCTAAATTTACCTTTTGTCATCGGAGGTAAATGTGGATAGTTTTCGTTAAATATTGTGCAAGTTCTAATAAGAATCGTGTCGCATTTTTCATGTATAAAAAATAAATTAAGACTTTATTGACTTGTATAAACATTATTTTCGTTATTGTGTCAATTTTCACTGTTTTTAGCAGTAATATTAGGGCACTTAAGTGATAAGTACTAAATCACAAACATTAAAAACTTGACATTTGAAAAATTATTTCTCGTATCCATAGCAACCATTCATAGTATTCTGGAAATAATGGCTAAGGAGTTAAAATTTTCCGTTTTTTGGAAATAACTAGAACAGTTTAATTTAGATATAACATGTCACATCACTTTGTAGCAAGTCTTGTCGCCAATTCGATTACGTAACAAAAATAAGGTATTCCATTTAAAAGAGCTTATTTTTTTACATGTTTACAAATAGGAGTTACAGCTCATTTTGTAAACGTCAGCCAGCTGTCAAGATTTCGTGAAATAGTTTTTATCTCAAAAACCGTATTAAATAGGAATGATACAGTTTCAATAAAAAAGATTCAGAATTATGGTTCTCATCCAAAAATGCAAAAATATATGGGATGTTCCATTGAAAATAATAATGTAGATGGTGACTTCCTCAAGACTTTTCCATTCTTCTAGAGTTTGTGCTTTTTGGGTCCACTCTGGGCTACCTATTTCCACCTTGCCCTTGGTCGTCCCCTGTCCCTTCTTCCTATGCGTGCTCTTCATATTGTTACTTTTTTGCCCCATCTGCCACCCTCTCTGCGAAGCATATGTCCTGTCCAGCGCCATTCCTGGGTGGCTACTTGCTGAGCAGCATAACTTTTGTTCTTGTTCTTATATATGTATTTGTTTTCCTATCGGATGATATAATGCCTAGCATTAATCTTTTCATCTTTCGCTACGTTACTTTTATTCTATTGATGTTGGTTTTGTAAACACCCACGTTTCAGATGCGTACGTTAATATAGGGAGGATGCACTGATGGAAAACTTTAGTTTTTAGATGTTAATAGGGCCTTTGAAGACGGTTTTTAGCTTTCCGTAGCTGCCCAAGCAAGTTGATTCTTGGATTATATATATATATATATATATATATATATATATATATATATATATATATATATATATATTCGGTCACCATTTCTATTAGATCTCCAGTTTTGTCGAATAGTTTCACGGTGATGGTAGCTCTCTCGTACATATCTGTTACCACTTGTATGTAACGATAGTGAATCTTTGGAGAGCATTGTTTATATATATATATATATATATATATATATATATATATATATATATGTATTTGGCAGTTTCTGCGTGTCGTCTAGGGTATAAGTTTGTGTTGAGATTACTACAGATTCTCTTATTATTCTCTCGGTTAGGTGTAACTGGCGATGCTATCCTTCTGTGTCTTATCGAAGTTGATACTGTGTGATGTCGATTAACATGTTGTGTTCAAGATGAGGTTGGGGTGATTTTCCTTACTGCTAATCGATGTTCTTTCAGCCTAGCACTGATTCGTCTGTTTGGTTAACCTACGTACGTTCGGTCAGTCTCCACATGGAATCTTGTATATTCCTTGATCTTCTAGTTGATTTTGGTTTTTGGGATAGGCAATATGGTTCCGATCTTTGCACGTGTCTTAATTATCGTTCTGATTTGCGTTTTTTAGAAGTCTGCTAATCCGATTGGTGGTTCCCTTTATGTACGGTAAGAGTTCATTATTTGTTTGTTTCTCCTCTTTTTCTACTATAGGATATATAGGATATATAGGATTGTGAAATAAAAGCTTTTTGGATCACTCTGTATATTTCAAAATATTTTTAAAACATACTTACAAAGACCCTCTACATACACATCGAGAAAGATTTATAAAAAAATTTACCGTTTTTCCCAAAACAACCGAGGCGTTACAGGTGGCCCAACCTGTATACAGACCCATTTGGTATGCCACAATGTAACATATATAATATAATTGTTGATTAAAGACAAGATTGTTAGTGATCCAGTTTCAAATTTGTGTAATATTACGATAATACGATTATAGTTCGTTACCAATTTAGTACGCTAGTGAAACTGTTTTTTTTTGTCCCACGTATGAAGTATTGTCGAAACTTCAAAATAAATCACTGATAATTCTTGGGGTACAGTTTGTACTTCAACATTTTGTTTTTTATAATACCAACAAACAAATTGCGAAGTGAATGTTTTACAGAACTAGATCAATTCATTGCTCACTTCACAGTGACGGTAACATAACGTGAAGAAAATGATTTAGATGTTCTTGATACTGAGGTATAAGTATAAATAATATTCATGGTCAGTTGGAAGATGTAACTCTCTTGTTGGTTGTAGAGATTAAAGATCATGCAGTTCTTGATATATACCTGAGAAACTGATGATGTTTAGGAGAAGAACAATGTTTCTGAACAACCCTTGATATCCTGAATGTCCGAAAAAACGGTAGGCCAGTGACTTGAAAATGAAATATTCAAATTTGATTTGGAGACGGACAAGTTTAATTTTGAATGAAGATGCTAATTTTTTCATAGGCACCTTAGAACTCTCAACAAAAATCGCTTAATTGAGTACATCTTTCTTTAAATATTTGTTTGTCGATGACCTTTTACAGATAACAACAAATGAGTAATATAAGTAGTACTCATGCTGAATATATTGTATTGGGCTTTCCACAGATCAACGGGGTTATGTGAGAAAAACAGTTCTAACAGATCCGCCGTTTTGCACATTTTAACCACAACTCTAAAATGGGTTCTAAGAATGAGAAAACCTCTTACCCCTTGTACATTTTCCTTCCGATGGGTCGTATGTTTACTTCAGATATCTGAAAATAAAGGTAATAAAACGGAAAGATCTTCTGATACTGTGCCTATCAAAAATGCAGGTAAGAATAAGCCTTTGTAGTAATAATAGTGGGCGTCATGAAGTTTCTAAAATATAACTAAAAGTTTAAAAAGGGAGTAAAGAGAGAGGGGAACTGGAAGAGAAAATTTTAATTGGCACATATATCCAGTAAATAATAATTCGTTTTTCAATAAACCGAGTGGTTTATTAAATAACAAGTTAATGTAACCTGTAGATCTTAAATATCAAGTCAATTTAATGACGCGAATATTAATTTAGAAACCGAAACATTAAAAGTAGGCAAATTACCGAAATTTTCAATCCTGCAGAAAGCGCCAATCGATCAAAGTCATTCGTTAATTGTAAACTTTGCTATTTACCAAACGCAATAATTGTAAGTAACTAAAAGGCGTTGAGCTCAGGCGTATAAGTACTACCTATTAACTAAAGAGTTAGTAGTTTTACTTCAGACAAATCGATCTTCGTATGTAAATATGCCTGTACTTAAAGTTAATAATAAAGAAAAGGAATGTTTTTGGCACAAAATTTCAATTACAAATGAAATATAGATACTTATACTGATACAAAATAGAATTTTAATTCAAGTTCTTTATGCAAACACCTAAATACGATGACTGAAGTTGAGTCATGGGAAACAATTTACAAATTTAGCGATACAGGAACCACAGTTATATTTGTGCCATTATAAATTGTCAGTTAAAATAAATACGTAGATAATGACTTACAGTTATACAAGTTATACACATAATATATGAACATAGATTACGTAAGTAAATTTTGTATGTAGAATCAAATAATGCAATGGAAACAACTATATTTAATATATAAGCTACACAATTACCACTTACGGGAAACAAATTTATTTTATACAATTGGTTAGTATACCTCGAATTCCTCGATAATGTACATGTGGAATTAATGTAATTGAACACTATCCTACTTCAATGTCCCCGAAGAGACTGACGACAGCCGGTGGTATATCAGTAGTCGGTAGATTATGGAGTGAACATCTGCGGTAAACAACCCTAGCCAGAAAGTAACCATGCTATTTCAGTAGCAATTTATTCTCCAAAGGGACCACGTAACAATAATCAGACACTTATAATGTTGATATCATCAGTGGTAGAGGTACAGAAAGGGCCCAAAAAAGCCCATATTGAAATTATATGTTACAAAGAAAAACTAATTCCGAGACAAGTTCGTTGAAATAGAATTTATACTAGCACCTTGTGCAATAAATAAGTGCCTAGGAATGTATCCAAATTTAATTTGGGTTGTTTAACTAATATTAAACGCAGTAATACTCTAGGACGTGTTTTTCAATTAATTGATTCTTTTGCAAAACCTTATCAGATTGTTGGTTCTACATAATACAGCTAGATGGCGGAGTGACAAAATGTAATGTAGCAGGTATATAATTATAGGTCATTGTGTTAAGTTTAATGTAGAAATAAGTAAATAAAGATATATAACGATGAGCTAAATAATTATTTATTCCCATAAAATAAAAAAATATAAATTAAAGTAGAGTATAATACGGCACATCAAATTACAAAATTATGGAAAAACTGCACTAAGTACGCCCAATAAATTTAAAGTTTATTTTTAAGTATATGTTACATCTAATAAAAATAATTTAATTTTAATTATAGATGTTTTTTTTTAAATTTAGATGCTGTAAGCTATGTAATAAAAATTAAGTAATTTTAATTTGAAAGTGTCTGCTAATTATAATTTTAATTTAAAGATAACTACTAGTAAAAACGATTTAGTTTTATTTTGTATGTATTTGAGTTAAACGTGTATCATATATTAAGAATTGTTATTTCTGCTGCCTTGTAAACGTGGACCTTGTACATAAAAACTTTTTTTTAAATGTTTTAGTTATGATTAGCAACAGACGGATACATCTTTGTCGACAACAGTGGCGGCGGAGTAACAAACGTTGCGGTTAAAACTCCAATCAATTAAAAATTGTTTTAAAAAAATTAACAGAATTATGGATTTGAAATTATTCTCATTGTATTACTGACACTACATCGAAGTCAATAGTGTACGTCAGATGCTCGTGCGATTTTCCGTTCCGGGAACACCAAGTACTACTAAATAGGCTCTAGTGTTTACAAAAATCTATTGAAACGTTTAGATTTTATAATTTAAAGTACACCATTAAAAAATCCCAAAAAAGATAAGTATTTTATTATGAGTGTTAATGGTGAAAGTTTACATTTTCATATTTACAAAAATCTGTTTTAAGAAATGTTTGTTTTGAAACATATTAAAATTTCATGGGATATGGTGGTGTAGTTTTGTTTTTATGTGGCTGTAAAGTAGAATGTAGTGCGGCAAATTCTAAGACACGGACAGTTTTCATCGCTCGCGCGCAGTAATTGTTAAAAAGCTTTCTGTTGCAAGTAAATAACGTAGAATTAAACAAAGTTTAATTTGATGCAAATCCCATTCAAATTCGTTAAATGGTTATTTTTTTAATTAAGTAATTAATATTAATGTAACTTCAAAAGAATATAAATATAATAAACCAGTGTTCGCATGTCGTTAGAAAGGTCCGTCCATCCTTAACACAATCTCCAATTTTCAAAATAAGGTAGTAAGCCAAAAGAATTTTATTTTTACATTTCAACTAGACACTTTAAAAGTCATGGCAATAGCGACAATTATTAACTGTTACATGGTTACAACTAATACAAAGCAGTGAACATTAAGGAAAATCACTAGATTATTTTCAAAATTGTAAACCGTATTAAGTATAAGTCGAGGGGTAAACTGCGATGTAATTAGGTGTACATATCTCCGGAATTAGTGTTGGAATTATTTCTGGAACTAGTAGTATTACTATCCGAATTTGGGGAAGTAGTTTTAAAATTCGTCGTATTAGTAGTAACGTTTTATGTAGTGGTGTACTTAGACAAAGTGGGTATAGGATACCACATTTTTTAATTGCGCTAAGCACTTATTAGAACCTTTGGGAAATAATCACTATAAAGAGGAATAGATATATTATTTAAGTGATTTCAAACGTCACCTTACGAAAGACGTTACAACAAATGTGTACTACTTCCAACATTTAGTTTGCTAAATGATTACATCGTATTAAGCACATGAGGTAAGCAGTTAGATCGGCGAACAATGAGATTGTTAATACCATTTTAAAAGGCTATTTGTACTGGATCTACAAGGAGCAAAAAATTTCTAAAAAGAAAACTGGACGCAGAATATGCTATAGCGTATGTTACAATGATGGACTATATTTTATCATCAATGTAAGTTAGTACTGCGTTCGAATCCCATTGCCGCCTAGTCTGTATGTGATCTTTCAAGTAGTTTATCTTATATAAATATCGCAGCGAAAACACTACGTATATGCACGTCTTCTACTTATAGGAATTGTATCATGCGACACGCATAGTGCAAAGATGGTTAAGCCTAAATCGCAACAGAGTCAACAAATCGGTAAATACTTAAATTGACTTAAATGCGTTTTATCAATTTGTACTACCGAAGCATGGCCAAACAGGATTTCTTAATTAAACTTACAAGCTTAATATTACGTCCGCCGGGGCAAATAACTTTTTTCATAACTTAGTCCGTTCAGATGATACGAATATCACTGATAAACAATATATTTTTCGCGGATAAGTAGAATAAATATGAACTGTCCCTTTTAAGTTACAACGGGACGGTTAATTAAAAAGGTCCATTAAAAGAAATTTTTCACTTTTGTTATTAAAACAATTATTTTTCAACCAAGTCATTGTACAATCAAAATACAGCATATAACACTGAAACAATGGAGTGGAATTGATATTCACATATTACAATTACCTTGACACATGTAGTATTTGTACATTTATCTGACTTATGAAAATGTAAACTTTCACCATTAACACTCATAATAAAATACTTATCTTTTTTGGGATTTTTTAATGGTGTACTTTAAATTATACAATCTAAACGTTTCGATAACACTTACAGTTATCTTCGTCAGTAGTAATGTTTGTTAAAAATTGTTAAAGATGTAGTAAACAATTTTGTCAAATTTGAAAAATTAAAACATAAACATAAGCCTGCTATTAGTATAATAGTTTGGGAAACATAAAGCCAACTATAAAATTTTTAGTAAAGAATAACTAGGTCATAAAATTAAATATTATTAAACTGCCTCAAAGATGACAAACCAGAACACTCTCTACGACGAAAGCTAACAATGAAATTTGCCAGCCAAAAAACACATTTAACAAAATTTATTAACAATGAAAAGCACAATGCAGAACGTTCTTTGTAATTTTTAATTTTAATTTAATTTCAACTACTTATGTTAAATTATAGTGCTGTGGTAATTTAATATATAATTGGTAAAGCATTTGCTTCAAGGTCTAGGAAAAACACAGCAAAAAAAACCTAGACATACCAAAAGTTGAAAACAAATTAAAATCAAGGCGTATCATTATGCTCTTTTTCAATTATAAGATGCCAAAACCTATTTAAACGGAGATTTTCTTCTTGTCTATTAAAATTATTCGGGTGTCTATATATTTCAATAGCTTCACGTTGCAAACGAACATAATAATGGGTTTGTCTTGACAATATTTCCATATTGCCAAATTGAATGTCATGATTTAGATTATTCAGGGCATGGTCAGCCACAGCAGACCTCTCTGGTTGACCCAATCTACAAAATCTCATATGTTCTTTGCGTCTTGTATCAAAGCTACGATTTGTGGTCCCGATGTATACTTTTCCACATGAACAAGATAACTTATACACTCCGGAAGATGATAAAGGGTTTGACACATCTTTAGGTGATCTTAAATGTTCTTTAATTTTCCTTGTAGGTTTAAAAATAGTCCTAATGCCATATTTGATTAGGATTTTTTCAATTCTATTTGTAACATTAGCTATAAAAGCAAGAAAAGTAGTGCCAACATTGAGAACTGGTTTTTCTTTAAGGTTACGCCTAGAAGGTGTAATAACATTATTAATATCTGTAAGTGAATATCCATTATCTTGTAAGGATTTTCTTAAATATTTATATTCATCATTCAAAAATTCAGGGTCACAAATTCGTTTTGCTCGATCTACTAAAGATTTAATTACACTAATTTTTTGACGTGGATGGTGGTTGGATAATTTATGAAGGTATCTATCAGTGTGTGTCGGCTTTCTGTAAACCTTAAAAGATAGTGAATTATTATTTTTAGATATTAATATGTCAAGAAATGGTAAACTTCCATTAGTTTCTTTTTCCATGGTAAACTGAATACTAGGATGTATACCATTTATAAAAACCAAAAACTCATGCAGTGCTTCTTCTCCATGTCTCCAAATAACAAATGTGTCATCTACATATCTATACCAAACTGAAGGTTTTTTAGGTGTACTTTGTAACGTTAATGTTTCAAATTTTTCCATATAAAAATTAGCTATAACAGGACTAAGGGGACTACCCATTGCTACACCTTCAATCTGTTCATAAAATTTACTATTCCACTGAAAATAAGTTGTAGTAAGACAGTGATGAAAAAGAATGGTTATGTCCTTTGGAAAAAGATGATCAATGTATTCAATAGTTTCTTTTAGAGGTACTTTTGTAAAAAGTGAAACAACATCAAAACTAATCATTATATCACCCTCTTCAATTTTAGCTTTCGTCGTAGAGAGTGTTCTGGTTTGTCATCTTTGAGGCAGTTTAATAATACTTAATTTTATGACCTAGTTATTCTTTACTAAAAATTTTATAGTTGGCTTTATGTTTCCCAAACTGTTATACTAATAGCAGGCTTATGTTTATGTTTTAATTTTCCAAATTTGACAAAATTGTTTACTACATCTTTAACAATTTTTAACAAGCATTACTACTGACGAAGATAACTGTAAGTGTTATCGAAACGTTTAGATTGTATAATTTAAAGTACACCATTAAAAAATCCCAAAAAAGATAAGTATTTTATTTATCTGACTATTTAAATGTGTGTTATTTAATATTCAAGTCTTCTAATTTTACATCCATATAATTTTTTTGATCAAGTTTATAAATTACTATATATGTAATTGGACCCTTTATATTATTTTTTTACATTCATTCAAAAAACGATCACTTTTGAATCATTTTTAGTGTAAAAGTTATCGTTTAGTGCACTAGTGCATTAAAAATTTTATTGAGTACTAACTTGATTTTAAATTTAGAATTGATTAATAAGAGAACTAAACCTCATTTGTCCAGATGCTAAAGATTTTAGGTTATTAAGTTTTGATTTGACTTTTTTGAAGTGAAATTCTTTAATTAGGTGAAAAGTTATTAGGCCCAATGGCGTAATAAAGCAGTACTTATGTTGATGAAATTGAGCCGATATAACGAAAATATGAGGGAGTTTGGAAGAGTTTATTGATATTTATTTTACTATGTTATTTGTGACACCAATATGCAAGGTAGGATGAATATTTTCATCATTAAGCTTTTACGTTGACAAAATGTATTCTAGCATTGGTTAGCAATGATTTTGTTACTAACTAAATTAGTGATTCATATTTTAACTTAGCTTACACATTTAATGTAAAGCAAATTTTCCGATTTTTGTCTAAAAAATTAAGTTATTTATCCACCGAGTAGGCATTTCTCTTATTTTTGTAGCATTCTCTCAACTACTTTACCCCATATAACGCACACGCCCATCTTCACCAAGTTGAGCCGGCCATCAACTTATTTAATAAGTAAACGCGATGCCTAGTTAGATTTGATGGTGCAACAAATGACTAGCAAAATTCTCATTCGATACAGTTTAAAAATTCCCATGCAACCATGTATCGGAATTTACAATACCCCTAATTACAATATGTGTGTCAGGGTGTGCGCTCCTGTGTACGTTTGTGCATGTGCGTGTGTACGTGTGTGTGTATGCGTATGTGCGTGTGTGCTTGTATGTTTGTGTGCGGTTGTGTGCGAATGCGCGTGTGTATGTGAATTTGTGCGTGTGTGCGCGTGTGTGTGTCAACTTGGAATTACGTAAATACTTTACCAAATTTAAGTGATATCTTCATTGGTTTTAAATCACCTAACTACAATATGTGTGTACACGCATGTATACGTGAGTGCGCATGTGCCAACTTGTAATTACGTAAATGTTTTATCAAATTTTAATGACAGATATCTTGAATGGTATTAAATTAACTAATTACAATATATGTGTGGGCGTGTGTGCGCGCGCGTGTGGGCGTGTCTACGTGTGTGCATGTGTACGTGTATTGTGTATGTGCCTGTGTACGCGTGTGCGCCTGTGTGTGTATGTGAGTTTGTGCGTGTGTGCGCGTGTGTCTGAGTGGCACACTTGGAATCACGCAAATTAATCTACCAAATTTAAGTGACAAATCATCTATAAACGAGGTTAGTATTTTTTATTTAAGTGTACAATCTATTCCAAACAAAGTTAATGAAACAGAAATGTTTCTACGTAAAATCAATTGGATTTTTGGCGCTTTTCGGAGGATTGGCTAAGTAATGATGATATCTCCATTGGTTTTTAATCACCTAATTACAATACGTGTTCACGTATGTATACCTGGGTGCGTGTGAGCATGTTGGCGTGTGTAAGTGCGCCCGCGTGTCAGTATTTGCGCGTGTGTGTAAGCGTGTGCACGTATACGCGTGTGTACGTGTGAGAGTGTGTGGGTGTGTAAGTGTGCCAGCTTGGAATCACTTTAAATGCTTTATCAATTTCTAATGACAAATCATCTATAAAAGATGTTAATATTTTTTATTTAAATGTAGAATCTATTCCAAATAGTCAATGAAATAGAAATGTTTCTAAGTAATTGTGATTTTTTATGCTTTTCGGAACACTGGGTAAGTTATGAAGGTATCTCTAATGGTATTAGATTACCTAATTACAATATGTGTGTGTGTGTGACCGTATGTGCGTGTGTCCTTGTGTGCACTTATATGCCTACGTGCTTGTGTGCGTATGTGCCTGTGTGCGGTTGGCGCGTGTGAGTGTACACCTGTGTGTGTTTGTGAGTGTGCCAACTGAGAATCTCGCAAATCCTTTATCAAATTTGAGAGACAAATCATCTGTAAAGGAGGTTAATCTTTTTTATTTAAAAGTACAATCAAACAAAGTCAATGAAACAGAAATGTTTTTAACTAAAAATAATTGAATTTTTTGTCCTTTTCGGAGCATTGGCTAAGTTATGAAGATTGGTTTTAAATCACCTAATTACAACTGTGTGATTGAGTGGGTGTGCGCTTGTGTGCGTGTGTGCGTGTTGGCGTGTGTGCGTGTGTGCGTGTGAGCGTGTACGCGTGTGTGCGTGTGTGAGTGTGCCAACTGGGAACCTCGCAAATACTTTTTTATTTATTTTTTGTTTAAGTGTACAATCTAGTTCAAAGAAGTTAATGAAACAGAAATGTTTTTATGTAAAAATAATTGGATTTTTTGTGTGCGTGGGTGCGTGTGCTTGTTTGCGTGTGTGTTTGAGCATGTGCGCGTGTGTGGGTCTGTGAGTGTGCCAACTTAGAATCACGTAAATGTTTATTAAATTTGAGTGGAAAATCATCTGTAAAGGAGGTTAATGTTTTTATTTAAATGTACAATCTATTACAAATAGTCAATGAAATAGAAATGTTTGTAAGTAAAAATAATTGTGATTTTTGTACATTTCGAGACATCAGCTAAGTTATGACGAGATCCAATGGTTTTAATTCACCTAATTACAATATGTGTACATGTGAGAGTGTGTGCGTGTGTGTGCGTGTGTCGTACGTGTGCGTGCGTATGTGTGTGTGTGTGCGTGTGTGCGTGTGTGCGTGTGTGCGTGTGTACGTGTGTCTTTGTGTGCTTGTGTCTTTGTGTGCTTTTGTGCTTGTGTGCTTGTGTGTTTGTGTGTTTGTGTGTTTGTCTGTTTGTGTGCTTGTGTGCTTGTGTGCTTGTGTGCTTGCGTGCTTGTGGGCTTGTGTGCTTGTATGCTTGTGTGCTTGTGTGCTTGTGTGTTTGTGTGCTTGCGTGCTTGTGGGCTTGTGTGCTTGTATGCTTGTGTGCTTGTGTGCTTGTGTGTTTGTGTGCTTGTGTGCTTAGGTGGTTGTGTGATTATGTGCATGAGCACGTGGGTGCGTGTGTAAATGTGTGACTGTGTGCGTGTGCGCTTGTGTACGTATGTGTCTGAGTGTGTGCGTGTGCGGGTGGTGTGCTCATGCGTGCGTGTGTCCTTTTGTGAGTGTGAGTGTGTGTGTGTCTGCGTGTGCGTGTGCGCGCGCGCGTGTGTGTGTCGGTTGCAAGCAAAGTTGTCATATGTGGATATTTTAACGTATATTTTAATACTACAAGCAAAGGGACAACTAACCTCAGAGATATTATGCAATTTTACAGTTTTATTCAAATGCTGTATTCTAATATTATGGGTAATCCGTGAATAGGTGTCTTTTGAATTTTCCTTTAGATAATTAATCTTGTGATTCAAATATTATATTTGGGTATTTTTATTCCACAATTTTGTACATTACGTAGGAAAAGAACTAAAAAGGGCTAAAGTAGCAAATGATCATCTTATAATTAAATCTTCTAACAATCCAAATAGTGTAATGAGGAAAATAATTAATACGGATAGAACATGTCATAATGTAGAGAATAATGTATCATATTCTATGGTGAGTGTTCAGTGTATATTTTGCAAATATACCCTAGAGGTACCTAGTTGGATCTATTATTCATAAAAAATTAGTTTTCACTTTCAAGAAATCATTCATTTAGAAACCGTGACTTATTTAAATAATTAAAATCGAGTAAATATACAGTGTGGTCATTTAAAATGGAAACTTGGAAATAATAATTTCTGTGATAATTTTCGATTTTTATTTTTTAATGCGCACATTTTGACTCATCGGAAACTTTTCTCGCCATATTTAAAAGAGCTATGACGTCATTGCATCTTTTTTGAAATAGCAACCATATATTTTTTAATCATATTTGGATAGGCGGTAAAATTCTAAAAATGACGCTGTTGTAACGACCCAGATATACCAAATGACATCTTATGGTATCAGTAGGATGGAGCACCTGCAGACTATAATTTATTGGTCCACAATTATTTAAACGACATATTTCAAACAGATGGATTGGAAGAACGGGTTTTATTAAATGGCCTGTGCGATCATCAGATCTTATCCCGTTAGATTTCTTTTTATGGGGTTATCTTAAATGCAAAGTGTTTGTGAATAGGCCTCTTCCTCTCGAGGACTTAAAACAACGAGTACGTGCCGAAATTCGAGCAATCACTGCAGAAACAATCGAGAACGTTCAACAAAATTTGCTGTGTCAAGAAGTTCGTGGACTACAACTCGAACATCTCCTTTAAATGTTATTTTGTTCGTTCTGTTGAATTAAATGTAGTTTTGTTATTTTTGTTGAATTAAATGTTCAGTTTTGATGTAATAATAGTAATTCTGTTGCAAGAATAGCGCAATTTTGAGACTTGAATCTTTGAATTGTGATACCAATTTTTCTGTAAATTATCAACTGCAGTGCATTACATCGTCATTTTTAGAATTTCACCGCATATTCAAGTATAATGAAAAAACATATGGTTGCTAGTTAAAAAATATGCGATGACGTCATAGCTCTTTCAAATATGTCCATAAAAAGTTTCCTATGAGTCAAAATGTGCGCATTAAAAGATAAAAATCGACAGGTCTTGGGATTTTTTCGGAAAATTATCACTGAAATTAATATTTCCAAGTTTCCATATTAAATGACCGCACTGAATACTGATTGTGTACATTTATTATTCACCGTAATAAAGATGAATTGATGGCACCTTGTACTAATTTAATCAATTTAACCACTTTCCTGATTGGTTCAAAATGGTAAAAATAATTCCCTTGCACAAAAATAAAAATAATTTTTTTGGGAAACCTATGTATCTATGAATTAATGAGTTTGTAATAGACAGTGGATTGTTTACGTGATAAACGATATGTATTTACTAAACGGCAAAAACATTATAGATGCCACTACAGATTTTATTTCATTTACACATGATTGATTTGAAAAAGGTGAATCTACTCTATACGTTTTTTGGGACTAACGTAAAGCGTTTGATTGTATTGTCCATTATCTATTGCTGAAAAAAGTAAGAAATCTCAACTTGTGGAGAATGGAACAACTGTATTTCAACTAAGCGTCTCATAGCATATGAAGTACTCCGTTGCTCGATATTGGGACATCTACTTTGTTTAAATTCCTGGGAGTGTATTTAGACTCCTAACGAAACTGGCATAATCATGTATGTGATTCTGCAGCTCGCATATATAATGCAACTTTCTTACTTAGAAATCTCTCTGATCATGCATCGGCCACTGTATTAAAGAATGTGTACGTTGGTATTTGCAGTAGTGCGTTTTCATACGATATTTTAGTATGTGGCGATCAAGTGTATGCTGGTAGATTATTTGGTACACAATGACGCCTTATTAAAATTATGTACAATTTAAACTATCGGAAAAATTGTAAAAGTTGGTTTCTCCAATCTTAACGGTACCTTTTACATTTACAGTATACAGGGTCCGCCTTTGGGAGCTGATCCTATGAGTATCTGCTAAACCAAACTTACTATAATTTTGAAAAAACTTATCTAAACAATTTTCACGTTCATACCACTTCCGGTTATACCGGAAGTCGGTACTTAGTCGCTTATTTTAAATGGAACACCCCGTATATTAATACATTTTTGGATTCTATGTCGAATTTTAAGATAAGTTTATTAAATAAACTAGATACGAATTTTCAGTCGTTTAAAAAAAAACATTTTTCTAAAAAAATTAACAGATGCGGCCTTAGTAATAACACGTTAATTGTTCTGTTCCTGTCAAACAATTTGAATAAACCTTTGAGGTGTTGTAGGCAAAGGTTTACTGCAACAGTCTGCAAAAAATGACATTTGTATTTTTCATAAAAATAAAATTATGAATGTCTAAATTTGACTATCAAGAAATGCAAGTTACTCAAAAAAATCAAATGGAAACCCCTATTTTTTTTTTATTTTATTTATTTAATTTATTTTTACTCAGATCGATTTAACGTCAAAAATTAAGGTAAGTTTGTATAAAACTTTATTTGCCTAAACGTAACAGTTTCATACTTATTATCAAAAAAGTCCCAATTTTAAAATTTGTGATAAAAATGAGCTACATACTTAAATCTAGTATTCCTTGTTCGTGGTCGCCATGGAAACCAAATAATTGAGAATTGAAATAAAGAAAAATATTTGAAAAAGTTACCGCAAAAAATTATAAAAATTGATAATTTTGTGATTCAAAAGTCATTTTTGCCAAATAGAAATTTTCTGTCATTTTTTTCAAATTCGATATACAACATAAGTGTAAAAATTTAATACTTTATGAGTAAATCGAAAAAAACTACTTTTTACTGCGGAGGTGTAACTACATACTTATCAGTGCATTCTTACACGATAAAGTTGCTTATTTAGTATTCCTTGCTCGTGATCAAATGTAAATTAATTTACAATGAATGTTCAAAATGTTGCCCGTTAGACGCAAGACATTGCTGAACCCGTCTTATAACGGCTTCATTTGTAGCCCTTTGAACTTCTTGCGGAGAAAGAGAATTGAAGGCATTGTGCACTCTTGCAATGCAATCTTCTTTAGTCGTTAGTGGTGCAGCATAAACAATATTTTTAATTCGACCCCAAAGATAAAAATTCATTGACGTAAGATCAGGTGACCTAGGTGGCCATCGAAAGGGACCATTATTGGCAAACCAACGATCTTCAAAAATTTCATAAAGTTTCATGGAAACAGCGTTGGTGTTGTGAGGGGGCGCACCGTCTTGTTGGTACCATAAATTTTCTATTTCTAGATTTAATCGGGGTTGAATTCTAGTGTTTAATATCTCCAGATAATTTTCTCCTAGAAATTAAATTTGTAATCATAAATCGCAACAATCAACTAATTTAAACCTCTCAAATTTTCGTTGTAAAAATACACGTCAAAGATTTCGTTATTCCGAATAGCACAAAATACGTTAAAATTCCAAATTTCTTGAAAATGGCATTCGCGAATTGGATTGCTATTTTCGTTATTCCAGTAATGTGAGTTTCGGCGATTAAGTATGCCATTTTTCGTAAATTTAGATTCGTCCGTCCATATGATATTAGTAAAAAAATTAGGAATTTCTTGTATTTTGAGCAAAATTGTTTCACAAATTTCAATACGTTTCAAGAAATCCGCTTCTTTCAAATGTTGAACTAATTGTAAACAGTATGGTCTAAACTTATGTTTCTTAAGAATTCCTCTGATAGTTGTTGGTGTTAAGCCAATATCTCTTTTCGCGTCGTTTATGGAATTACAAGGATAGGCACGGAAATATCCTAAAGTTATAACTTCATTCTGTTCGTTATCAATAGCAGTTTTTTTGCGAGGCGCAGAGTGTGCCAAACTGTTCCAAATTTTGAACCACACGTCTTATTGGATCTGCTGATGGTCGGGGGCGCTCAGGATAACGTTCGATAAATGTTCTTACTGTTCGTTTTACAACTCTATGACATTCTCCGTGAATTAAAATTAAATTCAAATAATCTGTATTAGAATATTCAAGTCGAGCCATTTCATCAAGAAAAACACAAACTGTCAACAATTTTATTAAATTATTGACTGCAAAAGAAAAACAAAGTAAATAAGCATCTTTATCGTGTAATGATGTGCTGATAAGTATGTATTACCTCCGCAGTAAAAAGTAGTTTTTTTCGATGTACTCATAAAGTATTAAATTTTTACACTTATGGTGTATATCGAATTTGAAAAAAATATTATTATATTATATTATTGTATGTGGCAAAAATGACTTTTGAATCACAAAATTATCAATTTTTATAATTTTTTGCAGTAACTTATTCAAATATTTTTCTTTATTTCAATTCTCAATTATTTGGTTTCCATGGTGACCATGGACAAGGAATACTAGATTTAAGTATGTAACTCATTTTTATCACAAATTTTAGAATTGGGACTTTTTTGATATTAAGTATGAAACTGTTACGTTTAGGCAAATAAAGTTTTAAACAAAATTACCTTAATTTTTGACGTTAAATCGATCTGAGTAATAAAAAATAGGGGTTTCCATTGGATTTTTTTGAGTAACTTGCATTTCTTGATAGTCAAATTTAGACATTCATAATTTTATTTTTATGAAAAATACAAATGTCATTTTTTGCAGACTGTTGCAATAAACCTTGGCCTACAACACCTCAAAGGTTTATTCAAATTGTTTGATAGGAACAGAACAATTAACGAGCTATTACTAAGGCCGCATCTGTCAATTTTTTTAGAAAAATATTTTTTTTAAACGACTGAAAATTCGTATCTAGTTTATTTAACAAACTTACCTTAAAATTCGACATAGAATCCAAAAATGTATTAATATACGGGGTGTTCCATTTAAAATAAGCGACTAAGTACCGACTTCCGGTATACCCGGAAGTGGTACGAACGTGAAAATATTTTAGATGAGTTAGCCCTAACATCATTACCCTGTCACCAAATTTTCAAAATTATAGTAAGTTTGGTTTAGCAGATACTCACAGGATCAGCTCCCAAATCTAACTTAATGTATACTTAACAAAATCTGCAGATCACAAGTATTCCTCGAGGAATGAAGACGTTCTATTACGTATAAATGGGAACAAATTAAATAAATCGTGGAGTGCCCCTAATTATTGGGCTATAAAGTTTTACATCACTTTTGTTGATTAAAAGTATATTAACACCAATAAATATTATACAATAAACATTATCCTTATTATCACTTATTTGCCGTTTTTTTTTTAAATTTTTAATAAACTTCTAAAATTACTACTTCCAATAGGGTGTGTGACACTTTTTTAATTTTTATGGCAATCGATTGAAACTACTTTATTTTCACTATTTTAAAGATTATTTTTTGTAACAGTTCTTTATTTTATATAAAAAAACATTATACACATTCAAATATTGTAATTAGCGCCAAAACGTTTCATGAAGGATAATGATCCGAGTGACGTCACACTTCATAATCCAAAGTAAAACAACTCGTGCTTGTATAGTATACTTGGTTAAAAAACTCACCTCTACATTATTTTGTTGAGAAATGAGCAAAAAAGCATATCATTGATGTGTAGTACCCCTTTGTAAAAATACAGGCATAAATACTCCGAATAAACTTTTTATTAGTGTGCCTAAACAAGAAGATGTGAGAAAAAAGTGGTTGCAACTTTCAAGAAGAAAAGTAACAGAATTATCTTCTAAATCGTCCCTATATATGTGTGAGGATCATTTTGATGTAAGTATATATAGAATTATTTGTCTATAATTAGTTTCTTTAAGTTATCGATAATAAAAAAACACTAGTTTTTAAGGTTATGTTACAAAACATTTCCCTTATTTAATGTAAATAATGATACATCATGTTTAAACATTTCAGTTAACGAAAGACATGCAAAATTATACGCAACATAGGCTTGGAGGAGCCAAAAAATTGTTATGAAAAAATTGTGTTCCTACAAAGTTTGAATGTCAGCCTGATCGTGCTAAAAGAACAGGGTCGATTTCAAATCGATCGGCTGTTATAAAACGGTAGAGGAGAGCACTCATTGCCGATGCAGAACAAGCTATGATGACAAAACATGTACAATCAGGTAATCTATTTTGGTTTAATTAAATACTATAATTAAAAAATAAGAACATCTTATATAGATTATTTATTATATAAGTATTATTTCAGACCAGAAACTTTGTGACATACAAATGGAGGAAAGAGATGTGCTAGAAGGATTAGAGGTAGTAGCTACAGAGGAAGCAAGTAATATGACCATAAATCATTGCAAGTAAATATTCAGCCACACTTCCGCAGTAAAAGTACACAGTGTGAAGTAAAATTTCGATCTCTGGGCTTATCCCTATCCAAATTCAAACAGTAACAGCTTCTACATCTCCATTTAAATGTGTGTTCTTTCAAGGAAGGCCACCTTTAAAAGCTGCTGTAAAAATGTAAAGCGCAACAATATTTGAAGTGTCTGACCATACTTCAAGTGTTTCTGATAGTGACTCTTCTTATGCTCTGTCACAATGCCAATCAAGTATCACTTCAGAAAGCAGTAACAGCAACGATTTAATGCTATCAAAGAAAAACATTTTGCAAAGCAGCATTTAAAATGTACTCTAGAAATGATCAAAAGAATCCTCGATTCTATGTAGGAATACCTAAGGAATGTTATTATTTAATTCCAATTCTCAGCCGACACTCCAATGTAACTGAAGAACATATTATGTTGTGTTTAAAAAATTCGGCTGAATACAACTTTTGTAGAGCTGGGAGACAATTTTGGGATTTCAAGATCGTATGCAAACAAAATATTTATTAAAACATACCTGTGGTTGCAAAACTTCTGAAACCTTTCATTGAACCATTAAATCTAGAGGCTGTTAAAAAAATTTACCACTTGCATTTCAGGCGAACTATAGCAGGGTAAGCTGTATTATTGATTGCTTGAAATTGAGATTCAAAAGCCGTCTAACACTTTACCAAGCATTAACTTGGTCTGAATACAAGAAAAGGAATACTATAAAGTACTTAATATCTTGTACTCTGATGGACTGGTTAATTACATTTCACCAGGTTTTGGAGGAAGAATTAGCGATGTATTATTGGTCGAGACCTGTGGATTTTGGATATGCTTCCTCCATCTACATCTATATTAGCAGACCGAGTTTAAACATTTGGGGCAGTTGATGCTAGAAAAGGGACTCATGTTAGTACGACCACCCAGTGTAGCATCAGGAAAAATTATCCAAGCAAGAAGTTTTCAAAACAAAAAATTGCAAAGCCTGCGAATTCATGTAGAGCGATTAATAAGAAGACTTCGTGAGTTTTCCATGCTGAAAGGATATTCAGTGATTAATCTCAACAATTGATTTATTAGATGAGACAGTCCTAATAGCATGTGCTTTAATTAATTTACAAGGACCTCTCATTAAATAATAAAATCTTTTAGCTAATATATTCAAACAAAAGTAAAATATTTGGATTGTAATGTATTTACAGTGAAAGCACGTATTTCACATTATGAATATTTTAGTTATCTTATCGGTGATTTATTATTTTCTGAATAAATGGAAAATGCAATGTTCTTTCTATTTAAATCTAGAATCAGGTTTTTTTTAAATTAAAGGATCAATAAAGAGACAACTATATGTAATACTTAAACCAAAGAACTTTTATGTAACATGGGAAAAATATAATTTTTCCAAAAATTGATCAAAACAGTTACCAAACCCATTACATACACATGATCATAATCTATCCAAAATATGCTAACAGACTTATTTATTTCAAAATTAGGATCTGCTACACAGAAACAGCATTTTTTTAATTTGGTTACAAACATCTGCACTTGTACTTGAGTAAAAAATTTTTTTGTAATACTACCATTCTTAATATAGCTACTAAAAGTATTTATACTACTTGGACATTTATTTCAATAACAAAATCTTCTACAACACCATCTGGAGAAGCAGCAAAATTGAATATTCTCTTGAAATGTACAGGCCAGTAGATTTAATTATTTTCTTAAGTTTTCTCAACTACACTCCTCACAGCACTTTCAAGCTCTCTGCCTCTTTTCATTGCTGCAGTGTCGGGAATCTTTGCACCCATAATAACAGCAACTAAAGTACCTTCTGGAGTTTTGCATCGACTGACTTCATATGCCTTAGAGGCAGTTATTCGTCCATATCGTAACTCATACCAAATAGCATTTTTTGTTGGCCCCTCGTTTCCTTTTCTTTGTAGCACACACTGATGATGTAAACAGGCTTGACATTATGGTGAGAAACATGTTGCTATCAGAACTGCATGTGTTAACATATTTTAAAATTAAAACGTGTAACGATATTTTCATCCATTATTTCATAATCAGACTGATGTTTTAATATTTGACAGTCCAGTTTCTTTTCTTGGCATCAATTAAAAATCTTCCAAGACATTTTCGTTAGAAGGAGCATTTGCAGTTTTGTACGCCCAATATTTCTTGAAAGGTCTTTTGTTGTTATGTATTTTATAGCCGTGCCAACTTTTGATAGATTGGACTTTCTCCAATAACACTCGATAGATGTACAGGCAGGTTCCTCACTCCTACGGTGCACCCACATCAGAAAAGCAACAATGCTTACAGCCACCTTCTGATGCAGCACAATCATGACACTGCACACTTTGTACTACACTTTCCTTTTCGTCAACAACCATTGTGATATTATATGCCTTGGATCGAACCTTATGCTCAGGGCAAATTTTGCATTTAATGGTGCACACACTTCCTTCCCTTCGTAATTGGACATAACCTATTGCTTCGTCTCCATAAGATTGTCTTCCGGCTCTATGAAAAAAAATTTTATTAAAATGTGTAAATGGAAATGAGAGGCTATAGAAATAAAAGTTACAGGTTATGTACATTG